>CM053593.1:569959-587898 GCA_028646575.1 Pseudocheirus occidentalis | reverse complement strand
CATTACTGTCATTCTCCTGAATGAAGTTACTGATTGTTTCTATAATTTCTTGTTTAACCCACTCATTCTTTAGGATTAAATCATTTAGTTTCCAATTAGTTTTTTGCCTACCTTTCCATGGCCCTTTATTGCATATAATTCTTATCACTAACTAATCTCTTTTACTTGCCAGTTTGTTTAAATGTCTATTTTTTTTTTGTCTGGAGTGAAATTTAACAAAAAGGTAAATCAAGGCATGCTTCTCCAAGCAAGATAACAGTTTTTGTTTTAGTAGAGTTCCATACCAGTTAATAAAGGGGTAAATGGATCTCAGGTTCCATTCAAAGAACAAGAATTGGAGATTTGACTCCTTTTTATAAGCACAGAACAAAGAACAGCACAGAGTAAGTAAGATGATTGGTTATAATTGGTTATAACACCAGCAGCATCATGAAGCACATGGGGTCAAGGTCATCTCTGCTGTCTCTAAGGAAGGCTTCTATGAAATTTAAGAGAGCTGTATCCTGAGTCATTGATAAGAGAACCAGGGCTAACGATTCACTGGAGCATGAGAGTGAGAAAAGCCCTCCTTTTTAATTGGCAAGGATGAGGCTAAAGGTGGGATAAGGTCAGCTATCCCACTTCCCAGGGCTAACACACAAATGTCACGAAGTTTCAGAGAATGAATTTATGTGCATGTGCTTTGCTAGGAGTGATTTGCAGGTGGTGTTGTTGCTGAGAGTTTAACACTCCCCATAGAGTAGAGCGTTTGTACTGCTAAACTCTAGCTCAGAGTTTCTCTTTAATTTTAAACAATGAGTGTGGGAAAGTCTAAACTTTTGGCATCTAACTCTGAGACAGAAAGATGGAACTTTGGATTCATGAGCTTCTTTGTTTGGAGATGGAGAAGAGGCTTGGGTTTTATATCAAATGCCGAATATAGTTAGAAATCAATATATGAATTTCTCAATTTGCTTCTTCTTTATTTATTTATCTATTCATTCATTCATGCATGCATGCATGCATTTATTCATTTATTTTAAAAATCTCATATTGTCTGGTCAACTACCTCCTCCTTTTCCTTCTCCAAGAATCCTTCAGCTCCTGACCTCTGAGATCTTCTGCTCTCACTTATAAATAGAATCTAACCCTCTTGTGATTTCTTATGGTCACAAAATGGTCTTAACTGAATTTCCTCTTTATGTTTAAAGTTCTACCTTTTCCTGGCTGCTTGCAGAGTTTTTGGTTCATCTTTAGAGTTACTCAACTGCTATGTTATTAACTGCTATGTACTGGAGTTTTCAGCATTAGATTTTGTCTGGAGGTGATCTGGGATTCTTTCAGTTCCCACTTTGTTTTCTGTGGTTAGACGTTCTAGGCAGTTTTCTTGTATTACTTCTTGCATTACTATCTTCAGGTTTCTGGATTTGTTGTGTTCTGGAAAACCCATAATTCTTAAATTGTCTCTAAGCCTGTCATTGAGATCAACATGTTTTACTTGTATATCATGAGATCGTATTTTCTTTGAATGGTATGACTTTTGCTTCTCTTGCAGATTGTCCTTCATTTCTATGCACTCCCCATCAGGTCTTGCCTCTTGTGTTTGTTGGTTTTGGTGGAGTTTGCTACTAGGAATTTCACTTTTCTGTTCTGCTGAATATTTCTGCTACGTATACAGACCCCAAGTATTGCTTTCAGGATTCTCATTTCTCTCTTATCCCATCCAGATCATCCTGATGCAATTCTGTGCTCTTTCAAAAACCCGCAGGTTCTGTTGCCTTGCAATGTTTATTCACAGATATTTTGACTCATTTAGATGATGTGAAGGCCATCTTCCCTTCTGTGAATATCTTCCCTGGCGGCTTATCTGTTTGTGTTCAAGGTCTTTACTTGAGTTTCCTTTCTCCTGGAATCTCTGGTGATTCTCATCCTTTTTTCCTTTACATTCCCCAGTACTCACTGGGCTCACTCTTTCCACTTAAAAAATATTTCATTTTTTTCTCCAATTATATGTCATAACAATTTTTAGATTAAAAAAAAAGTTTTGGGTCTTAAATTCTGTCCCTCCCTCTCTACCTGCCATCTTCCCTCCCTGAGGCAGTAAGCAGTCAGATATAGGCTATATACGTGCAATCGTGTAAAACATTTCCATATTAGTCATTTTGGACAAGAAGACTGAAATAAAAGAAAAAAGAAAGTGAAAAATAGCCTGCTTCAGTCTGTGTTCAGACATTATTAGTCTTTCTCTGGAGGCAGATTGCACGTGTCATCCTACGTCCTTGGGGGTGTCTTGGATCCTTGTATTGCTGCAAACACTTAAGTCATTCACGATTCTTCACTGTGCAATATTGTTGCTGTGTGCAACATTCTTCTGGTTCTGTTCACTTCACTTTGCATCACTTCATGGAAAACAATTCATTCCTTCCATTTTGATGGTAGTTTCCCAGGAGGGTTGCCTAGTTTTTCTCCCATACAAAGCTCAGGTGTAGTTGTTGGGTTCAGTTATTAGCTGAGCATACAAGTAATGGTAGGTAGGTGAATCCTTCCTTTAAAGGAAAACTGCCTGATCAAAACCTCCTGTTTTTCAGACACTTTCTGGAAAATTTAACTTCATCTTTTTGGTTACATTTTAAGTTCCAAGTTGTCTCTCTCCCTCCTTCCCCAGCCCAAACTAGAGAAGACACACACATACTCTCTCTCTTTCTCTCTCTGTCTCTCCCTCTCTCTATCTCTTTCTCTCTCTCTGTCTCTGTCTCTCTTTCCCTCTCTCTTTTTCTCTGTCTCTCTCCCTCTTTTTCTCTCTCTTTCTCTCACACTCTCTCTCTTTCTTACTCTTTCTCTGTCTTTCTCATTCTTTCTCTCTTTCACTCTCTCTCTCTCATTCTTTCTCTCTTTTTCTCACTCTCTCTGTCTTTCTCTCTCTGTCTTTTTCTCTCTGTCTTTCTCTCTGTCTTTCTCTCTGTCTGTCTCTCTCATACACACACACACACACACACACACACACACACCCTACGCATACTTATATTTATCAGTTCTTTCTCTGGAGGTGGGTAGCATCTTCCTTTATAGGTCTTTTGGAGTTTATTTGAATACTTACAATTTCCATGTTTTCTACAAACAATCTGATTATCATTTCTTGCAGGACAGTAGCGCTGCATCACAATCACACACCACAACTTGCTCGGCCAGTTGATGGGCACCACTGTAATTTCCAGTTCTTTGCCACCACAAAGAGAGCTGCTATCAATATTTTAGAATATCTTTCCCTTTGCCCCCTGATCACTTTGGGAAATGGAGCTAATGGTGGTGTTATTAGGTCAAAGGGTATACAGTTTTATAACTCTTTGGGCATAATTCCAGATCGCTCTCCAAAATGGCTGGGTCAGTTCAAAGTTCCACCAACACTGTCTTAATGTCCCAAGTTTTCCACATCCCTTCCAACATTTATTATTTCCCCCTTCTATCATTTTAGCCTGTCTAATAGGTGAGATAATATCTCAAAGTCGTTTTAATTTGCATTTGTCTAATCAATAATGATTTAGAGCTAGCAGCACAAGACCTCAAACTATATTACAAGACAGTAATTATCAAAACTACCTGGTACTGGCTTAGAAAGAAGATTAGTGGAACAGAGTAAACATACAATACACAGTAGCAAGTGATTATAGCAACCTTGTGTTTAACAAATGCAAAGATTTAAGATTTGGGCATAAGAATTCATTATTTGTTAAAAAATTGTTGGCAGAGCTAGTCTGGCAGAAACTGCATAGATCAACACCTTTTATCAAAATAAGGTCAAAATGGATATATGACCTAGATATAAATGGAGACATCATAAGAAAATCAGAAGAACATGGGACATTTTACCTATCAGACTTGTGGATAGGAGAACAATCTATGAATAAACAAGAGGTAGAGAGCATTGTGAAATGTAAAAAGCTTTTGTACAAATGAAACCAATGTAGCCAAGATTAGAAGGAAAACAGCAAACGGAAAGAAAACTTTTATAGACAGATTCTCAGATAAAAGTCCTATATCTCAAATACATAAAGAACTTTGTCAGATTTGTAAGAATGCATATCATTCCCCAATTGGTAAATGGCAGAGTTTTTTTTTGATGAAAATGCCAAAAAATGTAGTCATATGAAACAATGCTCTAAATAATGAATAATTAGAGAAACACAAATTAAAACAACTTTGCGGTGTTATTTCACACCCATCAGTTTGGCTAAAATGACAGAAAGAGAAAGTCACAAATGTTGGAGGGGATATGGAAAAATTGGGACATTCACTCATTGTTGGCCCAGGAAGCCACATGTGGCCTTGAGGCCACAGGTTCCCTACCCCTGTTCTAGGTTTTTCCAAATATATCATGTTATCATCTTCAAAAAGAGATCGTTTTATAACTTCATTGCCCATGTGGAGTCCTTCAATTTCTTTTTCTTCTCATTGCTATTGCTAGAATTTCAATACAATATTGAATAACATTGGTGATAATGGGTATTCTTCTGGGAAGGCTTCTAGCTTATGTCTGCTGCATATAGTGCTTGCTGATGATTTTAAACAGATACTTCTTATCATTGAAAGAAAACCCCATTTATAGTTATGCTTTCAAGTGTTTTTAATAGGAATGCATGTTTGTCAGAAGCTTACTTTCTGTATCTCTTGAGATAATCATATGATTTTGGTTATTGATAAAATCAATTATGCTAATAGTTTTTCTTATATGAAGCCATTCTTGCATTCTTGTTATAAGTCACACTTGGTCATAATATGTAATTTTTAGTTTTCAACATTCACTTCTAGAAGCTTTAAATTTTCTCCCCTCCCTCTCCAAGATAGCACACAGTCTGATATAGGCTCTACATACACATTCCTATTAAACAGATTTTCACAACAGTCATGTTGTATAGAAGAATTATAATGAATGGGAGAAACTATGAGAAAGAAAACAAAACAAAACAAACAAGAAAATCATCTGCTTCCATCTGCATTCAGACTCCACAGTTCTTTCTCTGAACGTGGATGACATTTTCCATCATGAGTCCTTTGGACTTGTTTTAGGTCCTTGCATTGCTGAGAAGGGCTAAGTCTATCACAGTCAGTCATCGCAGATACAATGTATCTGTTACTGTGTAAACAGTTCTCCTTGTTCTGCTTCTCTCACTCAGCATCAGTTCATACAAGTTTTTCTAGGTTTTTCTGGAGTCTGACTGCTCATCATTTCTTATAGTACAGTGGTATTCTGTTACATTCATATACCACAACTTGTTCAGCCATTACCCAACTGATGGGCATCCTCTCAATTTCCAGTTCTTGGTCACCACAAAAAGCTGCTATAAATATTTTGGAATATGTGGGTCCTTTCCCCATGTTTATGATCTCTTTGTGATACAGCCCTAGAAGTGGTATTGCTGGGTCAAAGGGTATGCACATTTTTATAGCCCTTTGGGCATAGTTCCAGATTGCTCTCCAGAATGGCTGGATCAGTTTACAGCTCCACCAACAATGAATTAGTGTTCCAACAGTCCCACATCCCCTCCAATATTGATCATTTTTCTGTTTCGTCCTGTTAGCCAATCTGACTGGTGTGATGTGGCTTCTCAGAATTGTTTTGTTTTGCATCTCTATAATCAATAGTGATTTAGAAGGGGCGGCTAGGTGGTGCAGTGAATAGAGCACCGGCCCTGGAGTCAGGAGTACCTGAGTTCAAATCCGGCCTCAGACACTTAACACAAAAAAACTAGCCGTGTGACCTTGGGCAAGTCACTTAACCCCAACTGCCCTCCAAAAAGCAAAAAAAAAAAAAGTCATTTAGAGCCCTTTTTTCCCCCATAAGACTATAGATAGCTTTAATTTCTTCCTCTGAAAACTGCCTGTTCATATCCTTTGACCATTTATCAACTATGGAACGACTTGTATTCTTGTAAATTTGACTCAGTTGTCTATGTATTTTAGAAATAAGACCTTTATCAGAGATACTAGTTGTAGAAATTCTTTCCCAGTTCATAATGTGTAATGTTTATGACACACTGTATTCTTCTAGTTTTGGGATGGGGAACCTGCCTTGAGATCACATGTAGCTTGTCCTAGCTAGTGTTTTATTTAGGATTATGCATATTTATTCATGAAGTTGGCCTATAATTTTCTTTCTATGTTTTTGTTTTTCCTGGTTTAGCTATCAGTGCCATATTTATTTTATAAAGGGAGTTTGGCAGGACTCCTTCTTTACCTATTATTCCAAATAAAATATTGGAGTAAATGTTTGGTAGAATTCACTTGTAAATATATCTGGTCCTGATATTTTTTTCCTTAGGAAGCTCATTTATGGCCTATTAAATTTTTTTCTTTTTCTTTATCATTTTTTCCCTCATCTTATTTTAAATTTATTTATTTACTTTTAGTTTACAACATTCAGTTCCACAATCCTTTGAGTTTCAATTTTTTCCCACCCTCTCCTTCCCCCTTCCCCCCCCCCCCATGGTGGCATGTAATCAAATATAGGATCTAGAAATACCTTCACATTAAACATTAATCAGGTTGTAAAGAAGGATTATAACCAATGGAGTGAACAATGAGAAAGGAAACAAAACAAAACAAAACAAAACAGAGGGAGAGCAAGTAGTTTGTTTCACTCTGCATTCAGACTCTGCAGCTCTTTCTCTGGATGTGGACATCTTTTTCCATCGTGAGTCTTCTGCAATTGTCTTATAACCCTGCGTTGCTGAAAGGAGCCCAGTCTGTCCAAGTCAGTCATCACAGATACAATATATCTGTATGCAATGTTCTCCTTGTTCTGCTCTTCTCACTCAACATAAGTTTACAGAAGTCTCTCCAGATTATTATAAAGTCCATCTGCTCTTCATTTCTTATAGCACAATAGTATTCCATTACATTCATATACCACAACTTGTTTAGCCATTCCCCACTTGATGGGCATCCTCTTGATTTCCAATTCTTTGCCACCACAAAAAAAGCTGCTATAAATATTTTTGTACACATGGGTCCACTTTCCACTTCTATGATCTCTTTGGGATACAAGTCTACAAGTGGTATTGCAAGGTCAAAGGGTATGCACTTATTTATAGCCCTTTGGGCATAGTTCCATATTGCTCTCCAGAATGCTTGGATCAGTTCACAACTCCATCAACAATGCATTAGTGTTCCAATTTTTCCACATCCTCTCCAGCATTTATCATTTTCCTGTTTTGTCATCTTAGCCAATCTGACAGGTAAGATGTGGTACCAGCTCTTAGTTTTATTTATTAACTCAATAATTTTCTTAATTTAAACTTTATTAATCTCTCCTTGGGTTTTCATTATTTCTAATTTAGTATTTAGTTGGGGATTTCTAATTTGTTCTTTTTCTAGCCTTTCCAGTTGTATGGCCAATTTATTGACCTCCACTTTCTTTATTTTATTCATGTATGCATTCAGGGATATAAAACTTCCCCCAAGAACTGCTTTTGCTGTATCCCACAAGTTTTGGTATGTTGTTTCATTATTGTCATTCTCTTGAATGAAGTTACTGATTGTTTCTATAATTTCTCGTTTGACCCACTCAGTCTTTAGGATTAAATTATTTAGTTTCCAGTTGGTTTTTATCTCTCTTTCCGTGGCCCTTTATTACATATAATTTTTATTGCATCATGATCTGAGAAGGATGCATTTAATATTTCTGCCTTTCTGTATTTAATTGTGAAGTTTTTATGCCCTAGTACATGGCCAGTTTTTGTGTATGTTCAATGTACTGCTGAGAAGAAAGTATATTCCTTTTTATCCTCATTCAGTTTTCTCTATAGATCTATCATATCTACCCTATCTAAAATTCTATTCACCTCCTTAACTTCTTTCTTGTTTATTTTGAGGTTAGATTTATCAAGTTCAGAGAGGGGGAGATTGAGGTCCCCCACTAGTATAGTTTTGCTATCTATTTCTTTCTCCAGTTCCCTTAACTTCTCCTCTAGAAATTTGGATGCTACTGTATGCGTGGTGCATGTATGTTAAATAATGATATTGCTTCATTCTTGATGGTGCCTTTAGCAGGATATAATTCCCTACCTTATCTCTTTTAATTAGATCTGGTTTTGCTTTTGCTTTATCTGAGATAAGGATTGCTATCCCTGCTTTTTTTTTTAACCATAGCTGAAGCATAATATATTCTATTCCAGCCTTTTACCTTTCCCCTCTGAATATCCTCTTGTTTCAAATGTGTTTCTTGTACACAGCATATTGTAGGATTGTGGTTTTTAATCCATTCTGCTATCTGCCTCTGTTTTATGGGAGAGTTCATCCCATTCATGTTCACAGTTATGATTACTATCTGTCTTTCCCTCCATCCTATTCCCTCCCATTTAATGCTTGTATTTCTCCCTTCTCCTTTCCCCTCCTTAAGAGTTTTCCTTTTGACCACCCCTTCCTCAGTATTCTGTCCCTATGCACCTCCCTTCCTTTACCCCTTTACCTACTCTACCCTCTTACTAATATTTCCCTCCCTTCTAACCTTCCCCCCCCCCTTTTCCCCTTTACCCCTCCTATTCCTGGTAGGGCACAATAGAGTTTTATACTTAACAGAGTATGTTATTCCCTCCTTGAACGCAAACCAATGAGAGTGAATTTCATATAGTACCCTTCTCCCTCCCTCTTTTCCCTCTACTATAATGAGTTTTTGTGTCTTTTCATGTTTGAATTGTGAATTGTAAACTTAATGATTATGTTAATCCCTCCAGAACTAGAACCAATGAGAGTAAAGTTCATATAATGTTCATCTCCCTCCCTTCTTCCCCTCTAGTGTGCTTTTTTGCCTCTTTGTGTGGCATAATTTACCCTTTTTTGCCTCTTCCTTTCCTTTTTTGCCATTATAATCCCTTTGCACCCCTTAATAAGGTTTTTTATCATCAGATTAGTTCATTTATACTCACATCCTCTATCTATGTTCACATAGATTTAAATTTTGCAACAATGATATAAATCTCAATATTGACAGGTATCAGCTTCCCATATAGGGATTTAAACAGTTTGCTCTTACTGAATCACTGAATTACATACTGAAATTGTGTGTGTGTGTGTATATGTGTGTGTGCTCCTTGTTTACCTTTTTATGTCTCTCTTGAGTCTCCTGCATACCCAGTTCATTGATCTGCTCTACTTTACTGAAGTAAGCATTTAGAGATAAACATTTTCCTTTGATTACTGCTTTTGTGGCATCCCACAGATATTGGTATATTATCTCAGCATCATTCTCTTTCATAACAGTATTATTGTTATTGTTATTATTATTATTGTTATTGCTTTTTTTGAGGGGGGGAAGGTAGGGCAGTTGGGGTTAAGTGACTTGCCCAAGGTCAGACAGCTGTTTTTTTGGTGTGTGTGTATTAAGTGTCTGAGGTCCTCCTGAATCCAGGGCTGATGCTCTATTCACTGTGCCACCTAGCTGCCCCAATAACATTATTTATTATTTCTATGACTTGTTCTTTAACCTATTCATTCTTCAATATTAGGAAATTTAGTCTCCATTTAATTTTAAGTTTCCTTAGCCCCTTATAAAATATAATTTTTATTGCATTATGGTCTGAAAAGGATACATTTACTATTTCTTCTTTTCTGAATTGTTATAACATTTTTGTGCCCTAACATATGGTCAGCTTTTGTAAAAGTACCATATAGCAATGAGAAAAAGGTGCATTTCTTTCTCTTTTCATTAAATTCTCTCCAGATATGTATCATATCTAGCTTTTTTTTTTTTTAGGATTCAGCAAAGGCAGTTCTTTTTTTTTTTAATTGACTTGTTTGTTTACTTTTAGGTTACAAGATTTAGTTTCAGAATCACTTGAGTTTCAGATTTTTCTCCCCTTCCTCCCCACTCCCCACCCCTGCCATTGTGGCATACAATCATGTGTAGGATCTGCAAACTCTTTCACATTGTACAATAGTCTGGTTGTATAGGTGTTGTGGCCAATGGAGTGAACAATGAGAAAAGAGAAACAAAACCAAACATAGAAAAGAATGATAGCATGCATTACTTCAGTTCATATCTAGCTTTTATCTAAGATTCTATTCATCTCCTTGACTTCTTTCTTATTTATTTTTGGTTAGATTTGCTGAGTTCTAAGAGGAGAATGTTGAAGTCCCTTTGTATTGTATTTTCGTTATCTATTGTCTATTCTATTATATCTATTCTATTATATCTATTATCTACCTGTCATATATTCAGCTTTTCCTTTAAAAAATTGGATGCTATAGCGTTTGGTGTATATAGGTTTAGTACTGATATGGTACCTTTTAACATAATGTCATATCCCTGTTTGTCTCTTGTAATTAAATAAATTTTAGCCTTAACTTTGAGATCATGCTTGCTACCTCTGCTTTTTTTCATCAGATGAAGTATAATAAATTCTACAATAACTATTTTTATTCTCTGTATAACTCTCATTTTAAAATGTTTCCTGTAAACAACATATTGTTGGATTCTGGTTTTTGATCCATTCTGCTATCTATTTTTATTATATAGGAGAGTTCCTCCCATTCACATTCAAAGTTAAAGTTACTAGTTCATATTTCCCTCCATCCTATTTTTCCTCATTGTTTCATCTTTCTCTCATTTTATCCTATCCTTTCTCAGACATCTAATTTACTTCTTATCACTGCCTCCCTAATACACATCCCTTTTAAGAGTCATGCACCCTCCTATTTCTTTGTAATTTAAGACTTTTATACCCTTCTAGATGTGTGTTATTCCATCTTTAACCCAGTTCTAATAAGAATAAGGTTCTAGGACTACCAGCCCTCCACCCCTTTCTTCCCTGTTTGTAATAGTGCTTCCATTCACACATCATTTCTATAAGTGCTCCATTTTACTTCTCTCTAACCAATTTTATTTTCTAGGATCATTCCATCATAACTTAACTTCAGCTTTCTATCTATATGTGTTCTTTAAAATTACCCTAGTAATGATAACATTCTTAATAGCTACAGATAACATTTTCCCATATAAAAAGTAAACTGCTGGACCTTATTAAATTCCTTATAATTAGTCTGTCACGTATACCTTCTTATGCTTCTCCTGACTGTTGTAGGTTAAATTTTCTGTTCAGTTCTATTTTTTTCTCAAAAACATTTGAAAGTTCTCTAGCTTCGTTAAATATCCATTTTCCCCCAAGCCGAATTACACTCAGCATTGATGGATAAGTTATCTTTGGTTGCAAACCCAGTCCTTTGCTCTTCAGAATATCATGTTCCATGCCCTTTGGTCTTTTAATGTAGAAGCTGCTGAGTTCTGATTGTATTCTGATTATAGCTCTACAATATTTAAATAGTTTCTTTCTAGTTACCTGTAGTATTTTCTCCTTGACCTGGGAGCTTTAACACTTGGCTATAATGTTCCTTTTTTAGTGCCCCATTTCTTGGCTGTTAAGTTTATGTTAGAGTTGGGCTCTAGTCCTCAGTTGTGAGGGATAATGTGTCAGGTTTCAGGTTTTTCATGCTGTTGTTTTCTGAGCTCTATCAGAGGGCACTTGACTGCTTGGTTCTTCCAGTGTTCTATGATCCAAGGCAAAGTGTGGTCACTGCTCCTCAGGGACCTCAGAGCCCCCAACAATGCTGTCCCCATAAATACACTTACTCCCCATAGTCCCTCCAGTGGCCAGAAGCTTCAGCTTGCCCCTCTGCTCTGGAATCAAAACCAGAGATTCCACTCCTGTGAGGGCCCACAGCCAGCAGCCTGCTCCCTTGCTGTAACCACATTCACCAGTACTTGCTTCGCTTCTCCTCACCCACAGCCACAGCCCAGGACCATCTGGTCAGTGGACCTGTACCCCTTGTCCAGAATCAGGGTGGGGTCCTGTAATCTTTCCCTGGTCAGCCATCTGAGCCCACACAGTCTATAAGGGGAAAGTTTTTGAAGCTGAGGCTGCCACCAACACAGCTGCCCCCAGGGCTTGTTTATTGGGTCCAAAGTATCCTTACTTCAGTCAGGCCAGATCACCACCTTGGGAGGCCATGTCTTTTCTAATGTCCTCCCAAACTGCCTTAGGTTGGACAACTGCTTTACTCCACTTTTAGTTATTTCTGCTCCTCAAAGTTCTCTCTGAAGCATTTAAAAAAAATTATTTGAGGGGGAATGTGGGAGAGCTAGGTGATCTCCTGCCTTATTCTGTCATCTTCCCAGAATCCTCTACTGCCTCCACTTCTGTTTTATCCCATCTATAGTCTCTACTCCGCTTCTCTGCCCCTTTGGAAAAGAAATTTTTTCACTAAATATCTACCCCGATATAATGCTACTCAGGGACTCAGGTATTTGCACTCAGGTTTGTATGTCATTAGTAATTTGCTAGTTGGATTATTCCCAAATAACTCAAAGCATTTAATATTATTAATGCCTTTAGCAGAGTCTGAAGGAACATAACTTATTTTTTTTCTCTTATTAAGCAATTCAAAAGAGCTGAATCAGTGTATTTGATCATACAGAGAACTGTGTTGGAGAACTGAAAACTGTCAAAGGCACCTGTCTGACAAAATAAATGTTTGCTTTAAAGAGCTTTAAAATCTGAAATCAATTTCTGTATGTTACCTAGAGGTATTAGCTCTCTTGTATAGATCAGAAAACTGAGACCTTAAATAAGTTGCTAATGATCACACGGCTGTCAAACGCTGGGGCGCAGGAACAATCTGGCACGCTGTCATGCCATGAGTTTTTGGCTTGGCACAAATCAAGTTTTTGTGTAGTAAGAAGAGTTGGAGGAAAGAGTTACATTCTATGGTTGAAAATCAAGTACAATGTATAAAGGAGCAAAAGTAACACATTATTTCTATGTAACTAGGGACACAAACTTTGCTACTTCTGTTAACAAAGAAGCCACATCAGGACACAATTCATCCTTCTCAGCCCCATTACCAGAGGCAAGGTGAAAGGGTTACAAGTTTCATGAAGTCTCCCTGCACTGAAAATGGAAAGAAGACAGCCACTGGGGACTGGGCCCCAGCACTCCTCCTTTTGTCTCACTTTGGGCCAAGACCTTGACCTTGGAGAGGCCTTTGTCTAGTACCATTGCTACGTCACCTGGAGCATCTTATGGAAACAAAAGTAAATTTACTAAGCACCTACTATGTGCCAGGCACCATGCTAAGTGTTTTACAGTAGCCCAGAGGTAGGTGCTGTTATGGGCTCCATTTTTTGGCTGTTCAGTTGAGATCTAAGGTGATTCTTAATAAATAAAACATTCTCAGCACTTGTTAGCTGGAAGGGCCACAATGACCACGGTGTCAAACCCTACATATGGTGGATACCAGACTGTTAGTGAAGGTGCTGGATTCCTGGCCCCCTCCCCCATCCCCACTAGTAAAATTCTGGCTGCGGTGATTTTGTTGGTTTGGCTTCATGTGCCTGAAATTCAGTTTTTCTTTGGCTTCTCTCCTTTTTGGGTAAGAACTCTTCCCTGACCCCTGGTCTAAAAGGGAATGCTCTGGGAACTCTGATTACCTTCCAGTTTTTCCAGTTCTGCTGAATAGAGAACTCTTCCTATGGACATTCAGTAGCCCTCTGGGATAAGAGAAATATGAGAAAGCATTCCAACTTGGCAGTGCATTTATTTTGTTGTACTAAAGACACCTGCCCCCATCTCTGCTTATCTACACTCCTGAAAAGACCTTTCCCAAACGTCCAATACAAATCCCAGTGACACATTGCTCCGCTGCTTTGGGAAGGCTCCATTTCGGGAATCCTACTTGGGTTTGGGGAGTGGTGTTCGAATTTGCTCCTAGGGTAAGGTGCTCACCTTAGCCTTTAGGGAAGTGCTTCTCAACCTGGGGGATATGAATTCGTTTTTTAAAAAATATTCTGATAACTGTTCTTTATTGCCAATGGTTTCCTTTATAATCCAAAGTATTTTATGCATTTAAATAACATTCTGAAGAGAGGAGTAGGGGCTTCCCCAGACTCTCAAGGGGGCCGTGGGCCCTGCTCTAGGTCCCAGGCTCTAGCCCTCCACCTCTGCATAATGGCTGGGCCCACTCATTGTACCTGCTGTCAAAGGGATACTGAGGAGTCAGGTTCCCAGCAAAGCAGACCTATTTGTGCGATGTTTGGGCCAGCTTCCCGGTTTGCAAAGCTTGGTTCGGAGGCTCTTCTGGGTTCTAAGGGCAGCGGTGCCAGGGCTGGGCTTGCAGGAGTAAAGAGGCCTCCTCCGACAGACAGCGAGCTGGAGCTGTCCACAGAGGAAGCGCTCTCCAGGTGGTTACAAAGTAGCAGGCGCTGAGGCAGAGGAAGAGGAAATGACCGCCCCTTGGAAGTTACTTTGTATCTATTTTCCTGGCCTTCCCAGCGCCAGGGAGTATCCCCAGTAAGAGGCGCCAAGTGCTACACAACTGATTGGGAGGGGGAGCTGCTTTCGTCCTGGGCATGCAGAGGTGAGGGGACCGGCGTCTGAACCTACGTCTTCTGGACCCCAGGCCCAGTGCTCTGGGGTGCTCCCTAAAGGCCAGCGGTAGAACACAAGCTTCTTGAGGACGGGAGGACATTTCATTTTTTTGTTGGTACCGCCCCAATGGCAAAGTCACATAATTTGTGGATGGGACCGGGTCTATACCTGTGATTTCAATGGTTTTGGTAACTCCTTAATGAAGAAGCCCTTTAGCCCAGTGCCGGCTAAGCACACAGCAGGTGCTTACAAGCCGCCTGGACCCACAACGGCAGCTGCTTCCCGTTATTATCATTATTTTAAATTATTATGACCTCCATTATTAACTGGACTGGGCTGGTCGTGCGGGTCGGTATTCGAACCCGCAGAGCCAGGCGGGGAAAGGAGGGAAAGAGATAGGGAGGAGGAGAAGGGGGGGGGAAAGAAGGGAGGGGCCGGAAGGAGGCGCGGGGGCGGCCGCGGGAAGTGGCAGGAGCAGGAGGCGGACCCACCTGGAAGCGCCGCCGGGCGGGCTGGCGCGCAGGGGCCGCGGTGCGGCGGCCGGCCGAGCTTCCGGGGGCGGCGGGGGCGGCCTCCTTCTCGGCCACGGCCAAGGCCACGGGCCGCCCGCCGGCCGCTCTCTCCGGTCTGCTCCGCGGCGCCCGAGGTGAGGAGAGGGGCCGCTGGGGGCACGTGGCGGGCGGGGGAGTGCGATGGGGGAGGGGGAGGGGCCGCGGGACCCGGATTCTGCGGCGCCTTGGATCCCGGGAGGGGAGGGCCGGGGAGAGGGAAGAGAGGGAAGAAGAGGGGAGGGGGCGACGGCTGTGAGCGGCGATGCCCCCACGTGGGGCGGGGGGGCGCGCGCACAAGCTTGCGCCGCCGCCACGCTTGGGGGCGGGGCACGAGGGCGCGCTCGGCTACGGTCCACGTGACGTGCACGCGGGGGCTGGCCCCCACGTGATACGTCGGGAGCCCAGCTGGTTTGACGTGAAACTTGGGTGTCGAAGTTCTTAAAAGCGGCCGCGCGGCCGGGTCGCGCGCATTCTGCTCCCTACTCCCCCTTCTCCGGAGAGATCCCCGCTGGCTCCGCGGCCCAGCACGTGCCGCGTCTCGGGGGAGTTCAGCTCCGGCCGCTGCCTTCCCCCGGTGACGAGCAGTTCCCGTTCGGAAGTCGCGCTCCAGCCGCCATGTTGGTCCCGGCCCGGCCTCGCGAGATTCCACGGGACTAGGGAGTCTCGCGAGACGGCCCGGCTCTCGCGGGAGGGGGCCGGCCGAAAGCGGGGGCCCTCGGACGGCGGCGCTGTTTGGGTTCCCGGGACCTGGGGAGCCGCGGCTCTCGGGACCAGGCAAGTGGCGGGGGCGCGGGGCCGGGCCCCCATAGAGGCGGCGGGGGGGGGGCGCCCTTCCCCCCTCAGCCACGCAGACCTGACCCCCGCCCCCGCGGCGCCCCTCACCTGCGGGGGAGGGGGCCAGCCCCTCCCACGTGCCCGGACTGGGAGGTGGCGCCTGTGGGTGCCGAGGGAAGGGACGGGGGAGGGGGGACTCCGGAGGCCGAGGCCGCCCAGCGCCTTGCATGTCACGGCCTCGGAGTGCTGTCACCTTGTGCAGATGAGGAAACTGAGGCAGGCGGGCCCCCGGGCGGGCTGGCACGCACTGGGCTGATGGCCCTTTGGCCGCTGTCAGCCAGAGCCCCGGGCCGGCGGCCGTGGCTGAAGGGCTTCCGGGGAGGGGGGGGCCGGGAGAGTGTGGGGGGCGGATCTGAGCCCAGAGAGGGAGATTCCCCGCACTCCCCGCACCGAGGTCCCCATCTCGCGGTAGCTCCCAGTTTGGCCTCCCACTGATGGTTTCTGACAACCAGGACCGTTTAACACGGCCGAGATGAAGCAGGCCATTTGGAATGGGGTGTTAGGGAGTCCTAAGCGCGGCCGCCTCCCTTCCCTGGCCTCCTGGCTTCACGTGTGTCTGCAGAAGTAAGAGTCTTTGGGGCTGGAGCTGCCGTCCGGTGGGGGGGAGGGGGGTCTGTCCAGAAGATGATTTAAAGTGGCAGGGAAAGTTGGGAAGTGCGGGCCAGATGTGTGCTAACTTGCTGACCGCCCCCTTGCCGTGCTTCTGGGAGACTTCATAACCCGGACTCCCACACGGTGCATTAGCCCCGGGGGCACTGATCACTATTGGGGTGTCACAGTGTCCGTGGCGGGGGGGTTCCGGGATCCCTCTTCAGAAGACACTGGAACAAGCCTGAGGAGATTCTTTTCTCCTAACGTTTTCGAGATTTGTATGCGAAGGCTGCTCAAGGCTCCAGCCAACCAAAATGCCACCTGCCTGCAGGGTGTCTGAGGTTCCTCTACGTGGCAGCCCCAGTAGCATCGGCAGTGAAGCTGACCTTTGCTTTAGAGACAATGCTGAAGGCACTTAGAGTTTCAAACTTAGCTGTCTGTTTGCTTCTGGGGCTCCTGTTCAGTCTGCTCTGGGAGGTCCTATGATTCCCAGCTTCTCTCAGCCAGGGCCCTTTCCCTCAGAAACCCGGCTTGGGTGTCACATTGGCTCAGGAAGAAGCGAGGAGCAGCCTGGTTTGTGTAGATTGGGTTCCCAGGCTGTGTCCTGTTGGAGGGATGCTCCGTTGCTTGCTGGGTCCTTCCTAGAGAACTTTTAAAAGACAGAAGAGCTGCCTAAAAGTGGATAATTTTGTAGAGACTCTGCCCTGTTTTCCTCCCCAGGCTGAAAACTGTGGTCTTCCTTTTGGTCCTGATTTACCCTCTGATGGCTTCCCTGCCACCAGCCAGCAGGTGAGAACCCAAGCACTTTTCTCGAGGGTTTCAGAGCTAGAGCGGGTTAGAGTTGCCTAGAATGTAGAGGTCAGAGGAATCTCTGAGATCACTCCATTTGTTCCAGCCGTACACTGAGGCCTGGTGCCGTATCCAAGGTCGTAATAGTTGTCAGTATGCAAACAGCGGCCTCTTCTCACCTCAGAAACTTGGAGGTGGCTGCTTGTGGGTGGCTCACTTCTACTGAGGAGGGGCTCCGGGGCTCTGGACGCTGACTGTGTAGGAGGAGCAGAACATGGGGAGGCTCTCATCTAATCCGCTGCCTTAATTGGCTGGGAAGTTGGAAGCTCATGAAAGTGTTCACCAAAGAAGTTGAACGAAGCGGGTCTCAGCAGAATTAAAATGAACCCGTCACTTCCTCAGCCCCGAAGTTAGCAGCAGACAGCTTACTTAGGAAGCCAAGTGACGCTGAGGACGTGATCTGCAGCAGCCGGGTACCTGCACTGTGGTTCTCTGGTAAAAGATGCGTACTTGTCTTGACTTCCGTTCCACATTGTAAGTGCTCGCCTATTTGTAGAGTTTTGGGGACTGTTGAAAGAGAGTTTGAAAAAATTAACTGCATTTTTTTCTTGAAGTCAAATCAACAAGGTTTTATTAAGTACTTACTGTGTGCCCGGCCCTGGCCTTCAGTGCTTGAGATACAAAGAATGACAGAAAAAGGGTGTTCTCAAGGAGTTCATAATCTGATGGGTGAGATGCCATGCAAACAGCTACATCCAGACAGGACTCAGGTGAGCACATT
>CM053593.1:547138-569459 GCA_028646575.1 Pseudocheirus occidentalis | reverse complement strand
TCTTGGAGCTCTAAAATCTTTTTAGAGTCATATTCTTTGGGTGTTTAGGGTGGCTGTGTGGGAGCTGCCAAACTTTGCTGCTTCTACACCACCATCTTGGCTCCACCCTCTAACATAAGACTCCTAATGAGGAAGGTGGAACACTGGTCAGTAATCTTTAAATCAGATGTGTGTGAAATCCCTGTGTAAGACTGATAGAAATAGGTCATGAGATTGAAAGAGGTTCCGAAATTGGGGGGTGAGGCAGTTTGAGGAATCATATCTTATCAGTATTAAAGCCCCCTAGTTTAAGGGCAGGAGTTGGAGAGGAGACGGAGATGGAAAATTAGGTGCTCAATTCCTTGCAGTTGTCAAGGAGGGAGCACGAGCTGGGTGTCAGTGGACTTAGAGCCTCAATAATTTAGATTGGTAGATGGTGTAGACCTCAAAGGAAAGGCTGCTGAATGAAAGGGGTGATGGGAAAGTCTGGAAGTTATATAGGGAAGGCACGTTCAGTCCTTCTCCCAGAACCATATTTAGATTTAGATTTACACAGAAGTTTGTCTTTCCTGCTTCTTAAAGCCTTTGCCCCTCTGTCGAGAAGAAGCTGGTTAAATTCCTTGGTCCTTTGGAGTCCTGGTTGGACCTTACATTGATCTGAGGTCTTTCAAGTACTTTTTTTGTTACAGTGTTATTATATAAATTATTTTCAGAGTTGCCATTTCCCTCTGTAATGGGTAATTTTTAAATTTGTTTTCAAAAATTTTTTAAAATTTTGACCTTAAACTCCTGTCTTCTACCCCATGCTGGCCTCCTACCCCATTCCAACTAAAATTTAAGAGATTGAGGTGGAAAACAATTTCTTGGCAAGCAAGCATTTGAGGTGGATGGATCTCCATGGCGGCCACAGCCAGAAATGTCTCTCTCTGCCCTTCGGGCTCATCACTTCTTTGTCAGGAGGTGGGTAGCGGGGTTAACTGTCAGTTTTCTGGGGGCAGTTAATCATTGTACTGATGATTTAAGTCTTTCAGAAGTTGTTTTTCTTTATTGGTTTTGTGTAAGTTGTTTTTTGTATATTGTTCTCCTGAGTTTGCTCGCTTCACTCTGCATCACCCAGTTCATACTACCGAGGGTCCTTCTTATACTGCATTGATATTTGGTTATACTCACATACCATTGTACCTTCAGCCATTCACTAGTCGACGAACACTCCCTCAGAGAGGATTGTTTTTGACTTCTTAGGATTGGGGAGTTTATTTTGTCTTTTATTATTTTGTTATTTTATTTTGTTTGTGACTGTTCCCTCCCAGATATTCTTTACTCTTATTTCCCTCTGCTCTTCTTTGTTTCCCTGTTGGTGTGTGTTCATTCTTCTGTTCCTTTCTTTTATTTCCCTAAATTTTATTCATTTATTATTTACTTTCAGTTTACAACATTCAACTTCCACAATCCCTTGAGTTTCAAATTTTCTCCTCTCCCCCATCTCCCCAACCTGGCGGCATGCCATCAAGTAATAGGTTCTAGAAATACCTTCACATTAAACTTTAGTCAGGTTGTAAAGAAGAATTATAACCAATGGAGTGAACAGTGTGAAAGAGGAAACAGTGAAACAAGAAAAAGAAAGAGAGCGGGTAGTTTGCTTCAGTCTGCGTTCAAACTCTGTAGTTCCTTCTCTGGATGTGGACATCTTTCCATCATGAATCCTTTGGAGCTGTCTCGTAGCTTTTCCTTGCTGAGAGGAGCCCAGTCTATTGAAGTTAGTCGTCACACTGTGATTGTGTCCAAATTTCTCCTAGTTCTGCTCTTCTCCCTCAACATCAGTTTATACGAGTCTCTCCAGGTTATTGTGAAGTCCATCTGCTCATCATTTCATATAGCACAATAGTATTCCATTACATTCAGATATCACAATTTGTTCAGCCATTCCCCAATTGATGGATATTATCCCCTTGATTTCCAATTCTTTGCCGCCACAAAAAGTGTACATATGGGTCCACTTACCACTTCTATGATCTATTTGGGATGCAGCCCTACAAGTGATATTTCTGGATCAAAGGGTATGGACTTATTTATAGCCCTTTGGGCATCTGTAACCCCATGTACCAGCAGATTCCCAAAAGAATACTACTGTGAATAGCTTTTAAGGTTCTGGTTACATAGTATAGTGAACGCTGTTTATACCATTACAAATCAAGGCAAACATTCAGAACAAATAATAATATAATATTCACAACATTCCATCTTATCACAGAAAATCACAATATGGTGTTCACAACAGCTTAACATTAGAATGGCCACCTAGTTTTCACTACAGTGGCCACAGTATTTATGAAAAAAACAAAAGAGTAACCATCTGGTTTCCCTAAGGGAGAAACCCTCTTTACTTAAATATTCAGTCATTCCACAATACAGCAATCAAATCTTCCACTCATGGGGCAGTTACAGATTAACTTAATCAGTCGCTTATCTGGATTCACAATTACTGTATATCATTAATCACTAAGTATAGTCATTAGAAAATTACACAAACCCTCCACCTCTTGGTGTCTAGTAAACTTTCTCTCAGATTCCCTGGGTCCCCTTCCATAGTTCCAGTTTCTGCTTGAATCCAGGAAACAGTCACCTGGATTCAGAGGCAGACAGCTCCCAGCTCCTTGTCCAGTCGTCTGGGCAGTTCTTGTTACACACTGAAGTTCACAGGGTCTAGCACATCTCAAACCCTTCACAACTTCTGTTGCCGGGAACTCAAGGATCAACCAAGCCGCAAACAAGCAAAGGCTTATCCCGGTCATGCTTCTTCAGTCTTCTAGCAGTTCAGCTGGCCCTAGGACCCAGAAGGAATCTCAGCCTTCCAGGAGGCAGCAACTTCAGCCTTCACCAGATTCTGGTCTGAAGAAAACTCTGCCTCACTTCTCAGCTTCCAGGTGCTGGGAGAGAAACTCACTCTCTCTCAGCTGGCTTCAGTCTCCACGATTCTTCCTCCACCAGGAGCCAGAAGGAAAATTCCCAATTCTGATTCTCTGTCCCTGGAATTCTTATATACACAGACACACACATTGGCTTTCTATCTCAGCCAACCCCTCCTGCCACATCAGCAATAGGAGACAAAGTTCACACCCTGTCTTTTTCACACAGGACACAGAGTTCATACCCTCTGCTTCTTTCACAGAAGGACTTAGCCCTTAGTTACTAAGGACCAAGTACGTGCTAAATTAATTATTGTTACAGCATAGTTCCAGATTGCTGTCCAGAATGGTTGGATCAGTTCACAACTTCATCAGCAATGCATTAGCATTCCAATTTTTCCACATCCTCTCCAGCATTTATCATTTTCCTGTTTTGTTATCTTAGCCAATCTGGTTGGCTTTTTTCATATGCTTATAGATATCTTTAATTTCTTCCTCTGAAAATTGCCTGTTCATATCCTTTGACCATTTATCAGTTGGGGAATGACTTGTATTCTTATAGATTTGACTCAGTTCTCTTTATATTTTAGAAATGAGGCCTTTATGAGAGACACTGGTTGTAAAAATTCTTTCCCAATTTTCTACTTCCCTCTTAATCTTGGATACATTGGCTTTATTTATACAGAAACTCTTTAATTTAATGTAATCAAAATGATCCATTTTGATTTCATAATGCTCTCTAACTCTTCTTCGGGCATAAAGTCTTCCCTTCTTAATAAATCTGACAGGTAAACTATTTCTTGGTTTTCCAGATTACTTACAGTATCAGCCTTTATACCTAGATCATGCACCCATTTCAACTTGATTTTGGTAAACAGTGTTAGATATTGGTCTGTGCCCAGTTTCTGCCATACTATATTCCAGTTTTCCCAGCAGTTTTTGTCAAATAGTGAGTTCTCATCCCCAAAACTGGGATCTTTGGGTTTATCAAACAGGAGATTACTATAGTCATTGACTGCTAAGTCTCGTGTACCCAATCTCTTCCATTGAACCAATACTCTGTTCCTCAGCCAGTACCAAGTAGTTTTGATGACTGCTGCTTTATAATAGAGATTAAAATCTGGTACAGCTAGGCCACCTTCCCTAGCATTTCTTTTCATTAATTCCCTTGATGTTCTGGACTTTTTGTTCTTCCAACTTTTTCTTCTTTTTTCTAGCTCTATAAAGTAATTTATTGGTATGGCACTAAGTATGTAATTTAATTGAGGTAAAATTGCCATTTTTATTATATTAGCTTGGCCCAGGCACAAACAATTGATATTTTTCCAATTGGTTAGATCTGACTTTATTTGTGTGAAAAGTGTTTTTGTGTTCATATAGGTCCTGGGTTTGTTTTTGGCAGGTCGATTCCCAAATATCTTATAATGTCTACAGTAACTTTAAATGGTATTTCTCTTTCTCTCTCTTGCTGTTGGATTTTTTTTAGAAATATATAGGAATGCCAAGGATTTATGTGTGTTTATTTTATATCCTGCAACTTTGCCAAATTTATTTATTGTCTCAAGTAGTTTTTCACTTGATTCTCTAGGATTCTCTAAGTATATCATCATATCAGCTGCAAAGAGTGATAGCTTAATCTCTTCTTTGCCTAATTTGATTCCTTTAATTTATTTTTTTTTCTCTTATTGCTACTGCTAACATTTTTAGTACCAGATTGAATAAGAAGGGTGATAGTGGACATCCTTGTTTCTCCTGATCTTATTGGAAATGCTTCTCTTATCCTCATTATATATAATACTTGCTGATAGTTTTAGATAGATGCTATTTATTATTTTAAGGAAGACTCCATTTATTCCTATACTTTCTAGTATTTTTAATAGGAATGGGTGTTATATTTTGTCAAAAGCCTTTTCTGCATCCATTGAGGTAATCATGGTTTCAGCTAGTTTTATTGTTGATGTGATCAATTATACCGATAGTTTTCCTCCTATTGAACCATCCTTGCATTCCTGGAGTAAACCCTGCCTGATCAAAGCGTGTTATTTTTGTGCTAAGTTGCTGTGGTCTTTTTGCTAGTAATTTATTTAAAATTTTTGCATTGATAGTCATAAGGGAAATTGGTCCATAATTTTCTTTCTCCATTTTGTTTCTTCCCGATTTAGGTGTCATTGCCATATTTATGTCATAAAAAGAATTTGTTAGGACTCCTTCTTCTACAGTTTTCCCAAATAGTTTGTTGTAAAGTTTTGGAATCAGTTGTTCTTTAAGTGTTTGATAGAATTTGCTAGCAAATCCATCTGGCCCTGGAGATTTTTTTCCTAGGGAGTTCATTGATGGCTTGTTCAATTTCTGTTTCTGAGATGGGGTTATTTAAGGTTACTTTCTCTTCAGTTAATCTAGGCAACATATATTGTTGTAAATATTCATCTATTTCACTAAGATTGTCAAATTTATGTTCATACAGTTGGGCAGAATAGTTCCTAATTTTTGTTTTAATTTCCTCTTCATTGGAGGTAGATTCACCCTTTTCTTTCTTTTTTTTTTTTATCATATGGACTAAAGGTCTATCAATTTTACTGTTTTTTTTTTCATAAAACCAGCTCTTAGTTTTATTTATTAATTCAATAGTTTTCTTAATTTCAATTTTATTAATCTCTCCTTTGGTTTTCATTATTTCTAGTTTAGTATTTATTTTTTTGCTTTTTTTTTTTTTTTGGAGGGGGGAAGGTAGGGCAATTGGGGTTTAAGTGACTTGCCCAGGATCACCCAGCTAGTTTTGTGTTAAGTGTCTGAGGATGAATTTTAACTCAGGTCCTCCTGACTCCAGGGCTGGTGTACTTACTATTTGCTGGGACATGTAGCCACCCTTAATTTAGTATTTATTTGGGGATTTCCAGTTTGTTTTTTTTTTCTAGCTTTTTCAGGTGCATGCCCAATTTATTGACCTCCACTTTCTTTATTTTATTCGTGTATGCATTCAGGAATATAAAACTTCCCCTAAGAAGTGCTTCTGCCGCATCTCACAAGTTTTGGTATGTTGTGTCATGATTATCATTCTCTTGAATGAAATTACTGATTGTTCAGGATTAAATTATTTAGTTTCCAATTAGTTTTTAGTCTATCTTTCCATGGCCCTTTATTACATAAAATTTTTATTGCATCATGATCTGAGAAGGATGTTAATATTTCTGCCTTTCTGCACTGAATTGTGAGGTTTTTATGCACTAGTATACGGTCAGTTTTTGTGTATGTGCCATGTACTGCTGAGAAGAAGGTATATTCCTTTTTATCCCCATTCAGTTTTCTCCATAGGTCTATCATATCTACCTTCTCTAAAATGCTATTCACCTTCTTAACTTCTTTCTTGTTTATTTTGAGGTTAGATTTATCAAGTTCAGAGAGGAGGAGATTGAGTCCCCCACTAGTACAGGTTTGCTAATCTATTTCTTCTTCTAGTTCCCTTAACTTTTCCTCTAGGAATTTGGATGCTACTATATGCTTGATGCATATATGTTAAGTAATGATATTGCTTCATTCTTGATGGTGCCTTTAGCAGGATATAATTTCCTTCCTTATCTCTTTTAATTAGATTTATTTTTGCTTTTGCTTTATCTGAGATAAAGTTGTTACCCTATCCTTTTTGTCTTTGGTGAAATTGTTTTCCAAGCTCTCATTGTTTATGATAGCAGCTGCCAGGTCTTGTGTAATTCTGACTGTGGTTCCTTCATACTTGAGCTGCTTCCTTTGGGAGGCTTTTGCTGTATTTTGTCTTTGACATGTTAACTCTGGATTTTTGCAGTAATATTACTGGGACTTTTCCTGAGTTGTTCAGTGGGTCTTTCCATCTCTTCTTTCAGAACTTCTCAGTCTGCTTCTAATACATAGATCCTGATTAGTTTTCATTTATCATTTCTTGGAATATAGTGCTAGGCTTATATCATGATTTTTAGAGACTCCAATGATTTCTTAAATTATATTAATTTCTTTTTTTAAATAAATAAATTTATTTATTTTCTTGTTTACATCATTCATTTCATGAGATTTTGAGTTACAAAATTTCTCCCCATCTTTCCCCTGCCCAACACCCCAAAACAGCCATCCCACTGTATACTCCCTCCCCCAATCTACTCTCTCCTATGTCCTCCCCTTTACCCCTCTGCTTTTCCGGTAGGGCAGGATGGATCTCCCTACCAAAGTGCCTGTATATTTTAATTCCCAGTTGGATGTAATAATAATTATATATATATATATTTAACATTTGATTATTGAACTTTAAATTCTAGATTCTTTCCTTTATTCCCTTATCACCCACCCACACTGGAAGGACAAGCAATTAAATACAGGGTTTACGTGTGTAACTATGCAGGACATCTCCGCAGTGGATATATTGTGAGATACAAATTATATGTGTTCCTCCTTCCTATCCGGCCCCCACACTTATTCTGTTCTCTACCCTGTCCCTGTCCCTTTACAGAAGTGTGTGCTTCTAACAACCCTCCCCCCTCACCCCCCACCCCCCGCCTTCCCCTCTGTCATCCTGCCTCTTATCCCCATCCTCTCTACTCTCCTGTGTGGCAAGATACCCAGTTTAGAGTTTATGTCATTCCTTCCCTAAGCCAAATTCAATGAAAGTAAGGTTGACCCTTTCCCTTTTGCCTTCCTGTTCTTCCCCTCCATTGCAACAGTTATCCCTTGCTTCTCCTGTATGAGATGATTAGCCCCATTCTGTCTCTCCCCATCTCCTCTCATTCTAATCCTCTCCCACCTCAGAATTTCACCTTTTATTAGAATATCATCCCTTTCTATTCAATTGATCCTGTGCCCTCTATGTACTCATATATACCCAGACTCAGATATGTGTTTGTACACATATATAAACCCTCCTGTATAGACATGTGTATGTATACTTATATATACATTTATATTCCCTTCCGCTATCCTCATACTGAGAAAAGTTTCGTAAGTTACAATTATCGTTTTTCCATGTTGGCATGTAAATAGTTCAACTTTGATAAGTTCCTTATGATTTTTTTTCCATGTTTACCTTCTCACGCTTCTTGTGTTTGGTTGTCAGATTTTCTTTTCAGTTCTGGTTTTTTCAGCAAAAATGCTTGAAAGCCCTCCAACTCACTGAATGACCATATTTCCCCCTGGAACATTATACTCAATTTTTCTGGGTAGGTGATTCTTGGTTTTAATCCCAGCTCCCTTGCTCTCTGGAATATCATAGTCCAAGCCCTTCTATCCCTTAATGTAGAAGCTGCTAGATCCTGGGTTATCCTGATTGTGTTTCCACATTATTCAAATTGCGTCCTCTTGGCAGCCTGTAATATTTTCTCCTTGATCTGGGGACTCCGGAACCTGACTATAAAATTTCTAGAGATTTCTTTGGGGGATCTTTTTCAAGAAGTGGTTGGTGAATTCTTTCAAGTTCTATTTTGCCTTCTGGTTCTAGGTTCTTTTTTTGATCATGGCTTTCAGGTAGTCCAATAATTTTTAAATTGTCTCTCCTGGATCTGTTTTCCAGGTCAGTGGTTTTCCCAATGAGGTGTTTCGCATTGCCTTCTATTTTTTCATTTGTTTGGATCTATTTAATAGTATCTTGATTTCTTATAAAGTCATTTGCTTCCATTTGCTCCACTCTAATTATGAAGGAATTGTTCTGTTCAGAAAGATTTTGAGGTTCTTTTTCCATCTGGCAAATTTATCTTTTTAAGGCATCTTCTCCTCATTGGCTTTTTGGCCCTCTTTTGCCATTTGAGTTAATCTTATTTTTTAAGGTGTTATTTCCTTCAGTCACGTTGTTGACTCTCTTTTCATGATTTTCTTGCGTCATAATCATTTCTCTTCCCAGTTTTTCCTCCACTTCTCTTATTTGGTTTTCAGAATCCTATAACTGATGTATTGTTTGCAGGCAATCTTCATGTTTCTTGGAAGCTTTTGGTGTGGGAGTTCTGACTGTGTTGTCTTCCTCCCACTCCATGCTTTGATCCTTTTTGTCCCCCAAAAAGGAATCTAAAGTTGTATTGCTAGTCTTGTTTTGCTTCCTTTGCCTGCTCATGCTGCCATTCAGTTACTTGATTTTTTAGCTCTGTGGAGCTCTGCTTCCAGAGGGTAGAGTTCTGTTCCAAATTGCTGGGGTTTTAGCAGCTGCTGGAGCTATTGTGAGGGTGCCGATTTTTTTATTTTTTAATTTTTTTTGCTGCCTCGACCAGCTTTGGCTCACTGAAAACACACCCCAGGACCACCACCCCAGACATGATCTGTATCTACGCCGCCCAGTGCAAGAGCACTTAGCCTCTGAATTATAGCTTAGCCCCCCTGCAATCTTCAGGCTGGGAGTTCTGAAGCAGTCACGTGTAGGTGGCTGCAGTACCACTGCTTCTGCCCCTTCTTTGCCCTGGAGGCAGTGTGACTAGTTGGCTTTCCTCCCCCCAAATTTAGCTGAGTTCCACTGACCTTTCACTTAGTTCTCGTTTCTTATGGCTTTGTAATTCTGGAAACTGCTACAGCTGCCGCTGATCTGCTCTCCTGAAGGCTCCAGCTGTGGCTCGTCCTCGCCTCCTGGGGCGAAACCAGGGTTTCAGGCTGGACTGGTTGCGGCTCCCAGCATGTGTGCTGTGGTGAGCCCCTTCCTGCTTATTTTTCTGTATTTTTGTGAGTTTTGGGACCCCAACATTTGTTTAGAGTCATATTTTATGGGTATTTGGGATGGCTATGTGAGAGCTGCAGAACATTGTTGCTTCTTTGCCGCCATCTTGGCTCCACCCCCCTAAAATATAATTTCTTGATATAATTTAGCTTATCTGTTTTTCCCCAAACTTTTGATCCTGTTCTAATACCTACTGTGTTTTTGGGTAGGAAGGTAGGGCCCCCTTGTTCTTGCCTTGGTTCACTTTGTGTCCTGGGGTTACAACCGCTCGATCCTCAGGGCCTTCTGGCATCTCAGGACGCTTGGTGACCTCAGTGCCCTTGGCAAGTGCTCTAGAGCTTCGACTCCTAAGGTCCTCAGCCCAGGGCAGACTTCTCTTCTTGGAGGGAGCCTAACCCTCTAGCTTGAGCCACAGAGCTTTCTGTAGGAGGCTCTTCTTGTGTATGGCCTGGCTCTTGTGAAACTAGGACGCTGCTGCCTTTCCTCAGGATGCTTTTCCTCATTTAGCCTGTGGGTTTCTGGAAGACTTTTGTTTTTCCTATTCTGCTGTGGAAGTTCCTCTAGAAATCCAAATGATGGTCATTATTTGGTCTCTGGTGAATTGTAGGCTTCGGTGAGTGTATCTCCGTGGGAGCAATGTCTTTTGTCTCTTGTTCTATCCACCGTTATCCAAGTTTTCTTTGTTTTCTCTGAAACTGCCCCTTTTGTCGTTTCCATTCCTGTGCTGGGTCCCAGAGAACTGCTGTCTTTTAAACATTTTTTGGGGGTTCCTCCCTTTGGCGTAGCGACTCTGCAGAGTTGTCGGGCCCAGTCCCAGCAGCATGGCTAGGTGGCGCGGGGACAGGCAGCTGAGCTGGCTTTGTGGAGCTTCAGATGGGCTTTCTCCCTTTGGGACTTTGCTGTGTTGTCTTAGCTTCCATGCATGTCTTTTTTGTGACTCTGCTCATTGACTTCACTTGGCTCTTTCATGCCAGACTTCCTTACTGTCATCATTTCTTTGGGTGAACTGGCACTCCATTATATATCTGTGCCCCTCATGTGCCGCACTGGGCTTGGGATGGGATGTTGTTTTCAGAGAATTGTCTCTTTTGTCAAGATTTCCTTTGTTTATAAAGCCATGGCTCCACGCTTCAGCCCTTCTGACATTTTGAAGATGTGGATGATGCCGGCTGGTGCCTCTGGGGTGTTAATAACAGCTTAATACCAGGCACACCTAAGTAAACCCAGACCTCTGGCGGCAGTTGACAAGCCAAAGTTACATTTGTCAAAGGCTCTTGTTTCCATATCAGAGTCAAAAGTCAAAGTCAAGACAAAAGTCCCGTCTCTTTGGACCAGAGACCTTGGCACGGTCCTCTCCTCGCTGTCTCCTTCACATGATTGCCATCACTGTTTCATTGGGTTTATGTCCGCTTCTCTGACTTTGTCCTCTTGGCTGTCTTTCTCTGCCAGTTTTTTCTTTGCAATTCTGTAGAGAACTGTATCCTTTGATTACTCTGAAACTACCCCTTTTGTCGTTTCCATTCCTGTGCTGGGTCCCAGAGAACTGCTGTCTTCTAAACATTTCTTTGGGGTTCCTCCCTTTGGTGTAGCGACTCTGCAGAGTTGTTGGGCCCAGTCCCAGCAGCATGGCTAGGTGGCATGGGGAGGGTATTTGCCCCTTTCCAGCGAGTGACATGGCTTGTCTCCTGTTTTCAGGTGATACTAGGAGGAATTAATATTTACAGTGATACATGTCAGTTATGTAGATAGATAAGTAGATAGATTTAGTTATAGGTGAAGGTGTTGACTCGTTAAGGTTTGACAGAGAATATAATTTTATAATTATATTCTCTTGACAGAGAATATAATTTTTATTTTTCCATGTCTTGAGGTCCTAGTCATATCCTAAGCATCCCGTAGGTGCTCAATGTCATTCATTATCTTAGATTTTTAAAATTACGAGAATTTGCAACAAACAAATGAATGAAGAAAGAAAGAGAGGAAGGAAGGAAGGAAGGAAGAAGGAACTTGTGGCTCACTAAATGGAAGCAACGAGGTATGGAAGTTTGGGAATGTGTTGTGTAAAACTGAGTAAGAAAGGCACAAAGATATTTGTCTTCTGTGTGATAGAACTTGAATGACATATTTTTTCTCTACAGTTTCTCTTCTAGCTTCATTGATTTTATTTTTATTCTTGCTAAAGCTTTTACATTTCATGTAATCAAATTCTGTTGCCTTATCTCTAACATTATTTTAAAAGGCCCCTTGTGCTCCCACACTTAAGTAATAATGCATAATTATTTTCATTTGCATGACTATTTAATATGCAACTTTTATTTTGCCATCATGAGTATCTTCTTATGTCTGACTGTGAAGCCTTGAACACTATGGTCTTTGAAGACCAGAGGGTAGTACAAGGTGTGAGTAAGCGGCAACACGTTTGGAGCGCAGCTTTGCAGAGCAGAGAAAAGTGGGAGTCAAAGAAGACAAGCTGGTCGTGTGGTGAGAGCTGGAAGAACTGGCGAGACTGGCTTCTGTTGGTCCTCTCAGTGCATGGACAAGAATCTGGAAAGATATTTGCAGTGCAGTCTGCCAGTTTAGACTTCGCAGGGACAGCGAGGCATTTTGATGGTAGTGTGATTTTTTTTTTTTTTTAAGATTTTTTTTTTTGAGTATTGAAAAAGCAAATGATTACTGTCACATTAAAATGATCACCATGCTGTGGAATACTCTGGATTTTAAAAATAATTTCTCATATTTATGGCATTTACCCATCTGGTCATTCTCTAAGGTTTAATATTTTCCTATTTTAAAAACAGCAAGTATCAGCTATATAATATATATTGACTTTCTTCCTTTTTTGTCATAATTTTTTGTTGTTTAATGAATGGAAGTTCTCATTGGACATTTTCCTACTGTCAGTATTACACATTAATGTCGTGACTCAATTTTTGATGAGAGTGAGAGGAAGAGTTGTATGCAGGAAGAACAAGAGCACAGTTAAGCTCTAAATAGAACCCGTAAGCAACCATTACCTTGAAAAATATTAGTGGAAGTTTTGGCTTAATTCAGGGCAGAAGCTTTAAAAGTTTGTGATGGGGCTGCCATCACAGCCTCACTGGGGGCCTTGCGGGTATCAAAGTGGCTTCTTGGGTTTCCAGTCTTTTCTCAGGAGTGACAGGGACCCAAACTGCTGTTTTTATGAATGATGGGCACTCATCATCAGGGCCTGAATTCAGAGAATGCATCCATTAACTGAATCATTACTTTTTTCTTTTAAATTAAATTCTCTTTTAATGTAAACAATCATTTGCAAGAATAAACAATTAAAAAAGAACCAAAAAGGGGGTACTTGTATAACACAAACACGTGTCCATGCCTGTGTCCATAAGTGCACATGTAGACCCATGTGTACAAGTATATCCATGCATAGAAGCATATAGACACATACGTGTACATTTGTGAATGCCTGCACGCTTGTGTGATTTCTGTATGCTCTTCTTTTGGTTGTACTTTGCTCAGATGATGTCTTATGCCCACAATGACTTCATTACTTTTGATATAAAGGGGAGCCAGGTTCATCAGAATCATTGGCTATTTGAGTCATGCCATCTGATGTATTCTTGACTTGCCAGACTTCTGAGGAATTGGGGAGAACTTGGGTTAGAGTCCTTGAAGGATTGATGGTGACCTTAAGGGAACAAGTCCTGGCCAGTGGAGTGGGCCTTGATTTTGCTGTGTTTGGGCCAGAAAGAAGAGTGGTGTCAGCTCACCGATGGGTCAGAGGGTATGCGGGAAGGTGACGCTGAGTGAGCGATGGCTTGTGTCCCTGTCTCCTTGGAGGCTTCTGGTTTTCAGACAGGGAAGGGCTGAAGAAACTGAGTGAAACCCAAGATTCATGAGTGGTGTTGCGATCCCAGTGATGCTTCAGTGGCCTCCAGGCCCAGGCAAGGCTCTGCAGGGATTTGCAGATGACTGTGAACTTGGTCTTGGTGATTTTTGAGAGGTGCTGGGTGGCTGCACGTGTCTGATGTGGTTTTCCTCCCAAAGATGGCTAAAAAGTGGATTTTGGAGATTACTATCTAATGAATAGAAGTTGATTTGTGACAAAAGTTTTTGAATGTATTTATATAAATTTTTTTGTAGTTACCTGTTTAAGACAGCAGTTGATTACTAAGAGCCGACATTGTTTCACTGATTCATTCCAAATCAGCTTCATTCTTTTTTTTGAAAGGATTATAAAACTAACAGATGAAGAAAATTCAATAAAAATGCTCTATACATAAATTTTGTCAAGGTTTTTAAGAATTGAGTCTAGATTTTTCTGAGCTATTTCATGATATCTTTATGGTCAAAGTGAAAAAATAAGCTCTGTGGATTTTCTGGTCAGGTGTACTCAGGGTTGGTTTTGAACAACCACTGCTCAGAGAGTGTTTGATTACTAGCTTGATCTTAGCCTGGAAGGAGGGTTGCTGATGGTGTGCTTGCTGGGTGTGGTATTTGGCCCTTTCCAGCGAGTGACATGGCTTGTTTCCTGTTTTCAGGTGATACTAGGAGGAATGAATATTTACAGTGATACATGTCAGTTATTTGGATTAAAAATAAGAGAATGTCTCCTAGATGGGTGGGGGTAGGGGGATCTCTGCAGTCTTTTTTGACACTGATATTCTGTGATTATGTAGACTTCCTCCCCAGCGCCCAGTTCCACACCATGTTTTGAGGAGGCCTTGTTAGGTGCTAGATTTGTCTGCTTTACTCTGTCCAGAGCTGCCTTCTCTCTCTCCCACCCCACCCCCCTTAAGAACACAAGAAAAACAAAACCTCTTACAGACATCTCTATTCTTCCCATGCTGGCCATGTCTCTGCGCTCTGAAGCTTTCACTTCTGTCCCAGGAGGTAGATGGCCCTGGAATCCTAGCTGGTTATTGCACCAGCGAGTTCAGCACAACAGTATTCTATCATACTTACATATTAAACCTTGTTCATTTTCCGATTCTTCTTGTTTGCCACAGGAGGGAGGAGCAATAATTCCTCCCAAAGCCTCCCTTTCCGAGGGGGCTCAGAATCTTTGGTCAGTTCATTTCCAACAGCTGCTCTCCTTGGTGTCTACAAACAAGACGCCTTCACAGTTTTAGGGGTGGGGGAGTAGTTGGGAGGGGGACCTCCCTCTCTCCCCTCCCTCTTTCTTTTGTGTATTGTGTCCCATTCTCTCTCTTCCTCCCTTTACCCCCCAGGTTGTGAGGATGGGGACTGGCTTTTCTTTTTCCTACTATATTCCCAGCCTTTAGCACAGTGCCTAGCACATAAACTACGTGCTTAATATATATTTATTGACATGTTGACTGTTGACCTCAAAAAGAATGACATTTTTATAGATCCTTAGACTTTGGCTTAGGACTGATCCCTTCTGTAAACTGCCCTGCCTCTGCTTCCTCGTCCCCCTTCTTCTCTGTGCTCAGCTCCTTGTGTGTGGATGTTTGTTACCCGTTCAGATAAGAGTACAGTTGCAGTGGCAGCTGCTGTCCTGACCCGCTCCTGCTTGTTTGTTGTACTCTAAGTATGTGAGAAGATTTGCCTTAACACCTCCCCCTAATACCGCACCCCCCTCCAGTTTCTCTTCTCCTCTCTTTCCAGTCTTAAGAGCAAAACGTAGCAGAACTTGTTCCAGGCCTTGACACCTTCTTTGGCCCCAACGATGACGGGGTTCAGAGGGGGCACAGTGAATGTAAGCAGTTTATTGCTTCATTCTTCACTCATCTTTTCTGTTTTATGTTTTTCTTAACTCTTGTTTGAACTTCAGAGTTTCTCTCCAGCTCTCTTTGGACTTTCTTCAGCAGCCCTGGGAAATCTTTCATTTCATTACAAGCCTGTTTTCCCCCAGTAACTTCATCCTCAGCTTTGCTGGCTAAGTTGTTTCTGGCCGTCAGCCCATATCCTTTGTCTTACCATATCATATTCCAGGCTCTTTGCTTCTTCATGGTGGTGTGTACTAAATCCTGTATGACTCTTTCATAGAGTCTTACACCTCTCCTCTCCCCACTGTTAAAATGTGAACTCCTCAAGGGCAGGGCCTGTCTGCTTTTATCTGTATTCCCAGAGCTTGGTACAGGGCCTGCACAGAGTAAACACTTAGAAGCCTGTTGACTTGCTGTGACTCATTTGAATAGCCTGAAGGTCTGGGAGGGGGCACCCCCCTCCGTCCTCCCCAAGCAAGCCTTAGAAAGTCTATCCCGTTGTTGAACCTGAATTGGCCCTTTTTAGTTTGATACTGTGCACTTCAGGGTCATTTTGAAAGTATTTGGCTTGTCCTTGTTTCCCCTTGGGGCCTTTTCTACTTTGAGCTGACTGTACCTTGGTGGATGGGAGGCCCGGGTGTTCCCCTTCTTCAGTTTCTTCCTTAACACTTCCTAACACCGCCCCCAGTTTGTGGCCTGATGAAGGCAGAGGACAGGGCTTTGGTCTCCTCCCTGATAAGGAAAGGTGGCAGCCCAAGGTCATGTGAGCTTCTTGCTGGGCCTGCAGCTGGCAAGACTGGTGTTCAGATCTGGCCTCTGAGTAACCCTGGGCAAATCACGGCCCCGCTGCCTGCCTTGGTTTCCTCAGTTCTAAAATGGGGATAATATACATGCCCTCCCAGGCTGGTTGTGAGGATGGCCCTTGGAGCATCACCATCTAATTCTTTATTGGCTTCCCTCCCATCACACTGCAGCCTCTTTGAGTGAGCAGCCACTGAAATGACCCTCCAGGTCTCCCCATCTCATGTTTGTGAAAGTGATTTTTTTTTTTTGTCCCCAAGTGCGAGACTTTCCATTTTTCCTTATTGACTTTGATTTTCTCGCTTCCCTCTCTTGGCCAAACTGGAAGCATAGTGGCTACGTCCTGCCTTGGTCCTGCTGCTCATCAGAGGCTTCCTCATGTGGGTGGCTTGTACCACCTTGGGCAGCCTGGTGGTTCCCGGCTCTTGGGGCTTTTAGCAGATTCATGGTTGGCTTTAGGCCTCCTCCAGTTCATGAGCTCCCGCTCTGTTAGCTGTTTCAGTCCACAGGTCGTTCTTTCTTCTGTGACCTTCTTGGGGTAGGAGCCTAGAGACAGAATCTCTGGGTCAGTGGCGTGGATGTCTGCATGAGTCCATGTTGCTTCCCAGAATGATTGTGCGATTCTGCAGCACCTCAACCCCCCAACGCTGCTTATGCCACGTCATCTGGCAGCATATGCAGAGACAAGGTCAACCTCGGGTCTCCTTGGATTTGATGGGAATCCAGTTGTTATTAATGATTTGGGGAATTCTTTCACTTGTTTATTTAGAGTTTGCCATTCTTTTGAGAAGTGTTCACATCTTTTGGCTTAGCTAGTAGAATGGATGGATTATAGACCTGTTTGCCACATACATGTCCCATAGCGATCTGTTGACCTTTCTCTGAGAAATTTGTTACAGTGACGTTTTCTTCAGTTGATCACCGTTCTTCTTCTGTTAGCAATGCAGATTTGGCTATTAAAGAAGCTTCTGGGTGTCATGTAATCAAGATTTTGATTTTCTTTTGTAAGTGCCCTCTTCCCTTTAGTTAAGAATTTGTTCCTAACTTAGCTTGTAGTTATGAAAATATACAATCTGATTTTTTTCAGAATTTTTTAAAGGTGTGATTTGTAGTATTCGTGTCACATCCATTTTGAATTTTTTGTGAAATATGGTATAAGATGTTGGTTTTAGCCTCATTTCCTCAAGATTTTCCATTTCCCCAATTCAAATTGAGAATTCTTTCCTAGGTAATTCTTGTTATCAGATTTATTTATATTTATGTATTTATTGAGTTTTGGGCTATTGAGTTTCACACTGATATACCTAAATTTTTGCAACTAGCAACAATTGGTTTTGATAAGGACACTTTATCATGTGGCTTGTGATTTGGATGCACTGTGTGTTTCTCTTTTATTTCCTACCTTTTTTTTCATTACTAGTCTTCAGATTCTAGATCTTGTGTTGTGCCTTCCCTGATACATCCCCACCAGCACACTTTGTGGGGGGCCCCCTGCTGTTTGTACACAAAATAGAATGTGCGCTTGGCACATCTGTGCACCTCCTCTTCAGCTGCCTGGTGTCTCGGTGTTGCTAAGAGGTCTGCCCTGGAAGCCAGCGTGCTGTTGGCATTCTGAACAAAATGGAGGGGCTTTGAACTTGTACTGATTTCTGCTGCAAGTGCAAATCGATTTTGGTGGGATTCTCAGATTCAGACTCATTTCTAGTACAGTACTTTTCTCTGTGTAGGTAAAAAAGAAAAATATCTGTTTGGAGAAAGACATCCGATTCAACCATGGTTTGTTTGCAGGCTGATGGACTGAGGTAATCTAGATACAGGCCAGTGAGGTAAATACAATATCATATTGTCCTTTATCAGCAACATTAAAACAGCTAAAATGATATTAGATAAGGAATCAGAAAGGACAGTCTGCAGTCAGCCTTCCTTTGGTGTAGAATTCACTTTTAAATGTAAGAGGGAAACTGAAACCGGCCTCTCCAGAAAGCAGAGGGCTTTGGGTGCTTGAGCTCTGCTCACAGAACATTGGGTGTTATTTAGGGCCTCTCCTCAGGACTCAGACTTTGTGTGAGTAGCAGAGGTGCTTTTTGTCAGCCAGCCTGCTTTGGCAAGGAGGTGAAGATAGGCTGCCTTTTATGCGGCCTCTGGCTGCATTGGCATTCAGGAAACCAGTGCTGGAAGTTAGAGAATCTTAGGAAGTTGTGCAGGTTGAGCTCGCTTCTGTGGACTTCTTCAGCAGAAGTCCGTGCAGTGATTTCTCCCCCCATGTTTCCAATTGTGTCACATTAGATTTTTTTTTTTCTTTTCTCGGCTGTGGGCACTGAAAGCAACAAAGAACATCTTACATGTCCCTTCCTTTAAATGGATTAAATTTCTTCTGGGCATTTCTTTTAAGGTGTTTTGAGTAATGAAGACAGTTGAGGTGTGAGAATACTGCAGTGTGAAGTCACTGGACTCTAGGGCTGTCAAAAACGGATTAAGTTCAAGTTAGGCCTCAGACACTTTAGCAGTATGACTTTGGGGCAGTCACTTACCCTCACTTGCTTCATTTTCTTCATCTTTAAAAACGAGGATAATAATAGTGCCTATCTGCCAAGGTTGTAGTAAAGATAAAAAGTGGTGATATGTATAAAGGACTTGGCAAACGTTGAGGTGGCAGATAAATGCCAGCAGCTCTATCTTATGAACCCCCTTCTGCATGCCTCCCTTTAAACAGTAGCCAACAGCTAATTCCAGCAGACTTCATAGAGGTTCACTGAGTGGAGCAAGGTCTACCCTCTCTGATGTCCCTGACCAGTGGTTGTGCATCACCGTGTGTGTGTGTGTGTGTGTGTGCATGCACGTGCATTTTTGAGCTGAAGCCACCCCTTGTACTACCTTGGAATAGGCTCTAATGTTAACATAGTCTTAGGATAGTGCTATTTAAAGACTTGTGAACATTTGCCTTAGATTCATTTTTTTCTCCTTGGGAATATCCAGTGGGAAATATTTGAAATGTGTTGTACCTTGCTGAGTCTTTAAGGACCATTCATGCTGAGGGTTAAAAGGTAGTGCTGAGAGCAGCTCTGTTAGGAGATTGTAACTCCCTAGACAGAGCAGAGTAGGAGCAAATTTCTAGAGGTTCCAGGTGTGGGATATGAGTGAACATCTCTGTGCTTCAGGAAGGAGCTGATGTGGCAGTCGAGTACAGAAGACCCCCAGCCTCCTTTTCTCTCCTTTGTGGGTCTCTAGTCTGATTTTAGTATCATTAGGTTAGAGCTTCCATATCTTAGAGATGAGACTGAGGCTCTCTGAGTCCATCCAGGCTCCCCAGTGGTGCTTGTGAGTGGCAGGCTTTGGGTCTGAACAGAAACCCTCCTTTGTCTCCAAACCTACTGATGTCTTCTTGCGCCAGCCCTGTCATGGACTTCTTGAGCTTATTCAATGGGAGAGAATTAACAGATTGTCTGAAAAAGATAAAAGGTTTGGGGTGTGTTACAAACTGGGGGTGCCAGCAAACTCAAGCTGGTAATGAGCTTAAATTATCTTGAGAGGGTGCATGATTTTGTTTGAATTGAACCATCACATTCTCTTATTTTGGAATCTCTTCTCTAGCCTGTCCCACTGATCTGGTTTTCTGTTTTTTTCACCAGTACCAAAGGTTGTGATGATTGTTGCTCTGTACTCTGACCCCTTTTCATGCCTAACTTTTAAAAAAAATTTCCTTTGACATGTGACCTGAATTTGATCATTTCATAGTTTCGTACACCATTGAAATTGTAAATTAAATGTGGTAGCATAATTAGCCTTCGTATATTAGCATGGCCTAGCCCTGAGCAATCAGTCAGTAAATGTATATGCTGGGCACTGTGCTAAGTACTGGAGAAAAGGAAAAAGTCAGAAGACAGTCCCTGCCCTCTGGGGACCATAGTCTAATGGAGGAGACCACACAAGACAATAGATTGGAGTAATAGGGAATAATTAATGGAGGGAAGGCACTGGAATTAAAAGGGATTGTGAAAGGTTTCCTGTAGAAAGTGGGATTTTAGTTGAGATTTGAAGGGGGCTGGGGAGGTCAGTATTCAGAGCAGAGGAGGGAGAGGTTCCAGGCGTGGGGAACAGAATGCCCAGAGCCGAGAAATGGAGGGTCTTGTTCCTAAAACAGCCAGTAAAAGCTGATGCCTTTGAATTGAGGCGTGCATGTTGGGGAGTCTGTGTAAGAAGACTGGAAAGGTAGGAGGGGGCTGGGTTACGAGGGCCTTTGAACATTCAACAGCCTTTCATAGTTGCTCCTGCAGGCCACAGGGAGCCTGTGGAATTGATTGAATGGGGAGGTGACATGGTCATTCCTGTGTCTTAGGAAAGGCACTTCAATGGATGTAGGATGGATTTGAGTAAAGGGAGACACTTGAGACAGGCAGACCCCCGCCAGTAGCCATAGGAATAGTCCAGGTGTGAGGTGGCGAGAACTCGGGTGGTGACAGTTTAAGGGGAAAGGTATTGGAAAGGTATTGGAGAGATGCTCCAAAGATGAAATCCACCATGTTGGATCTGCGGGGCGACAGACAATGTGGAATCCAGGATGGCTCCTGCTTTGGGAACCTGAGGAACTGGGAGAATGGGAGTGCCTGCCCTGGATAGTCCTAGAGAAGGCAGGAGACAGAAGGGAGTCTAAGACATCTTCTCACCTTTAAGTTGGAGGTGTCTGAAAGCAATTTGGTGATGAGAGGTTGGAGGTCGGCAGAGTGTTTGAGGCAGCATGGATAGATTTGAAAGTCTTCAGTGCAGAGAAGGTAATTAAATCCGTGGGAGCAGATGAGATCACCAAGCAAGAAAGTCCCCAAACAGAACTCTGAGGGACACCTACCCAGGTTATAGGACATGGTTTGAATGAGGATCCAGCAAAGGAGACTGAGAAGGAGTGATCAGAGGGATAGGAGGAGAACCAGGAGAAGGGAGTGTCCTGAAAACCTCGAGAGAAGAAAGCATCCAGGAGGAGAGTAGCTGACAGCGTCAGACTGCAGAGAGGCCAAGAAGAATGAGGATGGGGAAGAGCCGGTGGGTTTGACCATAAAGATAATAAGTCGGTAACTTTGGAAAGAATTAAGGTCCTAAACTAGTTTGTAAGGGCTTTCGAGAGGAGCGGGAGCAAAATGAAAACTCTGACTATGGATAGTTTTCTCAGGGAGTTGAGTCACAGACGGAAGAGCTCTAGGAAAGCAGAAAGTGAAGACTTTTTCAGAATGGGGAAACATGGGCATATTTGAAGGCAGGAGGGAGCAAAACTGTTGAGGGAGAGACTGAAAAATCAGGGAGTCCTCCAGCTCTTTGGGTTCTTTATGGAAGGAGAACTTTGTAATTTGAAAATTTCCAAGTGTTTTGAATGGCTTGGCAGATGGATCATCAAATATTTTGTTTATTTTATAACTCTATTACTGTTACTTGGGTTTTGCTATTCTATAAAATGCTGTTCATTAGTTACAGTTTGCCACTTTTTGAAAGGGTCAGAGTGTAGCAAAGTGACCGTTTGTAAACCGTCTCTACACTGCTTCTTTAAGGTTTTCTAGACAGAGCAATGTATAGAACAAGCATGATGATTAGAGAGAACTAGCCTCAGAACCAAGAACAGCGGGATTCCTTTCCTCCTTCTGAAATACTGGCTGTGGGACCCAGGGCAGGTCCTGAAGCCTCTCAGGGCCCCTGTCTTTTTTTTTTTTTTCTTTAAATATAAATTTTTTATTTGTTTTCTTGTTTACATCATTCATTTCCATGATATTTTTGAGTTACAAATTTTCTCCCTGTCTTTCCCGTACCCCAACCCCAACACTGCAATCCCCGTGTAAAAGCTCCTCTGCCAATCTGCTCTAACTTTCTGGTAGGGCAGGGAGGGGCTCCCTACCCCAGCCCCTGTATTATCTTAATTCCTAGTTGCATGTATTGCAGAGCTTTAAATTCTAGATTCTTTCAGTTCTTCCCTTGTCACCCACCCCCACTGGAAGGACAAGTAATTCAATACAGGCTGTATATGTGTAATTACACAGGACATCTTCACAGTGGACATATTGTGACAATCTGATCATATGTCCCTCCTTCCTATCCTGCCCCCCCCTTGTTCTGTTCTCTACCCTGTCCCTGTACTGAAGTGTGTGCTTCCAGCATCCCTCCCTCAGACCGTGCCCTCCCCTCTGTCATCCCACCTCTCATCCCCATGCCCCCTACTCTCCTGTGTGGCATGATACTCAGTTTAGAGTTTATGTCATTCCTTCCCTAAGCCAGATTCAATGAGAGTAAAT
>CM053593.1:522508-546638 GCA_028646575.1 Pseudocheirus occidentalis | reverse complement strand
CGCCATTTGAGTTAATCTATTTTTTAAAGTGTTGTTTTCTTCAGTCAGGTTGTTGACTCTCTTTTCATGATTTTCTTGCATCATTCTCATATCTCTTCCCAATTTTTTCTCCACTTCTCTTATTTGTTTTTCAAAGTCCTTTTTCAGTTGATCTGTAGCTTCTAGGCATTCTTCAAGTGTCTTGGAAGCATTTGGTGTGGGAGTTCTGACTGTGTTGTCCTTTTCCTGTTCCATGCTTTGATCCTTTTTGTCCACAAAAAAGGATTTTAGAGTTTTATTGCTATTCTTATTTTGCTTCGTTTTCCTCATGTTGGCCAGTTAATTGATTAGTTGATTTTTTTAAGGTCTGTGAAACTCTGCTTCCAGGGGGAAAAGTTCTGTCCCAAATCTCTGGGATTTTCACAGCTGCAGGAGCTATTAGGGGGTGCCGCAGTCCCCACCAGCTTTGGTTTGCTGAAAGTGCACCCCAGGACCACCTCCCAAGACCACGATCCAGATCCAGGCTGCTCAACGCAAGAGCCCTTGGCCCTGATCAGTCAACTCAGCCTCCCTGCAATTGGCAGGCCAGGAGCTCTGAAGCAGCCCAGTGGAGGCAGTTGCTGGTTGCAGCAGATCCTGCCGTTTCCCCCCCCCCCCCCCCCACACACACCTGCCCCCTGCTTCCTTACCTGGGGGCAGATGGGCCTAATTGCTTTTCCTCCCCCAAATTTAGCTTGAAAGCTTCACTTTCACTGACCTTTCTCTAATCCTTCTTTTTCCTGGCTCGATAGATGTGGAGATTGCTCCAGGTGCTGTAGATCTGCTTTCTGTAGACTCAAGCTGTGGCTGGGCTGCTCCTCCCGACCACCCTGGGGCCTGACTGTGGTTTTCAGGCTGGGCTGGCCTCAGCTCCCAGCCTGCCGCGATGAACCCCTCTTGCCGAGCTGCCTTCAGTGAGAGATGTGTTTTCTGTATTTTTGTGAGTTTGGGAGCCCTAAAATTTGTTTAGAGTCGTATTTTATGGATATTTAGGGTGGCTGTGTGGGAGCTGCAAAGCTTTGCTGCTTCTACGCTGCCATCTTGGCTCCGCCCCTCCGGGCTCCTGTCTTGAAGGCTACAAATTGCCCATGAGTGGCTGCTCTGCACTGGTACTAAGAACTCCCCACACCAAGGATGTGCGAGCTGCCTGAAAAAAGCCAGCTAACATGTAAGGATCTGAGAAGGTTCTGCCATTCCAGAAACAACATGATGGTTCTTTGACCCTCAAAACAGTTTGTGGGATAGGGCTAGACTGATGACCATTTTACAGATGACAAAGGGACCCAACCATTGGATTTGAACTCTGAAATTCTGGACTCCAGGTGTACCATGCCACCTAGTTGACTCCTGGTGTTTACAGCATTGAGCTTTCAAGAGAGTCCTTCATTTTGAATTCCGGCTGGAACGTTCTGCTAGTCCTCATTCTAAGTCAGATAGTTTTTGTGTATGGCCATAACTTCTCTTCACTTTAGTGACTGGAACAAGAGGCAGTCCACCACAAGGTGAGGTCTTGTCATCTTATCTGTGCGGTTTGTTTGAAGATATGTTTAATCATAGTAGCAGCTGGTACTTGGCTGGTCTGCAGAGCAGCGCACATATATGACTTCTATCACGGGGGAGATGCTGTGATGGGGATTCACTATGATTCACTGACTTCTGGCAGGGTTCAGTGCTCTGGAATATGGATGATTCAAGGCTTATATGTAGTTCCTCCTGTCTGATCTGGTGGCAAAGGTGGGTTTCAGTTGGGAGCAAGATTTCTGGGTCAGAGGTTTTTGGAGAAAGGAATCTCACGCCTTCTTGGGAAAAATCTGGCAGTAGTGACTGGAGCTTCTTTGGATTTGGGCTAGAGTTTGGGAATTGAGATGGGCACAGAATGCAAGTTCTTGCTGAGGTGAGTGTTTTTTCTGGGTGCTGTTGGCCATGAAGTTCGGCTTAGACCCGTATAAAAGTAAGATTGATGTGGCTCCTGGAGCATGACCAGCTGTGTGTGCGGCACGGTGGGGTGCTGGTGTGGGTGGAGCGCCATCGCTGGTAGTATACTCTGACTAGAAGAGGCATGCATCCATTGGGTTTTCAGTTTGGACAAGGCCTTGGCAGCTGCTAGGAATCCAGACCTCCTGCCCTGTGGGGCTTCAGTGACTACCCTGATGCACTGACCTGAAGAGAGAAGAGAGCAGCTCTTGAGGACTGTACTGTCCGCCGAGACAGTTGCTCAGACTGAATCTGCTTGCTACTGTTATTAATGAGCAGGTTGCTGCCACTGAGAACAAACATTGGCTTATTTGCAGAGTGGTTTTTGGTCTATATGAAATTAAGCTACTTATTTACAAGAATCTCCTGAGTTAGCAGATGAGTGTGTGATGCAGTGCTTGAATGAAGATGGATGCTTTTCTTTCACGATTTGTGAGATGATGTGAATAGAAGTAGAGCAGGTTTGGAAGTTTGCATTTATCTGGGGCTTCTTCGAGACCCCCTCGGCCTCTGGGCTGCTGGGTACTGGAGAGCCAGGCGCCTGCTTGCATAGGGTTATTATCTTGGCAGCCATTTGAGGGGCTCAGGTCAGGTTTACAAGCTCCCCCATAGCATCTTAGAGTCACAGAAGGCCTTGGAAATCTTGTCTCAGCCCTTCCCATTAGAGAAAAGGGTGCTGAGGCCTTCCAGCTTCTTGGTGTTAGGCTTTTGACAGCTGCCTGTAGTATTTTATTTTAGGGGTGTATAACAAGAGTTCCTTAATGTTCAGTACAGTTACCTTGCAGAATTAAGGTTAGCTGAGGAACAACGTTTGAAGAAGATCCGTTTAGTTCAGTTCTTTCAGTCACGTCTGATTCTTTGTGACCCCATTTGGATTTTCTTGGCAGAGATCCTGGGGTTTGCCATTTTCTTCTGTTCATCTTATGGATGAGGAAACTGAGCCAAACAGGGTGAAGTGACTTGCTCAGGATTACACAGTTGGGAAGTATCTGAGGCTGGTTCTGAACTCAGGAAGATGCGTCTTCCTGACTCCAGGTGCTCTATCTATTGCCCGACCTCGCTCACTAAATCCTTTCTTTCCTGCCTGCCTGCCTTCCCAGACTGGAAAACTTAGAACTGCATCTTCTTGAAGTTTTTAAAACTTGAGAATCATAACAAATGATGTGGAAGATTTTTCTTCTACCCTTGTAGGGTTCGAGGGCCCAGGGGTGCTTTTATTCCCCAGTGATAAAACAAGGCTGCTCAGTCCCTTCTTCCCCTTTGGTCTTGGCCTTCTGGGGGCAGATAGACTCCTGAGCTGGGGGGAATCTCACTCATCTGTTCCGACCCCCTCGTTTGTCAGGTGCTGAGTGTCTCCCAAAGAGTCAGAATAGCCACACCGAGCTTCTCTGTTTCCTGAGATGGAAGGAGGAACCAAGGTACCTCTAGTCCCTGACATGGGCCCAAGTGGCAGCGGCACTTTCTCTGCAAGACAGAAATCACCAGGCTTTTGGCCTCACCTTGTGGTAGGGCTTTAGCGAAGGACAAAGAGGCAACCTGGACCTGGGACCAGGGGGACACCTTCCAGCAAGTTGCCTCACCACCATCTGCCCCAACTTTCTCATCTCTACAATGGGGTGGCTTTGAAGATCAAACGAAATGTGTGTACAAAGTCCTAAGAGGGTAGTGCCTGTGCAGCCAGCCACTGCAGATGTTGTCTGTTGGGTTGATGAGAGTGGGGACTAAGGTGACTTTTCATACCTCATACTCAAATGACTGTTTTCTCGTCTGTCTGCAGATGCAGGCTGCGTTTCCGCTGTGCCTGCTGATCCTGATTCATTCTTGTCTTCCCGCCAGGGTGCCACAGGCCTCCCACCTATTGCACTTCCCTGCTTTTTCAGGAATACACTGAGGAGGAGAGTGCTGCCTGGTTCATCACTGTCTTAAACTGGGGTACCTGAAAACCAGTGGAAGGCTCTTTCAAGCAAGCCTTGGTTTTGTTATCCAGTCATTTCAGGATTGCCCCACTCTTGGTGACCCTGTTTGGGGTTCTCTTGGCTGAGATACTGGAGTGGTTTGCCATGTCCGTCTCTAGCTCATTTTCCAGATGTGGAAACTGCGGCAGAGAGGGAGAAGTGACTTGCCCAGGGTCACCCCATTAGTGTAGCGCGCTTCCCTTGGTGGTGCCTGTCGCTGTCCTTTGCTCCATTCGTCTTCAGCGGACTCTTTGCTGGGAGGCTCTGCTGATTTGTTTAGAAGTGGCTGGTTTGTTTGCACGCCTTTAGCATCTGAGAACAGGGGAGCTTGGGGGTTACTGCTGGGTGGGATACTTTGCTGTTAGTGAATGAGCTGCTGAAGCTCAGACTAAAAGGGGGCCTAGCAGATTGGGTCTGAAGGGGGAGGGGCAACCTTGGCCCGTTGTGTGTGTGATGGTGAGTTCCGAGGTCATTGGGCTTTTCTGGAGACCTGCCATTAATGATAAACATGGAGAAGATCCAGAGCTGTGGCCTTCCTTCTACAACACTTCCCTGCCCCTTTCGCAGATGAGTCAGACTCAGTGGGGAGAACATTGGGCTTGGAGTCAGGCAGACCTGGGGTCCAGTACAGTCTGGGCAAACCGTTGTGTCAGGCCAACAGGCATTTGTTACATGTAGACACAGGGCTGAGCCCAGGGGACACAGGGAAAGGTCCCAGTCTAATGGCATAGATGACTACTTTGGAGAAGGCACTCATCCCAGAGAGGACTGGGAAGTTTCCTGGAGAAGGGAAAGGATTTCAGGCATCTAGGATAACCAGTGAAAATGTCTGCAGTCTTGAGATGAAATGTGTTGTGTGAAGAACCTTGAGGAGGCCAGCACAACTGGATCCTAAAGTACACAGCAAAGGGAGGAGGAGCCAGGTAAGGAAGGGCTTTGAATTCCAGAGCATTGGGTATTGGATCTTGGAGGTCAGAGGGAGTTACTAGAGTTTATTGTGGGGAGGGGTGATGTATACAGACCTGCACTTTAGGAAGGTCCCTTTGGTGGTCAAATGGACGATAGGGGGGAGTGAGGAGAGAGTAGTTTAGGGGTGAGACAGTGATGGTGGGCCTACACCACAGTGGTAACAGGGTCAGAGGAGAGGAGCAGGTGTATTCCAGAGGTGTGCTGAAGGTGAAATCAACAGGCCTTAGTGACAACTTGGTTGTGGGGTGGTCAGGAGGACTGGGTTGGAGAGAGTAATGGGGAGGTTTGGAAGAGAAGATTTGGGAAGGGAAAGATGATGAGGTTGATTTGGGATGTGCTGTATGTAAAAACTATCTGTATCTATAAATCTGTAAATATATACATATATGTGTATGTAGAAATATATATGAAAGATTTACAGTAGTGGTGTCCAACTCAGAATTGGGGTTCAGGAAACATGCTCTGGAGCCACGCCTTAATATTATTTGTCTCTTATTGTATTTTAATTTGTTAAAAATATTTCCCAATTACATTTTAATCTGATTCATGTCTTACACCAGAGTGTTGGCAGGAGTAACCTTTGCTGTAAATCAGGTTTTCTTGTCTGGTAGGCAGCTGGAGGGGAGCGGCCTCAGCGTGCATGATCCCAAGGTGCTTCTGAGGACTGCTTTGCTGAAGATGCCCTACCCGAGTGTTGGACACATTCTGATTGTGCAGTGCCTTTTCACCAGTTCCTGGGGAGCTGCCCCCACTCCTTGGTTTTTTATCTGCATGCAAATGAAGCCTTCTTACCTCATAATCTGTAGAGGTGAAACTGATGGGGTTTGAGAGGCTCAGGGACCCCGCAAAGCTTGAAGTACATGCGAGGGTCATCTGGAATGAATTCATGGACTCAAGCGTCCTTCAGGTCAAGTTGGCAAAGGTTTATTGTGACACCAGGATGGCGGGCAGAGCTCCTTAGGGAAATTGCCACTTAACCGAAAGGATGTGGGAAAGGGAGTGGATTATCTGGCAGATATGCCAGTTAGGTGATAATTTACCCCTTGGGTCACCTGCGTCACTCACTACTGGAAACAGGGAAGATTTCCTCAGGGTTTATTTTTGGTCTCATGTCTGTAGCGAGATCTCTTTGAGAGTTGATGTCTGTAGCTTGACCTCTGGAGTGTGTGTGATCACTTTGGGAATCAATACATGATAATTCTGTGGTCCCAAAATAGTCCTGTTTTTTCAGAAGAATTTCTTCTGAGGTCAGCGTGTTCTTGTGATGGGGAAAGGTAGTTTGTCTTACTGGGGACCCCTCACGGGTTATTGCTAGGCAGAGTGTCCTTGGGCTGGGGAGAAATGTGAGCTTGGAATTGGGGTGCAAGCAGAAGCACCCCATCAGTAAGATGTGTAAAATCAATGCCACAGCACCTGGCATATGGTGCTTTTCATTATCCTTAGTAATTTTTTCAAAGCAGGGTTGCAGTATGATTAGATGTGAAAATTGCTTGGGCTAGCAGTTGGGAATCAGTCAATAAACATTAAGGACCTGCTTGATGCCAGGCACTGAGGTACTCATTGATGACACAGAGCCAGGCAGAGACAGTTGGTGGGAACGTTGCTTACATATGTAGCCTACAGAGGAAGCAGAAAGATGGTGAGGTAGGGTGGGACGGGCTCATGGTGTGCAGGAGCTTCTGAGAAACTCGAGTCTCCTCCTCCAGTTAGAGGATGGTGAGTGGGCATTTGAGAACCAAATCTAGAGGGGGCAGCACACGGGATGGAGGTGGCCAGTCTTCTCTCAGTGGTGCCTTTGGTGTTCAGTCATTTCCAACTCTTGGTGATCCCATTCTTGGCAGAGACAGTGAAGCAGTTTGCCATTTCCTTCCCCAGCTCCCTTTACAGATAAGGAAACTGAGGCAAACAGAGTGAAGTGACCTGCCCAGGGTCACAAGGCTTGTGAGAGTCTGAGGCCGGATTTAAACCCGGATCCTCCTCCTGACTCCAGGCCTGCCCCTCTCTCTGCTGTGCCTCCTTGCTGACCTAATTCATTATAACTTTATTTCCAAGCCAGGTCCTTTTACTCCAAATGCAGCAGTGTTTTCCAGGGGGTGTATTTGTATGCATGGGTTATTTATATTATACTCTGTGTCTGTTTGCCTGGCAGACTTCGGAGGGTCTGAGAGAAGCTGCTGGTAGCTGGTTGCTTTTAGGTCCTTAAAAACAAAATTAAACCTTTTCCCCCCTTTTGCCCATTTCCCAGTTGAGGTGTGTGTTTCCCTACTGGCCGCTGTTTGGTGACTGCTGCTTGAATGTTGACATAGATTTGATTTCTTCCAGGATGTTAGGTCTTAAAGTTTCTGTATAATTTGCTGTTTTCTTTAAAACTCTTCAGATGTTACAGGTACTGTGGTAGAGGCTGTTAAGTATTCAAGTTCCTTGTGACGACTTTTAGAAATTATTTTCATAGTCCTGTTTATCTATAAATACCTTTTGCATTATTGGAACTATTTATATACCACTTCCTGTCTTCCTTGGAGACAGTCCCTCGTTTTATGTATCATGCTAACACAAATCTGACTCTTAGAGGCTCACACAGAAGTACCAGTGTTGGAATCTGAGTATTAAGAAAAGTCATTCTTTGTGGGGAAGAATGGTTCTTGGATTGGCTTTTGGAATGTTTGAATAGCAAGTGAATTTTATTAGTCTGTGGAAACAAGCAGAGCTCTGTGGGAAGGAACAGACCAGGGGGCTGGGAGGGATAGGGGTTGGATGGCTGGCTTTCTGGGGATGTTTCTAGAAAACACAGGAATTTTTAAGGCTTCATGAAATATAGGTAACTTTTTTTTTTTTTTTAAGACTGAAGTGAAATGTAAACAGCATTGACATGTCTTGGGGCCTACTCTGGAATGGCCCTATCTAGCATTCCGTCTGCATGCTTGTGTTTGAAAGGCATAGTGAATGAAATTGGAGATGTGGCTGCATTAACTTCACTGCTAGTTCTAGGAACCACGAAGATGTCTTAAAAGGAATTTAGGAATACCTAGATTTAGAACAAGTGGCAGCGTTTGGTTTGGTTTATGTTTTTAACTCTAAATATGTAAAATCTTTGGACTTTAGCTGTCTTAAAAGTATTTTGGAATTTGCATAGGGTTTGAGGGGTACAGCTAGGTGGCACAGTGGATAGAATTCTAGGCCTGGAGTCAGCAGGACCTCAGTTCAAATGTGACCCCAGCTTTGTGACCCTGGGCAGGCCACTTAACCCAGTTTGCCTCAGTTTCCTCATCTGTAAAATGAGCTGGAGAAGAAAATGGCAAACTCCTCCAGGATCTTTGCCAAGGAAACCCCAAAAGGGCTAAGGAAGAGTTGGAACATAGCTAAGCATCAACAGCAGTAGGGTTTGAATCAAAAACATCACTGACTTTTGATTAGTGGCTGCTGAATACTTTTAATTCTATTCATCTGTTTGAAGAAGAGTGGGTAAATCAGTGTCTGGCGAATTTTCTCCATGGTCAAGCAGGGAGCAAATGGGGGGGAAGGGGGGGTCTGTGCTTGGCTTTGGGGCTGCCAGGAGAAACGTGGACCAGGCCCTGCTTGAGAAGAGCTGATGTTCCCATGGGTGTCCCTAAAACAGGTGTGAGATGAACTCCATTGACTTGGGCTTTATGCACATGGACTTGTCGGCTCACTTTCCTTCCTCCTTTGTGAAGGACTGTTTCCCATGGGGGATTTGTGGTGTGAGATTTGGCTGTAGTATCTGCGCCCTTTGTCTATGGTCCTGATATTGTTGGTTACTTGTGCGTTGCAGCCCGTTGGTGAATTGCTCCAATTGGAGGCAGGGGCTTTACTTGACATCTTAGTGAGTCTAGGGCAGGTGACATTGAGCCTCCTGCTGAGAGTGTTGGGCTGTCCTGGAAGGAGCCCCTTCATAGTCAGAGCTTTGCCTCCCCCCCTCCCCCCTTCTTTACCCCAGTAACCCTGGATCAGTCAGCTTCTTTGGAACCTTACTTGCCTCAACTGAAAAATGAATGATCTTGAAGATCCCAAATTCCACTTTGTCAGGTGTATTTGAGTCTGTAAATCAAACTTCTTTGCCATTTATCTCTGTAAATAATTTTGAAGCTGTATTCCTGTGGGGAAGACAAAATCACTTAGAAATTCAGAGTAGTGTGAGAAAATCAATTCTTTTCCTGTTTTAGGGGTGGGAAGATGGGAATCCGGTTTTCTTATTTCATCCACATTGTGATTTCCTGTTGAGGAAATGCCACAGATGTCATTCTACTGCAGTTTGTAATTTCAGAGAGGTGTTGAGAGATTGTGACTTGCCCAGAGTCACACATTCATTTGGAGCCAGAGATTGAGCTTGAACCCAGGTTTTCCTCCATTGTCCACTATGGCAAGGGTGGGGAACCTATGGCCTTGAGGTCACACGTGGCCCTCTAGGTCCTCAGGTGCAGCCTTTTGACTGAGTCCAACTTTCACAAAACAATCTTTTTATTAAGGGAGTTTGTTCTGTGAAGTTTGGGTTCAGTTAGAGGGCTGCACCTGAGGACCTAGAGGGCCACTTTTGACCTTGAGGGCACTGGTTCCCCACCCCTGCACTCCACCATCCTGCCCTTTTCTTTAGAGGATTTAAAAAAGATAACCTCAAAGTGCCAGTCTACGGTACTTTGCCCCCTTTCTAGCTTTCCTATAGCCAAACATACATGTAATCCGTTTTTAGTGGACTTTTAGACTCCCAAGATTGCCGGCATAAAATGTGGTTTATTTTTTTCCCTCTGCTGTCACTTCATAGGGTCCTTGCTCTTTCCCTCTGCCTCCTGGCTTCCTTCAGATCTCTGTTCCAACCCCACCATGGGCAGGAAGCCTTTCCCCGACCTCTCTGATCTTCACCCTTTCCCTCTGAGGTTCTTGGGCCTGTGTGGATCTTGTTCATGTGTGGTTGTTAGAAGATTGTCTCCCTGACAGACTGGGAGCTTCTTGTGAGCAGGAGCTTGTGTGATGTCCACTGCCAAGCACATTGTTTGGCCCACGGTGATAATCAATGATTATCTGCTTGATGGCTTTCAGTAGGGGGGATAATTGGAATCTGCTGCTGCTGCTGTTAAAAAGAAGGCTTGTATTAGAGACCAAGAAGGAAAGTTTGGAATTAAAAATATTTTTAAAAGGTGTTTTCTCCCCCAGATTTCACTGAACTGCAAAAATGAGAGGGCCTTTGAAGGAACATTTTTTTAAATTGATTTATTTATTTTCTTGTTTGCTTCACTCATTTCCACGAGATTTTGAGTTACAAATTTTCTCCCATCTTTCCCTGACCCACCACATCAAAACAGCCACCCCACTGTATAGCCCCTCCCCCAATCTGCCCTCTCCTGTGTCTGAAGGAACATCTTGAATTCACTTTATTTTGTTTCTGACCAGCCCTGATATGAAGACAATACCTATTTCATAGGCAGTTGCAAAACATCATGTTAAGTTTTTCAGAGATGCTGTACTATGTAAATGTTAAGTACCATGATGATTTTCTGCACAAATCATTGTGAAATGACACTTTGAGTAATTACATTGTGATTTTCCTTCACAGATATCGAGCTGTACTCCTCTAACCCCATAAATAATTAAGCCTCTGAAGTCTCAGTGTAGTAACATGGATATTAACAGTGCTGATACAGATAAATACAGAAGCCTGAGCATCACATTCTAAGCGAGGCACTTGTCCAAAGGTAAGAACAATAGGACTTTGAAGGCCCTCTGGGCTTCATTAGTAGAAACGACTAATTGAGAATCCTGGGCTGTGTTATGAACATGTGTGTGGAAGCCCGTCCTTAGTTGAGTTGAGGCAGGATGCTAGAATGGGGACCGAAGGTTTTCACCTGGTCCTTAGGTCCTGGGAATGCCTGAATCTTTTCTTCTCCATCAGTGAAATGGAATGAGACCTTTTCTCATTGTCCCCCCATAATGTATTTGATCTGGGTTCTCTTTTTGAAAGACTGGCACTTTTTTCCCTAGTATTGACTTAGCTTAGATACTAGTATAGTTTTCATAGCTAGGCAGCTTAACTGCCTAAGATTTTTCTTCCAATTCTCCCTCCTTAGCTCCAATAGCAATATATTGGTCTGATGGATTTTGAGCCATAGGCTTAAACAGAATTCACTTGCCTGTGTGATGGTAATCTGCTTACCAGCTTTTAAAAATAATAGCTTTACTTAATTATCCTGGGTATACCCCAAGATCTCATGGTAGACCATTCATGTTTCTCCCCTTTGCTGTCTTATATTAGAATCCTACCTCTGAAAAGAATGATATTTAAAGAAATCATAAATTCCAACTATGATCCTCCAAATTCTTTGGGAAATGTCATGTCCCGTTCTCTTCCCCCGGCCCCCCCCCCCCCCCCCAATAATTGACTTTCCTTTCCTGGTTAAATGAATTACTCAGAAAAACCTCTCTGTTCTTAATACTTTTTGAAAATCTTTCTAAAATGCCTTTCTTTTTACCTTAGAAGAGATACTGGTGGAGTAAAGCATTTGTTTGTGAAATGAGGCTCCTAGGTTATCCCTGAGAGTTAATGCTTTGGCAGTCTTGTTGAAGTTTTAAAATCCTCTTTGATATTAGCCTGTCTTGTTAGTTTGCTTCTCTTGAAAGGGAAATGTAGACAGTGTTCTTGTTGATGGGGATTTTACTCACCTTGAGGCTCTTATGACCTTGTAGGTATGTGCTTTCTGAGGGGCCATGAAAGGCCAGAGACAGAGTCATAAAGATGGGCCTGTTGTCTGAGCTATCCTTGGAGCAGGAGCCCCTTCTCCAGGCCCCAGCCAGATCCTGGCTGTGGAACTGCCACCTCTTTCATTTTTGTGAGCAAGACCCTCTCTGTATTGACTGACCGCCCACAGTCCTTCCTCTGCCTTGTTTCTGCTTTCTAAGGCTAAGAAAACAGAGTCTGGATTTCTGTTCTTTGCAGCCACTCTTCTCTTTGCAGTGCTTCAGTGTTGTGGTCATGGCCATCTTCTTTCTGGTCTTAATGTTCCTGTTCCTTCCCCACTTTTATGCCTTCATTTTGGATGCTTCCGCTTGTGATGGGAAGCAAAGGGCGTGGGACCTCCTGTGCACCAGTACTGTGTTCAGCACTTACAAGGAGCTCCTCATCTCATCCTCACAGCAACCCTGGAAGGCAGGAGCTGCTTTATCCCCATTTGACACTTGAAGTCCCTCAGCTAGTAAGTGTCCAAAGGGCCACTTCAAAGCCAGGTCCCACTGACTACAAACCCAGTACGCTGGATGATCTGGTGCAGCCAGAGGAAGCTGTACTGTAGCCAGTCCCTCTCCACTCTATGCTCTGGACAGTATCCTTTTAAGGGCACCCTAACATTACATCACATCATCTACCACATGGTGTTCTTGACGTGGGGAGGTGTAGACAGAGAGTTAGCCTTGGCTTAGCTGTGGTGACGCTTGTGTCTCTCCCACATGGTGATTGCTTCAGTCTTGGGCAGGTGTGCAGAACTCCAAATCAGTCCACAGTGGTTGACCTCCAATAGTGCAAGGAGTTTTTTCACCAGTGAAATCATGAGTCTTGACCGAACATTCATGGTGTTGACTCCCTGGGAGTTCCATAGGAAGGTCTGCCTTTGCAGTTCACCAAAAAGCCCATGTCTTTCTAGATGTGTGCAGTTGGCTTTGAAAGTCAGCACAGGACTTTTATGTTTGCCTGGGTTAAATTTTATCTTGTCAAAGTCAGCCCGTAGGTTACCCGGATGAATGATTTAAACTTGTGTGTGGTCACTCTCCTTCTCAGCGTCAGGTCATCCATAAGTTTCTGAGTGATAAGAATTATAGAGGCTACATGCCCTCCATCAAGAACATTGTTTAGATGGCCACTTGGCTGCCACAGTCTCTGAGGGAGTGCCGTAGGTCAGCTTTCTAAAGAAGGAAGAGATCCCAGCCCTCTTTATGGCTAAAACACAAGGACCAGCGAACTTCAGTGACCAGTTAAAGTCACTTTTGTTAATGGTCAAGTGAGGTCTCTAAACATAGGCCGTTTGTGGGCTCTTTGGGGTTTGGTGTTCAGCTCTGACCCTGCTTAATTGGATTCTCCTGTTCATGTTTCTCTGTCTTGTGATGGAGTCATCATTTCAAGTTCTTAAAAAAATGTTGCTTTCATGACAGTTTCTTGGAAGAAGGTACGTTTTGATCTTAGAGTAGCTATTAATTGTTTCTAAGCAACCTGGGTGACAGGTACACTTTGATCATGGAATAACAGTTATTTAACTGAAAGTGACTTCAGATTCATGTAGGAAGCTGTTGCAAGGTGATCTAACATGGCCAACTTGGCTTAGGAATTTGTGCTTTCTGAGTAAATGATTGTATAATCTGTCGTTTAGTCTTCTTGAGACTAGTGGTCCCTTACAAGTGATCCTATGTCCTTGCAATCATGTATACACCTTGACCTTTTTGTGGACAGGTTTCCTGTGCCTTACCAAGGGCCTTGGCTGACATATTTCAGAGCTGATTTCTTTTTGAACTAAAGGAACCTGAGAGGTTCTAATTGCCTTTTGGCTGCAATGGAAAGTTTCAACCAATGAATCCTCAATTTTATTCTCTTATGGATCCAAATCCTTCAGGGTAGCAAAAAAGCTCTCCAAAGAGATGATTTCCCCCCAAATGATAGCTCTTTGGTTGTACAGGTAAGTCACCTACGTGCCTTGTGAATTACTGAAGAACATCGTATTAGTGGATGTGACAGAGGTGAACTTCTCAGTTCTCTCCTCCATTATGGAGAAAGTGACAAATGGATTGTAGAAATGTAAGTTCATGATTATTTTGGTTAACACCTTAATGACTGGACAATTTGTAAGTAATTTCTTTTTCTTATGATAGGAATCTTTTAGCCCTAGCCAGATCCATTGCAGGGGCAATATTCTGCTTTTGATACACTGCAATAATTATTAGTAGGGAACAGGGGAGAAGTCCCTTGAAATGAAGCAAAAACAAGTGTCCATACTTTGCTGGTAGATGGAATTCGCTGCTGTATAATTTGATTCTCAGAGGTAGACACTCAGAAAAATAACTCTTTAGTTATTCCTTGTAGGTACTGTAGGTGAGCACATAGTTCAGCCTGAGAATGGTGCAAGAAATAGAGTCTTCATGTTGTTCTTAATTTTGAATTTGTTTTCCAGGGGAAAAATTGGTTTGAATCTTTTCATTTTCCTCAGTTGGTGTCATCTGACCGTTAACTAACTTAAAGATGGTATTGGCTGACAGTCTTGGTTAGGGGTCAGGGCTACAGCCCCATTGCAGACCCTCTTTCCTCTCCAGTCCTCCCTGTTCACGAGGTTGTTTCACGGGCAGTTGTTGAACATAGATAATCGCATTGAATCTGGTGTCAGCTGTATTTTCGGTGCCTGTATCCTGGGATTCGTAATCAATATCACTTTGGGGGGATCTTGGAGTGGGAATGAAAGGAGCTCCAGCTTCTGTCTTTCTGCTTTCACTCACCAACTACCTGTGAGCTTTCGTAGCTCGCGCATTGTCGAAGAGAATTTTTAAAGGCTTGCCTTGCAGTTGTGATTTTTGGCAACTGTTCTCTATTTCAACACATTTTTGCCATGTTCTTCCTGCCTCAATCTGATGATAATCTTGGTACTGGTTACAGGAGCCTGTAATCAGCCTGTTTCCAGTTCACTTGGGAATTTACCTTGTAGGCTTGAGGGGGAACGTAGGGAGATGTGAGGAATGCTTCTGAGAGTTTGGAATTCTGTTTCTAGATCTAAGAAAGGCAAGAATAGACTACAGCTTTATGGAAAGGTACTAAACACCTGAAAATAAAAGAGTGGGAGCTGTTTTCTAATGACTGAGGGCCAGGACCGCATTTCACAGACCAATTCTTTAATGAGGTGTGTTCCACCGCAAGGTGCGAAGTTGGGGGCTGTGTCTTTGTGTCGGATAAGCTTCCCTTACTTACATCAGTAAAGAGCTTTAGTCTGAATTTGGTCCATGTTTCCTTTGCTGGGTGACAGTCCTCTGGCCTGGTGCTGCAGCCTTTGTAGTTTCTTAGCAATATTGGTCTTCCTGCAAGAACATGGACAGCTTTTTGCCCCAGTGCACCTTCCTAGTTCTTGGAAGCTGGGCTGAAATATTGCCTGCTGAGCATGTTTGAACTTGACCCATCCTGTCTGTTAATGCCTGATCTTTTTTTGTAACTCCTTCAGTCCTTCCAAGAGCTTCTCCAGCTGTGGATGTGAGGGAGCCCCCCTGCCCAGCCTGGGGGACTTGGCCAGTCATGATAGAGCAGCCCTCAGACCCTAGGGGGATTGAGATGTTTGCATTTGGTCCTTGACACCAGAGAAGGCAGATGTAACCCTCCATTCCTTATTCATATGTTTTTGGTGAATGAAAGTGAAAGAATTAGCAAGAGGGAGATTGTTCAAATATTTTGTTAACTAAAACATAGCTTGTAGACCTGTGGTACAGTTAACTAAAACATAGCTTGTAGACCTGTGGTACAGCATGTACGTGTGATTGGTGTATCTGTTTCAGCAGAGACCTCTTCTGGCCCTGCTGGGCATGTTGGTTTGAGGTTTTCTTAGCCTGTCAGGTCCTAGTTTTATAGCAATCTCTTTGTTAATAGCAATAGCCACACGATTGAGGTATAAGATCTGAATGAAGTCCAGATGTGAAGTTCGCTGACCACACAGAAGCCTCGCGATAAGGCGAGAGAATTTGGAGCAGAACAGACTCTGAATTTAGAGAACATTTACAACAGAGTTCATTCTGGTTAATTAGAATAGGAACATTTTTAGCCTTGAGAACAGTATTTAGTTTAAAACCTTTCACGTTTCACGTTTTTTGAAGTCTTTGAATCAGAGTTAGTAAATAGTGACCTGAAAGGGATATGGTACATAGAAACTATTTTATCTAGTATTTAAATGCATTGCAGAAATTGGACTGGTTAAGAAAAAAAAGATACCTTACCTCAGAGTGTAGCAGAATTTATGGCCAGTTATGATCTGAATTGGGATCTGGAGTTAGGGTTAGAAACTTGACCTGTGTTTTTGGACTGCTGGGGAGATCATGTTTTCTCATCTGAAATCGTCCATTTTGGAGACAGTGTGAACATAGAATTTCTTTCTAGCTCAGATGGTTGGCAAGGCAGCCTTATGTAATGGAAAGGTTAGGATTATTTGGATCGGTGGCATTATTAGCATTAGTTTAAAATGGAATGGCTGAGCTAGCTAGCTGCTTTTGTGGCTGCCAAATTACAGCCAGGAGTGTTTGAGCAGTAGAGAATTGGTGAATCTGTAGTTTCGGTAATGGAAGCTTAAGTTCAATGCTGCTTCCTTTGCCTTCCTTGCTTTTAATATTTTCTGATACCTGTCACCTTTAGATCAAAGAGCTCATCCATGGACCTGTGCGGAAAATGATCTTATTTGGAATATTGTTCTCCCTTTCCTCCTTCCCCCCTTCTTGGAAAAGAACTTTCCAGTTTATCATAATTAATTTTTTCATGAAGTTGAAATTTACTGTTGGGGTTTTGAATGAGGAAAAAAACAACACAGATGAGAATTTTGCCATCACCTGTCCAGGCCTGAAACAAAAGGGAATTGCAGATCGATCCCATTAGAACAGATAGCCCAGCACTGGAAGATTTACCTTACTCACCATCTCTTTCCGTGGCCTGCCAAACTCAGCAGTGACCATGGTCTGTTAACAAATGAGCTGCCATTTCTTTCAGGGGGCGATGGTGCTGAGACTGTTTCCAGGACTGCTTTAGTGGGTGGTTAACATTCTCCAGAGAAAACTTGAATGAAAAAGGCACACTACACTTTACAAGAAAAAGTTTAAACCATTTGTGTGTGCCCCTTTTCCAGGCTCTTACGGGTTCCCATTGGCATCATAGAGTGGCATGGTGCCAGCACCTAGCACAGTGCCCTGTATGTAGTAGGTGTTTAATGTTGATGGGTGGGCAGTTGTTAGTTTGGGCTCCAGGGGGAGCATCGTTGCTGCAGTCTCCTTTCGGCCAGGCCTTGAAAGGTACTTTGTAGTAGAAGGGGAGCTTGGCCTCTCTTTCCCTCTTTCTGTCCTCTAGTGGAAGTGGGGGTATAAATCTGCAGAGTGCTACATAAGGATCCCATAGAATATAGGGTAAGCTGTTCTGTCCTGTGGGGCAGTGGTCCTAGACAGATGTGCCAAGAATCGACTCCTGCTGCTGCCCCCCTCAAATGGCCCAGTGCCCCTCCCGGGAAGCAAAGCAGAGCCAAACCAGAGTCTGGCCCAGACCAGAACGACCCTGCTCCTCAAAGAACCAGGAAATGAAGATAGGAAAGGGATAGATAGTGGAGGGTTTTATTGCATCTTGAAGTCAGATGATGGACTGCTTCAGAGATTGTGACTTTGCTGTCTCTGGAGGCCTTCACTTGTTCTCTATCCCATGGCAGAGGCTAAACTTGCAGTTTTGTTTCTAACCACTGCAGGCCAGAAATGTTATTTCTAGCCCCGAATTGCAACAAAATTCCACTGGATAAAACCCTGTTTTAGATTCTGTGTGGGAGTCTGTTATAGTGGGATTTGGCTTGTAACTCATTTTAGTAAGGGAGAATTGAAAAGAAAATTGAACACTCCCCCTCCCTACCTACTATGAGTGTTATGAGGACAGATGAAAACCTATCTGAAAAATTTTAGAAAACAGAATTTATTGTATAAGTTCAAGATGATGGTAAAACTAGTCTGGAATAACGTCTGACTTCATTAAAACCCCTCAGACAGCTTTTGGGGGAGATCTCCTTGGAAATAACTAATGAGGGGTTTTTATGGAGCCTGATAATTTAACATTAGTTGAGCTTCCATTAAAAAGTTATGACTTTACATATGATCTTTGTGGATATATTAACTATGACCTTTTTCTCATTATTTTGTTTACGTTTTTGAAGGTTTCCCAATGAGTGGATCAGGATGACCGTAATGTAGGGATTTGCCATAGTATGGCTGCTTCTCGATCTACTCGTGTCACAAGATCAACAGTGGGGTTAAACGGCTTGGATGAAACTTTTTGTGGTAGAACTTTAAGGAATCGTAGCATTGCTCACCCTGAAGAAGGATCTCCCCATTGTCAAGTGCGTTCAAGATCACCAAAGAAGAGACCAGAGTCTGTGCAAACTCAAAAAGGGGCCAACAGCACCAGAGCTGCTGACCTAAGATCGCCAGCTACTCGAGAGCTGTGGGTAAGCCCGAGGAAAAGAGGACTTTCTTCTTCAGAGAAGGATAATGTTGAGCGACATGCTGCGGAAAGCTGTGAGAGGAGGCCCGCTGAAGCGGCTTCCCCTGTCTTCAAGCGATGGAAGCGCAGTCTCCGTTCTGAGACCCTGAGCAGCTCAGAGGAAGAGTCCCCTACCAAAGCTGACAAGGAGGGCTCCCCAGAGCGGCATCGCTCCGCAGTGGACAATGGTGCTGATTCCCAAGGGGCTAAACGAGCTTGTCGATGCCTTCTACTGGATGATTGTGAGAAAAGGGAAATTAAAAAGGTGAATGCCAGTGGGGAAGGGTCCCCAAACCCTGCTGTTGAGGGAGAACTCACAGGCTTTCGGACTTTGAATGGGGTTGATGACAGTGACTCTGCTCTTCTGCACTGTGATGACTGTCAGCTTGACGGAAGCCCCAAACAGAACAGTCCTGGTTCCTGTATGCTGCAGGACCAGTCGGTAGCTGAAAATGGGGATTCAGGTGCCCGTTCCTGCTGTTTGCTTGGGAGTAGGAAAGAAGAGACCGTCATAGACCATGATGTGCCTTGCACAGATTCACAGGTGCAGGTCAAGTTGGAGGACCACAGAGGAGGAGCTACCTGCCCGCGCCAGGAGTCCGCACTTGAGCTGACTTCTGAGCCAGCTCCAGCGCCTTTTCCTGAAATTCAGCCGTCTTTAAGGGATTCTGAGGAGGAAGTTGATGTGGTAGGAGATAGCGCTTTCCGCGAGCAGCCGTGTCCCGAGAACAGCAGCGGTGCTGGTGGGGCTAGTCATGCCAGGGCCTCCCTCTCAGGAGAGCCTGCCCCTGCTTCTGCCACAGACTGTGTTTCTGCTCCAATGACCTCTTTGTCCGAACCCCAAGAGCACCGCTACACCTTGAGAACTTCGCCACGGAGGGCTGCCCCAAGCAAAGGTAGTCCCACAAAAAATAACTCTCCTTGTAGAGAAAATGGACAAATGGAGGAGAACCATCTTAGTCCAGCAGAAAAGAATGTCACTCTTAGTGTTAATGTCAACGGTTCTCCCACAGACTCTGAGGACGCTCCTCAGACTGGAAAGGGGACGAGCTGTGAGCCTGGATCACCAACCCCAGAGACAAGGCTCCCTCCTGGGTGTGTGGCGCCTGCCAAAGAGAGTGCCGCCCCGCGAGCCCCCGAGGAGGACGAGGAGGAGCCTGACGTGTATTACTTTGAGTCAGATCATGTGGCTTTGAAACACAACAAAGAGTATGTGTAACCATGGTAACCATGAATTCTGCTTGCTTTGCCAGCCCCCACATCTACCTAGGCTGTAGGGTTTCCATGAGAGCCTCCTAAGATTAGGAGAGCTGATCTCGGGGATCACTCCAGATTTCCCTCCTCTCTGCTCTTATTTCCATGAAAAATAAACCTTGTGTCATTATCCCCATAGCATGTAGTCTTAAAGGAAAATCCATGTAGCTGACCTCCTTATGATATGTGATGAGGCTCTGAACGAGGAAAGAATGTCCAAATACTGGTTTTGTGTGTGTTTTCTGATGAAGATAAAACACTTAAACCAATTAAAATCACTGATCTACCTGCATTTATTAAAATGCCCAATGTTATGGGATTGTTTGTGCCTGACTGACATTCTCTAGAAAGGTCAGTGGGCTCTTTGGCATTCACATCAAGCTGGGGTAGAAAGCCTTGGCATTCTTGGTAGCTTTTTAAACTTCCTTATAGTTCTCAACTAAATTAGAACTTAAAAGTTTTTTGCATAATCTTTGTCTTTTTAATGACATTTTCTTGTATAAATACGGCTTTAATTATTAATTAATGTGCAAGTTCTGTCTACATATATAAGTAGATGTATAGATTTATAATTTTGTAAAAGACATTTTACTATTTTGAGAGGTTTTTGTGATTTTCAGAATTACATGATTTTATCTGCCTTATGAACCTATCAGACTGTCCCCTGCCTTAGACATCCTTTAAGTAAGAATTCTGCATATTTAAGCTCACAAGTTTCCATAAATTTTGTCCATTATATTGAAATATCCTAAGTGTCTGTGCAGATGAGCTGGACTTTGCTTTGTGTAAATAGATGAAGTAATTATGGGATGGAAGGAATTCGGGCAGCCACAAGTTGTCATAGATAATTGTGCCCTTGGTATGAGGTAAAATGTGCAAATTCTCTCTAGCGTGACAGAATTTATACACTCTGTGGCTTCTGGAGCTAACGTTTATAGCATCACCATGAAACTTTCCTAGGTTGACTGAAAGAACTTCCAGGTAGAGTTTAGAATTTTTGCAATGTGAGGGTTGATACATCAGATTAAACATACATTATTCTTGTCTAACTTAACATCCATCTTGTCAGACATAGCAGGCCAAAATTTGTAGTATGATTCTGTGGGATGTCAGTGTTGATATTTTTATTAACCTCATCTTAGTAGTATTTCAGTGTTATTTATATAGGCAAGGTTTTTCCCCTATAAATTTTATACAAATATGAAGCTGTTAGGTTGTTAACATGTTTGTAGGCTTTGTTTTCTGGCCCAGTTGGAGATGGAGAAAGATTCTAATGTAATCTTTGCTAATTAGAGGTAAATTAGGGCCATATATTTTTTTAACATTATTGCTGTTGTTTCAAAATGTAAAGATCTTCTGTTCAGAATTATGACTGGGCTGGATGCTGTCAGCTATTCACAGATTTCACAGGTAGGCCTTAAGAAAGGATTATGTGAATTTCCAGAGGGTGAAAGGAAGAGAAAATGAGTTTCTGCTGAACCTATTCCTTAATTTATATCCTTTCTTCATAAAATATATTTTTACTTAAATAATTGTGTGGTCAGTTTTTTTCCCCAAATTAGTTAATATATTAATAATTCATTGAATTATTTCCCTTGTTAAAGGGCATTTTTCAGTTACATTTTGGTTAATAATTATGGTAACCTACCTAGGGTAGGAGAATGCCCACTTGGGGTAATGTTTATATGGGAGACATAAATGTGCAAATATATGCTATTGGAGACTTGGGAAAGATCTACTCAGGTTAGTGAAAATTAATGGCTAGCAAACCAAAGCCTTCAGGTTTGGGGGGAGACATTATTTATTGGTCTGCTTACCCAGGTGTGATGGTGGCTCTTCAGTTATACAATTGTGCTTCCAAAAAAATGGTGCCTTATTTGTGGGTTTTTCTTCCTGTGATGCCCCTCACATCACGAGGCATTTTTTGGAATGTGGTTGCAGTAAAGGAGAGGTTACTGATCCATGACTGGTTAACTTTTCTTTTTTTGCATAGTGTCTGATCTAGAACCACCACAGAAAACCCCAAACTGAGCATGCACTGTCAAAGGCCCCTTATAAGCATTAGCGCTGGGGATGTCGTTGGGACCATTTGGGTTCCTCCTGTAAGATAAGGTCTCTAAGTTCTTGTGTAACTGCACATGTTTTGGCGACCTTGATGGCCGTTCCAGTAATGGAGTGGAGAGCTAGAGGTCAGAGCTGTAGAGCCCCACCAGGACAAAAAGGATCTGGGGAGGTCGGTGTCCCACCCATAGATGCCCTGGAGCTGGAGGCCATCTGCCTGCTCTGAGGGCTGGGGGCAGTCAAGCCTCTGTTTCTGCCTCATGCTTTGGGCAGGCGTGCTGATCTGTGGTGAGGGAAAGAAAGAGCATCTTTCCACTGTCCACCTTGGCTCTCTCCTTTCCGAATAGGGAAGTAGCTTTATTTAGGTCAGAACATGGCTCTCTGTCTTGTTCAGCCATGCTTTGAGCAGTGCAACTTTCCAGAGTTGTTCCTTCCAACTTCTGTGCTCATTCATTGACTACCTACTTTGGGCTCCTTTCTTTCTGGATTTTTTCTTCTAGAGACAGGGGTGAGCACTTGCCTTTTAAAAAGGTGCCCTGGAAATGAGCACCAGGTCCAGATGAAAGTAGAGGAAGATAATTCTGTGTCTTTTCTTTAGTGTTCTTCATTTGGGCAGAGATGCCTATCTTTGGGTGTTTGTTCCACCAGCCCCTAGACCACCGAAAGGCCTTTACAAAGCCTCTTCCTTTCCCAGGCATCTTAGTCTTCTGGGAAAACCAGGTGGGCACTGTTTTGCTGGTGGATGGGACCATTTGATTAAAAGAATGTTCTGAAGAACATAGCAGCAGAAGTGTTCACAGTCCAGAGGAATCCCCAGCTTGCTGCATTGTGGAAGAGCAGACAGGTGTCTCTTCTGAATCCTTGGGCCAAAGGGCACATGAACCCCAAAGGGCACTTAATTCTGCCCAGCTTGGCTGGTGGCAGAGGCCACTCTTGGCCTCAGATCCCTGTTAGGCCCACTCTGCCCCAGCCGCAGCACCCAGACTTGCTAGGCTCCCCTCCTCCTGGGCCTTTGCTTGTTCTTCCCTTTCTTGCTGTGTCTGTCTTCTGCCTCAGTCCTGCTGATCTTTCCAGGCCAAGCTCAGGTGTGCCTCTGTTGGAAGCCCCTTCTGGATTCCCTGAGCTGTGGTCAAATGCCTCTGCTTTTCTTCCTCCTACATCTGCCACTTTGCTGCCCTGTGTCTCTAATTTTACTCCTCTGTACAATGGGAGCACTCTGTCCCTCCCAGGCTCAGCTGCATGGAGCGTGAAAGTGCTGAACAAGACAAGTGTGACAGAGGAAGTCACTAGTCTCATCCAACCCAGCGGGGCTGCCTGGATTCTAGGCGATTGTTGCGGGGATCACCAGTGAATGCACGAGTGAAAGGGATACTTAAGAAGTCAGCCCAAGGCAGTCTTCCTGCTTGGTTGGTTTTCTCTGTGACATCGTCCTTCCTGCTGTGTAGATCATGCTTGGTTGCACACCAGTCATCAGCAGTGTTTAGAAAGTGATCCTGCTCTCAGGGAGGGAGAAAAGATAGGTAGTTCCACAGATCTTGAGTTGTAAGGCGCTGCAGAGGCCATTTTACAAGTGAAGAGACTGAGACTTAGGGGTGAAGTGACTTGTCCAAGTCCACCCAGGCAGGGGCACTTTGAATGTGGGCCCCTGATGCTGAAGCCCGCAGGCACCCTGTCAGTAGGAGGAGGATGGTAAGTGGTATCATGAAAACAAGGGGTTTTACTTTATTTTCAATTTTTATTTAGTTTTGAGTTCCAGATTCTTTCCCTCCCTCCTCCCCCTGCCCCAGACGGTAAGCAATCTGATAGAGATTATACATATGTAATCATGTAAAACATTTCCAGATTAGATATTTCATGCAAGAAGACTCAAATGAATAAAAGTGAAAGTGAAAACCAGCCTGCTTCCGTCTGTGTTCAGTCAACGTCAGTTCTTTCTCTGTACGAGGATAGAGGATAGTCTCTGCCTCATGCTGACAGCTTTGGGATTATCTTGGATTGTTGTTTTGCTGAGAAGAGTCAAGTCTAACAAAATTGGTCATCGCACAATGTTGCAGTTACTGTGTGCAGCCTTCTCCTGGTTCCGTTCACTTCATTCTGCCTCAGTTCATGTAAGTCTTAGCAAGTGTTTCTGAAATTACCCTGCTTGTCGTTTCTCATAGCACAATAAGATTCCATCGCGATCATGTATCACAGCTTATTTAGCCATTCCCCAGTGGATGGACTTCTCTTTGATTTCCAATTCTTAGCCATCACAAAAAAGAGCTGCTGTAAACATTTTTGTATAAATAGGTTCTGTTTCTTTTTTTTTGGATGGCTTTGGAATATAGACCTAACAGTGGTATTGCTGGATCAAAAGGTATGCACTGTTTTATAGCCCTTTGAGCATAAAAACAAGGGATTTTAAAGACAAGCAGTGTAGTGGTTAGAATGCAGGGCTAGGAAGATGCTAGCTCTGTGACCCTGGGCAAGTCATTTAACTTCTTTGTGCCTCAGTTCCCCATCTCTAAAATGGCATCAAGTGAATTAATAGCTCTAAAATAAAGCATTTGTAAATACAAGCCAGTTCAAAGGATTAGTCATTGAGGGGATGCCCATCAACTAGAGAATGGCTGAGCAAGTTGTAGTGTATGAATATAATGAAATACTATTGTTTTATAAGAAATGA
>CM053593.1:505395-522008 GCA_028646575.1 Pseudocheirus occidentalis | reverse complement strand
AACAAACTCAGGATCCAGACAAAGGACTACGGAGTCTGAATGCAGAACGAAGCAGACTGTTTTCACTTCTTATTTTTTGTTTTTTCCCTTTTGGTCTGTTTCTTCTTTCACAACATGACTGCTGTGGAATTATGCTTAATGCGGCTGCACATGTATAGCTCTGTCAGATTGCATGCTGTCTTGGGCAGGAGAGAGGGAGGAGCATTTGGAACTCTAAATCTTATTAAAAATGAATGTTGAAAGCCCAAAATGAGTAAGTAAGTAAATCAAATGAAAGCCAGGAGTGGCAGCGGCGGAAGTTACTTAGAGCTGATAGATCCCATCCAGTCTTGGGATTGATACATCATGGAAAGCGTCAAGGAGCTAGTGATGGCACGGGAGCTGAAGGCTGCCACGTGGGGTCAGCATGAGAACAGGGCCCTACTAGCCATGTCATCATGTAGGAAAAGGAGCTGGGGGCGGGGCTTGGCTGCTTAGCTGAGGTCACACTTGTGTTAGGAGGGAGGTAGAAGGGGCATTTGGGTGACTGTTATCTGAAGGGTTGAACCAACGGTTGCTGCAGAAATGGAGAAGCTCCAGATTTGTACTGGACTGTTGTTTGACTTTTTCCAGTTTTGCATTTAACAAGCAGTATTTTTCTCCCTCCAGTTCCCTATCACTCATTTGATTTTGGATATTGAGTGAGAACAGAAAGTTAAAGATGATTTGGAGGTTTTAGGACTTTCTCACAGTTCATGTTGATTTAAAAAAATTACCTCAGGATTTTTGATGAAGTCAATAGAAGTTTATAAAAGCCTTTTTTTCTTAAGAAATTAATTTTTTTTTTTTAATGCATAGAAGCTGGTTTTCTTCTTCGCTGCATTTCTTTCTTCTCTCACTACAAAACCCTTGTAACACACCTGAGTGGTCAGATGAACAGATTGGCCACATCCAAAAGTGGCTGTCTAATTTCTGCATCTTGAGGCTGTCGCCTGCCTGTCAGGAGATGGGAAACACCCCTCATCATGGCTTGATCAGATTGGTCATTGGACTGATGACAATTCTTAGGTCTTGCAAAGTTGCCTGTTTTTACAGTGCTGTTATTATGTACAGTGTTTTCGTACAGGGCTTCCTGGATATCACTTAAATTGCCTTTCGTCATTTCTTAATGCACAGCAGTATTCCATGATGTCACAGACCATAATTTATTCAATTCCTTGGTATTCTGAAGAGCTGCTATAATTATACATTTTCTTACAAATAGGTCTTTTTCCTCTTTTTTTAAAACGTTTTTGGGGCATAGGCCTAGTCATAGTGATAATTATTTTGTTAAGAAAAATAGGGAAGTCAGAAGGAAGGTTTTTTTTCCCCTGGCAAAGATGATGGGCTTTGGTTGGAACTTAGTGAGTTAATAGGGCGCCAGGTAGAAGATGCAGCAAGCCCTCCAGATGCAGGCCTGGACCCCAGGTGAAAGCCACCTATATAGAAGTGGTGGTTGCTGCTCTCTCCGTCAAAGAGAGGGTTGGGACAGAGCCCATCTTTCAGCTCAGAGCTGGCACATGGTCTGAGGGGAGGGCATGGACTGAGTTTTGCAGCTAGAGTTGTTGGTGTTCCTGTTGAGAGCAGGTTCTGTGAAGCATTGAAGGCACCCCTGATTGTAAAGGGGTGGAGGGTGGAAGTAGCAGAGACAGTGACTGGGTCTGGAAGGTCACCTTGAGGTTCTGGGTTTGGAGGCTGGGAGAAGTGGAGGAAGATGAGGGCTTCCAGGTTGGAAGCATTCCCAGAGATGGAATAGGGGCCCCCAGGCCCTAAACTGTGGGGCTAAGACAGAAATGGGGGAGGTGTCCAATGGGCCTGCAGTTCACAGAGAAGCTGGCAAAAGCTGGAACACTGGCAGAATGAGGGACCTGTAGCTACACAGACCATGGAAACCCTGGTAGGACAACCTTCCCCTTCCCCTTCTCCTTCCCCTTCATTCTGAAGAAGAGGAAGCTGAGGTTTGAAGTGTCTTCTCTCAGGTTGGGCAGCTGGTAATGAGCTCAGCTGGGTTTTGCACCTTGGTCCTTGGTATACTACATGTATCATTTAGAGGAGCTTTGCTGATGGGCAGGATTCCTTCTGCTTCTAGGGAAATGAAAGGGAAAAGGGGCTCCAAAGCCCTCTTTTAAAAATGCTCCTAGGGCTGCTTTGCCCAGTGTAGTGCTGCATGTAACAGATCTCACAGTGAAGTAGGCTAGATGTGTGAGTGGTTTTCCTTCAGTCTGTAATAACAGATGGATTGCAGTCAGCAGCCTGGGAGTCTGGGTGGGGGACTCCTGGGGGGGGGCAGGGACCTCTGGGGGGGCCTGCCTCAGCTGTGCTCCAGAGACACTGTGGAGGGCTTGGAGGTGCTGGAGGCTTCCATGGGCAAATGGGGCAAAAGGGAACTGCAGCTGTCCTCGGAGAAGGTAAGAGATGCCTCTAAAATGGTCAGTCCTTTCCTGCCTTCGTGAAAAGTATTTTAGACAAAATTTTAAATTTTTGTGGTTTATTGGAGTAATTTTTCAGCACAGATTTTTGTGTTGCGTTGAAATATAGATAGAGAAATGTGTCCTGCCTTTGTTTCTTGGTGTCCCTTCTGGTTTGGGCTGTTGCTCTTCATTCCCTGTAGGCCTCTCCAGCCCCTCCTGCTTCTCCCCTTCTGAACTTTCCCCTCCAGGGCTTCTTGATACTGGCAAGGGTTCTCCACACTCATTGTCCTTCGTGTCACTCCTGGCTAAGCTTCGTTCCTCTCTTGTGTTTGTCCCCTGTTCTGCAGTCAGTCTTCAGTTGGGCTTTCTGTGGTCAAGCCGTCCTGGACCAAGAGATGTTTCTTGCTCCTAGGCTCCATATCTTACCCATGGCACTTGCTGACCCTCCTACCTGTGAGCTTGGGTCTCCTAACCAGGGCCTTCCAGAATGCCAGATTCCCTTCAGGACACTGCTCTAGAGCTCCTAGAGCACACAAAGGCTTTTTCCCACTGCTGAATGCAGTACCTGGCTCTAGCTAAGAGCTTTTTCATTGATTCCAGCCCTTTGTTCAAACCAGCCCTCTGTAGTTCACTTCCCTGTTTTCTCAAGGTTGCCGGCTTAGTAATGTGAGCAGAAGAAAGGCCAGGCCTGAGTGGGCCTGTCCTCTGTGGGATGCTGCCAAGGGCCACCTGCCTCTCCTTCCTGACTCAGCTAAGGTTCTGTCATGGACACCTTCCTGTGACCCTTCATACAGAGTAAGGGTTTCATGGATGGGAGACTGCAGACTCCGTTCTCCTACCTCCCCAGCTGCCTCCAGGTGCAGTACTCCATGAGATTCTGGAGCAGTTTCTCTCTATGACACCATTTGGGGGTGTTTGGATATTTCTCTCGGGGGAGGTTCTTGGTCTCTGTCCCCACTTCTCTCCTTCCTTCTACTGACTGGTCTCCACTTCATTCAGAGAGGGCCTTGACCAGACGAGCTCCAATAGAGAAAGGTTTGGGGAATGGAACAGAATTTGTCCACACCTATTTTCTTTGGGTTTTAAGCTTTTCTATTTTCTTGTTTACTTGGGAAGCTTGAGGCTGCAGGCAGGAAGTTCACCTGCACAAAGAGCCTCAATTACTCTGGAGTTTTTATTTTTCCAAAGTTTCAGTTTCACAAACAAATGGTCTTTGCTAAAACTAAATGTGTGTAAGAGCAGCTGTGTGGAACAATGAATAGAGTCAGGAGGACCCGAGTTCAAATGTGGCCTCAAACACATACTACCTATGTGACCCTGCGCAAGTCACTTCCCCCATTTGCTTCAGTTTCTTCCTTGGTAAAATGAGCTGGAGAAGAAAATGGCTGATTATTCCATTATCTTTGCCAAGAAAGCCCCCAAATGGTGTCATGGAGAGTTGGACATGGACTGAAAATGACTGAGCAAGAACACATCTGCTTCTAGTGCTGTAATTCTGACTCCATTTTGTGGTTATTTTAGTTTAAATTTGCCTTGGTCGTTATTTTTCTCTCACCTCCCCTTTCTCCCGTGAATAGTTAGTTCTCGCAGTGCAGGCTTGTCCCCGGCAGTCTTACAGTTCTGATGGGCTTCTGTCAGAATCAGAGGAAGAGTCACTTGTATCGCTTGTTTCCATCTTTGCTTATCTCAAAAGAGGCACTCATGTGAATCATATTTTATTACATAGATAATAAAAACTGTGCTTGGAATCAGGGGGACCTGAGTCCAGATATGGCCTTGGACACTTACCAGCTGTGTGACCCTGGGCAAGTCACTTACCCGTTTGCTCGGGTTTCCTCCTTTGTAAAATGGAGATAGTAATGGCACCTTTCAAGTGGGGTTCCGAATGAGATGCTCATTGTAAAGCCTGGGCAGTAGTAGGCATCTTGTAGATAACTGTGATGATGACTCTCTGTGTTATCTTCTGGGTCTAGCTGCCTTAACCCTGTGTTTTGTTGCTAATGGAGTTTTATTGTTTGTCTAATTGGGTGAGAGGCAGCACTGCCTAATGGACTGAGAACTGGCCTTGAAGGCAGGAAAATGTGGATTCTTTTGAGTCTTTGTTGACCCACGCCGGCTCTGTGATTCTGGGCAGCTTTCTAAGACTTGAGGCTGAAGAGAAGGCTCCCAGTGAGGGTTTTCTTCTCCACAAGTTTCCTGTACCATTGAAAACAGGTTCAATCGCCGTGTCCTTTCTTTTAATTGGACAAGAACATCGAGGTTTTGCACAGTCAGATCACTTTGGTCTATCTCAGCACACACACCCCTTCCCCGCCTCCTCCCCCTTCCTCCTGGTCTATCTCAGCACCTTCCCCTTTCTTCCTTTCTCTCCAGCATTGCCACCATCTCAGTTCAGACCCTTCTGGCCTGTTCCCTAATCGGTGATCCTGGCTCAAGTCATCTCACATCGCATCACAGCCAAAGCTCTGGAAGCCCCAGGGGTTCGTTCTCGGCTCTGGTGTGAATAGAAATTACTCTCTGGCATTCAGAGCCCTTCCCTACCTGACTCATTTCTGTCTCTCCATGCACTCTGTGGTTCAGCCCTTGGCCTCCTTGCTGTTCCTCACACAGGCTGCCTCTTTACATCAGCTTCACCCTCTTGTAATGGGAATCTGAGGATCTTCCCTGCCCCTCGGCCCCTTGATGCGTGTAAGTGACTCTGAGAACCTTCCTTGATATGAAAATGTCCTCTGCCCCTGAATAGGCTGCAGGCTTGTTCTTCAGGAATGCCCACACCTTGTTACTTTGTGATTGGGCAGTGTGTCAAGAGGGCTGCGACATTCTTTGAACCAGGAGAGGCTATCTATACCCTGATGTGAGGTTTTGCTCTGGGGCTCACTTTGGGAAGAGTTGTGTGATTTGGCCATTTGAGACTCTGGGCAACCGTCGAGCCTCCTGGGCTTTGGAAACCCAGATGTTGGTGCTTCTCTCTCTGGTAACTGACTAGGTATGGATGTGATGCTCAGACGGCTGCTGATCTGTGTCTTTGTCTGCTTGTAACTTCTGTTTGTAGTCTCTGAAGTTCAGACTGACTTTTTCCCCTGAGTTATGTAAATGATATATATTTGATTGATTAAAGTAAGACTGTTAACCCATTTTGAGTTGGTTTCCTTTAGAAAAGCAGATCTGAGAACCTGTGCTAGCAGCCATCCTGGATGTGCTGGGGTGCTTGCTCCTACATTTCTGCAGGAGAATTTTTCAGTCACCTCCCAAGCTGCTGTCACCCTGTGAAGGTTACCTTGCATCTATTCTGTTAGTAGTCAGCAAACATTCATTAAGTGCCTACTGTGTGCCAGATGCTGGGATACAAAATGAGCCTAAGGACGGTCCCTGCCCTCCTTGAGCTTATGGTCTAAAGGGGAGACCAGCCATAGCTTGGGCTGGGAACCAAGGCCGGATGAGATACATGGCTGCTGCCTTTGGGCCTTGCCTCACAGGGCCAGAAGTTATGTTGTCAGGAGGCGTGAGGGTCAGAGTTGGTGGGAAGGTGTAAGAACGCGCATTTGTGGAGAACTTGTATGATCAAGGAGGGACAAGATGTGTCCTGCTATGTGTCTGCCTTTCCCAGAACTTTGTGTGTAGGAAACACTTGCTTAGGGCTGCAGTGAGTGATTCTGGAAAGAATTTGTAGTGCCAAGGAGAGCCTCAGGAAAGCCCTGCTTGGCTTCCCTTTCTTTCTTGCTTGGTGGGCTACTGGGGGCCAGTCCATTTCCTCAAGTTCTGGTGTCAGGGGCTGTCGGGTCTCTGGCAGGTTTCAGGGCCCTTTTAGGGTTGCATTTGGTCTGAAGCAGTGCTTCTGACTCTTGGGTAACTGGAGACCCTGTGGAGGCCAGCTGACTCTATTTCATGTGAGTTTGCCTTCTCGAAGATCATCTGGACGGCACTTGAGTGCCATGATTTGGTCTTTTGAGGAAAGTGTCAGATACTTCTTTGATCTGTTTTACAGAAGAAAGATCTGTGTCCTTTAAAATGATTCCTGAAAGTTGATGGTGGTTAGTCGTCCACTCCCTCCCTCCCGTCGGTTAGCTGGATCTTTAATAGCATCAGGTCTTGATTCACGGCTGGGGTTTCCAAGAACACCAGCTGCTTTCGTTTATTTTAATGATGTTGAGTGAGTTGGAATTTTTATTAATAGCTGTTAGATTATATTTAAAAGCTCTTCATATCACATGCTGTGATCACACACTCTGTTCTCTAAGTTGTTTGTTCTCTAAAATGTGAGTTGATTAAAGTGTAATTTCAGCTTAGTGTTCAGTGTATCCATGGGTGGGGGTGAGAGAGTCTAGTCCTTTGGAGAATAAAGGGTGGTCCTTCAGCTTTTGTCTAAGGTCCTTTGAAAATGGAAGAGCAGCCCTGCTTTGTCCTTTCTCCTGAAGGAGCAGCGGGCACTGCATTCAAGGTAGACTGAAGGTAAAGATGGTGGCCTTGGTTCTGTGTCTGCCATGTTGGTTTTCAGAACCCTTTTACTTGGTCACTTCGTAATGATACATTTTAATAGGTGCCTCGTTGTTTCTGCCATACAAAGCTCAGATGTAGTGGTTGGGTTGAGTTCTTAGTTGAACATACAAATATTCATAGGCAGGTGAACCCTTTAAAGGAAAACTTCCTGGTCGAGAAACCCTAATCTTTGAGACACACTTTCTGGAAAATTTAGCTTAATTTTTTTTTTTTGGTTACATTTTAAGTTCTAAGCTGTCTCTGTCTGCCCTTCCCCAGTCCAGACTAGAGAAGATACACACACGCCGCATACATGCACACGTACACATGCACGCACACACGCGCCATTGTGTTTATCAGTTCTTTCTCTGGAGGTGGATACCATCTCCCCTCGTAGGTCCTTTGCAGCTGATGTGAATATGTATAGTGTTCAGAATAGCTTAGTTGTTCACAGTTATGCTTCAAGCAGCTTTGCTGTCACTGTATCCAGCGTTCTCTTGGTTTTGCTTGTTTCATTCTTCATTATTTCGTGCAAGTCTCTCCATGGTTTTTCTAAAATTAACCTGCTCATCATTTCTTACAGCACAGTAATATTCCATCCCAGTCACATAGCACAACTTGCTCAGCCTTCCCCAGTCGATGGGCATCCCCTCAGTTTCCAGTTCTTTGCCACCACAAAGAGAGCTGCTGTAAATAGTTTAGAACATCGAGATTCTTTTCCTTTTTCCTGATGACCTTGGAAAAAAAGGCCTACTAGTGGATCAAAGAGTATAAACAGTTTGATGACTCTGTGGGTATCATTCCAGATTGCTCCCAAATGGTTGGGTCTGTTCACAATCTTTCCACATCTCCTCCAACATTTGGTATTTTCTCCTATTGTTTTAACCAGCCTGATAAGTGTGAACAAGACACATTTTTTGAGATCTGATTTTTCTGTCTGTCTTTATCCTGCAGAGAAGGCTGCGCCTTTGAAAAGTCCCATACTTATTCAAGTGAAACTGCCATTCCTCAATGTTTTTGACTTTTTGTTCCCCCTTCCCGTTGAAATAGTTATTTTTGGAAATACCTTGCAGGAGCAACCAACTGGCCCCTAGTCATTGGGAGCCAAATATGGTGAATGTGGGGGTGTATGAGCTGAGTTAACACACATGATAAATGGCTTTAAAAAGTAATTGCCCAAATGCTTTGAATGATGGCCCTGTGTCGGTAGCCATCTAATCTCCCAGATGGATTCTCTTGAGGGACAGCTCTCCTGTACATTCAACCAAATCTAGTAGATTTGCTTAAAAACCAGAGCAGCCAAGTAGAGTCTCTGTTATAATAACATTGCGTACTACGCAGTTTAAGACTTTAGTATACACTTTTTTCATTGGCTCAGGTAACTGGCTCAGACTTTCGATTTACAAATGTTACCTACTGACTCGTGGGTATCTAGTTTCAGACTGTTATTTAGCACTTAATTTTAGGCGATTGCAGTTTTTTTGGGTGCTGTTTATTCAGTGTAAATCCATGGTTTCTACCCAGTGTTCTCTGTGTCATGCTTTTTATTAAATTTCTTAACTCTGGTATGATGCTTTTTATACTTGTACTCTACTTCTGAAAGTTGAGAGCATTGTGAGAGACTTGGTCATTGGAAGGGAAAGTGACGGGGTATTCAGATACTCAGGATGTGAAATTAAGAAAAAAGAGAAAGCAAGCTTCTGCTCAGCTACAAGCTGCTTTACAAATGGGCTTGGCTTCAGTGGCCACTTGAGGTTGGTTCAGAGAAGTGACCCGAAATGGCTGTCATTCATTCTGCTTCTTTATTTGTTTACCCACTAACAGCCATCATTCTTTCACTAAATACAGGTTAAAAAGAAGCTATGACCTAACATAGCTGGAGTGCTGACCGGGCTCGGTCGGACAAAACGATGATGATTTTATAAAGAGAAAGGTGCTTCCGATATTTTGTGTTCCAGTAACACTTCACACTTTTTCCAAGTGTTCTCATGCACAGTCCTAGTGAGGTAGGTAAAGGCCCATCCTTTTTACAAGAAGACTGGAGGGAGTTATTTCAGTTAGTAGAAAAGCCCTGAATGAGACCTCCTGAGTCTTGCTTCCTCCAGGAGAGGTTGTTGAAATGATGCCAGGCTGCAAGGTGTCACGAAGGCAAGAAAGTTCGCCTCCGGCTGGAACCTGTTGTTTGATCTTGGACAAGATCCGACTGTCCCAAGTGTGACTAGTTACAGGAGGGAAGAAGGCCAGGTTTGAGCAGTGGCTGATGACCCTGCCAAGGTCAGGGCCTCCTGGGGTGAATACTTGTGAAGTCTGCAGAAGCAGAGAGAGTCTGACTTGACTCTCTTGACACAGACATCCGGATTGATTGTTTTCTGCAGCTGTATTTTTCATTGATTTCACTGGGGGTAATAGGAAGCTCCCAGTGTGGTAGAGAACCTCCTAGAGGTTGCACTGAGAGATGACAGTCTTCTTATAAAAGCAAGTAATGCTTTGGTGATGTGAGTGATCAGGCCCCATTTTAGTCATTTGGATTCTTATACCATGTGTTTTCTTCCCATTGTTCCCATGAGAACATCTGCAGATGAGACTGTTTTTAAGAATATTTTATTTTTTCCCCTAAATTACATGTAAAAACAATTGTTAACATTCCCCCTTTTTTTTCTCTATGGAGGGGGGAAGGCAGGGTGATTGGGGTTAAGTGACTTGCCCAAAATCACATGGCTAGTAAGTGTTAAGTGTCTGAGGCCAGATTTGAACTCAGGTCCTCCTGACTCCAGGGCCTCCTAGCTGCCCAGTATTCTCTTTTTAAAAAAGTTTTGAGTTCCAAAATCTGTCTCCCTCTCCTCCCTTCCCCTCACCTTCTTGGGACAGTAAGCAGTCTGATACAGGCTGTACATATGTAATCATGTAAAACATTTTCATTTTAGTCATTTTGTGAAACAAAACTCAAGCAAATACCATCCCGCGATAGGCTCCAGAGGCTGCTGGAGCATTTTTCAGCATTGCTTTATTGCGGAGAAGGACTAAGCCTTCACAGGCAATTATTGTACGATGTTTCTGTTACTGCATACGGTGTTCTTGTTGTTCTGCTCACTTCACTTTGTATCAGTTTGTGGAAGTCTTTCCAGGTTTTTCTGAAATCGTCTTGCTTGTCATTTCTTATAGCACAGTAATATTCCATTGCAGCCATATACCACAACTTGTTCAGGCATTCCCCAATGGATGAGCAGCTCCTCAGTGTCTAATTCTTAGCCACCACAAAAAGAGCTGCTTTAAATATTTTTATACAGATAAGTCCTTTCACCTGTTTTGTTTTTCAGACCTTTCTGGGTTACTGACCTAATGAGTCAGAGGGCATGCCCAGCTTTAGAGCCCTTTGGGCAGGGTTCCAAATTGCTCTCCAGCCAGGGTGGAACAGTTCACAACTTCACCAACAGTGCATTAGTGTCACAGTTTTCCCACATCCCCTCCGACATTTATTATTCTCCTTTTTTCATATTAGGCAGTGTGATAGGTGTGAGGTGGTACCTCAGTTGCTTTAATTTGCTTTTCTCTAATCAGTAGTGATTTAGAGCATTTTTTCATATGTCTATAGATAGCTTTGGTTTCTTTGTCTGAAAACTGTGCAGGCAAGACTTTAAAAATAGTTCTCCTTTTAATAGTCACTGTTATGAGAGCAAATATTTTCGCTAATGGCACTATAATGCTCTGCTTTCTAAAATAATTTCTTCAACACTTATATTTTCGACCTTGTATAACTTCTGGGCAACTAGGTGATTTAGTGGATAGATCAGCTGGCCGGGAGTCAGGAAGACTCACCTTCCTGGGTTCAAAGCTGGCCTCTGACTCTTAATAGCTGAGTGATTCTAGGCAAGTCATTTAGCCCTGTTTGAAGTAGTGAGCGGGGAGGAGAGCCCATGGAAGGCAGGAGGCCTTGTGGTGGACTTTATTACATTTCAGTTTCTTCTCAGGCCATATTTAGTCTGGTTTGTTTTTTTTCTTTTCTCATCTCTTCCATAGTCTCCAGAGATTGAGAGAGGAATTGTGCTTTGGGGCAGATCCCAGCCTAGATGCTTACTTCCAACCTGTGTGACCTGGGGCAAGTCACTTGAGGCCTCCCTGGGCCTCATCTATGAAATATACCTTCCAGCCGAAGACCCTGTGACCTCTGCAGTCAGCCCTGTCCCTACACCCTGCTGCCAGTGACAGGGAATAGAGTATTAGTCTTAAAAAATGACATTATAGGCTAATTTTTCATGACCTGTGTATTAAGGAGCATCTAACACTTTAGCTAGTTTGAATGCTCTGAGCCGAGAATGTTGCAAACTTAGAAAGTCGAAGTTTCATTTTTAACCCAACCCTTTGGCATTAAACTTATTTTCTCTTTTTCTATTTTCATTTGACTATAACCTTTGGTGGAAAGTGCCCCGGTGTTGATGTCAAGGCTCCCTTCGGGTGGCTGTTCAGTTTTGGATTCGATGGTAGCCGGGCAGAATCTTAAACTTCCTCCTCACAGACTGACCTGGCTTCTTCCTGCATGAGCGCTGGGACCATAAGTCTTTTTATACTTTGAAAAGTTAATTTTGTTAGTGATCTTGATGGTTTTCTTGAAGGAGTTCCTATGTTTTAAGAACAGCCAGGAAATGGATTGGACTGGGCTTCCCAGTTTCTGAAAGACAGCTGGAAATTGTATAGTAAATGCCATGGCACTGTCCTAGCTCTTTTTGTGAGGAAGGCAATGTAAGGCAGTGGCTCCTCAACCTTCCTACTGCCACGACTCTTTAGTACAGTCCCTCGTGTTGTGGTGACCCCCAATCATAAAATTAGTTTCGTTGTTACTTCAAAACTGTAATTTTGTTACTGTTATGAATCTATGTGATATGCAGGATGTATTTTCATTGTTACCAATTGAACATAACCCACAGGTTGAGAACCGCTCATGTAAGGGACTTTAAGAATGAGTTTGTCAAGACAGAGTAAGTGAACACGTTCTTCAGATTGCTCGGTGTAAATGTCGACTGTGGTTGGATGTGTTTAATTGGACTTGTACTGTTTTCTAAGATTTCATAAAATTCATAAATGAGATCGACAATCATCTGTACAATATTTTGTGCCAGATGATAGGCCTTTAAAAAATTCCAGAAGATAGTATGGAATAAAAATAAATTAAGTCGTATCACAATACTATTTGAGTTAGTTGGTTGTGTTTTGTTTCTTAACATGTTCCTGGGCACTGAGGTTTGAAGTGGGGAAGGCTGTAATGAAGGTGTGTGCTTTTTGAAAGCTGCCTTATTCACAAAAGGCAGAGAGTAATGAGACACTTAGGAAGCACCACTATTTAAAGATCAGAAATGATGATGAGGGAAATTAGGTAGGTAGGGATTTATTCCTGGTCAGTTAGGTAAACGGAGTTGGCCGTTGATCTTGTATTGAGTGCCTGGGCTCTGTTGATGCAGACACAAAGAAGAAAACCATTCCTACTCTCCAGCAGCTTTTGTGCTGATGGAGGAGAGAGCGTGGACAGAGAGAAGCATAGCCATGGGGACCAGACAGGTGCAAGCAGTGTACTCTGCCAGTGTCCCTGGGCACACAGAAAGGGTCAAGTGGGGCCAGCTCTCCCTGGCTTTGTGGCCAGTCCTTTACACCAAGTAGAAACTGTAGGCAGGTTGACTTTGAAAACCACAAATTAACATGATCAAAATACCATGATTAATATGGTATTTTTATTTATTTTCTTAAACATGTCCCAGATGAATCTGGTTTGGACCACACTTGAGAGGTTAACACCAGGATGCTGAAACTTGACCTTCATCTTGAAGAAAGAAAAGTATTCTGAGAGGAAGAGATGGGGAGGCAGCCTCTTCCTTGAAGAGGCCACTGGATGGGAGATGAGGTAGTCTGTGTCAGGAAAAGAGAGAAGGCCAGTTGGGGTGGCCAGCATACGAGGTTATGAAAGGCTTTCAAGAGCAGGTCAGAGGAGCCTGTGTGTGATTCTGGAAGTCAGAGGGACCTTTTGTTAGTTGTCCCTGATTCCTTCAAAATCCCATGTGAGATCTTGCTAGTACCCAGCTGCTGGGGTTTTGTCTCCTCCATGGACTCGGCACACCTGGAGGACAGAAGCTGATTTCTGCCCTTCTTTCTGTTGCTGGTGTGCAGCCCACGGGCTGGAATTAATATGGCTTTTATCAACGTTTGTTGATTAACCAATTGGAAGAGGGCACAGACTCAGGTCTACTGGCAGCTGTGTGGAAGACAGGAGTGGACTGGAGAGAGACTTGGCGTAAGGAGACGAATTAGGAGCTTTTCTTGGTAGTTGAGGTGAGAGGTGATGTACCTTGAAATGAGGGATGGGCTGGGGAGGGGAGAAATGACTCTAGTTCTGCTCCTGTTGAGTTGTAGAGGTCTCTAGAACGTCTAGTTTGAGAGGATAGATTTCTCATGTCCATTCACAGTTGTCACCATTATGGCCAACTTGGGTTTTAAAGAACATAGAATGATAATATTCAGACTTCGTACTTTCCCATGATATATTCTACCTTAAGTCCCAGAATTATTTTAAAATACCAATTCAAGCAAGCCATTGGAGCCCCCGGTATTTTCAAATGCATCAATCGTTTTTACATCAGGTCTTTTGCATTTAAATTTAATATAAACTCATATAAATTTAAATTCAAAACAAACTATAAATATATAATTTAAACACAGTGCGCCCATCTCTTTGTTGTGTGTTCATTGGCTGTTTTGTTGGGTCTGTGGTAGCACAGGCACGTTGTGGCCCATTTTGACGCCTTCTTGTCTTGTGGCTATCTTGTCCATTTCTTCTCATAGAGGAAGTTCATGAGGGGGTTCGTGGGCAGTCTTGTTAGACTGTAAGAACAACCAACCCCCTCCCCCCAACTTTAGCTGAATCGAAGAATTGCACTAACCATCTTGGGAAGGTTATGTTTGTGACTTTGAACAAGGGATCATCCTGTTTCTAAATCTGTGAGGTTTAAGTAGTTCCGTTTGTAAATTGTGTGTGTTCTGCTTTTCCCTTGGTTCTAGTTGGATTGATGAATGAACTGTTGATTTCCAAGGCCTGGGGTTGGGTGGCTTTGCCCTTCCGTGCTTTAGGTTGCTTTCAGAGCCTAAGATTTTAAGAGAAGATGCCAGCCTGCCTGAATGGGTGGAGCTCCTCATCCAGGAATTCTCTAGACAAGGAACTCTCTGGTCTGGTTCCTTTCCCTTCCTTACCTTAGGCTTATTTAAAAGTGGACTAAAAAGAGAAGCTCCGGTACTAATTGGGATGATAACATGGGAACCAAATCAATAAGCCTAATCCAAACCACTCATTTGTTTTACTGCTTCTTTGTAGTTTGGTTGCTGTTTTTTTATTTCCTTGAAGGAAACCATGGACCTGAATGGATGATTTGACAGCTGGGATAGTGGCTTTGAACAAGGTGTCACTGTTATCCTTCCTGCTGTGGGCGTTGGTTCAAAGTCAAGCCTGCCTTATTCTTCTGATGGTGTGATCACTGGAAGCAAACCCAGACTTCTTTTCACCTGAATTTCTGTTTTCCGTTTTATCAAAAAAAAGTTTTCCCTCTACCTTTCCATCATCCTGTGAACACTGCTTCCTCGTGACAGTTTAACTCTGTTATCCGTCCTAGTGTGCACAGGAGGTCTTGTATAAAGACACGGCTTCACAGCTCCCACATGGCTGGTGGTGTGCCTGTCTTCCTCCATCTTTAATTGTCCCTGACGACTTGATGAACTTCAGCTGTTTCTTGGACCTGTTTTCAGTTCCTAGATTGTTGCCCCACATATACCTATTAAATATATTCTCACATTAGTTTACAACATTAGTAATGTTGTAAAGAAGAATTATAGCCAGTGGAATGAACCATGAGAAAGAAGAAACAAAACAATAAAGAATGAGCAAATAGTATGCTTTGATGTGCATTCACACTCTGTCGTTCTGTAAACTCTCTATGTGGAGGGCGTGTTCCATGATGAGTCTTTTGGAGTTGTCTTAGAACCTTGCCTTGCTGAGAAGAGCCGAGTCTGTCAAAGTCAGTCATCATGCAGTGTGACTGTAACTGTGCACAGTGTTCTCCTGGTTCTGCTCACTTCTCTCAGCATCGGTTCATAGAAGTCTTTCTAGGTTTTTCTGAAGTCCACCTGCTCAACATTTCTATGAGCACAATAGTGTTTCAAGACATTCATATACCACACCTTGTTCAGCCATTCCCAGCTGAGGGGCATCTCTTTAATTTCCTGTTCTTGGCCACCACAAAAAGAACTGATATAAATATTTTTATACATGTGGGTCCTTTTCCCATTTTATGATCTCTTTTGGATATAGCCCTGGAAGTAGTATAGCTGGATCAAAGGGTATGCACATTTTTATAGCCCTTTGGGCATAGTTCCAAGTTGCTCTCCAAAATGGTTGGATCCGCTCACAACTCTACCAACAGTGCAGTAGTGTTCCAGTTTCCCCACATCTTCTCTAGCATTTATAATTTTCCTGTTTTGTCATGTTAGTCAATCCGACAGGTGTGATGTGGTACCTAAGAGTTGTTTTCATCTCTAATCAATAGTGATTTGGGACATTTTTTTATATGAATATAGATCTCTTTAATTTCTTTCTCTGAAAACTGCCTGTTCATATCCTTTGACCATTTATCAATTGGGGAATGAATTGTATTCTTGTAATTGCTCTCTGTATTTTAGAAATGAGACCTTTATCAGAGATACTGGTTATAAAACTCTTTTCCCGGTTTTTTCCTTCCCTTTTAATCTTGGTTGTATTGGCTTGGCTTTTACAAAAAGTTTTCAGTTTAATGTAATCAGAATTATCCATTTTGCCTTTCATAATGTTCTTTATCTCTTGTTTGGTCATGAATTCTTCCATTCTTAATGAATCTGACAGGTAAACTTTTCCTTGCTCTCCCAGTTTGCTTATAGTATCAGCCTTTATATCTAAATCGTGTACCTGTTTGGACTTTATTTTGGTATATGGTATCAGACATTAGTCCGTGCCCAGTTTCTGTCATACTGTTTTCCAGTTTTCCCAGCAGTTTTTGTCAAATAGCGAGTTCTTATCCCAGAAGCTGGAGTCTTTGACTTTATCATACAGTAAATATAGTCGTTGACTACTGTGTCTTGTGTATGGAACCTCTTCCACTGATCCACCCCTGTTTCTTAACCAGTAAAAAGTAGTTTTGATGATTGCTGCTTGATAATACAATTTAAGATCTGGTATGGCAAGGCCACCTTCACTAGCATTTCTTTCCCTTAATTCCCTGGATAGTCTGGACCTTTTGTATTTTCAGATGAACTTTGTTATTTTTTTCTAGCTCTGTGAAATACTTTTTGATAGTTCGGTTGGTACGGCACTGAAGAAGTAAATTAATTTAGGTAGAATTGGCATTTTTTATTACGTTAGGTCAATCAACCCACAAGCAGCTGATATTTTTCCAGTTATTTAGATCTGACCTTATTTGTGTGAAAAATGTTTTGTAATTGTCATCATATAGTTTCTGGGTTTGTTTTGGCAGGTGAATTCCCAAATATTTTATAATGTACACAATAATTTTAAATGGAATTTCTCTTTCTGTCTTTGACTCTTTGGCTTTGTTAGTAATATATAGAAATGCTGAGGATTTATGTAGGTTTATTTTATATCCTGTAACTTTGCTAAAGTTGTTTATCATTTCAAGTAGTTTTTTT
>CM053593.1:485337-504895 GCA_028646575.1 Pseudocheirus occidentalis | reverse complement strand
CCCACTTCCCTCCTAATCTTGGTTACATTGGCTTTGTTTGTACAGAAACTTTTCAATTTAATGTAATCAAGATTATCGATTTTGCATTTTATAATACTCTAACTCTTGTTTGGTCATAAAGTCTTCTCTACTCCATAAATCTGACAGGTAAACTATACCTTGCTTCCCTAGATTACTTACAGTATCAGCCTTCATACCCAGATGGTTTACCCATTTAGACCAAATTTTGGTGTATGTAGTTAGATATTGGTCCATACCCACTTTCTGCCATACTGTATTCCAGTTTTCTCAGCAGTTTTTGTCAAGTAGTGAGTTCTCATCCCCAAAACTGGGGTCTTTGGGTTTATCAAACAGGAGATCACTATGGTCATTGGCTGCTAAGTCTTGTGTACCCAATCTATTCCATTCATCCACTTCTCTATTCCTCATCCAGTACTAAGTAGTTCTGATATTCCCTTTCATTCTCATTGTTCTTTTGATCTCCATTATTGGATAGTCATTCTGTAGATTCTGTGTAATCCTTTCATATAAGGCTTTCCATGTTTCTTTGAATTTTTTGTTTGTAATTTCTCATGGTACAATAAATAATAATCACATTCCCAAACTGCAATCTGACGTGTTTATCCATGCTCCAATTGATGGACACTCAGCTCATTTTCCAGTTTTTAACCGTGATGAAAAGTATCGCCCTGATAATTCGGCGAGGATGGGACTTTTGACTTCTTTGGGGATTGGCATGCCCAGTAGGAAGTGCTGGTGGGCACAGGATGTAGACGGCTTTCAGGGTTGTGCTGTTCCAGCATCTTCCAGAATGGTTCTACCCCTTTATTTTTGTAGTGACTCATTGCCTCTTCACCCCCAAGAGCCCTGGAGAATAAAGGTGATAGAGGAAAAGCAATGCAGAGGAGAAGGGGCTGATGGTCTCTTCCTGCTGGGGCAGCCCTTCTAAAGGGACGCGGTCATTGCTGCCACTAAGGCCCTCCCTCCCTCAACCATCTGCTCATCCCAGTTTGACCTCCTCCCCCACCCCTCACCCCCGCCCATTTTTTCCTAGTCTTAGGCAGCTGAATGTTGCTGGAGACAGTCTCCAAATATGCTGCTGTCACTCATGCTATCCAGATCAGCTGGCTTTTCTTCCTCTCTTGCTAACTCCCTCTCACATTCCTGGGCTCAGCTGTTCTAAACCTTTCCCCATTCTTTCTTCTGGAGCCTTCGGTCACACCCTGGCCCTACCTCTTTCTTCAGATGACCTCAGCTCTATCCGCCCCCACTTTACCCACCCCCCATTCTCTGCCTTAGAAGGTTTTCTTCTCTCTCCAAAAATAATTTACAGAATCACTGAATTTCAGAATTGGAAAGATGGCCACCCCGGTGGCCATCTATCCCAACCCTTACCTGGAAAAGAGCCTTACTCCAACCTTTCCTGAAACTTGTCTCAAGCCCTTTAAGGAGGGGAGCCGATTGCCTCTCATTGCCATCCCTTACCACTTGGACAGCCCTAAATATCAGGGGTTTTCCTGCCTTTAAGTCTAAATTGGCCCCCCTGCCATTTCTGTCCATTTCTCTGGGTTCTGGAATCACACAGAATATCCTCTTCTATGTGACAGCTCCCCCAGCCCTCCAAAACAGAATGTCTCCCCTCAATCATCTTCACTGTGGTTCCTTCATCTAACCCTCATAGGGCAAGGACTTGAAGCCCCTTCTTAATGTCCCTCCTACACAAAACCCAACATCCCAGAGGTGGCTTGGCCAGGGCAGACCCGGGTGGGATGACAGAGATCTCACCATTAGCACTAAGCACTTGCTTTTCTTAGGGAACCCTGAGATCCCACTAGCTTGATGTGCTGCCCCATCTTACGGGTGCTCTTTACCAAAATAGATCATAAACCCCCATGTCTTGGTCACTATGGACTAAAAATGTCAGTCCCTGCCTTGGATCAGCCTGGAGACTGACGCTGTAAGGTTGACAAAGCCTTCTCACAACCACCTGGGAAAGGTGCTTGTATGATACCCATTTTACAGATGAGGAAACTGAAGGTGAGGTAAAGTGACTTGGCCAGGGTCACACGGTTAGGACATTTCTGAGGCCAGATTTGAACGTAGGCCTTCCTGGGTCCAGGCTTAGCGATGTCTCAAGAGCTCCCCTGAGCTTCCTGCTAGCTGACTACAAGATGGGAGTGGCCTTTCCAAGTTCTGGGGGTTGTATTAGGCCATCAGCAGGGTGATGTGACTGCCAAGAAATGCCTGTAGCCCTCAGCTGGCCAGGAGAGGTGTGGGTTTGTGCTCTTCCGTAGTGGTCTCCAAGCAAAGCTGGGAGGACCATTTGTGACAGTGCAGTATGGAGGCTGGAACCAGGACCCTCGAAGGTTCTAGGCAAGTTTGGGAGAAGGTGCCAATCTAAGTTGGTGGAGGCAGTTTCCTCCCCTGGGAGTTCTTATGTCAGTGAAAGCACTGGTGTGGGTGTCTTCCTCCCTGTGCCTTAGCTTCTCATCTGTACAGAGATTATACTAGACAGGGGACTCTCTACCTGAACAGTTGATAAGTGTGTTTCCCCCTAAGCTTCCACTGTAACCCTCTGGCTTTGGTTTTCTGCCTCTGTCCCTGGGCTTTAGCAGGCTGTCCCCCTGGGGCCAGGCATTTCACAGGTGTCTGGATGTCTCCAGGGTCCGACCCAGCTTTCCAGCTGTCACACGTGGTTAGTCTAAGCTCTTTGGGAATCTCTAATTTCCCCAGAAAGTAACCAAAGGGCTGCTTTTGTGTCCCCCTCTGTCTTTCATTTTGTCCTTAATATCTATGTGGAATAGCCAAAAATGGCCTTGATGTGCTCCTAAGGATAATAAATTCTTTTCCAGTCTACTGAAGGAGTTACGGTAGTAGTTCTTCCACTTCTTGGTCTCAAGACTCCCTTTGACTCTTCAGGGTTACTGAGGACCCCCCAAAGACCTTTTATTTATGTGACTTATATGCAGAATCCTGGTGGTAAATGTTTAACAACAGGCTCTCAAAAAGAAAAGTACTCAGACACACTTTGAAGTTTAATGTGTCATTGACATTTTCTCCATCACTTTTTAAAGTCTGGACAAGTCACAAAACTGTGACTTGAGCCCTGATTTCCAAGGGAGAGAAGCTCATATCTTGGCTCTCTGGCACAGCCACGGGTATCTGTGCATATTTACTGTAATGAGAAGGATCAATTAAAAACGGGTTCTCCATTTATTAAAAGTAATAATGAAGTTAGATGCGTTAACATAAACAACAGCCTTAGGAAAATATGTATATTTTAAAAACAAAAAGTTTAGTGGGAAAAGTGGCAAGACTTGGCACCTTTTTGCAAATCTCTTTAATTGCTGGCCGGCCAGCTCCTCCCAGCACTCCTGCCTTCGCTTCATCTTGCTGTGTTGTTTGGGTCAAAGCACAGGAGGAAAGTCTGGCTCCACACAGAAATGGGCTTGGGGAGGGGTGGACTGTTTGGTGGTTTTGGCCTCCCGGACCAGGAGGACCCTGGGGTTGTGAAGCACACAGCCCCCCACCCTTGTAGAGCTGTTGGTCTGGCTCTTCTGTGGAAGCTTGGAGCTCCCTTTCACTTTCTGAGGACAGGCGGGGGCAGGAGCCGAGAGTGGTCAGAAGGCTTTGTTGGCTTCAGGACACTGATTCTGGGGGGCCTTTTGGAAAGATAGAAGATGAACATCCTCAACATCCTAAACTATGGAGCTGCATTTTATCAGGGCGGGATATTCCTCCATCTAGATTCTTATAAATGTGACTTCAAAGTGTCTTGTGTGGGACAAGATTCCCACGGCCACAAGGGGCCCCAGGCAGTTTGGATGACTTTTCTCTCTTGGCAGAGCAATGCTTGGAGAAGAATACAGAGCAGTTAATCAGAACTGTTTCTGGCAGCCTTGGGCCTGAAGGTCATGGAACGTGGTACTAACACTTTTTGTTCCACAGGGTTGAAGTGGGAAGAGACTTCCGTTCCCTCTGCACGCAGCACTTTTCATGAACCCACCAGACTTTAAAACAAGGCATGGGGCCTGAGCTCTTTGTCATGCAAGGTTTCCTGTGTCTCCTGCTACCACTGGGAGTCTTTTTCTTTCTTTCTGGAGGGGAGAGGGCAGAGCAATTGGGGTTAAGTGACTTGTCCAAGGTGACACAGCTAGTAAGTGTGTTAAGTGTCTGAGGCTGGAATTGAACTCAGGTCCTCCTCACTCCAGGGCCGGTGCTCTATTCACTGTGCCACCTAGCCACCCCCTCCTGGGAGCTTTCCATGGGATAACACACCTTGCAGACTGTAGCTACTCAACAGGACTGCCAACCAGCCTGTTCTGCCAACATGGACTAGGTGTCACCTTCTGCCATCCTCGTTGGTCTTAGGACTCAGAGATGGCCCACCCAATAGCACTGAAGGCAACGTGCCTCAATTATTCAACTTGAATAAGATGCATTGGAGCCCTTTGGCTCTTAGTGGAGAGCCCTGGCTGGCCTGACTCCCCCAGGTGCACTTCTTTTGCTGGGCTGGGTCACTAGAGAGCTTCTCAGAGACCCGGGAAGGGCTAGGGTGCTGGCATTATTGTTTCTGAGCTCCCACTTGTGTGACCTATTAATATTAGTCAGCTGGACTTAAATTTGCCTTTTACAAAAGGAATTTGCTAAGAAGATATGGTATGGACATTTGGTTAAAAAATCAAAACTGCCCCTGCAACTGGGGGTGTGTGATTGTCTTCAGAGAGAGGGAGCCCAGATTAAAATAAAAAGAGGGCAAGGCCCATGTGCAGGGAGGTTCTGCCTCAACTGTCCATTTGAGGAAGTATTTGGGCCAACCGTGCCTCATGTTCCTGCCTCTCCTCCCCGCCCCCGCAGCTCATCTCCTAACTCTCCAAACGCCTCTTCCTTGTCCCCCTGCAGATGCCTCGTCCTCCTTCTTCGCTCCTCTTATTCTGTGTGTTATCTTTCCCCTCATAGAGTGTAAGTTCCTTCAGGGTGAGATGGTCCTTTTTTGAGTGGTGGTTGCTTTTGCTGGTATTCCCGAGTCTTAGATTAGGGCCAAGCACATGGTAAGTGCTTGCTCAATGCTGTCTGTGTCTCTCTGTCTCTGCCCATCTCTGTCTGTCTGTCTGTGTCAGCGTGTGTCTTTTTCTGATCTGGCCTCAAGGCAGAGACCACGGTATTGTCTGCTCCCCCATACCCAGGGAGGAGCTACAGGGTGCAGAGGAGACTTTGTTCCAGGTGTTTGATCATTTTGGGGGCATCGGCGCAACGCAGAGGTCATTTATTATCTACTCCTCCCTGTGTTTTCTTTTTCCAGTTATACTGTTTACAAGTGGGTGAGCTGGAGGAGGACACACAGAGTCACTGCAGGCTCACTGTGGAGTGTCCAGAGGCCCAGCGGCCACGGCTCTCCGATGGCCCAACCCCTCTGACTGACCGGCTCTTTCCCCCACCATCGCGTTCCCTGAAGGGTCTCAAGGACTGTTAGTGTTTTCCTGACATTCTATGGTCACAGGGTCACAGATTTTGAGCTGGAAAGCACTGTAGAGGCCATCACTTCCATCCCCCTTCATTTTTACAAAAGGTAAAACTGAGGCCCAGACGGGCGATGTGTGGCATCGATGGAAGAGACTCGTGGTGAAAAGAAGGGGTTTAGTATCAGGGAGCAGGTAGACTGTCACCTGTGCCAGGCTCTGATATCTTGGGCACTCCTGGTTCGGCTTTTGTGCCCTGTCTGATGCTGATAATCAAAGGGTTATGGAACCAAATGTTTTCTCAGGGTCTGCATCTCTCAAGGAATCTGGGCTGATTTTAGCATACGTGAGAACTCATCCTTGTTGGAGGAAAAAGGCCCTTTAGTCTGAATTTTGTTTTACTGAGTCAAACGGTTTTCAAAATACTAGAACAAAGACTGAAGACCCAGCAGGTACTTGTGGATCCCCAGGGAGGCTGCTACTGGAGGACAGTCCTCTCCCTGGCACAGACACATGGCTCCAGAGAAGGCAGAGGCTGGATGTTCAAGTTTCATTCTTTTAAAAGCTTATTTCTTCTTCACAAACATAAATTTCCTTTCCCTTCTAGGTCATTCACGTTGCAAAAAAGAACGAAAAATGAAACTTGCGTAACAAATTCCTGTGCTGGTCATGTCCAGATACACACACCCATATGTGTCTACGTGTACAGTACGTGTGTGCACACCCATTTTACACAGAAGACCTTTCTCTTTTATTTTGGTGTTGATGCCTTGTAGTGGGAGCACCAGGTCAGTGACGAACCAGGTTACTGACTGTTTGGGCACCAAATTGTTTCCCACAATGGCTCCTCTGAGAGGGCGTTGCTGTGCCCAATATCTCTCCGTCTCTAGGGCCACCTGCTGAGAGGCAGGAGACTTTTTGGTTCTCCGAGCCAGACAGTTTCTAAGTGAAGATGGCAGCTCTCTACATTGGCTGCCACAGGAGAGGCCGTTCCATGGCGGGAAGGTGAGTGCTGAACAGCCTTGGGCCTTTGGGTCGGATGTCTCTCTAACGAAGTCCTCTCAGATTCCTGGACTGGGTGACTTCAAGGTGAAGTCCTGTTGGGTATTCTAGGGCTGTACATTCTTCACATCGTTCTTTAAGGGGGAGTGACTGGATGGGAAGCCTTTGCTACTTAAGCCAGCAATAGCTTCAAGTGGCTGTCATAGGCATGCTGGTCCCAGTGGATGCCATATTAATGCCACATTGCACGGCAGAAGTGGAAAACCAAGTGATACTCTGTGAGTCCGACCCTGTATAATTTTGGCTCTAAAATGTTCATTCCTAAAGAGTCATAAAGTTTGGCTGCAGGTCAGGAAGCAGGGCATGGGAAGGAGTGAAGGGTCTACGTCCAGAGGCAGAAGGAGGGCCAGACATGTTCCATTCTTTCAAAGAACCATTCCATGTTCTCCTGGTCACTCCCAATGGCATTGCCATCATGGCTGGAGAGATCCCAGAGGCAGGAGCTGACAATGACTGGGTCAAGAGGCCACAGTGTAGCTCCACACAGGCCAAGTACACTCATGGGAGATGATAGCATCATAGGAAGTGGGGGCCTATAACCCCTATAACCCTCAGGCCCTCTTCTGTCTGAAGCTCAGCTCCACCTTGGCCCCAGCCCCCTCCAGAATCCTGTTCTTTCTTCCCATCTTCTTCCTGAAACCTATTCTGGTTATTCTACTTCCTAACTCCGCCCTCCAACTGCCTTATGTTTGGGTATTCTGGATGCTTTAATTTGAATCTTTTTAATATTTATTCTATTTACACCATATGTGTGTTTATGTACACACCCACATGTAGTGTATGTGTGCCATGCATATTGTATCCGTATATACAGTAAATGGACACACACAACCTTGTCTCCTCTGTCTTTGTACCTCCTGGTGTTTAGTGCAGTGCCTGGCATACAGTAAGTACTTCATAAATGCTTCTTGCTTGTTGATTATGTTTAGCACACATAATCAGCAGCAGAGTAGAATGCCCACAAACACAGCATGCATTTGCACACACATTTTCCTGGTTTATAAAAGTGTAATTTGGCCTTCATTATCTTGAGTGGTGAATAAGCAAAGTCTTCCTGAGCCAGGAGAGCAGGAAAAGTGATTCCTGTTTTATTTCTGACATGCTGCTGCTGACCCAGGAGAGCTCATTTAGAAGTGATTCATTTATAGAAAGTTCTCTGGTGTTTGAGGCCAAGCTCTGGATACTCTGCTCCCAGAGGTCTAAATAGAGAGCTCTGGCTCATGTTCCCCAAACTCCCGTGTTGTCTTCTTGCCAATTTTATATCTTTTCAGAAGCGTGAAGCTTGTTTCTGGATGGTCACTAGTAGTGGGGAAGGTGGAGGCAAGGACAGCCTGTATGTGTGTATGTGTGTGTGTATGTATATGTGTGTGTATGTATGTATATGTGCGTGTATATATGTGTGTATGTATGTGTGTGTGTGTGTGTGTGTGTGTGTGTGTGGGCATTCTCTGTGTCTCTCTCTTCTCTCTATCTCTGTTATTTCTATGTCTCTCTCTGTCTCTCTCTCATCTGTGTTTTGAAACAAGTGCTAGAGGTTTGGTATTTGATTGTTATGGAAACATAACAAATGAGAATGCATAAATGACCGAGTAAATATTTCTCCTTCCAAAGCAATGACTCAGATGTTTCAAAATGCCTCCCCAATTGTGACTTCCAGTTAGGGTAACAGACAAGATCATGATGTATTGTTCTTTTAATATTCGAGCACCTTTGGTGCTGGGCAGCCAGAGTCTGTAACAGACACTTCGGAGGGACTTTCAATTTTTCTTTTTATGGACATTTTTATTGTGGTCCCTCAGTGGTGCCTCCCCTTAACTTCTGGATGTATATTCCTCCTCTCCTCTTTATCTAATGAGACACATCTTGTAACTTAAAAATGAAAGGTCAGAAAAACCAAAGAGAAACATGCCCTAGCTGAGTCTGACAGTATCAGGTAATGTCCCCATACCCATCTCTCCAGCGAAGGGAAGGAGGTGACTTTTCATCAAGTTTTCTTTGGGGATAAGCGGGGTCTTTATGATTACACACCATGTGGTTTCTTTTGTTTGTTTCTTCTAGGGATTTAAGTAACCTTTCAGCATATTACCAAGAGGCATCGAGGCTGAGGGTATAGGGGGCAGAAAGATCTGGGCTCAAACCCTTGTTCCATTTGTCCTCAAAGCCCCTGGATTTTGTCTGTCTGCCCTGATCTCAGAGTTCGGGGACATTCCTGAGGATCAGTTCTTGAGGAGCTGCTGGTCTGCATGGGGTGGAGTGGAGTGGGGAAGAGATTCCACACTGGGAGTTCCTTACAGGTCCGGACCCTCCCCCATCTCCATTCTGTAGCGTGTCTATAGCCTATATATGGTTTGGCCCAGAGGCTGGGTATGTCATGTCATCTATCCAGTGCCCTGAATACATCCAGTAAGAATGATAGTAGTTCATGCTTAGCCACGAATATGTGACTAAGAGATGTTGGAGCCAGGATTCAAGCCTGGGTCTCCGGGGTCCAAGCCTGGCACTGTGTCCTTTAGGGTAGCTGTGGAGGGAGGAGCTATTCAGTTCTTTCAGTGCTGTCAGACCTCTCCATGACCCCATTTGGAGTTTTCTTGGCAATGATTCAGAGTGGCTAGCCATTCCTTCACCGGCTCATTTTGCGGATGGGGAAAGTGAGGCCAACAGGGTTAAGTGACTGGCCCAGGGTCACACAAGTGTGGGAAGTGTCAGAGGCCGGATTTAAACTCAGGAAGAGGAATCTTGGAGATTCCAGTCTAGCACTATCTCTGCTGTGCCTCACTGCGAAATTCCTGGCACATAGTGGAACTTCATAAATGTTGATTGGTTCTAAGACCTTAGCAGATGCCCCGCAGGTGCTTAATAAATGCTTACCGACTCTAGCACTCGGAGCAGTGTCTGGCATATAGTAGGTATTTAATGCATGTTGGTTGATGCCAGTGCTTAATGCAGGGTTTGGCACACAGTAGGCGCTTAATGACATGCTCCTTAACTTGATTTCACTTTCTCCAACGCCCGGGAGGAGTCACCCGAGCCGATCCTTTAGAGAAGCTAAGGGACTCGATTTCTCTAACTCGGCCCGACTGGCCATGCCCGAAATAGTACGCGCCCGCAGCCGGCTCCGGCTGAAATGCACAGAGGCAGCGACGCTCTCTTTTGGGTCTCGGGTCCCTCAGTGCTTTAAAGCCCCTCCCCCCCGCCCCAAAGAGCTTCGACTCGTGTGGCTGATTCCTATGGAAGGGTACCCATAGATATGGAAGCGAGCAAAAGTTTAAACGGTAATGGTTCATTTTAAAATGACACTTAGAATCAATCCCATTAAATGTTAACCTAATGTATGTGTGTGTGTGTGTGTGTGTGTGTGAGAGAGAGAGAGACAGAGAGACAGAGAGACACAGAGAGACATAAAGACAGAGAGAGATAGAGAGACAGAGAAACACAGAGAGAGACAGAGACACAGACAGAGACACAGACACACAGACACATACACACAGAGAAATTGCATTTTACAAAACAAAACCTCCTTGAGACAGTGGCTTTGTTCTCCGAGTTTTTGTCCACCTCGACCTCTTGCTGACCTCAGAGAGGGGACCCGGGCCGTTTCGGGGCTGCTTTTGGTAGAAGATCCCACCTGCAGGAGGCGGGTTTTACGAGACAAGTAACCTCTGAGGATTATTTTGTGAAAGCAGTTTTGAGTCCGATCTGCTGGAAGGGACCCCAGGGCTGGGCCCAGTGTTCTGTGAGCAGGGTTGCCCCCGGCACAGTGGGGAAACAAGGTAGGTCGTAGTTACGCAGCACAAAATACCCAGCGGACTGCGGCGAACTGATGTGCCAGCTGCTCTTCAGGGTTCCGATTTCTGTAGCTGGGAAAGTAGGGGACCGGAGGGAGGCAGCTGCTAGCCTGGAGTCAGGAAGACCTGAGTTCAATTTCTGTCTCATGTGTGACGGTGGGCAAGTCACTTTACCTCAGATCCTCAATTTCCTTACCTGTAAAATGAAGATTAGGACATCTGCAGTCCCAAGCTCTTGTTCCAGCGTCATAGGCCAATTAGAACAAAGCTAACCCTCTTGGTAGAACTCTGGAAATGCTCGAATTCTGTCAACAAGCAGTTAGGAAGCCCCTACTATGTGCCAGGCCCCGTGCTAAACATTGAAAAGACAGCTAGCTTCTTTCCCCAGTCTCCTCTTCCTCAGGCTAAATGCCCTCTCCCTGGATGGATGGCCCTCCCCTGGATTTGGGAGTCTGAGGCTCCCCCTTTTCTGGGGGCTGAAAGCTGTCCCAATCCTGATCAGTAGAGAAGGGTTCACCTGCTCTGTTTTCCTGACCTAGCCCCTCCCTGCCCCTTTGGGAGACTGATGGCACCCCCCCCCCACAATCCTCCCACCCCAGTCCCAGACCCTTGCCAACTGGGATTTTGACCTAGTTAAGATTCTTGCTTGGCTTTTGTCCTTCTGGGGGCACAGAACCAGCCTCCCCGCTCCCCCCAATTGGGGATCACAGTCGTTGACCACCATGTCCAGTTCCAACTTCTTTGACAATGTCTACATTCTTGGTGACTTTCTTGGGAAAACTTTTTGAGTAACCCTTTCCTGCTTTTAACTTTGTGCAGAGCAGGAAATTCCTCATTGTGTCTAACCTCATTGTGAGCCAGGGGGGCCCTCAAGCTGCTTGGAAAGCTGAATCAACTCATTATTTGAGAAATGTTTCTTTCCCTACCCTAACCATATTTTATACTAGAAATCAGGAAAATTTTCTCACAGTTTTTAGGTGTTTACAAGGCAAAAAAGTGATGAACCTTTCAGAAGGCTGCCAAGAGGGCAAAAAGAGGGGAGCCTTCTGGGTCAAGGGCACTGCCAACAGATCTCTCTTTCTGTCTTCCCTCCTCTGACCAACTCAGAGGAGAGTGAGGTGCAAGGGTTTCTGTCCATATTTGTATGTGTTTCTACTTTCAACCCCTATTTGGATGAGATAATTTTCTCCATGCTTCCCCCCCCCCCCGCCCCCCATGTATTCCTCTTACCTGCTGCTTCCGTTCTTCTTTTAAGGTCATCAGAACATAACAAAATCCTCTCAGGCCCTCTGCCTGATTAGATTACATCTCTGTGACCCCTAATAATGAGTTCTGAGGCATCATCTCCCCATACTAAAATGTAAAGAGTTTTCCTTGTTTAGTCCCATATGATTGATCATTTGCTTATGTTGACCTTTTTAATGTTTGTCTTGACTCCTGTGTTTGGATTTAAGAGTTTCTCTGCAGCTCTGGCCTTTTCATCAGGAATGCTTGGAAGTCCTCTGTTCATTAAAGGGTCATTTCCCCCCTGGAGCATTACACTCAGTTTTGTTGGGTAAATTATCCCTCCTCATTGAAGGTCCCCATCTTAATTTGCCCTGAATTTGTGACCCAGAAGTGGGTGAGAACAGTAAACAGTAAACGGTTGGCGCCTGCTCCTATGCCCTATGCAAGGTGCTCCCTAGGCTGGAATCTTCTAGCCTCTTCCTACCCTAGAAAGTACTTTCCATGCTAGACCCTGCACCCCCTGAAGGCAGGCCTCTTTGCCCATCTCCCTAAGTGATTCTTGGGAACCTGGCTGTCCTTCTGGTTGCTACTCCATCATTTTGGCTCTGCTTTGACCGTCCCTGCTTGGAAGGAGCTTGCATTCCACCTGGAATTGACATTCTAGTCTAACCCAGATTCTCAGTAATCTATTAGAGTGTAGGATCTTTGGGGCGGTGGTGTTTTTTTTTTTTTTTTACCTCTTTTGTCACCCCCACCATGCTTAGCACAATGCCTTTACATCTAGAGACAATATTTAACATTTTAAGATTAGTTTTTAAAAAATGTCAGTGCTTAATAAATATTGAATTGAATAATACACCTTTCAGAATTTCTGTCTTAAGATTTAGACCTTTGCTCTTGGATTTAGTTTTAATTGAGATCACCAACTGTTATCTTTCTCTAGGATACCGCCAAGTTTATGGCTCAATGTTGCAGGCACTTCTACCAGCATGGATTGTGAACAGCATTATAAGCTGTCTTTTTGAGTTTCAAGGGGCAAAACCATTTCACCTTTGGTAGAGAGCCTTCAGAAAGTCATCTGATATAGTTTATACCTGTGAAATCATGTAAAATATTTCCATATTGTCATTTTTGGGGAAGAAAAGTTGAACAAAAAGGAGAAAGTAAAACACAATATGTTTCTGTCTGTGTTCAGACGGCATCAGTTCTTTCTCTGGAAGCAGATGGCGTTTTCATTATGAGTCCTTCAGGACTGACTTAGATCGTTGTATTACTGAGAATAGCTGAGCCATTCCTAGTGGATCACTGTTACAATGTTGCTATTACTGGGTGCCACGTTCTCTTGGTTCTGCTCACTTCACTTTGCACCAGTTCATCTAAATCTTTCCAGTTTTTTTTTCTGAAATTATCCTGCTTGTCATTTCTTTTTTTCATTAAAAAATTTAAAATTCGTTTTTAGTTTTTAACATTTATTTCCACAAGATTTTGAGTTACAAATTTTCCTTTCTGTCTCTCCCCTACCCCCACCCCCTTATAACGCAATAATATTCCATTGCAATCATATACCACAGGTGTTTAACCATTCCCCAGTTGATGGGCCTCTCTTCAATGTCCATTTCTTGGCCATCACAAAAAGAGGTGCTATAAAAGCATTTGTGTACATGCAGGTCCTTTGCCGTTTTTATGATCTCTTTGGGAGACAGAACAGTGGTGGGTCTGCTGGATCAAAGGGAATGCACAGTTTGTTAACCCTTTGGGCCTGGTTCCAAATTGCTCTCCAGAATGTAGACTCGATATTATACACTGTTCTTCATATTTTTTGTTTTGTTTTGCTTTGTTCCATAGATCCTTCTGGTAGTGAGCGAAACCTATGGACCCCTTCTCAGAATAATGTTTTTAAATTCATAAAAGAAATTATATAGGATGGCAAAGAAAATAAATTTTGGCGAAATAGAGTTAGCCACATTTTTTTTTTAAGTTCACAGACCTCATTTTAAGAACCCGTGATGCAGACAATAAGCAGGCTGTCTTGGGCTGATCTATAGACTGGTGTGGCTCTGTCATCTGTCATCTATCTCTCTATTTATTTGTCTGTCTATCTGTCTATCTATCTATCTATCTATCTATCTATCTATCATCTATCCATCTACCTACCTACCTACCTACCTACCTACCTACCTATCTACCTACCTATATTTATCAATCATCTACCTGTAGCCTCCTCCTCCTCCTCCGTCATCTCTGTCCATCCATTCACGTGTCTGTTAGTCTGTTGTCTGTCCTATCTTGCTATGACTCTTCTCTAGGCCTCCTTTCTTTCCTCTCGGGGGGGGGCATGTGTGCTTGCACACACACACACACACATTTCCCAGGTTTCCCTTTTGACTTTTTATTTCATGGACCAGAGGACCCAAATTTGAATCTTCGTTCTACTCCTCCCTAGGCAGGTGGTTTCACCAGGCTGAGCTTCAGGAGCCTGAAGTACAGAAGGAAGGGATGAACCAGAGGTGTCAGACTCATGGGCTGCCCCAGCCCCCCAAGCAGGGACTGCACTGGATTAAAATGTCGTTGGGAAATGTTTCACAGAATAAATAAACATATGACACAACACAGGGAATGTTATTTTGTGTTTTCTTTTTCTTTTTTGAACTTGATATCCCTGGCTTGGATCCTTTGCATCTCTAGCAGTCAACTATTATATATACATACATACATATACACACACATACATATATATATATATACATATAATATATTATATATATTATATAGCAGTATTAAATACCTGTGTGCAATATGCAATGTGCAATGTATTGGGGATGATGGGAAAGAGATGCACACTCCTTCTCTGGTTGAATAGACTTTTCTAAGGATTTCAGATTTCAAGAGATAGAATATAATGTTATAATTATATTATATGGTATAAAGTATACTAAATGATGCACACATATGCACCCCCATGTCTATCTACATGTGCACACATATAAACACACGTGTGTATGAACATCTACACGTGCATTTCTGTACACACACACACACACACACACACCTGTGTGTGTATCCAGGTAGTAGAAAGTGATCTCTTTCCATTAGTGGCCACTTAGCAAGTGCCAGAGCACTTGGCTGAAGACTGGTTCCTCCTCTATTTTGGGTCTTATTTGGGTTTATTCCTGTGGTGGATGTGGTGGTGCTCTCTGCTCCTTTGATTATAAGTGGGTGATGCTTGGAGGATTGCTGTGGCACCTGACTGCAGCACCTGGCTGCATTTCTAGGACTGTGTGGACAGGAAGAGGCCACCGATGCGCAGACTTTGGGGGCAGCCCTTCCTCACCTCCCCTGAACTCCTAATGGAGGTTAGAATGTTCCTCTTTTTCCCTCCATACAGATCTTGTACTGTACTTTAGGCACTCCCAAGATCGACATGGAAAGACTCTTAGGAGCACAGATCGGGCTGGAAGATTTAATATTTGCCCATGTGAAAGGAATTCAGAAAGAAGTGAATGTGTATAAATCGGAGGATGCCCTTGGCCTCACCATCACAGACAATGGCACTGGCTATGCTTTCATAAAGGTAAGCTTTAGCTGATTTATTTTTTACATAAATATATGGCTATTGGAGCCAGTGGTCTTTAGAGCCTGCTCATGGCCAGGCTACTTAGGGAACCATCGAAGGCATTACCTTCCCAGAGTTCCTCCCCTTCTTCCCAAAGAATTTTACTCAATTCACAGTCTTCTTCCTGAGAGTGTGGGGCTGATACCACTTGGTGTGGGAGACCTGTTCCACACTGGGAGCTTACTCAGCTCCGTGGTGGAGCTGCTGAAAGCTCATTCTTCATGCTGCCTTTTGGTTTCTTTTAAATCCCTTTAAAAATCTTTTCAAGTATGAGGGAAATTTAACCCAAGGCCCTTTAATTTGTTTTTTAAAATACCTCGAAAACTGTATTTTGATATATTTGATTTTCTATATTGTATCTCCACCATGTTGACTCCCCACCCTTTTGTGAATTCTTTGGGAGGGTGGAAACTTCCATCTTGGGGCCAGTCCCAGGTTATCCATGCTTCATTACCCTCCTGGCCAGGCTTCTGACTGTCTGGACGTTGCTCCCATGCTGCCATGGAGGACTTCCCCTTTTCAGCTCCATTTTGTGTGCTGTCTTCCTCCATTGGAACATAAGCACCTTCAGGCCAGGGACCATCTTTCTTTTTGCTTGTACTTACACTCTTCCAGGCCCCCCTCCCCCCAGCACCTCTGGTGTGAGGCTTGCCCAGACCTTTGCAGGGCTGCTCATTCACCCAACTCCCACCTGTGGCTCCTGCAGTGGCCACTCTCCATAAAACCATCTTGGTGAATGGGCTAAACCAGGTTATGGGTAACCGGTAGATGGGCCTCCAACCCATTGGTGAGTTAGAGGGATGTGGGAGGCTTTCACTCGCAGAATAAAGGCCAATAAGAACCATTTGTTCCAGCAGCCTTGAAGTGGCTGAAGCAGGTGCTATGGAACCCTTAGAGCTTGCTCAGACACTGAACGTACCAAGGTCTGCCTCTGCATCCTGGACCCTTGCCAGTTGTCTTGACTTTTATTCTGCCACTAGACTTTGATGACTCAGGTGGAACTCTGCCTCACTTAAATCTGGTTCCCTTTGGAGTCAAGACCACCCCTTACTCTTATCAGCCCTCTTCAAAACTGAAGGATGAACCACAACTTATACCCCTGGTGCTTGTACATGCAAGCATTGGTATACTGCAAGTGCTTAATCAATGCATGTTGAGCTGCCTAGCCCTTTATACATTGGGAAGCATTATCTGGAGGGCGTCCATAGGCAATGCCACATTGGGGGTGGGGGTGGGGACCCACAAATGCTCCAAAAGCCCTGAATTATGTGGTTCTATGATGGAAACACAGAGCAGGAAGGCTGGAAGCCAAGGCCAGCTTTTTTCTTCAGTAGTTTAGACTGACTAGAAGAGGAAGTCCGGACACAGGGAGATGCTCACACTGCAGCGGAGCTCACCCTCCATCTTGCCAGCTGTTTTTCAGCACTATTTCTATTGTGACAGGTGCTGTCACATGCCTTTAGGTGGCAAAACAAAAATACCGACCCTCATCCAGAAGCTGGCATCATCCTCAGGCGAAAAACCAGTAAACAGATTTAACTCAACAGATATATCTTCATTGCCTGCCTGTGCTAGGTGTAGGTGGAGAAAGACTAGCCAAAGTCTTGCCCTCCAGGAGCTTACGTTCTACAGCGTGTATGGGTGGGAGGGATGCCCAACACATCTTCTAGTAACAAGTCAATAAAAACTGATTTTTCCACCACAAGGTCAATAACTAAGGTGATCAGGAAGATAGCTTGAGGAGATCCCTGACACGAACAGAGAATCAGGAAAACCTGTGTCTAGGAGAAAAGGCAGGTGAGGAGGCAAAGAGCTGGAGGCTGGAGACCCATGGTTTGGTGTGAATAAGGCCAGACTGAAGGGCTCTGAAGGCCAAGCCCAGAAGTTGGTGTGGAGAGGCCCTATATTCATAGCCCTGCCAGAGGGATGACTCGTTAGAAGTCCTGAGGGTTGATGGAATGGAAAATCCTCATGGTGGGAAAGTCATGCAGGATTATCGGTGGGAATTCAGCCCATGAGGCGGAGACTGCACTATTTCTGCAGTGTCCCCAGCCAGGGCCTCTCCGATGGGGGGCCTGAAACTGGACAAACATTTCTGGCCTACAGAGCTGTTGGTGTCCACAGCAGGGCCTCCAGCTTGGTCTCATGGGGTTCACCCAATACCCCGTGTGCCCACTTCCCAGTACTAGGCATCGTCCCTTTGATGATCAGAAGGGTGCTGTTGGGTGTGCTAGAGCCTGGAGCCAAAAGTTCAGCAGCCTAGGGCAGAATTGGAAGGGAAATAAGAATAGAAGATTATGGGGTTTTACAGACTTAAAACTGGTAGGGAGATTTTTATATAACACAGGAGTGAGACTGCTGGCCTGGGCCTCAGGAAGACCTAAGGTTCAGTCTTGCTTCAATTGCTCTCTGGCTGTGGCAATCTGGCAGAATGCCTTCGGTGCCTCAGGGGGTCAAAGCCCGAAGATTTGGGGATGTTAGATCTTTATTGGTGGAGGGCGTTGGGCACTTAAGAGTTCACTTTGAGCATGAAATCGTGGATCCTTTGTGTACAAAGTTGTATTTAGGTACCGGAAAGTGGGGAGGAGAAAAGAATTGAAGATGAACCCCCGATAAACTAGGGAGTGCCTTGTTCAGTTCAGGAAGGAGATGTTGGGGAAGAGGCCCAGGGATGGTGGCCTGGTGGCCTGGCTTGTAGCATCCTTCCTGTCCTAATAAAGGGGGTGGCGTGTCCGGCTCTGGTGCCACTGTGGAAGGCAAGGAGAGAAAATCATTCAATCGCCAGGGTGGGTAAACGGGGAAAGGGAGAGGAATAAGGGATGTTTCCAGAGGTCCTGGAAACCCGGCCCCGTGCTGAGAGCTGATTGAGGAGAAACAGACTCTTTTGTTCATTTTTCCTTTAAAAAGACATTAGGTGCTTAGCTCTTTATCCTTGTCAGTTTTAATGACAATCAATATAGGTACTTCACTCCCAGAACATGTTTATTTGTCCTTTTTGCTTTGACATTTAGAGTTTGGATTTTTTTAGCTTATTACTATATGTAGATATGAAAATCTTCAGTGCGAGGAAATAAGAGTGACCCTAGAAGCAGAATACTGTGATGCGCACTTGCCTGTATGAGTGTGGAAGAGACGCTTAAACCGCCAGGGTCTCAGTTTCTCCACCTGTAAAAAGAGTAGATTGCACTAAACAGTGTCTGAAGTTTCTTCAAGCTCCAAATATCTGATTCTTTAAACAGAGAGGGGGCTAATTTTTCTTTTTGAAGGAAGGAGTTTTTTTTTTATGTAACATTTTCAAGGGCTTTCCCCAGCAATGGCCATTTGGGGTTCAAAGCTGTGATTATTCTCACTCTGATAACTGTATACTTCCAGACTGCGAGCCCAAAAAATTATTCAAAAGGGACACTTAACCTGAGGTCTGTGACATCTTCAAAAATATATGAGATCTGTATTGCAACAAATGGGTTTGCTTTGTAATCTCTTTGTATTCTTTGTCATTTTTGGGGTTTGCATCTACAAACATGATTCTGAGAAGGAGTCCAAGGGGGCCAGGACACAGAAAGGCAAGGAATCTGTTCTACCAGATGAGGCAACAGCCACTTTTAAATGAAAAAATGAGAATAAGGTCTGAGAGCATCAGTCCTTTTGGGAAAGTGAAGGGAGGTGTGTGTGTGTGTGTGTGTGTGTGTGTGTGTGTGTGTGTGAGTGTGTGTGTGTGAGTGTGTGTGTGTGTGAGTGTTTTCTTCATTAAGTGAACTATTTTATAAATAGCCATTAACCTCATTCTTTTCAGTGTCCCGCTTCTATCTATAGACATTTAAAGATGCTACAGTACTCTGTTGTAATAGGGCTAGAATGTCACATAGCCCCCAGATCCTTATTCAGGAGACAGATCCATTTAAATAATTTCTTTGGGAGCTAATTGTGGCCTGGGCATAGAGAGTGCTTTCTTCCTTCCTCTTCTTCTCCTCCTCCTCCTCCTCTTCCTCTCCCCTCACCTCCTCCCTTGTACCCAGGTGCATCACTTTTAGTCTTTATCCTACTACCTTCCCTCCCCCCCCAATTCCCCCTCCCCTCCCCTGCTTCTCTCTCTTCTCCTTCCCTGTATCCACAGATGGTCTCAGAGACTGCCCAGTATTTCTTAAATACTTATAAGACCATTCTGAGGGAAGAGCCATGCTCCAGAGACAGAACCTGGGTTCAAATCCCACTTTGGGTTCTCCCTACCTGCGGACCTTTGTCGAAATACATTACCCCCTCCACAGAGTAGGCAGCTCTGAGACTCCCTTCATTCTCTTTCCTTCCTTCTTTCTTTCTTTCCTTCCTTCCTTCCTTCCTTCTTTCCTTCCTTCCTTCCTTCCTTCCTTCCTTCCTTCCTTCCTTCCTTCCTTCCTTCCTTCCTTCCTTCCTTC
>CM053593.1:463038-484837 GCA_028646575.1 Pseudocheirus occidentalis | reverse complement strand
CAGTGTTCTCCTGGTGCTGCTCACTTCACACAGCATCAGTTCATGTAAGTCTTTCCAGGTTTTTCTGAAGTCTGCCTGCTCCTCATTTCTTATAAAACAATAGTATTCCATTACATTCATATACCACAACTTGTCTAGCCATTCCTCGATGGATGGGCATCCCCTCAATCTCCAGTTCTCGGCCACCACAAAAATAGCTGCTATAAATACTTTTGTACACGTGGTTCCTTTTCCCACTTTTGTGATCTCTTGGATACAGACCTAGCAGTGGTATTGTTGGGTCAAAGGGTATGCACAGTTTTATAGTCCTTTGGGCACAGTTCCAAAATGCTTTTCAGAATGGCTGGATCAGTTCACCACTCCATCAACGATATATTAGTGTCCTAATTTTCCTACGTCTTCTCCAACACAGAGGAATCATTTTTCACAAGGTTTGCCTCCCCTGACAGCATGTGTGCTTGACAAAATTCCAGCTCCTCCCAGGTGTGTGTTTGTCCCCTGGGGCCCACGGTCCAATCACTCTGATTCCATACTCTCTCCTCTCTCCCCTGAGGAAGATCACACAACATTTACTGTTGGTATCAATGCCATAAAGATCTGTCAGCCAAAGCCACAGACTGAAGGGTACTGATCCTCAACAGCTCTATGGTGAGGATACCAAATTTATTATGTTTCCCACCATCCTCTTTTCTCAACAGAAAAGCTCCTTGCCAGAGGGCAGGCCCCTGGATGACCCCTCTTCTGTCCCCAACAAGCCATAAGACAGGTAATACTCAAACGGCCCTCCAGCTACAAGGCTCCTTTAAGTTTCTGATTCCAAGTGGAAAGGAGTGAAGAACAACAGAATTGGTACCTCAAAGATCTATGTCTTTAAAAGCCTTTGGCTTGGGAGGCCAAAGTGTATCCTTAAAGGCTCTCTTTAAAGAAGGCCTTCCTGCTGGTTAGCAAACAAATCCCTGAGACAGTGTATATTACTGAAGGTCAGGATATCAATTAGTTCTTCAAATCAGGAGTCAGGCCTGAGCCTGAGGTGTGTTTGCCCAGAGGGAGGAAGAGTGTGTGTGTGTGTGTGTGTGTGTGTGCGCGCGCATGCATACACACAACATAATTCATTCAACAGCCTGGCCTACTCCCCAAGGCCTTCTCCAGGTGTGTCTACTTGTCTCAAAAACTAGACGGAGAATAAAATGTGCAAGTTGCCACACAACAAAACCAGAGCCTCCCTAATTTGTCTGACCACATTATACACTTTTAACATCTTTATGCTGAAAACGTTGCGAACTCAGTCAAGTTTTCTTTATGAGAAAATGCATCTTATGAGCATTTGTTCTCATGGGAACTGAGGTCCTGCGGAAGGTCTACTCAAAGCCAAGGGTACAAAGATTGAAAAAGCTTGGGAACTCCTCCTTTGAAAACCTTGGCCTTCCATGAATGAGGGAGCCTCTTCCCAGTCCAATCTGTGATCCAGCTTTCCCTCTGCTCCTGGATAATCTCACCCTTGGCTTCCTGTAACTCTTGCAGATGAGCCATCTCTGGTTGGCTCAATGTCTGTCACCCAATATCTGTCAATGGAACAAGGACCATCTACTCTTCATCCCTTCCTCCCTCCACATCTCACTTCACCAGCTTTACAGGTTCACATAGCCTTGATGCTCAAGGTTAACAGCACAGCAGGGCCTGATCCCCAACACCACATCATTCTGCTGCCTCTTGAGTCAAGTGGGATTGGAATCCTTACACCTGTTCCATGACTGACAGCCATATGGGCCATAGGGAGACCCTGGATGGCTGTCCAGAAGCCTTGACTCCTGCAGCCCCCCGCTGGGAGCCAGCTTGGCCTCCAACTTAACTCATGCACCGCTGGCCTTGCTCATCACAGGCTGCTTTGAACTCATCAACTGACTCTCTCTGGAATGACCGTGGGGAATTGGAGTAATGTCTCCTTCAAACAGGAGCATCCAGAGAAAGGTTGTCCTAGAAAATTCCCCTCCTGATCCTTGGCATGACACCCTCTGATGACACGCACTGGCTCACACAGTCATATAGTCTTGAGGTCACATGGGCTCTCCTGGCCCAATCCAAACTCAGGCATTAACGCATGGTCCTTAGGACAAATACATGAGACCACACCACCATATAGCTGGCTGCTGCACGGATGGCTTGTTGGAAGCCAGTAATGCCAACAGAGACTGAGATGGGGCATGTGTTCACCCTCAGGTCCTGCCATAAGGGAACGCCTCCCATGGAGATACCCACAAGGCCACCAAACACTTCTCCATGACTGACAGACAACAATTTAACCAGTGACTCTGCAAAAACCATGTAGGTGAATCACACACGGAGTTAAGACAGAAGCCGTGCCTGGGTGGAATGGAGAAACACTTGGTGCTTCCAGCCCACTCACCGAAAGTTGCCATGTTGCATTTCTGGGGAATGTGGTGACCTTAGAACTGGAGGGAGAAAGGGCAAAGGGCTCAAATTTTACAGAGGAGGAAGCTGAGGCCAGAGAGATGAGTGACCCACTCCGGCCTCCAAATTCATGCTCCCACCATCCCACACGAAAGGGTTCATTGTAAGCCAGGACCAAAACCAGATCCCTCTGGATGATGCCATGGGCCCAGGGAGTCACTGACTGGCAGAGTAGAGGAAAAGCATTTGTGCTCCAAGCCAGCCTTCCTTCAGTTACCAAGCACGCTTCTGTCTCACCCTAGGACAGCCTGAGGAGGACGAGAGGCCCACAGAGACTCAGCCAGAGCCCATGCTCCGGGCAGCCAGAAGGCAGTCTCCTAGGCCCGGCCCAAACAAGGTTGCAGAATGAGCCTCCAGGGGCCCTTGGGAGACATTCAGCTTGACGCCAAGCAGTGGAGAAACAGGACGTGGGAAACCTGCTGCTTGGTGCCACCACCAATGATCACTGACCACAAGCACAAGCTACACCTCCCCAAAGATCACACTATGAGAGTGGGTTACCTCCCCCCAAAGGTCACACTGACCATAAGAGTAGGTTATACCCCCTCAAAGGTCACACTGACCACAAGGGCAGGTTACACCCCCCCCCAAAGGTCATGCTGACCACAAGGGCAGATTACAACCCCCCAAAGTCATGCTGACCATGATAGTGGGTTACACTCCTGCACAACCTCCCATAGGTAAGGACACAGCCTGGCACTGATCTTGTCTCCAAGGCCTTCTGTGCTCACTTAGCCTGATGGAGGAGCCACAGCTGCCAAGCATGTACCTGCTTCTGTTCCAGAGTTCCGTCACCAATTTGAGATAGCTCTTACAGATGGCAGGCTTCTTCTCCGTCCGGGCCAGGCCTCCACAGTCCAGAAAGAATTGGGTCAATGGTGGGCTACAGAAAAGGGGAACAGAGTGGAGAGAAGTGAATAAAACCAGCTCCCAGCCTCTGACACACTTCTGCCAGCCTCTAGAGGGCCCAGGGATGCCTTCCGCCTCGCTCTGAGTCTCTGGCACTTAGCACAGTGCTTGGCACATAGGAGGTACTTAATCCATGTTGACAGACTGGCCAACAGGAAGCTGTGCCTGTCCCTAGGGCATGACAAAGGTTTCTACAAAGGAGCTCCTGTGAGAATGAAGCTGCAGCATCAAAGGTGCTGCTGCCCCCCAAAGCAGGGGTCTACAGACTTGTAAAATCAGGCCCTTACTCAGATCTGGACACAGGGCTACCAATCAGCAAGCATTTAGTAAGCACCCACCAAGAGCTAGGCCCAACGGACACAAAAACCAAACAATGAAAGGCCTCTTGCGATCATCTACTACTGGAAAACTGACAGACTTGAAACCAGAGGCAGAAAAAGGGCCGAGATCATGCTGGAATACCACTGGATCCCGGAACCCAAAGCAGCCGTGCGGACGTCGGGGGGAGGGGGGGGGAAGAGACCAAACTGGGGCAGTGAGGGTGCGGAAGAGAGTCCACACACGAGGGCCACTAAGGAAGCAGGGGCAGCTCGTAGGGACAGCGAGAGCGAGGGCCAGGCCTACCCTGCTTCTTCATACTACCTGAAGGACTCAACCCAGAAAAGACGGAGTGCAGAGGTGGGCTCTCTCCTGCCATAGACAGGGCAAGTGTGATTGTGTATGTCTGAATGTGTGTGTGTGTGAGCGTGAGTTGCTGTGTGTGTGTCTGAATCTGTGTGTGTGTATGTATGTGTATATCTGTGTGAACATGTGTGAGTGTGTGTGCATGACTGTGAGTTTATATCTGCGTGTGAACATGTGTCTGAGTGTATGTATGAGCATGAACGTGTGTGTTTGTGTCTGAGTATGAGTTGGTGTGTGGGTGTGTCTGAATCTGTGTATATGTATGTGTGTGAGTGTGAGTATATCTGTGTGAACATGTGTGTGTCTGAATGTGTGAGTCTGAGCATAAGCATATGTGTATGTGTGAGTGTGTATATCTGTGTGAACACGTGTCTGAGTGTGTGTATGAGTGTGAGTGTGAATGTGTGTGAGTATGTGTGTGAACATGTATCTGAGTGTGTGTGTATGTGTCTGAATGTGTGAGTCTGAGCATGAGCATGTGTGTATCTGAGTATGATTTGGTGTATGTATGTGTCTAAATATGTGTGTATGTGTATGTGTTGTTGATTATATCTGTATGTGAACATATCTATATATATATATGTCTGAATGTGTGTATGAGCGTGAGCGTGTGTGTATGTGTCTGAGTATGAGTTGGTGTATGTGTGTGTCTGAATTTGTGTGGATATGTATGTATGTGTGCATATATTTGTGTGTGAACATGTGTCTGAGTGAGTATGAATGTGTGTTTGAATGTGTGAGTATGAGCGTGAACATGTGTATGTGTGTGTCTGAATCTGAGTGTGAGCATGTGTGTGTCTGAGTATGAGTTGGCATATGTGTGCATCTGAATTTGTGTGCATATGTGTGTGTGCATATATCTGTGTGTGAACATGTGTCTGAGTGCGTATGTGTCTGAATGTGTGTGAATGTGAGCGTGAACGTGTGTATGTGTGTGAGTATATCTGTGTGAACATGTGTCTGTATGAGTGTACATGTCTGAATGTGTGTGGGTATGAGCGTGAGTGTGTGTGTGTGTCTGAGTATGAGTTGGCGTATGTGTGCATCTGAATTTGTGTGTATGTGTGTGTGCATATATCTGTGTGTGAATGTGTGTCTGAGTGTGAGTGTGTATATGTGTGAGTGTGTGTGTATGTGTAATGGGAATGGGAATCTGAAGACCTTCCCTGCTTTGAAGATAAACTTTGTCCCCTAGAGGCCAAATGTAGGTACATGGAACCTGTAATGGAGGGAGGAGTTTGCTGAAGGGTGGAGTAGAGCCACAGAAGCTTGGAGCCAGAGCTAGCTAGACGGTGGGAGAGAGAGGAGCTCAGGCAAGGAGACAGAGATTTGTGAGTAAAGATTGATCTTATATTGGTTTGTGGAAAGGCTGAAGGATGGTGTGGCTGTGTTGTTATGGCTCGTTCATTTCTTTACTATTATGATGTGATTGGCTTACTGGTGTTGGGGATTTGGTTTTCTGGTGTCTAAATAAATGCATCAGTTCTGTCCTCTACAGGAAGAGTTTGTTATATTCTGTGATCGAATGTCATGTGATATAGTCACGGTCTTTATCGTGAACGTTGGTGTTGTAAATACTGCATTGGCAATACAGTATGTGACAGCGTGTGTGTGTATTGTAATGGGAGGTTGAAGATCTCCCTGGTCTCTTAATAAGCCAAATGTAATCACATGGAGCCTGTGGTGGGAGGAGCTTGCTGAACAGGTAGAACAGAGCCCAGAGGAAGCTGGGAGTCAGAGCAGTTAGAACTGGGGGAGAGAGAGGACTCAGGTAAACAGACGATTGGTATTAAGACTGTTTCTGCGGTGATAAGATGTATTAACTTCTTTGTTGCTATGATGGATTCAGTTTTCTGGTGCTAGGATTTGGCTTTTTGGCATCTGAATAAATGTTTTGTTTGTGTCTTCTATATGGAGACTCTGTTGTATTTTGCAGTCCAGAATTATGCTGGCTTTTTCATAGTCACCATCAGTGCTGTGAATACCACACTGATGATACAGTGTGTGTGTAGAGTGCGTGCGTGTGTGTCTGTGTATGTGTCTGTGTGAGCATATGTGTGTGTAAATGCAAGGGGTCCTGCTGGGCTCCTGGGGATACAAGGGTCCCAGTTACCTTACATTGGCTCTGGTGGAGAGCAGATACCAGCTGAGTTTGCAGAGCCCCAGGAGGACAGTGGTGGAAGCTAGAAGAGAGGAGGAAGGTGGGTGTGTCTGGGGAAGGGGATTTGTAACTGGCTGAGCACGGTCTGGAAGGGGAAAGATATGCTCCCATTCTGGTGCTGGCCAATCCAAGGAGAAGGAGCTTAACCTTTAATCTGAGAGAGGAGAAGACAGGGAGCAAGACCTGACCCAAGAGGGGATCCCACCAGGCAGAGGGCAGCAAATGATGGGAGGGTGCAATGGAGGCAGCTCCACAGGAGATGGTGGCAAGGGGCCAGAGTGAGTATTCCCAGCAGGAGAGCCATTGTGCCCAGCTGCTGACCAGGCACGAGGACACCAAAACTGCCTCTCATGGACCCTGGACAGGACACAACCACTGCTGCCAGCCCCATGGCCTCAGTCACAGTGCATGCACCCAAGTTCTTCCTCTGGGGTCCATGTGCTTGATTTCTACATTCTCTGATAATGGCGCTTCCGCCTACTGAGTCTTCTCTGTAAAGCTGACATTCAGAGAGGGGATCTTGACAGTGAAGAACCACCCCCCAGCTGCTCAAGGACAGGGGTGGTCACAGAACAGACACTGATCGCAGGGGACCCCATGGCAGAAAGGTGAGGGGCAGGAGGGGGAGAAATTCTCCAGCCTAGGCCTGAAAAGACTTGGAAACACCAGACGTCAGAAGATACAGTCTCTTGCTCCACTGGGCACATGAAGACAGACAGATGCCCCTCTAAGCCAGCATAGCAACGGGACAAGGACAACACATCTCCACGGAGCCACCTAGGGGCCTGCTCACAGACCAGGCTCACAGCCTCACAGCCCCTCTGCCCAGCTAAGCCCCACTTCAGGCTTGCCCCAGCTCTGAGATGCCTCCTCTCCCTGCACGGGTTCCTCTTGCTACGGCTGACAGCCACACACTCTCCACTCACCAATTAGAAAGAGCCTGCAAAGCAGCATTCATATAGCAAGTGTTGCCGATGTTTTTCAGACCTGTGAGACCTGTCAAGAAAAAAAGAAACCTTAGATTCAAAAAGCAATGGACCTGGGCAGGTGGCGACTGCATGCTGGAGTTGGGGGGACAGCAGCTGCCACCTCTGGGCACCCCCTCACATCCTGGTAGTCAACATACCCTCTTTCTCTAACTGGATTCTCTTCACAAAGCATGTGCTAATACGCCCTAGCAGCTGCCGGCCCCCCAAGCCTTCCCTCGCCTCTTCTGTCCCTCTTGGCTCAGATGCGGTCCTGTCTTCCTCCTTCCTTGCTTGTCTACACCTGCTGTCTCTATCCCCTCTCCTCAGGTCACCACAAGGCAGAATTCTTTCCCCTCCTCTGCTGAAGTAGTCACCAAAGCCAAGTCTTCTGTCCAGCTGCCTTCTGCCCCTACAGCCTCCCAAGCTGGATGGCTGTAATGTTAATGGAATCTGAAGATCTTCCATGCCCCTTTGAACTGGCACTTGGTAAACAGGCACTTAGCAGCTTACTTCAAGTTAACACCTTGGGAGTAGCTAACACCTTAACAGGAAGGGGCAGAACAGGGAGGAGCTATACTGTATGTAAGAAAGAGAATCAGATTTTCTCTCAGTGACCACCTGGAGACTGCAACTTTTAGCGGAGACCCTCCTTCTGCAACTTTTACCGAGAACTTCCAAGAAGCAGGCTGAGGAGCTATTGTGAGTGTGAGAGGGATCCCTGCTTAAGGGAGCCTGTTCTGTTGTGAAGGCTTGGGAATGTGGGTGTTCACTGCATTGACCATATGTATCAACTTCGTGACCACTGTAATGACTTTGTCTTTCTGGTTCTGGGACTCGGTTTTCTGGTATTTGAATAAAGGCTTTGGTTCTGCCCTCCATGTGGAGAGTTTGCTACGTTTTGTGATTCACAACTATACCAGCATATTCATAACCACCATGGGTGTTATGAATATTGCATTACTGATACAATGGCCTCCCTTCCCTTGGCTTCAGACACACAGTCTCCTCAACCTCTGCCTGCCTCAGTCTCCTCATCTGCGAAATGAAGAAAACAACAGCACCCACAGCCCAGGGGGATCATGAGCCTTTTGCAAACCCTGCCGTGTGAAACAAAAGCGTCCACTATAAGCTGTTCCTCCTGCCTCTTCCTCTAGGTCTTCTTCCTCAGCAGAAACTGAGCATCTTTCACGGCTCTGTTCTGGGCGCCTCCCGCCTTAGCCTCTCCGGAGCATGGCCCAAACCAGATGAAGACATCACTGGGAGGGGGACCCTTCCAACCCCAAGCGGCCCCCATTTCTATCAGAGGCTCCAAAGTCAGCTCTCCCTATTTCCAACTCAGCATGGCCAGAGCTGAGCTTTCTTCAAAGCACCTTCCCCTTCAGGACATGTTGCTCTCTCCCACAATCCCATTCTTTCCTCCTTGAATCCAGTAGCTTCACCTTTTTTTTGTATGACTGGATTCCATAAGAGAAGGCAAACAGCAGGAGAACCTGGTCAGGTGGAGAGACAGCCAGAAAGACCTGGTGATGTCCTCCCTCTCCTCCACACAGGGCAGGTAAGCCAAGGCGGCCTCCTAGGCCACTGTCTAAGAGTACAGGGCCTGGTCCCACAGAGGGGACAGAATGAAGAGGAGTACCCCAAGAGGGTTCTGGGAAAGGGGAACCAACAGGCCCCGAGGAGAGAAGGCTGGGGGAGGTATGCTCCTAAGGGGTCAGAGAAAGCAGAGGAAGGAAGGGCCAAGCTGAAGAGGTCACCAAGCCTGGCACGGCAAGAATGAGGTCTCAGAGGATTTCACCCAGGGTTGAAAACACAGAAATTCTCTGGATGTGGAGGATGAGTGCAAGGGGGTGGGAGACCCTGGCAGGAGGGGCCCACAAGCCAAGGCTCTGTGGGGGATATTGGCCAGGAGTGAGGGGGTGCATGAAAAAGACCCCTCAGGGGATGGGCTGGTGAGGACAGTCCAGGGGAGCACAGTGGGCGTAGGGCAAGAGCAGCAGCTCCATGTCTACCGGGCCTGTTTCCCTACCAAGGAAAATGACCCTTAGACTGGAAAGGAGAGACTAAAAATGAAAGACCTAAGACACCATCAAATCCTGGCCCCCACCTTTTACATACAGATGAGGAAATGGAGACTGGGTCTATAGCAGGATTTGAACTCAGGCCCAGTGCTCCATCTACTCACTCACTGCTCTGTCAAGCACAAGATGCCTGGTGGTCCTCAGGAGTCTGGGGTATTTGGACAAGGTAAATAGGAGGAAATTAAAAGGACCAACAGCTGTGAGTGAGCCAACGCCCAACACCCAACGCCCTCTGGACACTGCTGACCCAGACCACCTCAGGTTCTCTGCGCTCCCTGACTCCTGGTCATGGGCCTCAGAGATGCTCCACCCAGCACCCTCCAGCCCACCTGAAACAAAGAGCTCCAACCACATCCAGGGAAAACAGGAAAATTTACAGACCAACTGAAGCCCTCTGAACGATGTTATAAGGAAGCCCCAGAAAACACAACCAAAAACATCACAGAGACCAGGAGACAGGAGGAGGCAGAAGTGACCAACAAAAGCCAAGGATGGCCAAATGCAGCTGGCACACAGCTACACTGCCCCACTAATGTGCAGCTGGGGAAATCTCCAACTTTGGCAACAGCAAACTCACCAGCCCCCAAAATGGCTGCATGACTAGGCACCCTCCTCATCCAAGGAGCCCCATCAGGGTCAAACACTCAGTGACTGGCTGCTAAGCCCAGCCAAGCTGGTCAGGGTGTAAATGGGAGAGAATCCACCATGCGTTAGCCAAGAAGATCAACAGTTATACCCACGTGGTGCTCAGGTGGCCATGTCAGAAAGGAGCTCGGGTGACCATCATCCATGTGGAGCTTGGGTGGTTACGTCCACAAGGAGCTTGGGCAGCCACATCCACAAGGGACTCAGGTGGCCACCATCCATGTGGAGCTGGGGTGGTTACGTCCACGAGGAGCCCAGGCAGCCACATCCACGAGGAGCTGGGGTGGTTATGTTCACGAGGAGCCTGAGGAGCCACATCCACAAGGGACTCAGGTGGCCACCATCCATGTGGAGCTGAGGTGGTTATGTTCACGAGGAGCTCGGGTGGCCACCATCCACGTGGCGTTCAGGTAGCCATGTCAGTAAGGAGCTCAGGTGACCACCAACCGTGTGGAGCTTGGGTGGTTATGTTCACAAGGAACCTGAGCAGCCACATCCACAAGGGAGTCAGGTGGCCAACATCCATGTGGAGCTGGGGTGGTTATGTTCACAAGGAGCCTGAGCAGCCACATCCACAAGGAAGTCAGGTGGCCAACATCCACGTGGAGCTTGGGCAGTCATGTCCATGAGGAGCTCAGGCAGCCACATCCACAAGCAGCCTGGGCAGCCACATCTATGAGGAATCCCTGGCAGTCACATCCAAGGACTCAAGGCCACAACACCTGTCTGTCTCGTGACAGAATGGCCGATAACAGCCTGACGGAGCTCATGCAGGGCCCAGGACTGACCCCAAGACCAAAGAGGCTGTGTTTCCTCCTGCGCCCCACATGCCCCTCCTCTGGCAGAGTTCTTCCTCCTTCAGGAGGCCCTGGTCTGCACCAAGCACCTCCTTGCTTCGTCTGCATCAGACCACACACCCCAGGATACTTTCACATCCCCACAGTTATTTCTCAGGGCACAATCGTCTTCCATTCCAATCTCATAGAGACTATCATGGATCTGGACACTCACCCCTTTGTATTCCAGTCCATTTTCTTCTCTTCCCCTTTAATCCCCACCATCAGCATCAGGAAGACTACTTTGCCCATGGCACCTTCTTCCCTCTTGCCCTCCCTTCTCCATCACACTCCACTAACCCTGAGTCTGTTTTTACACCAAACACGCACACATCTTATTCACTCCTCCTTTGTCTGCTCTGGATCACTCACCCCATCTCTTCCTCCATGTCCGTGAACTCCGCCACTACTGTCTCCTTTTACCATCCCTTCTCTTCTTTCTTTTCAAACCCTCAGAACAGAACCAGCCTAGCCCTCAGCCCTGTTTTCTTATGCCCTCAGAAGACATTAAGGTCCTCAAAGGATATTTGTCTCCTCCAACAGAAAGCTAGCACTTCATCATTCTAAAATCCATTCTAACTACTCAACAAATTTCCAAGCTTCTTTTTTCTCTAGTGTTTTCATTTTAAAATCCCTACTTAGCTCCAGTGTATGCATCAAAAATGTTTGAAAGTCCTCTATTCCATTAAAAATCCATTTCCCCAGTTTGCAGGATGAATTATGCTTAGGAGTAAACTCATCCTTCTGGAAATTGCACTTCAAGATCTCCTCCCATAACGAGTACCAGCTGCCAAGTTTTGTGTGACTCTGACAGCAGCTGCTCCATACTCCAACTCCTTTCTGGACACCTGTTGTGGTATTTATTCTTTGACACAGCAGTTTAGGGTTTTGGCCATGATGTTCCTGGAACTTTGTCTTCTAGGGTTCCTCTCAGGATGAGACCCATCTTTTCCTCTGAATTTCTGCTGGCAGATGTTTGGGGGTCAGTCAGAGTCTCTCAAGATCTATAATCATTTTATATACTGCTCAGCATCTTGTTTGGTCCCAAATTGGGGCTTTTTTGCCAGGGTCCGGCTTTGTCCCCCTGCTCCCACATGGGGAAAGGATCAGCTCTCCTGAGCTTCAGAATCTTCATGGCTCTCCTCAGAGGCTAAAGACAGATTGTCAGGGATTTCAGAGCCCCAAAGCCTAATGTGTCAGGATCTAAGGTCTTTTAAGACACACCAGTCCCTGATGCCTCCCCACTCCCCACCCCTGGGCTCTCTTGGGCTCTCAGATTCACAAACCTTCAGTGGCAAGCCTGTCTCATTGCCTGGGGGCGCCTCAGTAGTTCTTTGCACAGCACTGGGGTGGGAGAAATCACTGAAGTTTTTGCTCAAGTGGCTTCTGTGCAGACAGCAACAGCAGGGACTCAGGTGGCCACCATCCATGTGGAGCTGAGGTGGTTATGTTCACGAGGAGCTCGGGTGGCCACCATCTATGCTGTGGGCAGGCGTGATCACAGGGCCACATACTGATGCCATCCAGGTACTAGTGTTCTCTTCATGGGTTAACTGTTTCCCAAATGGCCTTTCCATCTGGTTCTGTTCCACCTCTCCAGCATGGGCCGTGTGGCATTCACACGACACAGGAGAAGTCCATGGTAATACTTTTTACCAGCCAAGCCACTCCCACTTTGCCATGAGCCTAGTGCCTCATGGCCATTCCACCACAGAGTGTGTGCTCTGCACACAGAACTGCTCTTTTCCCTTTCAGAACCCCCAGAGACAGGAAAGAAAAGGCAACAGGGCCCCCGGAATTACCTCTGGCCTTCAGCTCATCCTCTTCCTCCACATCCCTGTCCAGATCATTAAAGACCGCAGCCAGAGGAGTCTTGAGGGTCGGATGAGGCACCTTAAAGTCCTTGCTCCCAGAAAACCAAGAAGAGACACATGTTAGATCTTACCTTATGTCACCAGCCATGCACAGATAGTACACCCCAAGTCTGGAAGGGGTCCCCTGATATTCTTGAAGGGCCTCATCTGACACAAAAACAGCACAAAGGAAGCTCCTGAAGCCTCGACCCAATGGGGATAAGGTCAAAGGGGATGGGCTGTGTGCAGATGCTGCCCAAGGCCACAGAGGTTTGGCTCCAGACACAGCAACTCCCAGGGACCACCTACTAGGTCCCAGAGTAGTTGGGGCAGGCATCAGTGGACAGAGGGATCAAACTAATGAATCTGATCACATCTGATCTCACCCTGGTGAGACAGGGGCAAAACCCTTAGGGACTGTCATAGAACAAAGGGAAGGAAAGGGGCCCCTGAAAAGTCATTTAGAAGAGGCAGTGGGCTCCAGGACACCTGGAAGAGACTCTAACCAATGGAGAACTTGACCTTCAATGCTGTGAGATCCCATGAACATGGCTGGGCCTCACACTATCCCACAATAATACATGCGGAGCACTTTCGTACTCAGAGCCTCAAAGCCACAAGAACCCTCCTTGGGCAGTCATCCTATTCAGGTGCATCAACAAGCATCTGGAGCACTGACCACACCCAAGCAGGCTCTGCTCTCCAGGAGGAGGCTCACAGCCCAAGGCCAGGTCTGGGGCACAAAAGCAGAATTTCAAATGATTGATGATACTTCTGACAAGTACCGGGCCAGGACTGGAGCCAGGGGAGACCTGGGTTCCAATCCAACCTCTGTGCATTCTGATTCATCGTGGCGCCCTGGGCCAGCCATCTGAAGTACTCACTTCACTGAGCAGGTGTGAGGGTTAAGTGAGAATGCATGCCAAATGTGACCCTGTTGTCATCCCAAAAGTTTCCTAGTGTATGAAACAGGAACCCTCATCACGGCTCTCCAGACAGTCAGAGCACACTGACTCCTGGGCCAGACATGCAGGTGAAGACTATGGGAAAAGCCAAATGTTCCTTTATAGCAGTGACCCAGATGCCAGACAAGACCATGAGGGAGAGTGTGGAAGCCTGTCACCAACCACTAGGGATGGGGGGGCCATGCCACCAACCACCTGAAAATGCCCCTTGTCACCTGACAGATGAGGGAAGAGAGCAGCTTGTCTGTGAGCACAAGGTTCAGAGGAAGATCCAAGGCTCGTGACTCTGTGTCCAGGCCAAAGAGAACCAACAGTCACCACGGCTCTGCACAATCCTGAGTATGCAGGGTGACTGAACGAATGAAATTGGCCTAAAATGCCCAGGACAGACGTCTCCTGCCTTTATGGCTGGAACATAACCCTGAGATAGAGGGCGGTGGGCAGCCCACAGCCATCATGGAGGGGGAGCAGAGTCTCTACTGTATGGCTAGGTCTCAGCTCTCTCTGTTCCCACCTGTCACAGATAACCCAGGAAGGCCTCTCATTAAAAATGCTCTTTTCTTCTAGATATTTGGGTCTAATGATAACATGTGCTCTAGAATCCCACGCCACTCATTTCTACAGGGAAAGAAACAGAGTCTGAATTTTCACAGCCTTGAGAAGTGGGCACCACAGTGAGACCAGGATGGTGTGTCAGTGCCAAGGGAAAGTCTACAGGCCCATTGTTAGGGCGTGAGGAACCACCCACGGCTCTCAACTGCCAAACCCAAGGCCTTTTCTCAATCTTTATCCTCCTCAATCCTCTGACACCATCCAAGGTGTGCCCCTGTGCCCACAGCACTGGACCCTGAGTTAGGAACACCTGAGTCCAAATCTGGCCTCAGCCACTTCCCTGCTGTGTGAGCCTGGCCAGCCCTCTTGGCATACCAGCTAGCCCAGTGCCTGGCACACAGAAGGCTTTCTACTTTCCTTCCCTCTCTCATCAGATCACAAGTGCCTCGAGGCCAGCGTGGGCTCGGCCAGCCCTTAGTGCAGCACCCTGTGCTAAATAAACACTTGATCATCTCCAGCAACTTGTCGTATACACAGTTTCATTTGTGGAAAAAGGCCAAGTTTCCTAAAGTTAAATGAAGACAGGCTGGCATATACACCCTGCCACCACCCAGTGGCACTGTCTGCACAAAACAGTGAATCAGGCCTCAGGACTCTTGGGCTGGGTACAGACTCTCAGCACACCAGAGGGTGCATGTACCTGCCTGTGACCGCAGAGTGGGTGGTGACCAGGCATCATCCTGCCTTCACTTTCCAAGATCCCCCTCTAAGTGACCGCCTCTACAAGGACTATTCTTGGGCTCACCTGGACTCCGCTTTCCGGGGCTGTGGGTGGTGGCCTTGTTGTCTGTGGCAGGGAAGCAGGAAGCCCGAACTTCTTCTCCAGGAAGACTTCTTTGGTGCAAGCATAACACCAAATTCGCAGGGTGGTGAGGTTCACGGTGAGATAATGCTTTGTCTCCTGCAGAATTTGGGGCAGCAAAGTGTCAGCCTCTGGGGCCCCATCAGTGTCCTAGAAACTCCCCAGACCCTTCTAGGCCTTATAGCATGAACCAAACCTCCAGACAAATAGCTGGGGGCAACTCAGGGGCATCAGGGAGCACCTGGGGGAGACAAAAGGCCAGAGAACTGAGCCTTCCCGCGGTCGCCTTGGCCTAGAACCAACCTGGGAACCCCAAGGCATGGAGGACCTCCTACAGAGAGAGTGCCAGGGGGCAGGGCTGCCAGAGGAAGTTTAAGCAGATGGAGGAAAACCAAGGCAAAGAGGGAGAGGGCAAGTGGGATCACTGTGTGGTACAGACAGGGACAGAAAAGTTAATCCAACTAGGAGCAGGTAGACATCGGCCCTTTCCTCTTCAGATGGCTCAGTGGATAAAGGGCCAGGCTGGACTCAGCAAGACCTGAATTCAAACCCAATCTCAGAATGACTAGCTGGGTGACCCTGGGCGAGTCACTATAGCCCCCATTTTGCAGGGCTGTCACAAGCATGGAAGGAGACACTTGCAAAAGAAGCTTCAGGTAGGGCCTTGCACAGAGTAGGCTCCCCTTCACCTTCCCTTTCCCCAAAAGGGCTCTTCCTAGGACAGATCTGAGCATGTCACACATCTCCCCTGGGCCCACACATGCTCCAGGGATGCCCCTTAGACAGTAGCCCTTCCTGTGCCCATCTCGCTAGATCCTCCCAACAAGCCGCGGAGAGCCGTGGGATCATCATGCCTGCTTTACAGGGGAGCTGATGTGACTCTCCCAGAATCCCACAGCTGACCCTGGGGCTTTGTGATGTCAGGCTCAGCCATCGATCCACTAGGGACCAGACAAGCTTCTCTGTGGGGCCCTGAAAGCTCTTCACAGCCAGGTCCTACCCACACTGTGCACATGTGTCATGTATGCACACACACACGCACATGCGTGCGCACACACACACCCTGCTCCAGCCAGCCGTGCACACGCACACACTCTAGCTTATCACATCTGTCTCTGCGCAGCCGGAAACACCAGCGCCCTTGTCTCCCACTCTGTGTGTTCCCAGCTGGTGTCAAGCACCTTCTACAGGAAGCCTGTTCTGGCCACTCAGGAGCGAGGGCCTTCCTGGCCAGTGTATACAGAGACACCTGCTAGGTGGCAACCTCCTGGAAAGCAGGGCCTGGTCTTGCTCTTTCCTTATACCCCTGGCACTTTTCAGGAGGTCTGGCACACGCTATGTATCTCATGCCTTCTGAACAAGTAAGAACAAGAACAGAGAGGCCTTGGATCATGGATGGGGCAGACTGGCCACATGTGGGGCCTAGTGTGGGTCATTGGGCCCCTAGTGGGGCCTAGCAGGGCTGGTGGGTTGTTGGGTTCCCGAGTCCTGAGCTGCAGGAGGTTCAGACGATCCTGTCTCTGTATTCCCAAGGCCCTGAGGCCTAGGATGGAAGAACCTGCCAGGAGGGCCAGGGCTGGAAATGGAACAGGGGAGGACAAGGGAGGAGAAGGAGGGAAGAATTAGGAACCTAACTGTAGCCTACATCTGGCATCCCTGAGATGCCCGATACAAGGAACGGAGACAGGAACCAGGCAGGAGTGCTGAAACCTCGGAGAAACCATGCACTATGAGCAGGAAGGGGCCACTTGAAGGGCCCCCGGGAGAAACACTATACCCCAGATACCTCCCTGGTTCTGTCCCTTTCCAGGTACCAGCTGATGCCCAAGTCTGGGGGGTCAGGGCCGCTCTGAGGTCCTTCCCTTGCCAACCCCTCAGGGTTCCCAACGATAAGCTTCCCTCAAAGTGACCCAAAAAAGGCCAAAGTTCCCAACACAACACGGACTAGCCAAAGTCTAGAGAAAAATTCAGCTTCTTCTCATTTACACCAACAGCTTCTGCTGCAAAGTCAAATGTTATGAAATCCCCACCTGCCCCCCCTCAAGGCCCTTCTTCTTTGGGGCTTCACAGGAACTTCATCACTCCAGATCTTTGGGGGTAACAAAGAACAGACTGAAGGTCTTTGGAAATTTCTTGGGACTGATCTGTGACCCCAGATTCCTGCCACATTAACCTGAAAAGCAGCTGGTCTGTAAGTGGCTAATGAGCTGCTCTGGCCTTGGGGTAGATTGGAGGTGGGCACGGAACCCGCCCCAAATGAAATCTCAGAGAAGAATCACCCCAGCAAGGAGGCAGCAGCTGTCTGAGGTGAGGGCATTCAGGAATGTCCCTGGCCCAGGGCACTCAGGCCACAGCCTGGGGCCAAGGTCTTCCTGACCCCGAGTCACCTCTGCCCCCTCGGGCCAGGTCAGGGGATGGGGGGAAGAAGAGGTCACAGACACAGAGGGGACAGCACAGGGATCCAGAGTAGAAATGTGGCCACGCCTCGGTGTCCAGCCTCAAGATGATGTGAGGGACATGAGCATGGCCTGCCAGAGCAGGATGGGGGAAGGCTTAGGCATCAGGTAAATCAACTCGCACCCCCACCCTTTGCAGTTCTCACTCACTCTGGAACCTGGAGTCACCCACCTGCTTCCATGCTGCTTGGCCCCAGAAGGCACGACCAGAAGCTGGTATGGCTGGTTACAAAGACCCCTGACATTGACCAGGGTGCCCCAGGACATGGCAGACAGAGGGGATGCTGGTCCCACGAGTCCTCAGAACCTTCTTCAGATCCTTCACCCACACTAATGGGACGCTAACACTGTAGCCCTCCTTCACTTCATGGAGAAGACCAACATCCCAGAATTCATGGATGATGAGGGTAGGGGTTTTCACACCCCTGCCCACACTTTCACAAGAAACATTCATCTGTAAAGAGGGGCTGCACATACCTGAGAGTGAATAGTGCTATGGTCAACATAGGTTTCGCCACAGCCAACGTATGCACATCGGTTCTGCAGAGAAACAGAAAGTGAGCAGGACAGCCAAACTAGGCCTGCTCTTCACCCAAAGGCCGTCCTCCACTTAGGAAAAAATGCCAGAAATTTCTCGCATCCACAGAGCACGGTGTTGAGTGTTTTACCATGAAGACAATTGGATAAAAGCCACAAAGCAGCCCGTCACACACGCACTCCAAACTATTTCTAGGTGTGTATACAAACGTGCATCTATCCATCTATCTATCTGTAGGGAATCTGTTTTATATCGATTTATCTATGTACATTTCTTCCATTCTTCCTCCCGTCCCCCATAAAATGCAGCCTCCTTGGGGACAGGCACCGATCTGGTTCGGTCTGGTCAAGGGGAGCAGGCTGTGACACAGTCAACAAGGAATACACACACACACACAGACACACACACAGTACACACACACACACACTCACACAGACACACGCACGCACACACACTCACACAGACATACACGCGCACACACATTCACACACAGATGCACACTCACACACAGACACACACCCACACACACAGATGCACGCACACACACACACACACACACACACACACACAGATGCACACATACCCCAAAGCTAATGTTCACATTACTACACACTTTTCCATGGTCTTTAAATACATCTCCCATAACAAATTAATGTTCTGAGCTATAATTATCTTTATAAAATTCTGTCCAAAATGCCTTGCACCAGCATATGAACACGGGAAGAAATGAGCCATTACACCCTTAGAAAACGCTGGGATGCCCACGTACCTCTAGACAGGCCCAGAGATTTGGTCCTCTGACTTTACAGTCCTGACAAGTGCCCTGTGAACAGAAACAGCCTCTTTAGGAAACATTTCACAGGCACCTTTGTTCCTAACACAATTCCCTAAGAGTAAGCGAGTAAGCCTTAACAGAACAGGAGATGACGCAGGCAATGCCAGGAGACTGGGGGCTGAGCCCCTGCTGCCAGACGCACAGGCATGAGCACGTGGTTCTTTCTCCTCCGGGTCTCTCGAGGTATCAGGAGCCCTCTTCTCCCCCCTTTTCCAGAGCTCGGCATGGCAAGCAGGCCATGCCCTGATCTTGGCAGGACAACCATGCTCTGGATGATCTTGGCCTCTGGCTAAATCACACAATTATGGCCAGCTCCGTGTGGTTCCAGGCACCCCCGGCTTAGAGGCTGCTGCAGGCCAGATGACAGGCCCCAGTTTTCTTGTTCACAAAATAAAAGCACTGACTGAAGAGGAAAAAAGAGTATTACATTCAGAGTCGAAGGCCCTGAGTGACAATCCAGGCCGACTTCCTCCTCTCTCTACCCAGCAGCTCCACTAAATCACCTCTGCTACAATGTTATGATTGAGTCATTTCTGAAATCCTTTCAGACCTACAGTTTTACAAACTTGGCCACAGACATGCTGTGACTTCGAATGGGTGCCTACTGTGTGCCAGGCACAATTCTTATCTCAATTCAATCCCCACAATCGCGCTAAGAGGGAGGTGCCACACCGATGCCCATTCTACAGCTGAGGAAACAGCGGCCCCAGCTACGGACAAAGGACTTTCCTCCCAATAGTCCCTGGCATAATTCAGCCTGGCATCTACAGATTCCCTGGAGGCTGCCCCATCTTACAGAGGAGGGCACAGCAGCACAAAGCATTCTGGAGGGTTCTTTCCATGACGCCACCCTCAGGTCTCAGGTTCCCGCCTCATCCTGATGCTTGCTAAGTTCCTGGGCACCATGCAGCCCCTCCAAGGCACCCCAAGAGCATACTGTGGTGGCTATACTCAGAAGACATCTGAGCTGTCCTTGCCCCCTGCCCCCCACTGCCTCCGTGACCCTCTGGGAGGAGGACAGAAGGGTCGCCTATCTCATCCCCAGCCACCACCACCACCCCCCACTTCGGCTACCACACTGGCCTCCAGAGCTGTCAGAGCACTCCAAGGTATGAGGGTCCCTGCAGAGCAGCATGTTTGTCTCAGTTCGGCCTCCTCCTAGGGAAGCTAGCTCATAGAGGCAGCCTCGGGAGACCCTCCCCCCTGTGAGGAGACACCCCCATCCCACGTTACTTCTTGGTTTACAAGAGGGAGAGGGTCCTACGCACACAGGGGTTTCCACTGGGCCTCCCCTCTTCCCTCACCTTTATAAAAGTGTTAGTGAATCAAGCTAATCGCCACATACACACACATGCACACGCAGTCCATTCTTCTTTTACTTATCAGTTAAATACTTCAAGATAATAATTCTCTTTCCATAACAAGCCAACCCCAAAACAACATCATTGACCATGGACCATCCTCCTGCCATGGTACCATGCCAGCGTCAGACACGTCTTAAACCACAGAGTTAGGACAAAGTCAGAGCACAAACCCCCACAGGGAAGTCAAAGGCCACCTGGTAAAGCATATGCAGCTGATACTAAGAAAAATCACCTTACTTCATGCCCATCCTGTCAAAATCAGAGTTTTTCCCAATCTGGATTCTGAAGCTTGGATTTTCCTTGGAACTTTTCTTACTAGCCATTTCCAAGACTCATTTGACTACAGATTCGTACACATATGGCTCTCCCTTGGAAAACTATCAATGAAAAAATAATTAAATCACCACATACACACTTGGTCATTAACACTGATTTTAGGCAAATGCTGAAGTCACAAAAACGCAGAACTTACGAGAGATTTCTGTATCAAGTTTTCTTTTGTTATTTCACCCACTGACTCCAAATGTGGACAGTCACTGCTGAGGGTTGGCATTTCAACGGTGGGCATTTCTTTAACTCCTAGAATTTTCAGGGCAAGATAATATCTATATGACAGAATAAAAAAAAAAGCACACAAAATATAAATTAGGGAGCTGTCTCCTGGCCATAGCAGATAACAGTACAGATGAAAACTCATTAAAATTCATCTTGCGCTTAACTAAAAAGCTGCTTTTTGTGTGTTTCGCTACAAAATCAGCAAACTGGCCAGTAAGACTGGTCTGAACACTGGAAACCAAAATCCTTATGAAGTGTTTGGAAGCTCGTTTCTCATAGCCAGATACAGAACCAGCCTCCTCCTTCTCCTCTTTTCCAGTCTCTCTGCTTTTCAGAGATTTATTTGCAAAACTCAGAAGAGCAAATAAAACTCAGCAAATTGTGAAGCTGTTTCTCATTATAGCCTCTTTAAAGGATTTAATCTCAGAAAGCAAGAAAAACGAACCTGTTCTCAAAACACAGAAAGGCAACAGTTGTGGGGCTAAGCGGGCTGAGCTCAGTGAGAGAGAAAGGCCTGAGTGCAAGGCCTTGTCAGACTCATACCAGAGGGGATCCTGGCCAGTAGCCTCACCTCTCACGGTCCCAGGCAATGGCCACAACACTGAGCTCTAAAGAGGGGGTTGTCACCTCCTCTAATCTGCATTAGAGGAGATTTTGGTTTGGGTTTTTTATCAGACTGTTGTATGAAAAAAAAAATCAATCAAAAAATACTAAAATAAAAGATGAAAAAAAGAAAGACTTGTTTGCAATCCATTAATGCATGGATTGGTTGTAATTTTAAAAAACATTATTAACAATAATAATATTACGATGCTTTAATGTCTGGAAAGCACCACACATCCATCTCAGTTCCCTGTATGGTAGGTGTTATTATTCTCATTTCCCATATGAAGAAACTAAGGCAGGCAGTATTTAAGAGGCCAAATTTGAACTCAGGTCTTCCCACCTCCAGGTCCAGCACCATCCAGCTACCTTATTGGGAATCAGCTTCTGGAGCTTGGAACACATTCTTCTATAGAAGCAAGCAATCAATCAACATTTCTCAAGCACCAACTTTTTTTTTTTTTTT
>CM053593.1:437653-462538 GCA_028646575.1 Pseudocheirus occidentalis | reverse complement strand
CAAAAAAGGATTCTAGAGTTTTATTGCTGTTCTTATTTTGCTTCCTTTTCCTCATGTTTGCCAGTCAATTAACTGGTTGGGTTTTTTTAGCTCTGTGAAACTCTGCTTCCAGGTGGGAAAGCTCTGTTCCAAATCACTGGGGTTTTCCCAGCTGCTGGAGCTATTAGGGGGGTGTTGCAGCCCCCCCCCAGCTTTGGCTTGCTGAAAGTGCACCCCAGAACCACCACCCAAGACCACGATCCGGATCCAGGCTGCTCAACGCAAGAGCACTTGGCCCTGATCAACTGATTCAGCCCCCCTGCTGAGTCCACAGGACAGGGGTTCTGAAGCAGGCCAGTGGGGGCAGCCGCTGATTACAGCAGTTCCTGCCCTTCCCCCACTGGTTCCTTGCCCTAGGGGCAGATTGGCCCAACTGCTTTTCCTCCCCCAAATTAAGTTTCAAAGTTTCTCTTTCACTGACCTTCTCTAAGCCTGGTTTGCTGGATGTGAAGATCCCCTCAGGTGCAGTAGATCTTCTCAGTAGTAGACTCAAGCTGTGGCTTGGGAGGCTCGGCTCCTCCTGACCACCCTGGGGCCTGGCCATGTTTTGGTTTTGGGTTGGGCTGGTCTCGGCTCCTGGCCTGCCAGAAGAGCCCCTCCTGCTGAGCTGCCCCTCTCCAATCTCTGTTTTTCACGCCTTGGTAGATGTGGAGTTGCTGGAGGTGCAGTAGATCTTCTCTCTTGTAGACTGGCTGTGGCTCAGCTCCTCCCAACCGTCCTGCAGCCTGGCCTGGCCGAGTTTCCGTTTCAGGCTGGGCTGGCCTCAGCTCCCGGCCTGCCGCGGTGAGCCCCTGCTGCCGCGATGCCTTCAGTGAGAGATATGTTTTCTGTATTTTTGTGAGACTGAGAGTCATCCTCGTTCTTTGTAAACCTATTTCCCAGCCACTGAGAGATGTGGCGGGCTTCCCTGTGACTTGCCATTGAGGAAGATTTTGGTGCCAAGACTTAAAATGAGAAAGGAGACAGTTGGAGAAGGGGGCTTGACTGCATTAGGATATAAATTCTTGTTCTGTCTTTTGTAACATGCCTTTACCTCATGATCAGTCATGGGAAAGACCACCCTCTTCTACCTGGGGAAGAGAATAAACTGTTTTTATCCTAAGACATCTCTGAATTTCTAATTAAATTTTTGGATGGGGTTTTTCATCCCAAACAGTATGGACCTGCTGATGTGAAGAGAGAGCGCTGAACTGGGAGGAGCTGGTGCCATGGGATTTAGAAAGAAGTCCAAGCAGAAAGAAGGCCCAAGCAGAGGAGGCCAAAAGAACTTTTGGGGAGCAGTATCATGGAGGCAGAGAGAGAGGGGAGAATTGCTGGGGGCCAGAGTTGCTGAGAGAGAGAGACTGTTGAGGGGCACTTGGAGCTGCCCAGGACTTTTGAGAATTGGAGCTGCTGAAAACTGAGGAGGCATGGCTATGTTGCCAGTATTGTGTCTATCTGTTTTGATGTTATTTTGCCAGATCTGTCTGCTGAAGGACTGTAGTGTTGTTGCAGAGGTCCTGGAACCTGGCTTTTGGTTCAGAAGCCCTGAAGAAGAATTTTCTTGTTGTATGTTTATAGAAATCCTGGAAGAGGGTCTTGCTGATGTTTTCAGGGGTTCTGGGGCTGTTCCGCAAGCAGAGAATGGATTGATGAGGACACTGGCAATGTATCTTGTGGCTTTAAGCTTTGTCTCCCCAAGAACAGAAATTGCTGAGAACTTGCCTCCTGTCAAGAGGAAGAAAAGTCCAGTCCTTGGGTATTCAATGCTGTGTTGATATGTTAACCTTGTTGCAGCTTAAGGGTAGATGGCCTTTTGTGCTCTCCTGCCCCTTTTAAGAAAGTGCTTGGCATTAATGGATGGTATGGTAATTCAGTTGTGATGCAGGAGTGGGAAACCTTTGGCCTTTTTGTGCTCTGTGACTGACCAGATAAATGTACTTTGTTTATGATTGGAAATTGATCTCCATTTGAGAAGAGACTTTGACTGACTAAATGAATGTACTGCCCAGGGGTGAAATAGCACCTGGATTGAATTGAGAACTTACTTGCTAAATGAACGAGTGACACTGTATTTTGATTTCCTCAGTTCTGTGAATGTTTTTTTGGCCGTAATTTGTCACTGAATAAAACAGTTACTACGCTGGAATTCTGAGCCTTGGAAGTTGCCTTTGCCTAGCATTATAGGACCTGGAGAACAAGCACCTTGCTTCCTCTGGGCCTTTCTTGAAAAATATTTTAAGGAGCATCTTCCTTTATTACAAAGTAAACCCTACAAAATGGGATACTGTCTGCCCCCAAATACTAGAGACAGACAGAGGTAACACTCAGGAACTTCCCATCAGGCTTCTCAAAGAAGCCAGCAGGGCCCTTTTTTTTTTTTTTTTTTACCCCAGGGACTTTTCTTATATGTTGGTGGGTAATCAAACTTTTGTTTTATGGGTTGAACCCAAGGTAGGTCAGTCCCACGGCAAGAGTTGGCTAGCAGAAGACTGTGGGGAAATGGGAAAAGCCTGGAGAAAGGCCAACCACATCCCAGGCAGATTTTTCTATGTGAAGTTGATAGGCAGACACAAATGCTACTAATGAGAAGTTGGAAATGGGGGTAAAGTTTATCTTCACGGAGTGCCACCTGAGTCCTCGAAATGGAATGCAGAGTTGGAGGTCTCTAGGGGGATAAGGCCGTTATCAGGTCCCACAACATGGGAACCACCACTGACCAGATCCCTCTGGCTATGTTCGCAAGCATCCCAATTCCTTTCTCCTCAGACGCTCCTCAGGGCTCACTGGCCTGACTAAAGGCCAAGGTACTGTAGTAAAAATGTTACAGGCCTGGTTGAGGTCACAAGATCATAGCTTGGAGGGAACTTGGCCATATGGAGAGGAATCCCCTAGCACATGCATGCTAAGTGGTCATTCTGTCTCTGATCGGGGGCTGCCACACACCACATGCCAAAACAGAGAGCCTACTCTGGAAGTCAGGAAGTCTCTGCTGACTGACATGAGGCCTAAAGCCTCACAACTAAAAGCACAGGTCCATTGTGCCTCCCCAGGCAGGGTGTCTTAGCCTCTTTTGTCTCTCAGACCTCCATGGCAGGCTGATGGGTCCCTCCCTGTTAAGACTGAGAGCTGGAGGATGGCAGGAGTTGCCTTTTGCTTCTTTTTGTAGCTTTGGCATTTAGCCCAGTTCCTGGTACACAGTAGGTGCTTAATAAATGGTTACTGACTCATTTCATTAAAAAAAATAACTTTTTTAAATCCACAATTAAAGAAAACACTAGATTTCAGTTAGGCCCCTGTTCAAGTTCTGGAGCCCCTGATAGCCCCAGGGTCCAAGGCACTCTCTCTTCCACAGGAAGGCCATTCAGACTGGGGGGAAGGAAGTACCAACATCCCAGGTCCTTCCACTGATCACTGCCAGAGCCTGGCACTCCAAACTCCTGCCCACACCTTGTGCTGTCCTCTTCTGAGTTCATTAAGAACGTACAAAGCACCTACTAGATGCCACCAGGTACCAAGGGTACAAAAAACAGAACCAAGGGGTTTCTGGCCTCCAAGAGCTGCCTATGGGATAGGGGGACAAATGGCCCATCAACCATTTTCATACAAAATATAGAAAAGGCCATTTTGAGGGAGTAGCACCATGGAGGGGAAAAGCTGGCTCAGGCTGGGTTCTGAGAGTCACCAGAGTTTCTAAGACCTCGGTGAGGTACCCAGAACCGACCACATGTGGCCTGACCAGAGCTGCAGACAGACAGCTGGCCTATCACCGTGGCCTTGGGTCTGGAAGGGTGTCTTCTCACCCTGCTGACTCCCAAGGAGCACTGACAACATCTGCTCACCTGACCCCTGCCATTCCTGTACTTGTGAAGTTAATTGTGGACCAAGCGTAAGATCTTTGAAGCTTCTCTTTCCTGGAAGCCCAGGTGCCTGCAAAGAAGCCCCACTCCTGGTCCCTGAGACAACAAGGAGACAGAAATATTACAGGGACATCAGGGGGGCAGTCAATCAAAAAGCCTGGGCTCAGGAATACAAGCCTAACTTTGAAAGGATGATTGATTTCAGCTCAATGTGTTGTGCCATCAAGCATGAGGCTTGAAAACAATCGACTGGCCAGCGTGAGCCAAGCTGATGAGTCTACCACACAGCTCCCTTCCACAGGTGCCTCTCTGCACATCTCAACAACCGAATCCAAAAGTGGCGCCGACTGTGTACCTCGGGAAGACAAAAGCTGGACTTCAAAGGTCTTTTTCACATTCAGGCTCTCTTTGAGCGAGGCTCACTCTGCTTTAAACCCACCCTTGTCCAACAGAGTCCAAGATGGTTCTGGGCATCTCGGGGCCCACTCCATCTCAGGGTCTCTGATACTTGTTATAATGAGTTAGAACAAAGGGTAAAAATGCATGGCTTCCTTCCCCTATGTGGGGATGGTACCAGTCCCAGCGCAGGCCTGAGCTGGAGCCAAACTCCCCAGTCAAACTGACAACATTCACTTTCCTTGACAGAGAAGTGGAGTCAGCCTGCAGGGACTGGGTACCTGCTAAGTGCAGGGGGAACAAAGGGAAAGAAGAGCCAACCCCTGTCCTCAAGGAGCTTACAATCACATGCGGAAGACAATACACCAAAGGTTGTGGAAAGGCAGGAGTGAGGGGAGCCGAGAAGGGCTCAGGAGGGGCTGGCAGAGATGAGACATGCGAGCTGAACCTCTCCCCCCAGTGAGGGGGGCAAGGTAGGAAGAAGCAGGGGCGTCTCAGCAGCCTCTAACAAGGAAGACAGAGGGTGTCCTGGGTCCTGAGCACAACAGCCAATGAAAAGCAGATGAATGTTTATGAAAGGTTTCTGGTCCCACCACTGGGACTTCCAGCACCCAGGAATCACAGGACCTTGATTCTGCCCACTGCTTTCCTGAGGGCAGGAGCCACTTCCCTTTGTCTCTGTATCTCCACAGACTGGCAGAGTCCTCAGCACAGATGAAGGGCTTAATAAATGTGTACCGACTGGGGTTAGCGGGGACCCCGCTAGCTTCACCTTAGTTGACCCAATGTCTGAGGTCCCTGAGAGTGACCTAGGAAGATGCCCCTAAAAGGAAGAGTGAAGAACCGTAGCTCAAGCTGTCTCCTACAGGAGGGCTGGCTACGAGGTACCCAGTCTGGATTGAGAGCTAAGAAGAGACAGGGATGAACACACTCCAACAATCTTGTCACTGGAGTGGACTCCACCTCCCCCAAGAAGATAGGTCAAAGGGCCCCGAGCCCTTCTTGGGGGGGCCCTCTGTCTGAAACACACACACAGTTTTCAGGAAGCACTGGTGTCAACCTTGGGGCCCGAGAGAATGAAATGCCCACCAATACCTAACTGCCAAGGCCCAGAATGGGCAGAAAACCCAGAGCATGGGGAAGAACTGAAGCTCCCCAGGCAGAGGTGAAGAGGAGAGTATGGCGGGCATGGAGAGCAGTCTGTACCAAGGAATGAGCTGAAGGGTCAGGAAGACCTGAGTGCTGATCTAGCCTCCTGGCCAAGGTCTGCCTCGGTTTTCCCATCTATAAAATGTGGTAAGAATGAAATGGGCAAATGAGTATGTACAATGCTTTGCTCTCCTTAAAGCACTGTATAACGGGCTTTGTGGTCATGGCCGTGGTAGCCCTCATTATTCTGCCCTGGGGAACAGTAAGCAAGCCAGAACTTTGGCTGGAACTTAAAATGCATATGAAAGCAGCCTGGAAAAGAGGGCAGAGTCAAATGATGCCAAGCAGAGGCACGGGTACAGTCCCCTATTGACACTAGGGAACCACTCACTGAGCCTTCTGAAAAGTAGAAGGGCATTCTGGGGAGGTTCCAACTGTCAGCTAGTTTTCCCCATCCCTTGGGCCTGAAAGGGCCAGCCCTCTCCCCAAACCTGGGGCTCATTATCCCTTCAATAGTATACCTGCCCCACCCCCAGACTACTGGAAAGTGGCAGGCCTGAGATCTCCAGACCCGGCCCCAAACAGGCAATCCCAAGTCCAAATGACACGAAAAAGGTCACTGGGCAAGAACCAGAATAAACAAAGCACAGAAATGAGCATTATGGGCATTGCCACTGAGCTGTGACCCCATACATGAAAGCAGAGTCTCACTGCAACAGGGTGGGTGATTTAGGTCAGCCCCACTGCTCCACATCTCCCCTTTTCTGCTCTGCTGCTTCTCATTAAAGCAGAAGAGCCAAAAACCAGTGCAAACCAAACTCTGAAACTCAGTGTGATCCACTGAGGCAGGGGCAAGAGGTACAAAACCCCAAAAGGAAAGAAGGAAGGAAAACTCTCTTATTTTCAGCATAATGAAGTCCTAAAAGTCACCAGTCACCAAAGAAGGCCAAGTGCCCAATCACACCAAGAGACAGCTGAATCTGCCCACCAGCAAGCACTGGATGATAAAGCACCCATTCTGTGCTCGGCAATGTGATAAGACAACCTTACCAAAGAATCTTTACTGAAACTTCCCAATTTGAAATGCTCCCCTGGACTTTGGTTCAGTCTGTCCTGACAGGAGACACAGGTGTATGTCCCCAAAGTACTACTGGTCTTCGAGCTCAAAGGGAACAAGCCCTTAAATCATGGGAGAAGAATTCATAAAAACTATGAGATGCCTATTTTCTCTTGAAGAGAACACTAAATTTCTAGGTGATCCCACCTAGTTGCTGCTCAAGTTCTCCGCTAATGAGAGAAACGCACACTAAAATAAGTCTGACTGCTAACATGCCATCCCCTAAACTGGCGAAGGCAGTCTACAACCATCAAAGGCAACATGGGCAGCCATCAGCGGGCCCCATCGGTCCTACGCAGCCATGGAGAGAAGCCCTACTGGAGCACATCTAGCCCCGGCTGGCGCCTCTGAGAGCCACTGACCGGGCAGTCTGGGGAGCATCTACCTGGAATCCCCATCCTCCAGCAGGGCTCCCTAGCAGCCTTCCAACAGCCAAGGAGCTTTCATGTGGACACAAACCAAAAGAATGGCTTTTGCTTACTGAGCCATAGTTGGACTCTGCCAAATGCCAGGTGTCTTATGCAAGACTTTACAACGTCCTCCGGGCATTGTTTTACTGCTTTCATTCCAATAGGGCAGTGAAATGGTATCTAAGGAAAGGCTGGATGACCCCTTGTTGTCCAGGGAACTCGGGCTCCTCAGGGGTTTGCCTTCCAACTCCAGGACTCCACGTGATGTTGATTTTTGCCTAGGCCAGCCTTTCGACTAGGAAGAAGGGACAGCAGCTCTGAAAGTCCTGATAACAAAGCAACACTAGCTAGCACTTGGGTACAACATTATGGTTTGCAAAGGTTTGATCTTGACAACAATTCTGGAAGGTAGATGCTATTACTGTCCCCACCTTACAGACAAGGAGACTGAGAAAAACAGGGTGAAGTGACTGGCTCAGGCTCCCACAGCTAGCAAGTGCCTGGGACCAGAGTTAATCTCCCCAACTCTAAGCACTATGGCACCCCCTAGCTGCCCCAAGCCTTGGGTACTTTGCTCATTCCTTCACCGAGCCAAAGTTTCCACAGATGGCTGTAACTGCAAGGGTTATAAAAACACAATCATATACTCATTAAAAAAAATCTCCTCAAGAGTCTGAGCCGCACCCCAGACCTGTGATTTAATTAGGAGAGAACCACCCAATTCTGAAAGCACACAGAAGACAGGAGGCTTGGACCCGGCTCTTCCAGAATCCAAAACAAACATGGCTAATAATCCCTCATGTTCCATAATTGGTGTGAGCCGAAAGGGACTGGAGGACGAGAACCTGTGACTCCCTTTGCTTGGTTATCACCAGCCAGTCATGTGCCTTTTCAGCTGCTACCCCAACCTTCCACTTCCTGACTTTCTCAGGATGGAGAATTCCATCAGTCTGATCATGGCTACAGTGAAGACCCTATGTTCAAGGCTACCAGGACAGAGGTTCCCTCTATGGCCAACCCCCACTTCCTCCTCTCCTCTCTCCCACTCTTCGGTCCATTCCTCCTCACACACCTTTGTGCTCCCCACTTTTCTATCCTTTGTGTATGGAAATGATCTCTTATTAAAAGTTAAACTCGAAAATAAATTTTTTTAAAAAAGAAAACCTATTCTTACTAACAAAATTGTCCTTCATGGCTTCAGAAAAACCTGGGAAGACTTGTATAACACATGCAAAATGAGGTGAGCAGAAGCAGAACAGGAACAGAGAGATTGCAATGAGGAGAGACCGGGAAAGACTCAGCTGCTATGATCCAAAGAACCCAGGATGACAAAGGTGAGGGACTGAGTGCAGACTGAAGCAGACTTTTTTTCCTGGGGGGGGGGGGGGGTCGGGCATGAATCTGTTTTCTTTTGCAACATGGCTAATGAGGAAACATGTTTTGCATCAAAATAAAACTGCTTGCCTTCTCTAGGAGGAAGGAGTGAGAGGGGAAGAACTGGAAACTCAATATTGGTTTAAATGGTTGTTACAAAATCGCTTCCATGTAACTAGGAGATCTTTTCAAAAGCTGCCCACAGCCTGGCACTTCATATTAGACCCGCGCCCCTCTCCCTGGACATTATGCTTTTTCAATTATTCCTTACACAGTGCCCGATGTTCTCTAGCCATGCTTTTTCTCCCAATAGAGTATAAGCTCCCTGCAGGGCCGGGCAGTGCCAGGGGGGCCTCACCACCCACTCCCCAGCTGCGACCGCGATCCTCGACTCTGGACAACCCGAAGCGCTCCTGGAGCACGCCCCGCTCAAGGCACCCCCTCCCGGGAAGGCGGTACCTGGAGGCCACCGGGCGGCCGCGGGGCTGAGCCCCGCCCCCTCTGCGCGGAGGGGAGGGGGGTCTGTCATTGGCCACCCCGCCGACGCCGACGCCCCTTCCTGCCTGGGCCTCCCCAGGAGAGCCTCACGCGAGCCCCTGGCCGGCCTTTCCTCGGGTGCCCGGGCCTCCCGCACTCTGGCGCCGCGGTGGGGAGGGGGGGGCAGGGGCGCCACCCCCCCGCGGGGAGCGGCCCACGGCCGGAGAACGTCCCCGCCCCCTCGGGCCAGTCCTCGAGGACACCGGAGGCGCCTCGCACACAGCAGGCGCTTAATAGGTGCTCGCTGCCCAAGGCCGCCCTGGAGACGGCTGTCACTCCCCTCCCCCGCCCCGCTCACCGGTCACGGTCACGGTCACGGTCACGGTCACGGTCACGACCACGGCCCCCAGGTCTCCGCGCCGCGCCAGCGAGCACTTGTCCCACCCCGGCTCCTGCCCGCCGCCGCCGCCACGGCCCCGCCTCCAGCGCCGGCCACGGCCTACGGCCCTCGGCCCTCGGCGGGGCCCACGTCCCGTCTCGCTGTGTTGCGTCCCGTCGCTGCCGCCGCCGCCGCCGCCGCCGCCGCCGTCGCGCCTACCTCCTTCCGGGGCCGCGGGCCCAGCCGGGAAGGGCGGGGCAGGGCGGGGAGGGCTGGAGGAGGGGGCGGAGGGAGGAAGGAGGGGAAAGGAGGGACGGAGGGTCGAGGAAAGGGGGAGAGGGAAAGGGGAGCGAGCCCCGCCCCCCGGCTGGTGGGCAGGCGCACACACGGCCCTGGGGGGAAGAAGGGGGAGCAGAAAAGGGAGTAAGCTCCGCCCCCGGGCACGCGCACACAGCCCCGAGGGGATAGGGGGAAGGGAGAGGGAAGCCAGCCCCGCCCCCGAACTGGTGCACACGGCCCGAGGGAAGGAGGCGAAGTCAGAAGAGAGGAACGAGCCCCGCCCCCAGGCAGGCAGGCGCACGTGGCTCGGAAGGGAGGGCAGAGGAGGAGAGAAGGGAGCGAGCCCCGCCCCCTGCTGGGGGCAGGGGCCGAGCTCCGAGCGGGGGCCTGGAGGGGGCGGGGCACGGGTCCCGCCCTCTTTCCCTCCGTCTGGTACCTCCTCCTACTGCTAGTTCTCGGCTATTGCTCTTTATTTCCCGGCTAGACTGTGCCTTTCTGGAGCGCCTGACGCCTCTTGGCCGCCCTTGGGTCCGCGGGCATTTATTAGGCACCTCTTGTGCCCAGCCCCCAGGACGGCGTCCCGGTCTTACAGTGCCCCCCTAGGACCTGATCGGGGGGAGGCTGGACAGCCCAGAGCCCCTTGTCCAGTCCCTGCCGCGGCTTCTCCTAACTGATAGTGGCGTTTCCGCAGCACTTTGGGGTGCGCCCTTGGCTTGGGGTGAGCCTGGAGTTTCCTGCGAGCCCAGAGCAAGGACAAACCCTAGACACGTTCCCCCAGCCCCCGTGCAAACGGCGTTGATGCCCCATCGATCTTCATCCCAGGGAAGACTGTGCCGCAGGAATCATCGGGACCAAAGTCAACGCCCATCAGTTGGGGAGGGGCTCTCCCGGGCCCCACCCACTGTGGTCCACGAGAGTGCTGCCGCTAGTACGGTTCGCCCCGGGAAGTGAACTCGGAGGAGGGTGCCCTGCAGCACCTGGGCAACGGAGCCCAGTCACCGGCCCGCCGTGATTGCGACAATGTGAGCGAAAAGGACGGCCGGCACCAAAACCCCAGATGAAAGGCGACCGGAAGACCTCTCGGTGGAGGACCTGCACCTAGCTCCCCTCTCACCTGAAATACTGTTTGTCACAAGCGATAGCTCTCTGAGAGGGGGAGAGGAGGGACGTGTGAAGTGCTATGGTGTCCTTAGATAAAATAGCCATAGAAACTTTTTTTTTTAATACTGCTGGGATGGTTTCAGAAAGACCTGGAAAGACTTACATGAACTGATGCAAAATGGAGCGAGCAAAACCAGGGCCGGGTTGTGCACATTAACAGCAGCGCTGTTGGAAGATGGCCTAGGACGAACTCAGCTTAACAATGCAACCGTTGAAGACAATTGCAAAGGGCTCATGATGAAAAATGCCGTCCACCCCCGGAGAAAAAACTGATGGGGACTGAATGCAGACAGAATCAGAATATTTTTCACTTTATTTTTACGTGGAAGTTTTTTGGGGGGGCTGTTTTCTAATGACTAATGGAAATATGACTAAAATGGAAATGTTTTGCATGATTGTGCACGTATAACCTGTATCAAACTGCTTATCCAATAGGAGAGGAGGGGAAAGGAAAGGAAGAAGAAAATGTGGAACTCCAAAAATTTTTTTTAAATATTAAAACTTGTCCTTATGTGTAATTGGGGGGAAACAATATTAATCAGAAGGAAGAAAGAAGAAAAAACTGATGCTAATCTGGGTCCTGAAGTTCTCTCTTCAGTCCTCCAGACATCAATTGTGTGCTAGCAGCAAAACCCATCTCTCATAAAAGGGACTTGGGGGTGGGGAGGGTGAATCTGATGCAAGGAGACCTCCTAGGCCTTGTGAGGCCACTGAAGTTCCCTCTCTGAGTCCTAGGGGAGCCCCAAGGCTTGGGGTATTCCTCTTCTAAATCTGGTGGCTGGAGCCCCCATTCACTGGGGGTGTGCAAGCAAGAGACAAGTTCCCTGGTCCATTTAACCATTTAACTTCACTTAGCTTTGCCAGAGGTATATTTGCTTTGATGATACAGCAAATAGGGAGCTTGCAGTTTCCCCAGTACCTCAAGGGGAGCACTCTCCCCCATCCCAAAGACAGCTGGCTTATCCATAGAAGGGTTACTGCACTGTGTTCATGTCCCTGGTCAGGGATCATAGCTGCACCCCCAGTATAGACTCTGCTCCTGGACTTTCACTAACTCAGGTAGTGTCTTCTTCACTTAGGAGAAAAAAGCAAACACCTACATCTGCTTTCAGGGGTCATATGGCTGGGACGGGCCCAGGAATCAACCTTGGCCGTTGTCCGTCTCCCAGACAGAGGAACACGAAGTCCACCTGTTGCCTTTGGAGTTTGATGCAGCCAAAGCCAGCTCAAGGAGCTCCGGCTCCCCCACTAGGTGTCTTGTGGGAACTCCATGAGCTTGGTGCTCCACGTGCACTCCTAAGGACTGGGTTCCTTGGCCAGTCCTGCCTTCCTGGCTTCCAGCTGGCTCAGCCTGAGAGGTCACTTCCCTTCACAGAAAGACAATGGCAGAGCTGACATTTCTCCTACTCCTGTTAAGAGCCCTTTATCAGCTGCACAACAGTAAAAAAAACAAAAACCAGTCCTGATCAATCTAATCTGAGTCAACAACAACAAAAAATGGCAATGATCAAAGCTATTTGAGGTATCCACAGAGGCAATCATTAAACCTGGGTGAACCTTACCCGGGTGTGGAATGTGCCTGGAGACTTTAGCTAAGGAGAGTCCAAAGCTATCTCTGTTAGCAACACATTGAAAAACAAGCATTTTGTAGCCGTTGAAGATGACCTGTAAAAACTCACATCTGTATACTTCTAAAAAAAAGAAACTTGGGGGAAAAATTCTTCACCTGTTTAAAAATATTCTTGACAGGGGCGGCTAGGTGGCGCAATGAATAGAGCACCAGCCCTGGAGTCAGGAGGACCCGAGTTCAAATCCAGCCTCAGACACTTAACACAAAAAACTAGCCATGTGACCTTGGGCAAGGCACTTAACCCCAACTGCCCTCCAAAAAGCAAAAAGGAAAAAAAATCAAAAATGACAAAAAAATCATTTGTTAGAAAAACAAAAATGCAACAGGACAAACCTCTGAGTGATGGGTGGATGGACTAAAGAATGAGCTGGCATTCCTGCCTATGGAGCATATCCTCCCGAAGAACCGTAATAGTAACCCCTGTAAAACAGAATAAATAAATGAAGATACAGTGCGATAAATCCAACACCCATGAAATAGTCTCATGGACTTTGACCTGGAGGCAAAAGACTGCAAAAACCGTTTCTGTTGCTTCCCAATCTTTCTGACTGCAAGCACTGATCTGCCTCAAGAACGAAATGTCCTTTCAATCCCAAGCATACATCTCTCTTCTATTTTGAAGCCCCAATGGCAGGGATTTTTGAAGGAGGAATATTCTACAGTCAGAACTGAGCAGCCCAGAGGTTAGTTAGGTAACAGATCAGTTAGGATGCTTCATGAAATGGGACAACAGTTCATCATGGGAGAGTCATTGCCTTTAAACCACTGGTCCCCTGTTTGACCACTCCCTCCAAGGTTTCTCCTTGCCAGCTGGCCAAAGGTGAAATTAACTGAAGTAACTCAAGTAATCCATTAACTGAAGTCATCAAAGAGGCACCTGAGATTTGACCCTTACCGTTACACTTTCTGAGCATGGGGAAAGACAGAGCTATTCTTAGATCAACCCGTCAGGGGGTCCTGACTCCTCTCTGGTCATGGAACTGATGGTTGAGAGAGACGGAGGAGAGTTCTCTTTTAGATTTTTCCCAAGGCTTCAAGATACTTAATAATTAGCATAAATTTTAGCCATGACAATTTCATATGGAATGTGTGAGATATGGTGAAGATCCCTCATAAAACTTTGAGGCTAGGGGACCCTCATAGAGTTAAAGGTGGGGTTTTCAAGTGAGTTTGTCTGTAAAAACAAAACAAAACAAGCTACGGACCTTGAAGTGTTCCAGGAATGAGAACACAGGGTGCAAACACATCTGCATGGTTACCCAGGTTAAGAGACAAACAAGGATGGGAGTTGTACAAGGATTCTTAGGACACTAAATCTCCAGGATAATCCTGTCTGCTTGGGTCCTTGCCCGGTTATACTGAAGGACAAGCTGTCCATGAAGTGTTACAGGAACAAGGACAGGCTTTGATCAAGTCTGTTCATTAATAAAAAAAGGGGGGGGGGCTCGAGAAATGTAGGAGTTGTACGGACTGCTAAATTTACAAAATAACTGCACCTGCTTATTATATGTGTTATTATTATCTTTGGGTTAGATTCATCACGTTTTAGATTGTGCCCTCAAAGCTTGTGAGAATGAGCCAGGAAGGGGGCTGAGAGGGGCGGGGATTGTGAGGAGGTAAAGGGGCTGGGGCTATGAAAGTGTTTATGTCTGGCTCAGTCTGACACTGAGAATGTATTGAATGTACTCAGTGGGAGTCGGCCTTTTTCTCATGAGAAATCGTAATAAATTCCTTTCTACTTTCTACCTTGAGAAGCCTCTGATAAGGGTCTTTTGTTACCCCACGCAGGAATAAAAACTTTCATTAGTTATTGGGGATTATTTTCCAATTAATGAGATTAATTTAATCAAATCAATGAGATTTCCTATGTGTCTCCTACGTCTTCCTGTGAAATCTCATTTATGCTAATTAAATAAAATGTTGCTGAAAATTTCACTCATTTCATTTCTTGAAAATATGCATAGTTAATGAGATTGCCTATGTGTCCAGAGTTTAGAGACACCCTGTGGCATAATTTTAAAGTGATTTCTTAATATTGTTAAAATTATGCTGGTGGCACAGTGGAGAGAGCACTGGTCTTGGAGTCAAGAAGACCTGAGTTTCAATGTGGCTTCTGACACTTGGTACTTAATAGCTGTGTGACCCTAGGCAAGTCACTTGACCCCAATTGCTTTGGGGGAAAAAAGGTAGGGGCAGGAAGAAGAAATAGTTGGCTGGTGGGTCGTTGTCCTGTGTTCTCAAAGACGACCAAAATGACTATGTTGGGGTCAAGTTACAATTTGTCCCACTGAGGCTGATCAGACCAATACAAGCTTGGAATACTCTACTGCGAGTTGAGCACCAGTAGTCTGTGTAACATCTGGAGTGGAGAGGTCTCTAAATGCACACATCTGGTGTTTCTTTTGAGCTACTGCAAGTCTGCTTAGCTCATAGAGCATAGCACCTTTTTCAATGAGGGCACACCATGCTGGGCAGTCCTGTGATCCTGTGCCACATAATCAGTTCCAAAGTTCTTGAGAGTTCAAAGTTCAAAGACCTTGAGAGTGTCCTTATATCGGTTCTTCCGATCACTATATGAATATTTGCCCTGTGTGAGTTCTTCATAAAATAGTCTTTTAGGCAAACATGTATTTGGCATTTGAACACCGTGGCTAGCCCAGGGGAATTGTGCTCTTTATGGTAGAGTTTGAATGCTTGGCAGTTTAGTTCAAGAAAGAACCTCAGCGTCTGGTACCTTATCTTGCCAAGTGAATTTCAGAATCTTCCTAAAACAATTCAAATGGAAGTATTCGGTTTCCTGGCATGGTGCCGGCAGACCACCCAGTTTTTACAGGCATACAACAATAAGGTCAGCACCATGGCTCTATAGACCGTCAGTCTGGTGGTCAGTCTAATACCTCTTCTCTCCCATACTTTCCTTCTGAGTCTCCCAAACACTGAGGTATCTCAGGCAGTGCATGCATCAACATCGTCACATATATGAACATCCCTGCAAAGTGCACTGCCCAGATAAGTGAACTGATCTACAGCGTTCAGTCTTTCTCCATTTGCTGTGACCGATGGTTCCACATATGAATGGTGTGGTGCTGCCTGATGGAAATGTCTTCTTGCTATTCATTGTTAAGCTACAATTAGCGCAGGCAGAAGAGAATCAATCCACTTTCTGTTGCATCTCAGTTGCATTGAGTACATGGTCATTTGCAAACAAAAAGACAAACACCAACTCTTCTACTTTAGTCTTGACTTGCAGCCTTCTCAAATTAAATGATTTAGAGTCAGTTGGAACCGATGTCGATGCCAGTTTTTGTCCTCATTGAAGACATCTGACAACACAGCTGAAAACATCTCACTAAAAAGTATGGGAGCAAGCACACAACCCTGATTCGCTCCAGCACAAGAACACCGCCCATTAGCCAAAACCCAGGCAAGCATCCTGTCCTGGCACTGATGGTCAATATTGGTTAACTTCTCCAGGCAACCTAATTTTGCCCTGGTCTTCCACAACCCTCACAACATCAAAGGCTTTGTCAGATCTACAAGTACTGTGTCCATACCTCTGCTCTGCTCCTGGCATCTCTCCTGGAGTCCTCGGGCAGCAAACACCTATCGACCATTCCTTGGCCCTTTCTGAAGCCTCACTGGCTCTCAGGGTGATGACCAGATAGGAGGACTCTGACAAGAATCTTGCCAACAGTGATGAAGGAAAAGACTCCCTCTGTGATTGTCACAGGACAACCCTATTTCCTTTTCCTGTACAGAGATGGACAATGGAGATGCCCTTGGACTCCTAGTGAAGAATTATAGTACATAAGAAAGGATAAAGAGGTTTGTAAGTAAGTGCCGGGTATCCAAGGGATCTCCTATAATCCCTCAGACAGGGTTCTTGTCTGGAAAGAATTTCAATAGGCCCCAAGCTATCTTTTGGCAAAGGTACAAATTTTATTACGCTTAGCAGCAGGCAAGACAAAGTTAAGTAAGGGACCTACAAAGACCTGCAAAATCCTGCAAAAAACTTGGGCTTCAGGAACAGTATTTATAAACCTATGTTCAATATGGTGGTTGGGAGGCTAGTTTCCAAGTCTGGGAACTAGGCTGCTTAGGGATTCCCAGAGTTATCATATTAAAACAGAGTTATGTTGTCAAGACTTTCAGTATGGCTGTTGGGAGGATGAGATCAGGGATTCACGAGGCAGATTGGGAGGATGAGCTAGAACATGAGGTACCATATTGAAACAGAATATTCAAGGAGCTAGGACACAGGGTATACCGAAACAAAGTTATCTCAAGGCTTTTGGGTGCAGCTGGGCACGTAAGCAAATTTCTAGCTATGGGAAACTTTCAACTGGGGGAAGGGGAGAAGCAGGGTTTGTGCCTTTATGGCAGAGTGTGACTTTTACAACTTAATTACACAGGCTTGTTACAAACTGATGTTACATACATAGATACCCGAACGCAAAGGAATTTTACAATACTTAGGCTACAGAAAAAGGCATCCCATACCACATCACTAGGGGTGACCTCCTCTTGCCATGTATCTGGAGCATTTCAGTCAGCTTCTCTATGAGCCAGGAAGAGCTGGGAGAGTTGTGATATTAATGGAAAACTGGGTAGAGACTAAACTATTTGCTTATTTTATAATATAAGAAACTCTAGCTTCCTCTCCCACAAAAGGAATGATGACAAAGAAAGGCATCTTGGTGTAGTGGATAGGAAGGTGGCTTATGCAGCAGAGAGGTCTGGGTTCAAGTGCTGCCACTGATGCCTATGGGCTGTGTGGCCCTGATCCAGTCACTGAGTCTCTACTCATCCTAGAAAACTCTCTAAGAGTGTAACTAGCAGAGTGGCTGCAAATGCACAATCATACACATCAGCAGAGGGAATTTTGATCTATCATTGAAATCCCAGGTCTGGTCAAAGTCCCATCCAGCCATTTAAATGTTAAATGTAAGTGGACAGCATTCCTCTGTAAATATAAAACATGTTGGAGGGTGGATTAAAAATCATAACCCCATAACATATAGGAACATTTTCTGTCAGGGCAAAAGAGGTGCATAGCTCTGAACAGTGAACTTGGACTGAACTGCATCTTGGCGCAATAGGTAGAGTGCTGGGGATGGAGAGTCAAAAAGCCTCAAGTTCAAATCCAGCCTCAGACCCTGGCAAGTCATTTCACCTCTGTCTGCCTGAATTTCTTCGACTATAAAATTGGCTCACTCATGGCAGCTCCATCCCAAGGCAGTCATGAGCATCAAGTGAGATCAGATTTTTGTAAAGCACTTTGCAGACCTTCAAGTGCTCTATAATTGCTAGTGCTGGCCAAGATGGCAGATGGAAGGGGGCGACCCAACTGAACTTCCCGACATTCCACCCCAAACTACTCTAAAATAAATCCTCAGATCAGACTTTGGAGGGACAGAGCTAACAAAAGGTGAGGGTGAGACATTTTTCTCATTTAAGGAAACTTAGAAGGTGGGCAGGAGAAGTCTGTGTCATTAAGAGAGAGAAACAAAACACACACATTGTGCTTAGAAGTATCATGGATTAAGAAAATCTGGCAATTCAGGATATTTGTTCACTAAATTTATTAAAAACTTCACAAGATTTTATAATGTTATTAAAATAAAATAAAATTATAATAATGATATAAAATTGATAGATTTCAACATAATCACAACATTTTCTTTATGACAAATCCCAATATCCAAGTAAAAAAGAAGTTACATATCTAAACAATATTGCCAAGATTGTACAGTATTTAATTGGCAGGGCCTCCTGACTGTTGAATTCCCCAGGGGAAGAAGGAAAGCTTTGAGTTAGAACAGCAGTACTTCTGCAGCTGTGGAATCCTTCATTGCCCCTCAGGGGGTCAATCTGTCCCTTTGAGGCTAGTGTTCATCTGTGGTGGTAGGAAGGAAAGCCAGCCCCTGGCTGTGCTGGTGACACAGCGTGCAATCATCATGAAACAAACCTGAGGATGCTCCAATTAATGGTGAAGCTGGTGATGGTTTTTTAAGGAGGGATACAGAAAGGGAATTGGATGTAGGAGAGAGAAAGGAGAAATGAAGAAAGAGGGATGGGGATGAAGAGAGAGAGACAGAGAGAGAGACACACACACAGAGACAGAGAGAAATAGAGAGAAAGGGGAGGGGGAAGGGAGAGAGACAGAGAGGGAGAGAGAGAGAAAGAGCAAGACAGAGGGACAGAGAGGAAGAGAGAGAGAAGGAGATGGGGGAGGGGAGAGAGGTGGAGAGAACCAAGACTTGAATCCCATTTATTCCTCTTAGGGAATCATGGGCTTGACTTCTCTGGGCCATTGGTAAAATGAAGGAGGTGGGCTAGATGAAATCTGAGGTTCCTTCCATCCCACTGCCCCTCTGCTCCCTGAATCTATGATCCTATTGTTGCATGGGCCCTGAGCATTTCCCTGGCCCCCACTTGCACCCCAGGCTGAGTGTCTGGAGTTCAGCAGGAACTTGTCCCCTTTCTGATGTATAACTCCTAAGCCCTCAGCAGTACCTCCCCCATAATTGTTGGTCAGTCAGGCAAACACTCCCCACTCCGATTTGTGACACATTTTCCCTCAGAGTCTGAGGAAAGAGCCCACTTGTGGCCAAGATGTAATTTGTAACTTTTGGTTGCTAGAAGTTTTTTCTCCTCTTTGTGGGGGTGCTGATGAGCTTTCCAGTAGGCACAGGGTCAATGTTTGGCTCCTTTCCTGAGTGGGCCTACTTTGCTTCTAGCTCCCAATGTAGACCTGTCACCCTCCACTGTAAGGGTGCTAACAACAGAAACGCCACCTTCATTCATCTAAGTGATCGAATTCTCATGTGGGGGAAGGGAGATAGAAGAAGCCACTGCTGGCCCTTTTCTCCTCCCTCAGGACATTTTCTCTTGGGCTGGGGGTCTCCTCCGACTCCGCATCACAGAGTATCCCATTGCTTTTATAGAGCACCCACAGGATGTGACCAAGTTCCTTCCCTATCTGAATAGACTTCTCTTAGACCTAATTGAAATGCCTTAGATTGATTGGCTGGTTGGATGATCCAATAGGGGTGTTTAGGCTTTGTTCACACCTTCTGGCTCGATTGGCCCAATGAAGCTCTCCCTCAGAGAGAGACACCAGAGGCTAGGTGAGGTGGGGGCAACTAATTGATTCCCTCCACCCAACTCTCCCACTCCCCACTCCCTTACACCAGGACCTTCAGGAGGAGAGAACAGAATCTGTGCATTAATTATTTGATGTGCATCCCATAGGTGACTGGTACTGGGAGGGGACTCTAGAGAAGGGAGGGGCCCAGAGAAATTCCCTGGTGGATGTGGGAGTAGTGGGTTCTAAGGTCAGGCCAGGGGGCCCTCCAACAAGGGAGCTAACTGAACAGCCTTCTCATTTTAGTCTTTCTTAGATCACTTCTCACCCTTTCTATCCTCACCACCCCTTCCACTCTTAAAAATTATCGAGGACCCCACAGGGCTTTTGTTTATATGGGTAATGGCAAAAAAGTATGTGTCGGGGAGGGACTTGGAGGATGTTCAACAATTGAAGCAGGGCTGAGTAAGTCCTGGTCTGTGACTGTGATGAAGAACCAGGAGTGCCATGAGAAAAGCACACAGAGATGGAAAGACTTGGATCAATGCAGGCAGAGCACAGTGAGCAGAACCAGGAGCACCATTTATACTCTAACATCAACAGCATCATGTCTAAGGACTTTTATACATTGATGAAGGATGAAGGGATCAGAACCAAGAAAACACTTTATACCCTCCCAACGACTCCCTAAAAACAAATGGGGCGAGAGCCCAGAGAGTGAGGGCTGTGGCCCCCATGCAGCATGGAGTGCAGGCGGCAGGAGACATCCCGAGCCTCTCCTCTCCAGGGAGGAGGAGCAGGAGGCTGGGGTCAGAATCCTAGCCACTCTGCTCCCTTCAAAGAGCGAGGCGATGCTGGGCTACAATGAAATCGCTTTGGTGCCATCAATGTTTTTAGTCTTTGGGATGAGCTTCTGGTTCAAGCTATTTTCTGATGGCTATTTTAATATTTGAGGAAGAAGATCCCAAGCTTTATCCCTTTCCCTCCAAATATCAGTTCCATAATGAACATATATTGCAATTATCAAAGAAAACTTGCTATCCAAGTTGATAGCAAAACAAAAACTAGAGAAAGTATAACTAAGAGCAAATGTATCAGACAATGAATGGTGAAGGAGCTCCTCCCACAGGGAGTGAGATAACTTAGCTCAACTGAGAGTCCTAGACCCCACCCAAGGGGAAACTCTCCAAAGTCTCCAGTGTAGCGGCTGGGAATAGGGCCAGGATGGAGATGGCGCACCCCTCTCTTTTCCTTCAGTCACCTGGGGAGGAATGGGTTCGGTCCACCTTCTCTCTAGAAACTGGAAGCCAGGAGCCTCTGCAGACCCCAGGACTGATTAGACTCATGCTCTCTCACCCTCACAAGTGAGGGGGGGGGAGCATTGGTCTCCACCAATCAGGAGAGAGTCCCTAGTCCAGGGCTTACACCAAGAACTGAGAGATGTAGCAAGTATGATCTGTATAATGACCATTGATGATTGCAGAAGGCTGATGATGCAATCCCCATTGGGTATCCGATGGATAGCAAACATAATGCCCGTTTACAGAGAGAAGACATTTTGGGGGGCGGGGAAGGAATGAGAATTTGTCTCGTTTGACTGCATATTTGTTACAAGAAATTTGTTTTTCTTTTTTTTTTCCAATGGAGTGGGTGATGTGAGGGAGAGAAGATTGATTTCTGTTCATTTCAAAAACAGCAAATGGGGTGTCAAGTATGAGGGACGTGGCATGCATTATCAGGTGTGGCCGTGGCTTTCTTACTCTCTCTGAACTGTTTTACCCAGTGATAAGAGACTTCTCTTGAAACAGGAATAATCCGTAAACGCGGTAATATCAAAATAAAACACATCCACATAACTGAAAATGATAGCCTCGTTACCCTGCTGGAAAGGTCTCAGGGACTCTGGCTTGTTGGCCCCCTCTGAGTGCTGTGAATAAACCAGATGGACCTTTATTCTTCCTCTGCCCTGGAGAGCTAGAGCCATATCTGAAGACTGAAAGAATGAAGTCATGGGAAAGCTAAATGCTAGCTGTCTATGCATGGGAAATGAGAGATGAGGGCACTTTGGGAGAAGCCAACAGTTGGGTGGGGCTGGGAGTGTCATTAGCTGCTAGTGGGAAGACAGGGTGGGAACCTCTGATGGGCACAAGGTATTAAGCTAAATCATTGTTGATTAGCCATAAAAGTAGAGATGGAAGGACCAGAACTCCCTCCCTCCCTCCCACCACTAATTTAGAGTAAAGCAGGATGTGTTTTATTCTCTAAAGAGGGGTATCAACCTGCCACCTTTATAACGGGGCCTCCATCTGGACTTCAGCCCTTGCAAGTTAGGAGACACAGGCCAAAGAGAGAAGCACAACACTCTCCCCTCCAAATAGGCAACCAATGAGGAAAGTCAAGGAGGACCCAAACCCAATGAGGTCAATCACCATCAAAGGGTTTTCAGCTGTGTTGGGGGAGAGACGCATCCATGAAGCTCAGGGGTGAGGTTGATCACACCTGGCTCATTCTGGTTTCTCCTTTCTCTTCCCAAAGCAATGACCTCAGGGCTGAAAGGACAAAGCAAACGGGCAATAGGGAGCTGATAACCAAGGGAAGTAGGGCAAGTAAGGGAGTAACTGGCTGCTGTGGAGGAGCTCAAGTCACCTTGAACCACGTCCAAAGTCGACAAGCATTTATTAAGTGCCTGCTGTATGAAGTGCCTTACTTATTGGATCCCCACAACCACCCTGGGAAGTAGGTGGGATTATCATCCCTCTCTCACCAGTGAGGCCGATGAGACAAAGGTTAAGTGACTTGCCCATGGTCACCCAAACAGAAAGTGCGCGCGTCCTCCTGACTCCATGCCTAGGACCTTATTCCCTGCATCCCTTCTCTGGTTCTTGTAAGAGGCTAGGAAAGCAAAGGAATGGGACACTTCAGGTCTTGGAGGACCAAAGAAGAGACAAGGAGGATTGAGGCAGAGAGAGAGAGACAGAGAGACAGAAACAGAGATAGAGAGAGACAGAGACAGACAGATTGATAAAAGGACAGGGGATTATCATTTGAAAAGGGAGCTCAACATTATTACAGTTTATTTATAATTGTAATCCAATAAGGAAGTTCAGAATTGAAGATTATGGAGGCGGCAATGAGGGCTGGTGAGCTTCAACATGTCCCATCTGTAGGTGGCTGGGATAGAGGGGCAACTGAGGAGGCTGAGGACCTCAGAAGCCAAGGTATACGCAGGGGCCTTGCCACACATCCTCTTGTCCCCAGATGAGAGGGCAGGAACAGGGTGAGGTAAAAGCCTGGATGCTCCGTGAGGAAGGTCTCTAGATGGGGTAATGCATGTGGACAAGCTGAACCTCTAGGAGGAAATGTCAGAGGGAGCACGGGGAAACCTCTTCCTGGCTGCAGGTGGGGTGAAGGGGACAGGGTATGAGAGAAGAAGCAGTGAGATTGGGAAGAATGGCCAAGGATTCCAAGCCATTCCATTTCATCAGCTCTTTTTAAGTGCCCAGAATGTATAAGGCACTGACTGAGAGGTGGTAGGGAGACAGAGACAAAAAAGAAAGAATCCCTTTCTTCCATTCTGCTGGGAGCTACAGCACACACAGAAAGCAACAAAATTCAAGGAAAATGGAGATGGGCAAGAACCCTGCGTGGAATAGGTCAGAGAGCTGACTCTGGGTTCACATTGAGCTGGGTAATCCTAGGCAGGGCACATCTCCTCTTCAGGCCTCAGATTCCTCATCTGTCAAATATTGCCTCCAAGGACCCTTCTAGCTCCAAACCTTCATTCTGTGGACAGAGAGAGGAAATCAGGGAAGACTCCACAGAGAAGGCAGCCCCTGAACAAGAATTCTCAGGTCTAGAGCTAGAGAGGATGTGCTTTGGGCATGGAGTGTCGCTGGTGTGGATAAACAAAAGCATGAGATGTCAGGTTAAGGGGAACAGGATGACCTATGGCTGGGGACATAGTTGGGAGCCCAACTGGGAAGGCCTGAAGTGCTGGGCTAAGAAGTTTGTCTTTTATCCTGCAGACAATGAGGAGCCACTCAAGGTTTTCTGAGCAGTGGAGTAATATGACTTCTGTCTTATAAAAATATTTTTGTCTGTTGTGTGGAGGACGGACCAGACAGGAAAAAGTCTAGAGGCAAGAGCAAGTGGGAGCTTGTCCTTGAGTCAAAGAGGACCAATGGCTTGGGGGGTGATGTCCTGACTTATGTGTGAGCTGGATGGAAGTGAGGCAGAATTGCCAGCCTCATTCTCTCTCGCAGAATCATCCAAGTCCACTGGTGGAACCAGAGCCAAGGCAAGACATCAAACATTTATTGAGAGCTTTCTGTATGTCAGGCACTGGAGGACAGGACAAATTGTCATTTGTTCTTCTCCCAGGCTTGCTCTTTGATGGACAACATCAGCTTCTCACCACTCTCAACTTCTGGCTTTGTCTGGGTGTTACTTCCGAGCTCTCCTCATTCAGCCAGAGTGCTACTATGCCTAGGCTGGAAGAAGCCTCATCTGCCTGACTCCCTCAGAGCCTCATTTCTGAGGTTTGTCACCTCCAGAAAGGGTATGACAGGAGACTGAGACCCTTTGAGTTTCAACCCCTAAGGTTCAACTCTCAGAGGAGAGGGAGTCAGAGAATGAGTGATAAGGAAAAGAAGGAGAAATAAGATCTCAGGAAGAAGAAAACTCAAAGACCTTGAATATGATCAGGTAAATCAAAAGGGAAAAATCAATAACAGAAGAAAATGTGACCTCCAAACCCAGTAAACAAGTTCAGGGATTGATGGACAAATGGTACAAAATGAAAGGAAGTGATTCAGTGCTTGGTGAGACAGAGAACCCCATTGAACTGAAGGAGAATGTGAAACCGTGGAGTTCTGTTCCTGAGCAGCTCAATAGAGAAATGAGAATCATTTAAAGTGGGGATAATAATAGTTGTACTCCCACAGATGGTGTTGATTTTACAAACCAAAGAGTACACTCATTAGCTCAGAATACAACATTTTACATTGGGATGTTGGTATCACAGATCTGGAAGGGGAAGGGACCTCAGAAGACATCTCATTCACTGCTCTCAGTTTACAGCTGAGGAAGTTAATTGATGTAGGTCTCAGAAATGAGATTTGAACCCAGATCTTGTGAGTTCAGAGTCAAGGCTCTTTCCACATGTAGCACCGTCTTTCAAACCAAATAGTATAAGGTATGAAGTGACAAGAAAAGATCTTACCCCTCTGCACACATGGGATACCAGACCATGAGTGCAGGGTAGGGCTGGATGAAGAGAAAATGCCAACATGACAACATGTGTGATGAGGGTGATGAAGAGCCAGGCATGGCCTGGATATCACTGGACCCCCTCTTCCTTTCAATGCCTTCCTCTGCTCATTGTTTCCTCCCTGTCTGTCCTGGTGTAACAGCAATCAGTTTAGCAGATACTTAGCACTTAGTAACTTAGGGCTAAGTATGGAAGGTGTGAGCTCTGGCCCCTGTTGAGAGGGCATGAACTCCCCTGATGATGTGGCAGAAGGGTATTGGCTGAGACAGGAGGCCACTG
>CM053593.1:416524-437553 GCA_028646575.1 Pseudocheirus occidentalis | reverse complement strand
AGAGAGAGAGAGAGAGAGAGAGAGAGAGAGAAAGAGAGAGAGAGAGAGAGAAAGAGAGAGAGAAGCAGAGGGAAAGAGTTTCTCTCCCAGCATCTGGAAGCTGACTCAGAACTGAGATGGAGTTTTCCTGAGACCAGAATCTGGTGAAGGCCACCCAGAGGACCAATATTCCTTCTGGGTCTTAGGGCCCATCCTTGAGTTCCAGGCAAGAGAAGTGGTGAAGGGTTTGAGATGTGCTGGACCCTGTGAACTTCAGTGTGTGCCAGGGACTGCCCTGAGGACTGGGCGAGGACCTGGGAGCTGTCTGCTTGTGAATCCAGGTGACTGTTTGGTGGATTCAGGAGGGAGCTGGGACCATGGAAAGGGATCCAGGGAATCAGAGAGACTACCCAGAGTCAAGATGAAGAGAAGGCTTCCCTTTGGATAAAACTGAGGGTTGCTGGACACCAAGGGGTGGAGGGTTTGTGTGGTTTTCTAATGATTGTACTAGTGATTAATGATTGTTAGTAATTAGGAATCTAGATTAGTGACTGATTCAGTTAATGGTTGCCCCATGAGTGGAAGTTTGATTATTGTATTGTGAATTGACTGAATGATTAAGTAAGGAGGGTTTCCTCCTTTCCCCCTTAGGGAAACCAGATGATTATTCTTTTGTTTTTTGTTCTAAATATTGTGGCCATTGTTGTGTGGCCATTTTAATGTTAAGCTGTTATGAACACTATATTGTGATTTTCTGTGATAAGACATAATGTTGTGAATATTGCATTGTGATATATTGTGAATGTTTGCCTTGATTTGTAATGGAATAAACAGAGTGTTCACTATGCTGTGTAATCTGAATCTTAAAAGCTGTTCACAATAGCATTCTTTTGGGAATCTGCTTGTGCATGGTGTTACACCTGGAGATAGCTTGCTTTGTGTGTCCCCCATGAGATACCGAGCTCCTTGAGAGCAGGGCCTGCCTTTTGCCTCTTCTTGTGTCCCCAGGGCTGCACCCAGTGTCTGGCACACAATAGGTGCTCCTACTTGACTGTACCACTCTCGGGGCTGCATCTTCTCGGCTGGGCACTGTATTTCCACCTTGCTACCAGCTGCAGGTGCTGGCTTTCCCCAGAGCCCCCTGTTCCTCTTGGGCACCATTTGCTGGAGGTGTAGTGCCTGGTAAACTTGACCTGAAGAAGAGGGGGCTAAAGTTCCTTCAGGGAATAGCTGGGTGCTAAACGTCACCAAGAGAAGTCAATAAGAATAAGTCTAATGTATAATCTATATCGGATTGCTTAATGTCTCAGGGAGGGGGAAGGGAGGCATAGAATGTGGAACTCAAAACAGTAAATAAAAATGTTAAAAAACTGGGAAAAAAAGAGTAAGTCTGCTCTTCTCATGACTTTTCTCCTAGTGCTAACACGATAGACCGAACCCAAACTTATTATCTGCTTGCAGTTAGGAAATTCCTTTTAACCTCTGGGAGTCATAGGTGGCAGGGAAGAAACCTTTGCTAATTGGCATGCCAATAAAACCAGAGGAGAGAACAGAAGCAGGTGGAAGCTGGCTCAGCTTGGCTTTCCCCTCATGCTGTCTTCCTAGCCTTGTTACATGTGTTGACCCCCACAAGACCACTGGTTGTGGGGCATTCCAGCCAGCACCAAGTACTAGGCCCTCTACGCGCCCCCTTCCCATAGCAAACCAAAGAGCCGATCAACCACTGGGCACGCAGATAGACTTCAATGTGAGAACTGCATGGGCTGGACCTCAATGCCTCAGCCCCAGTGAACAGTGCTCTTCTCATTAGGCAAAGAGGGGGCACGTGGGGGGGAAGGGGCAGAAGGAGAGATCGTATCAACCTCAGGGACAGAACCCTCAGTTTTTGTCAATCACCCTGAGGTGTGTTTCTGGAGGCTTTGCAGCCTGAATTCCTGAGTGCACTGGCTAAGGCCATTATTTGCTGTGGTCTTTTTTCCATTTCACTGGAATGTGGGAATTTGGAGAATTTGCTGATGGATGGCTAATAAGGTGGCTCAGCTGCTTCCATAGGCAGAACAAGATTGTTTGGTCTGGATTCTGTTTTCCCTGAGCTCTGGCTCCCCAGGCAGCAGGAGGCCTGACGGCTCTCTAGGTGTCCCCCTTCATCTCTTTTCTGACAGGTTCTGTCTGGTCATGGGTTCGGGGCGTTACCCAGGCAGCTTGGTCCAGGACAGCACACACTATGACTCTCCTTTTGCTCTGTCTCAAGCCCTCCCCACCCCCCAACCAGAATCTAGCAGGGGGTAAAAGACATTTCCACAAATGACTCCAAGACCGACCGTGCTACCCTGGAGGCTGTGTGATGTTAGATGTGGAATGAGAAGACCAGGCCTCCCACCCTGGTTCCAGCACTTCTCAGCCATCTCACCCATTTCTCTCTCTTTTGCCCCCAGTTTCCTTATCTGGAAAATAGATTGGATATCCTGAAAAGACCTCTTCCAGCTCTGTCTCTGATCCACGCGGGGGTCCAGGAGGGCAAGGACAGCTTCAGTTCTGGTACTTGTACCTGTGGTAGCTGCCCAGTGAAATAAATGTCCACAGCAGGAATTTAATAAAGTGAGTGCAGGTCTGACCTTGTGTAACACACTCCAATGGCTGCCTCTTTCCCATAGGATGAGGTTTTACCCTTCACAAGCTCACCTTCCCCATCTTTCTCTAGGCCCTTCCGGGGTGCAGCCACCTGGCCCGTGCCTCAGCATGGCCTTGTTCTGAGGACGAACTTGTTTGGAGCCTCACCCCTCCCTGGCTGCTGCTGGCCCCTCTACAGCCACCGTATTGATCTTGCGTGTCTCCATGCATGCACAAGGTTCTCCTTCAGCCCCATCTCAGAATGTCTGCTGCTTGACCGTCTTGGCCTTTTCTTTGGGTCCTCAGAGCTCAGGAGCGGGCCCAGCACTCATTCATGGGCTTAATAAATGTGCCTGCGTGTGTGACTGATTGATGAATGTTTGTTGATTGATTTGTAAATGTGGTTGAATTGAACCAAATTCTCCAAAGTGATGGTGGAGAGTGAAATGGTATTGTCAACATGGTCCACACTGGACTTGGAATGAATGTCCTGTTTCTTTGGTAAACCCTTGGTAGCCAAGCTCCTTGAAAGGGCCATCTGGAACTGGCCTTCCTTTTCTCCCCTCAGCCTGCTCTGCCCAGAGTTCCTACCGTTCTCTGAACCACCCTGTCCAGGGACCTTTTCTCCAACCTCCTTCTCCTGGGCCTCTGTAGCCTTGGTGCCTTGGGTCACCCTCTCTTCTCTCTAGGTTTTGGGGATACTGCCTCCTACCTCGCTGTCTCCTGCCGTATCCTCCTGGGATCCATCATGCTCCAGGCCTGGGTGAGCTCATCAGCTCCCATGGATTGAATGACGCTCTGTGTGGACGCTTCTCAAATCTGCAGCAAGCTGCTGAACTCAGCCTCACGTCTCCAATTGCCTTTCACGTAGAATGGGCTGAATGTCCAGTAGAATCTTGGGCTTGATGTGGGCTTCTCCCCTCCCCATTACTTCCCTTACTATCCTAGAGGGCATCCTATACCCCGTCCCACAGTCTCCCGACCCAGGACTCGTCCTGGACTCCTTGGTGTCTCTCACCCCCCAGATCTACCACGGTGCCAAGGCCTGCTGATTGCGCCTCTGCACCCTCTCTCCAATGTGCCCTCTTCTTTCTTCCACCACTGCCCCTGCCCTGCTGCAGGTGCTCATTGTGGGGTGCCTGGACTACTGTTTGCTGGGTTGGTTGCTAGCTTGCTAAAGGCTGCTGGGAAGTCTGCCTGCCGCCACCCTCTCCACTCTGGTCCAGCCACCAAAGAGTTCTTCCACCAGTGCAGAAGTGACCACAGCATCCCCTCCTCAGTAAACTGCAGGGGCTTCCTATGGCCTCCAGGATCTAACTCAGAATGTCTGGCATTCAAGGCCCTTTACAACCTTTCCCACCTTCCCTGGCTTCTTACCACTTGCTCCCCACCCTGGTGACCTGGGCCTCATGGCTGCTCCGGCACAAAGCCCCTCCATCTCTGGGCTCTGGACGTCCCCAGGCCCTGAGTCCTCTGCCTGCTTTGCTTCTCCTGATGACTGCCCCGGGCTCCCTTTCAGGGCCATCTTCTGCCCCCTAGTTCTGGTGCCTCGCTGGCTCTTTCCTACTGACCCTGTGCAGAGGAAGCTGCCTCCCAGGCTAGATTGCAAGCTCCCTGAGGGCAGGGTCTGCCTCCTGCCTTGCTCTGTATCCCCAGCACCCAGTAGGCACCTCAGAAACATTCCCCCAGCACCCAGTAGGTGCTTCATGAACATCTCTCCCAGCACTTCCAAAGGACCCAGCACCCAGTAGGTGCTTCATGAACGTCTGCCCCAGCACTTCCATACTACCTAGCACCCAGCAGGTGCCTCATGAACATCTTCCCCAGTACTTCCATAGTACCCAGCACCCAGTAGGCGTCTCATGAACATTTCTCCCAACACTTCCAAAGGACCCAGCACCCAGTAGGTGCTTCATGAACATCTCCCCCAGCACTTCCAAAGGACCCAGAACCCAGTAGGCGCTTCACATTCTCCAGCACTCAGTAGGTGCTTCATGAACATCTCCCCCAGCACTTCCAAAGTACCCAGCACCCAGTAGGCGCCTCATGAACATTCCTCCAGCACCTAGTAGGTGTTTTATGAACACTTCCCCCTTTAAGAATGCACAGGAAGGCTGGGGGAAGGAGGCCAAGGGGGAGAAGGAAGGGGTGTCAAGGGGGCATCTGCAAAGGAGGGGTAGGGAGGGAGAGGAGGAGGGGGCAGCTAGGTGGCGCCAGAGGACCCGAGTTTAAATGCAACCTCAGACGCTTCCATGCCCCGTGACCCTGGGCGAGTCACTTCACCTGGCTTGCCTCAGTTTCCTTTTCTGTACCATGAAGCCGAGAAGGAGGACAATCCCCCGGGGGCCACGGACAGCCGGGTGGGGAGAGGAGAAGAAAGAACCCCGTTTTACAGTTCAGGACACTGTGGCAGGCCCCTGACGCCTTGTGCCCCCTCAGGTGTTCCCAGCCGTGGGCGCCACCTGGCGGCTCTAGGCTGAAGCGGGTAAGGAGGGGGCGGGGCGAGTGGGAAGAGACGCCCAGAGCCATCATGGCGGGAACGGCTTCGTTTCCGCCCCGCCTCTTCCGGCGGACCCTGATCCGGAAGGATTCCCTCCCCCCCCCCCCCCCCCCCTCCCGCATCCTCCCTTGCGGCTGAGTCTCCGAGCCGCGGCAACCTCTACTCCGGCTCCAGGTATGGCGGGTGTGGGGGGGAGGGGCTGGGGTCAGCGGGGGTCAGCGGGCGGGCGCAGGCCCCCCGCCCCCAGCTGAGCCTCAGTTTTTCTCGTCTGTCAAATGGGAGCACGGGGAGGATCTCCCTCCGCAGCTGCTCCCGCTCTGCATTAGGCGATTAATAAACGCAGCCGGAGGCGGGGCCGGGGAGGGGGCCGCCCCGCCTCCGTCTCCGGGCATCCTGGGGCATTCCCACTTTCCAGATGGGGAAACTGAGGCAGTCGGCTCCGGCCGAGTTCCTGGAGGGCGGGACGCTTCTGGGAAACCCAAAGGAATGGAGCTGAGGGTCTCGACCCCCAGCTCGTGGGGGGAGGCCCTGCTCCCCGAGACCTGCCATCAGGAAGGCCTGAGTTCAAATGCGACCACAGCCGCGCCCTCGAGCCCCTTGTGGCCTTTGATCTCCTCCTGAGCCCGGAGGGTCGGGACACTGAGGCTGGGGGGGCGGGGCAGGAGAGCCTCCCACTGAGTCCCGCCCTTGGGCGTCACCACCCCCTTCCCCCAGCGCTGCCCTCTCCTCCCCTCCCCCAGGCTGGAGGCGTCATGTTGGAGGACAGCCCGGGCCCAGAGCCGGCCTTCTCCCTGAGGACGGCAGCGCTGCGAGTGTTTGACCTCCCACTGGCTTGGTACCGCTCCCTGGTGCAGGTAAAGACAGGCCGGGGTGAGAGCCTCCCCTCGGCTGTGCACCCTGCTGTGCAGGGGCCTCTAAGCTCTGCTCTGTGCTCTCCCTGCGGGTATCTGCCCCAGGAAGGGCCGGCACAAAAGGGGCCCGGAAGAGCCTCATCCTCCTCCTTCTACCCCCCCAGCCTACCTCTGCCTGCCCCTCCCAGGATGCCTTTAGCCTGCACACAGTCCATCCCTATGTCCATCTCCATCCTTTGGCTCCCCTATTGGCATGAAATCTCCCTGGGGAAGGAAGGGCCGTGTCCATTCTTGGTATCCCTGTGCTTGGCACCGTGCCCAGTACAGAGAAGCCCCCGATTGGCAGAGAGCATGGAGAAGGCCAGAACTGGGCTGAGGGGGCCCCAGGAGACAGCCAAGAGTCTGGCTTCCAGCCTGCCACCCTCTAGGGAGGCAGTGGGGGCAGCTGCTACAGGAGCCACATCTTAGGAAGCCTCTCCTTGGAGCTGACCCACTTATGCAGGACCTCCTTGTCTCCTGTTTCAGGCCAGAGGAACCCCTTTGCCATAAGACCTGCCTGCGCTGCAAGAGGAGCCCTGCAGCCCCCTTCCTACTGCTGAGCCTGGTGTGGCAGGGGACCTCCCAGACCCTTTTCCCCACATCCCTCTCCTTATAGTGGGGCTCTGCCCCCTCCCTCCCTCCCTCCCACCCTTTTCCAGAAGAATAGCAGCAGGGGGAGATCTTAACACATTTAGCTAAAATCTTGGTCGATTCATGGGCATCCTTCCCTTCCTCCCTCCGCTTTGTCTGGGGTGACAGCGAGAGCCCTGTGGTCAGCATCAGAGCGCCCGGGCTCTGTGTCCTTCATCGTTTTGGGTCAGTTAGCTGGTGAGCAAGTATCCCATGTCTGTGCCGGGCCGGGCACCAGCCCAAAGACACCAGGACAAACGGGAAGGCTGTCTTAGGCTGGAGGGGTTCAAAGAAGAGAAAAAAGGGTGTTCCCCTAGAGAGAAAACAGCTGCTCCAATGCTTGGAGGCAGGGGCCTGCCTGGGATGGAGACAGAAGCAACGGCTGGCTCTGTGGTGTGATGTTAGAATGACTGAAAGATGGCTTGTTTGGATGAAATGCTGGAAGAAGGGGGGGTCTGTTGGTGAGCACACTTAGTGTAGAGGAACAGGCTCCTTCTGGGCAGGGGTCCCTCGAGAACTGACATTTCCAAGAGAGAGGAATTGGGGCTTGGATCTTAAGTGTCTTAAGGACCATGTGACCCCTTTGTCGTCCAGCTTTGGAGAGGTCATACCAGTGAGACCCGTCCAGTTCTTTTCAGTCCAGTGACTGACAAAGGTGTCTCTGGAGGCTGGTTTTTGAATTTGTTTGGCCCACCTGTTGAAAAACATTACAAGGGTAATATTGGAGGTCAGATTTGGAGCGTTACTGATTTTAGACAAAGCCCCAGGACGTCCACCCACATTGGATTCTTAGTCTGAGTGTGAATGTGCAAATTTAGCAAGATGTGTGTGGAAAAAGTCCTTCATGCTTATTAGCATAGGTAGGAAGATTTAGAGAAAGAGAAGACAGTTCAGGCTGTGCTTCTGAAATGTATACTTTTAATAATATTTTATTTTTCCCCAATTATATGAAAAAATAGTTTTTATTATGCAGCTTTTGGTTTTAAGTTTTGAATTCCAAATTCTACCCGTATTTCCTTTCCTGCCCTTTCCTCTCTCTGAAATGGTAAGAAATCTGATATAGGTTATCCATGTGCAGTCATGCGAAACATTTCTGTATTAAGTGAACAATGGTACGCTTCCGTCTGTAGTCTCACAATCTCAGTTATTTCTCCGGAGGCAGATAGTGTGCTTTATCTTGAGTCCTCTGGGACTGTCTTGCATCTTTGTATCACTAAGAAGAGCGACATCATTCACACTTGATCTTTGTACAATGTTGCTATCCCTGCCTGCTCTCCGGGTTCTGCTCACTTCCCTCTGCATCAGCTCGTGTGAGTCTTTCCAGGTTTTTCTGAAATCATCCTGCCTGTCATTTCTTATAGCACAATAATATTCCATCACAGCCATCCATTCCCCAGTGGATGGGCATCCCCTCAATCTCCAGTCCTTTGCCACCACAAAAAGAACGGCTATAAATATTTTTGTGCAAATAGGTTCTTTTCCTTTTTTAAAAGTCTCTTTTGGATACAGAGTAGCAGCGGTATTGCCGTATCAAAGGGCATGCCTGTGGGGGTGTTGTTCCAAACCGCTGTCCAGAATGGCTGGGTCGGCTGCAGCTGTGCCCGCAGTGCCTTTGGGCACCACTTTCCCCACACTCCTCCCCAACACTGATCGTGTTCCTTCTCTGTCATAGGTGTGAGGTCGTGCCTGAGGTTTGTTTTAAGTAGCTGCTAAATGCTTTCAAGTAACAAGAATGACATTTTTATGATATGATTTTAGACTTGTTTTTAGGTATGATATTCAATATCTTTTTAACTTTTTAAATTTTGCTTTATTTTTCCTGCTGTGTTCGTAAGCAGATGAAGACTTATCCTTTAAAATTTTCATTGTGTGTTTCTATTGGACTGGAACAGCTCTCGTGTTCTTCATACAACTACTGCTTCAAATGGGGCAAACTGAAGTAGCACGAGCCCTCATGGGATCTGCCCGTGTTTGTGGGCTGATTTTCCACGTGTAGTATGGGTTCCTTGAGGACAGGCCCCTTTGTTTTCCCTCATCTTTTTTTGGTCATCCTGGGGGTAATGCCGTAGGACGGGCTCGCTGAAAGCTTCTTGACTGATGGGCGGGTCTGGCGGCAGCCTACCCAACAAAGAGGCTTTCCTTGTTCCTTAGCAGTTGGAAGGAGGCCCTCCAGGAGGCTTCTGGGAGCTGCTCTTGGCCTTCTGGCCTGTGGCTACATACGTATAGAGTCAGGGGCAACACGGAACCTTGGGATGGGTCTGGTTTCACAGACTTGGGATAAATGTCGCATCTGACGCTTTTGTTCCAAAGAATCCATTTTACAAGGATAAGATGGAGGAGGGGTGGAGAGAGAGCAGTTTTCTGAGTACATGCTGGGGGTTTTAATGGCCCTTCTCTCAGTGGTGAGAGGTGGGGGCTGTGACCTTGATGCAGGAGTTAGTACAATGGTAAATATTTCAGAAAAGTTGTTTTGTCTGGAGGGGTTTTAATTACAGAAATACTAAGAAGACAAATGACTATTCTCTGAACCTTGGAGATGGAGAAAAGACCAGCCTTAGAGTTACACGCAAACAAACTCTCCGATAAAAAAACCGTTGCAAAATGAAAAACCTGCTCAACTCCGAAGGCTGCAAAGCAATTGCAAAGGAAAGGAGGGCCCATGGATTTCCTTTTGGTCGCCAGATGGTGGCAAGCAGGCCCAGCCCTGACGGTTTCCATCCAAGATGAAGGAGGTTATTCTGAGTGGATAGGCAGTTCTGTTCAGGAGACTTCACCTTTTGGCTCTCTCGAGGTTCAGCCCCCGTGCTGGCCCTCTCTTGGGGGTCACTCTCACTTCCTGCCTGGCCCTCTCCTCCTGAAGCACACAACATCCAGACGCTTCTTCCCACCATGGTGCTCACATTGCACTTGTCCTCATGCTGAGAAGATTTCGAGATTCAGCTCTGCATTAGCGAGAAATTTGGAGGAGCTGTGGCTTCGGGTCTCAGAGTGCTTTGCAGTCAGATGGGCCGATGGACCAGGTCAGCGGCCGTCTGTGCAAGTGTGTGTTCCACTGCATGGTGGCATTCTGTGCCCACTTGGTTTTTCTCTGTGCTCATTAAGGCAGACTTTTTGAGCAATTGTGGATCTCATCGAGGAGGCCCTCGTGTTTAGGACTTGATGTGGTCAGTGCACTGCTGTTGCAATGGATATTCTTCAGCTTTTTTTTTTTTTAGTTTTTCAGTTAGCAGCAGTCTGCTTCTCTTCTGCACCCCCTTGTCCCCCGACCCCCGCCGGCCAAGATGGAAAACGAGGTAAAACTCCTGCCATACATAGTCCAACAAAGCGTTTTCTCGTTAGCCGAGTCCGCCCCGCAGCCTCATGCTGTGTTAGGCTCTTCGCCTCCCCCTGAGGAGGTGAGAGCCTCGTTACTCCTCCGGAGTCACGGCTGATCACGCTGCATTGGTGTTCCTGGGTCTTTGCCGCGTTGTTTCTGTCTGACTGGTTGGCCTCAGTTCATACGGTTCTTCCCAGGTGTCTCTGGCATCATCCCCTTTGTCCTTTCTTGCAGCACTGCAGTGTTCTTTCCTTGATGGGCACCCTCTTGGCTATCTCAGAAAGAGCCATAGAGATTTGTGCATGTCCTTAGTTACAACTTGCTTTGCTTATGACTGACCCTTCTCCAGTTTACTTTCTGTCTTATCCCCCCTTCTCTTGTTTTCCTCCTATTTTCCTACTGAGTGAAATGTGCTTCTGTGCCCAGCTCCGTGCGGTCTTTCCTCCTCTGACCAATTCAGATGAGAGTGAGGTTCAGGGATCAGCTATTCCCCACCCCTCCTCTTTGTTAGTCGATTTCTACTTAGAGAACACTGGCCCAGGAGTCAGGAGGACTTGAGTTCAAATGCGGCCTTACACACTTAATACTTACTAGCTGTATGACCTTGGGCAAGTCATTTAACTCCAATTTCCCTGCCTTCCCTCCTCTAAAAAAAAGACAAAAAAATAATAATAATAGGTTTCTACTTGCACACTTTCATCATGTGAGATAATTTTCCCTAAATGCAAGACCTGCCACCACCCCAGCCCCCCTCCACCTTTTGCTGTGTAGTCTCTGCTCTCCTTAGTGGGTCATCTCGCGGTGTCCAGACGTGAGCCGTCTGTCCCTCCGTTGTCTGTCCGTGTTTTGTCCCTCCTGACTCCAGGGTTTGGACTTCAGAGTTTCTCTCCAGCTCTCTGGGCTTTTCACCAGGATTGCTGGGAAGTTCTCATTGAAGGTCCGTTTACGCCCTGTAACAGTGAACTCACTTTTGCTGGGTAGGTTATTGTGAGCCTGTATCCTCTGCTGTTCTTACAAGCTCTTCAATCCTTGATGCTGGTATCTGCCAAACCCCATGTGATCATGACTCGAATTCTCTCTTTCTGGATGCTTGTTGGGCTCTGGATTTTGGTTGTGATCTTCCTGGGAATTTTCATTTGGGGGTTTATTTCAGGAGGCAAAGGATAGATTCTATTTCTACTTTCCCCTCTAGTTCTAAGACATCTGGACAGGTTTCTTGAAATAGGGTATCCAGGCTCTTTTGGGGGTCATGGTGTACAGGTAGTCATTATTTTTTTGATGGATAATTTTTTTAAAATAAGTTTTTATTGACATTTTCTGTTTCTGTTATCCCAAGCATCTCTGTCTCTTCTTCTCCTTCTCCCAGGGAACCATCCCAGATGAGAAATAACATTGTTTTTTCCTTTTTGGAGGGGGGAGGGCAGGGCAGTTTAGGGTTAAGTGACTTGCCCAAGGTCACACAGCTAGTAAGTGGTCACATTTGAACTCAGGTCCTCCTGACTCCAGGTCTGGTGCTCTATTCACTGTGCCACCTAGCCGCCCCAGAAATAATATTTTTTAAGGAAACAAAATCAGCACACCTGGTGGTTATATTGAAAGGATCTGAAGCCATGAAATCTGTAATATGTGTGATCTTCCCATTTCCAGGAAGGTGTCTTCCCATAGCTCTTCCCTCAAGCTTCACTGTACTGTTCTTATCTGGTTATTTACTTTTGGATTTTTTGTGGGTGGCTCTTTCCAGCCCCATTGTTTTCTCTGCCCTGCTCCAGTCCAGTGGTTCTGTTTCCTGGCTCAGCTGTTTTCATTGTGAGATACCTCACTTCCTCTTCCATCTTCTCAGCCTTCTGAGGGTTTTTTTTCATGTTCTCTTCTTGTCTGAGAGTGTCCTTCCTTGGCTTCTACGGGGTCCACTTGGACTTTGGGGAGTTTGCTGCTTGGACTTGGCCTCATGGGCTCTTGCTTCATTTCCTCCAGGAATTCTAGTTGGATTGGTGCCCAGGTTCTTTTTTTCTCAGAGGCTTTACATGTAGGTGCTTTGGAACCCTTCTCTTCTTGAGGGTTTGTTTCTTTTCTTTTTTTTGCTTTTTGGAGCACAGTTGGGGTTAAGTGACCTGCCCAAAGTCACATGGGCTAGTAAACGTGTCAAGTGTCAGAGGTTGGATTTGAACTCGGGTCCTCCTGACTCCAGGGCTAGTACTCTTCTCACTGCGCCAGCTAGCTGCCCCTTGCGGGTTTGTTTCTTGAGTATCCTGTCACTACAATGGCTTTTTATGGAGGGGTTCTTTTTTTGTTTGCTCATTCTTCCAGCCTTCCTCACCTCAGACTTGATGTGAGGACCAAGCTCTGCGGGCCTCTGGAGGGAAGGTCTGCACTGCTCCTATTGCTTCCCTCTTGGAGTATTTGGTGGACAGGTAGCTCAGGCCAGGCACCTGATGGCTGTCTGGGCTCCCAGGGTGCTCTGAGTTGGTTCCGTCTCAGTGCTGCTGCTGTGGTCTGAATTCTGCAAGTCCTGAGCTGCGGGATCCTGATGGAAGCTGCTGGCCTTCGCCCCCATCATCCAGTGGGCCTAGAGGCTCCGTTCCTAGGTTTATTGCACAGGTCCTGCTTCTCCTCTGTACCCCTGGCTATGGGTCCCCAGCGCAGTCTAGCCGGGCCACTCATGGCAAATGTCCCCGCACATCCCCCATGCCCTGCTGTGTGTCTGGCCTGGGGGCCAGGTCCTTTCCTGTGCTGGAGTGCTCAGCCCATAGTCTGTCCCCGGCCCACAGACCTCCCTGTCTGCCTCCCTCTGCCAGACTGGCCTGTAAATACTACCCCCTGGGACTTTTTCCTGGGTTTTCCCATTGTGATTCAGTCTGGTGTGTTTGGTGAAGTTGGAGGGCGAGCTGGGCTACGTAGGGGCAGTGGACAGAGCACTGGGCCTAGAGTCAAGATGGTGAGTTCAGATCCAGCTTCAGATGTTTCCTAGCAAGGTGACCCTGGATAGGCCATTGAGCCTCTGCCTGCCCCAGTTTCCTCCCCTGTCAAATGAAGGGGCTGAACCTGATGATTCAGTGACACACAGAAGGGAGCGCTGGACATGTGGGATAGAGCAGGGGGTCACTGAATGACCTCTTGTCCCACGACTTCAAGGCTGCTCCACTGAGAGTCGAGACCCTTAATAACAAAGGACTTAAAACAGTCCATTTGTCCCCTTCTGGTCCCTTCCTCCCTCCTGCCCTTTCTTTCATTTGTCTTTTCCAAGACTGGCACTCTCTGCCTTGGCCAGGGTGGAGGTACGGGGGCTCCTCATGGCCCAGGACCCTTGGTCAGCATAGCACTCAGTGGCTTAGGGCTCCTTGAAGATCCCCTGCGTGGCCTTGCCCTGGCCGACCCCTCAGGCCTCTCAGGCCAGGCATGCCGGACATCCAGATGTCACGGGGGTGGGTTTTGAGTCTTTTTTCACTCTCTGACTCCTGACTTGGTTCACTTTCAGATCAAATTTTCTCCTGGGGTTAAGAAGCTGTTTGCGGTGACCGCAGTGAGCGCAGTGTCTGTCCTTTTTCTGGCCCATCACTTTAAAAGAAGACGTGGAAAGAAAAAAAGAAAAGGGTTGCCGTGGGAACCTGGGCATCTTGCCCTGGAATGTGCTAAAACAGCTTCTGAAAAAGGTATGTGTGTGTGTGGGGGGGGGGGGGGAGCCGAAATGAGCCTGTACGGTAAATCCCCACAGAATCCGGTGTCTCTGGTGGGGGCTGGGCCTGCACTGTGGGGGATTCCCAGCATGGAAGCTGCCAGGAGACAGGGCAGCCTGGCATGTGCGATCCCCTTGGTGGTATCTGCTGGCCAGGATGGTCAGAGGCTAGGCTGGACTCCCTCGAGCTAGGCCTGCCCGTGGTCATTACATTGGGCATAATCTTCCTTGTCCAGTCACGTATTGTCTTCTTTATTCCAGAAGCAACTCTCAGCTTTCACAAAATCCTGTCGCCCATGCTTTGGGCCGGCTGTACATTTGGGCGTTTTAAAGAATTTTAATATGTTTTCTTTTCTCCCCAATTATGTGTTAAAACAATTTATAATTTTTTTTAACTTTCTGAATTCCAAATGCTCTCCCTCCTCCCTCCCTGAGCAGTCTCATATATGTCACACCTGCCCAATCAGCTAGACTGTTTCCTTTAGTTGTCTTGTACAAGAAGACTGGAATAAAAGGAGAATTAAAGAAAAAAACATGAAAAGCAGCCTGCTTCCGCCTTAGCCCATAGCCGCTCTTCCTCCGGAGGTAGATGGCAGTTCAGGGCATTTTCATATTTTGCTAGAGTCTTCTTTCTCCCTTCCTTATGTAGGTGCTGCCATCCTCCTCCCCACCGCGGGCTCCTTTGCACCCTGTGCCCCGTGGCTCCTCATGCTGATTCCGCTGGTATAGGCCCGCCTGCCTGCTTCAGCTCTCTACCTGCTTTCTCTAGGAAGCCTGCCCTCTGCTTGGCTGTCTGTCGCTCATTTGTGTAGCGGGGTTTGCCCATCCTCCCCAGCGCCTGGCTCCTAGGAAATGCTTCATTCCTGTGGCTGCCTAGGCAGACATAGGAGCCAGTCACAGTGGCCCTGCCTCGCCTCCTCCTCGGATCTGTCCTTCCCCCTCCTTCTACCTTTTCCACATTGGATTGACTGATGAAGGGGCATGAGCCCTAACCTCCCATGACTCTGTGTGTGTTGTGTTGTTAGGTTCCAGCTGTTCCAGCAGCCGACAGAACCTGACCCTGTCTCTGAGTTCGGCTAAAGACAAAGGGTCTCAGTCCGGTGTCTACACCAATGGAGGCCTTTTCAGCAAATACTCGGGTTCTGTCCAAAGCTTAGCCTCGGTGAGTAGAGCCCCACAGTGCTTTCATCTAGTGGGTTTGGGCTCAGAGGGACCTTTTGGTTATGTGCTTTTAGGGGCTCACCCTCTTTCTGTGAGGAATGCAGAAGCATTGCCTGTGGCAGCCATGTTGAAAAAGAAACGTCCCTATTGTGCTTCCTTAAAGGGGAATGTCCAGCAGAGCTCCTCTGTGCCCCTGGGGTGCTGGGATCTTCTCTTTTTCACTAGGAGCCCTGGAGTTCTGGCTCCCCCAGACTGCAGGAATGAAAGGAACTGAGGGAACCATACAGTTTATTAGCATAGAAGATGGGCCAGCGGACTGCCCAATTAGTCCAAAGACCCTGAATACAGAGGGACACAGATCTTTATGAATTAAAAAGAAAGAATCAAATAAGACCAATTAACTAAAAGAAAGCAATTAACTGGGACCCAGAAGTAGGTAATCTGATTTCTGATTGGAGGAAAGAGTAGGGACTTTCCAAGGCAGGAGGGGGAGAGTGAACGGGTACTGGTTGCCTGAGATCAGGAAAGGAGGTGTCCTCTTCCCCCCAAATGTCTGTGAACAGACCAGTATGGGGCCAGTTTTCAGAGGACGCAGGTGGGCTGCTGGAGGCTGCATCAGCCTTTGGATCTGCCTGGCTTTCTGGTCAGCGTGGGGCTGAAAGTCAACCAGAATGAAGTGGATATTCTCTTCAGGTGTGGGGGCATCTGGTGGCCCTTTTGGTGTGACACATGAGGGTGGCCATAGGGCATGGGGCTGTATGTCCTCAGGGCCCCAGGCCTTCATGACAAAGTTGTGGTGGTTCCTAAAGGTAGGAACAAGAGGCAGCCGTGGGAGCCACTACCCAAATCCCAGGCTTGGGCCTTCTTCAACCGCCTTCCTTTGATGGAAGGAGCAGGATTGTTAAAGCAGAGTGCAGATCCCCAGACAGGCTCTGGTAACGTGTGGTCTTTAGGGCGCCTGGGGGTTAATTCTTATGTTAGATTTCTCTGACCCCATGTCCTCTTCTCCCTCATATTTTGTTCCCTTCCCCCACCCCACCCCCAAATAAATAAAAACAGTAAGGTCCTGGAGTCACTCTGTGGGTGCAGTCAGGTGGGCTCCTTGGCAGTGAAGATGATTATCCCCAGATCCCACGAAGAGCATCCTTAGATCCTAGGCCTGCTGGGGCAAGGGGGCTGACTCCCTTGATATGTGTCAGAGCCTAGCGTCTGGCACACGGCAGGCTCTCTATAAAGGCTTATTCCTTGCCCTTCTGATGGCTCCATGAGGCATCATCAGTGGGGTGAGGGGTACAGAGGTGGCCCTGGTTGGCCCAGCGGGGAGCCTCATCTGATGGGGCAGAAATGCAAGTGACCAGAGTCTACAGCGCTGTGAAGGGAGGGCAGAGCTCAGGATGAAGCAGAGTCCTGGAGGATGGCTGTCCCTGGGGGTGACTGAGCTAAAATAAACCTAGATGTATGACCGGGGAGGAACTGGCTGGACCCTGGGGACAGAGACCCTGAGTCAGGAGCTGACCAGCTAGTGCCTAGAAGCGGGCTACAAAGATCTGGGCCCAGTCCTTTGGTGGGCTGAATGAAGGTGGAGTGTTGCCCTGCCCTGGAGATAGCGACCACAGCTGTGGTGTCTTCTGGGGGCGCCTGGCATGGCCGGGCAGGCTGATCCATCCCTGCTGCAACGAGACACGGTGGGGGCCGGATCTGAGGCCTAGGGAAAGCACAGAAGGGGGAGCAGGGGCTTTGCTCATCTTTGGCCTGAGGCAGGACCTGCGGAGCCTTGACTCAGGGAGGTGATGGGGGACAGCATCCTCCCAGCAGAACCCTGTGGGACTCTGGAGCCTCCTCCTAGGAGCCTGACCCATCCGTGTTTCCTTACCCAGTTAATGTCTGTGCCCGTGCACAGCATATTTTCCTAGGCCCAGAACAGACCTGAACAATGACTCTCCAAGCCCCTCTCCCTTGCCCCACAGTGGGGCCAAAGCAGCAGCTGTTTGATTTTCATGAGGGTCTTGGCTTCTCTCTGTCAGGAGGGGCACTGGACTCTGCCATTAAGCAGGGTCTGTAGGCCTTGCACCGCTGATGGAATTGGCTGTAAATTCCCACTTGGATGTGAGAGCTGGTCTCAGAATTCCCTGTGAGGGCCGACGGGCCCTGCCAGCAGGACTCGAAAAGCCCATTTATTCTCCTTTCAGGTCCAGAGTGCCAATTCTGGTCATAGCTGTGCTTGTGGCAATTCCAATTCCTGGGACAAGACGGATGAGGAGGACTTAAAGCTGGTCAATATTCCTGTGACCACTCCTGAAAATCTGTACTTGATGGGTAAGAAAGATGCCTCTAGACGTGTGGGATTTGAAGATTGGAACCTTATCTAATGCTCGTAATTAAGTGAGCCATAACATGCTACATAGACTCTGGCATCTTTTTAAAAAATTTTTAAATTTGAAACTTAAATACTGAAACTTAAATACACAATAGAGAAAAAGAAACATATTATACACTTAAATGTTGAAACTTAAGTACAGAATAAGAAAGGTGTGCTATGTGCACAGCAGAATGTGGGAGAGAAGGGGCGGCTATGTGGTGCAGTGAATAGAGCACCAGCCCTGGAATCAGGAGGACCTGAGTTCAAATCTGACCTCAGACACTTAACACAAAATCTAGCCGTGTGACCTTGGGCAAGTCACTTAACCCCAACTGCCGTCCAAAAAGCAAAAAAAAAAAAAAAAAAAAAAAGAATGTGGGAGAGGATTCTGAATATACAGCAGTACATTTCATTTCAAGAAGGCCCATCCCATAACTGCCACGTGGCATTTCTAGAGCTTCCCTTCTTCCCTTTGCTTTCTGGTGGGCTTTCTGTTCTTCTCTCCTGAGCACTGTCTGCTCTGGTCTGGTTCCCCTTCCTCCCCCCACACCAGAAGCTACAATTAAACATGGATGTGTTAATGTAAAGATACAGGTGTATATGGACACAGATACATGTACAGAGACATACATACATATGTCAACCTATACTTTCCCTGACAAATTCTCCTCCTGATCTTTGTTTTATATTTGTGCCTACCTCTTATTTCCTGTCCCTCCTAACTCCTCTGCTTTGCTTCCACCCACTGCCTTGCCCTCTGTTACCCTCCTGCCTGCCCCCAGGATCCCTCCCTTATCCTCTCATGCCCATAAATCTGAGCCCCCTTCCATACCCCTTCACCCTTCCTTCTAGACATCCCTCCCTTGTTCTCTGGAAGATTTCTGTACTCTTCTAGGTATGTATGTCTTGTCTCTCTTAAACCCATTCTCAGTGAAAGAAGGTTTCCAGAACTTCCAGTCCTCCTCCCCCATTCAATTCTTGTGTTGGTTCTTCCTCTTCTGCCTCATTGGTATGAGATAATTACTCTTTTTACTTTTTTTAATTAAAAATTTCTAAAATTACCTTTTGTTTATTTTTAGTTTACACCATTCATTTCCACAAGATTTTGAGTTATAAATTTTCTCCCCATCTTTCCCCTACCTACCACCCCCAAAACAGCCATCCCACTGTATACCCCTTCCCCCAATCTGCTCTCTCCTATATCCTCTCCCATCACCTCTCTGACTTTCTGGTAGAGCAAGATGAATCTCCCTACACCAGTGCCTGTGTATCTTATTTCCCAGTTGCATGTAAATAATAACAATAATTATCATATATATGTATATATATTTTAAACATTTGATTTTTGAAACTTTAAATTCTAGATTCTTTCCCTTCCTCCCTCGTCACCCACTCCTACTGGAAAGACAAGCCATTCAGTATAGGCTGTACATGTGTAGCTACACAAAACATTACCACAGTGGACATACTGTGAAAGACTGACTGTATTTCCCTCCATCCTATCCTGCCCCCCACTTGTTCTATTCTCTGCTTTGTCCCTGTCCCTTTACAGAAGTGTGTGCTTCTAACTACCCTCCCCCCAATCTGCCCTCCCTTCTATCATGCCCTCCCTTTTCCCTTCCCCCTACTCTCCTGTAGGGTAAGATACCCAATATAGTGTGTATGTTATTCCCTCCTTAAGCCAAATTCAGTGAGAGTAAAGTTGACCCATTCCCTTTGCTTTCCTGTTCTTCCCCTCCATTGTAACAGTTATCCCTTGCCTCTTCTATATGAGATAATTAACCCCATTCTGTCTCTCCCTGTCTCCTCTCATTATATTCCTCTTCTGCCTCAGAATTTCACCTTTTAAAATATCATCCCTTCTATTCAATTGCTCTTGTGACCTCTGTCTATGTACACATATATACACACTCCAATATGTATTCATATGCAAATATAACCTCCTTTGTAGACATGTGTATGTGTATATATATATATATATTCCCTTCAACTATCCTCATATTGAGAAAAGTTTCACAAGTTACAATTCTCATTTTTCCATGTTGGCATGTAAATAGTTCAGCTTTGAAAAGTTCTTATGATTTCTTTTCCCTGTTTATCTTCTCATGCTTCTTGTGTTTGAATGTCAAACTTTTTATTCAGCTCTGGTTTTTTCATCAAGAATGCTTGAAAGTCTTCCACCGCATTGAATGACCATATTTTCCACTGAAACATTATACTCAGTTTTGCTGGGTAGGTGATTCTTGGTTTTAATCCTAGCTTCCTTGTTCTCCGGAATATCATATTCCAAGCCGTTCGGTCCCTTAAAGTAGAAGCTGCTAGATCCTGGGTTATCTTGATTGTGTTTCCACAGTATTCAAATTGTTTCTTCTTGGCAGCTTGTAATATTTTCTCCTTGATCTGGGAACTCCAGAACCTGGCTATAATATTCCTAGGAGTTTTCTTTTGGGGATCTTTTTCAAGAGGTGATTGGTGAATTCTTTAAGTTCTATTTTGCCCTCTGGTTCTAAAATATCAGGGTATTCCTTGAGAATTTCTTGAAGGATTCTAAAATATTCTGGTTGTAAAATATCTGGGCAATTTTCCTTGAGAATTTCTTGAAGGATGATTTCTAGGTTCTTTTTTTCATCATGGCTTTCAAGCGGTCCAATAATTTTTAAATTGGCTCTCCTGGATCTATTTTCCAGGTCAGTGGTTTTTTCAGTGAGATGTTTCATATTGCCTTCTATTTTTTTTTCATTTGTTTGGATCTGTTTAATAGTAACTTGATTTCTCATAGTCATTTGCTTCCATTTGCTCCACTCTAATTCTGAAGGAATTATCCTCTTCAGTGAGCTTTCAAGATTCTTTTTCCAACTGGCCAGTTTGACTTTTTAAGGTATTCTTCTCCTCATTGGCTTTTTGGGCCTCTTTTGCCATTTGAGTTAATCTATTTTTTAAGGTGTTATTTTCTTCAACAACCTGACTCTTTTTTCAGGATTTTCTTGCATCATTCTCATTTCTCTTCCCAATTTTTCTTCCACTTCTCTTATTTGGTTTTCAAAATCCTTTTTAAGTTCCTCTATGGGTTGTAACCAGTTTACATTTTTCTTGGAAGCTTTTGGGGCAGGAGTTCTATGTTGTCTTCTTCCCATTCCATGTTTTGATCCTTTTTGTCCCCCAAAAAAGAATCTGAAGTTGAATTGCTGGTCTTGCTTTGCTTCCTTTGCCTGCTCATGTTGCCAATCTAGAACTCTGCTTTCAGAGGAGAGAGCTCTGTCCCAAATCGCTGGAGTTTTTGCAGCTGCCAGATCTATTAGGAGGCTGCTGTCTCTGCAGCTTTGGTTGTACCACCAGCTTTGGCTCACTGGTCACACACCTCAGGACCACCAGCCAAGACCAGGATTCTGATCCAGGCAGGTTAAGGCGAGAGCACTTAGCCTCTGAATGGTCGCTTGGCCCCCCTGCAATCTGCAGGCCCAGAGCTCTGAAGCAGTCAGGTGGAGGTGGCTGCACAGCTGCCGCTTCCGCCACTTCTGGCTCTGGGGGCGGAGGGCTGGACCCACTCCTCTGTCTCCCCCAAATTCAGCCATGTTCTACTGACCTTTCACTTTGCCTTTGGCATTTATGGGTTCATAATTCTGGAAACGGCCACACCTGCCAGTTATGCACTCTCCTGAAGGCTCCAGTTGGTTGGTCCCAGCTGCCCTGGGGCTAAAACCCTGGGTTCACACTTGGCTTTGCTCTGCCTTCAGCCCACTGTGATGAACCCTTCTCGTTCGCCTGCCAGGCTGCCTTCCGTGGGAGCTTTGTTTCTCTGTCACTTTGTGGGTTCTGGATCTCTAAAATTTGTTTAGAGTCATAATTTATAGATATTTGAGGTGGTTATGGGGGGAGTTGTTACAGTTTTGGGGGGTCAGGCTGTATAGGTT
>CM053593.1:305854-416024 GCA_028646575.1 Pseudocheirus occidentalis | reverse complement strand
CTATACCCTTCCTCAACAGGCTTCGGGCATCCTTGGCTCCCGGCTTCCGCTTTCTCCGGGAGAAACAGCTGCACAGAAAACTTAAGACACAGGGCTTGATTCTTGCTACTTTCTCTTAGGCTTGGCGTGGCTGGAACTCCCTCTCATTCTCTAAGCTTGGCGTGACTGGACTTTCTCTTCTTCAGAACACAACACTTGCTTCTAGCTCTCTAAGCTTGGCGTGGCTGGAACTTTCTCTCATTCTCTAAGCTTGGCGTGACTGGAACTTTCTTCTGCCTCCAGGTAGCCTGTATTTAAGTCTTTCTCCAGGGTCCCTTAGGGCCCCTCCCCTGGCCTTGCCCTCGCCACAGCGAGCCAATCGTGCATCACCCAAAGGCGGAGAGATAATCCTGCTTATCGCAAACAGGTGCAACCTTCGCATTCTGCCCCCAGGTGATCACGGTCCTCCTTTTAGCTGAGGACCAATTCAACCCATTACCAGCAAGAGCCCCAACAGGGAGTGACAGAGTTTTCCTGCTTCTGTGCCTCCATCTTGACTCTGCCCCAATCTTTTTACTTTTTAAAGTAAAAAGCCCTGGTCTGCCCCACTCTTTCTTATGAACTTCCCAGTTACTAATAACAACTTGACACATGTTTTATGTACATGGTAAGCAGTCAGTCCTCATGGAGTCCTTTGCCATCAGTGTTTTTCTTGGCTCTTGTATGTCAAATCATCTCTTCAGTCCAGTTGTTGTTTTAAACAAAGTCCTGAAAGCCTGGCAGTTCATGAAATGTCCCTTTTTTTTTTTTTTTTTTTTTTTAAATTTAGGCTTACGTTTAGCTTTGCTGGGTGTGATAGTCTGGGCTGGAATCCCAGTTCTTCTGCTCTGTGGTCTTTTAGTGTCTCCGCTGCTGGGTCTTGTGGGATTCTAATTGTGGTACCACCATATTGAAATAGTTTTTTTTTCTTGTTACTTGTAATATTTTATCCTTGAGCTGGGGGCTTTGGAAACTGTGACATTCCTGTGGGTTTTCCTCATAGGATCTCTTTTAGATGGTGATCAGTGGATTTTTTTTTCCATTTCTGCTTTCCTCTCCTGTTCTAAACAGTGCTTCAGGACAATTATCTTCAATTTTTTTCTTGTATTATTGTTTCAAGATTCTTCCTTTGCTCATAGCTTCCAGGTGGTCCAATCATTCTTATGTTTCTCTTTTTGATCTGTTTTCTGGATCACTTGTTTTTCTTATGAGATGTTTCCCATTCTCTTCCATTTTTTCATTCTTTATATTTTGTTTTATTATTTCTTGATCTCTTATAACTTCACTGGCTTCCCCTTGCCCAATTCTAATTTTCAAGGAGTCATTTTCTTCCTTAAGATTCTGGATCTCCTTTGCTAATTGGTTGACTTTCTTTTCATAATTGTCTGTTTTTCTGTTGAGTTTTTCCTCACTCTCATTTAATTTTAAAGTCTTTTAAAAGTTCTTCAGTGAATTCTTCTTGGGCAGATGTCCATTTGATGTTACTCTTTAGGGCAGAAGAGGGTTTCTTTGCCTCAGTCTCTCCCTCTGAAGACAAACCTTGGTCTTTTCTATCCCCATAGTAACTCTCTCTGGTTGGATTCTTTCTCCTTTGCCTGTGCATTTTTTGGCAACAGTTTAATTTTTGTAATCATTTCTAGTCCTGGGGTATGGGAGGGTGGTGCCTCTGGCCTCAGATCCTCCTTCAGTTTTTCCCTGTGGCCTGGAACCCAAACCAAGACCTGCATGCTCCTGGGGAGGGGGGAAGGCATGTCCTCTCAGACCGCTCTGCTTCCTTGGAGTGCCGCGTGTCAAGTTGTCCTGGATCTCGGGTCTCCTACCATCTTTCGGTGTTCCCAGAATGGTGTGATCTGGGGCAGAGTCTTGTGAAGGCCCCAGCCCTGCGAGCTCATCCCTGGTGGGATGCTGGTTGCACCCTGATTGGAGAATCAGGAGTCTCTGCAGCTTCAGAGACAGCTGCAGGCATTTCTTTGGTTGTTGTCTAGGCAGCTCTGCCCTTGGGAGCCAGAGCCAAGTGGCTGTTCCGCACCTGTTCTTGCACCTTTTTGCCCCGGAGTAGTTTGCCCTTTGTGTCCCTGGCCGGGGGCGTCTGACCTCTTTTGCTCCCCTGGCTGCCACGTGCTGTTGCTATAGTGGGGATTTCCCACCAGGACTTGGTCTGTAATGGTGTCTTGGATCTCCATGGAGGAGGAAGAGGCATTCTGGACCAGGGCTTAAGGCTAAAAGCCTTAAAAACCTTAAACCCAGTTCACTCTGAAGCTCCTAGATTGGACCACAATAGGTGCCTGCCCAAGCTCCAGTTAATGGCTGTATTTGGGACCTCCTGCCTTACAGTGAATATCAATGGTAACTGCTTCGCTTTGGAACAGCGACCCTGAGGGTCTTCCCGCCCAGCTGGATTTTCTTCTTCATTTTTTCTAGTTAAAGGGGTCCTTCCTTGACTCACTTCTTAAAGAGGCCTATTCCCTGAATGGGCATCACCTCACCCCAAGTGAGAACCTGAAAAGGCCTTAGCCTAAAAGGGCCAGAGTCTCCCATTGCGTCCTGGGCCATCTCCAGTCCACCTGATGAATATCAGGCCCCCGGACCCAGATGGCTCTGGAAGAGAAAGTGGGGTCAGCGACCCTGCACAGCCCTCCCTCCCTCCAGTCCAAGTCAACAGCAGATCACATCGTCATTTCCCTGATGCTGTGGTCCCCTTTGAAAACGAAGGACAGACGCCATCAGCAGGTCGTCGTAGCGCTGAGAAGAGCGAGGTCATTGGCGGTTCTTCATGGGTCAGTGTTGCTGTCTGTGTACGGCCTCCTCCTGGTTCTGCTCACTTCACTCTGCCTCAGCTCATCTGAGTCTTTCCAGGTTTTTCCCAGATCACCCCGCTTGTCCTTTCTTACAGCACAATGATATTCCATCACAATCACGCACCAGTCGCGTTCAACCACCACCACCAGTTGCTGTAAATATTTTTGTACAAGTAGATCTTTTCCCTGCTCTCCCCCTCCCCCCCACCTCTTTTTAATCTCTTTGGGACATAGAGCTAGGAGTGGCGTTGATGAATCAAGGTGTATGCACAATTGTATAACTCTTTGGGCATAGAACCAGATTGCTCCCCAGAATGGCGGGATCAGTCCACAACTCCACCAACAGGGCATTAGCATCTCAGTTTTCCTGCATCCCCACCAACAGGTGTCATTTTCTTTTTCCGTCATATTCTCCAGTCTGATGGGTATGAGGTGGTGCCTCAAAGTTGTTTTAATTTGCATTTCTTTAATTAACTGTGATTTGAGTGTTTATGTCACTGTAGAAAGCTTTGATTCCTTCATCTGAAAATGGCTTATCTGGATCCTTTGGTTTTTATCAATTGGGGAATGACTTGTATTCTTAAACATTTGACTTAGCTCGCTGTATATTGGAGAAATCAGGGCTTTACCAGAAAGACTTGCTTCAGATTTCCCCCCCCCCCCAGTTTTCTACTTTCCTTTTAATTTTGGTTGCATTGGTTTTGTTTGTGTAAAAACTGTTGGATTTTATGTGATCACAGTTTTCTTACTTGATGCTTCTCAGAGCTCTCTATCGTGCTTGGTCTTAACTTCTTCCCTCATCCGTAGATCTGACAGATAAACTCAAACACTGCCTCCTTCTTTAAGAATGTGTGACCCTGAGATCTGTGAACCACTTTGCCTCTGATTTTGGGTAGTTCCTGTGGAGACCCCAGAGAGGGGAAATGAAACTTGAAAGTCATTCTTTAGAGCCATGATAGTGTAAACCAATGACTTCATTGGGAAGCTTTCATGATGCCAATGAAGATCTGTCTGCTCCCTCCTTGCCCAGGTATGGAGCTGTTTGAAGAGGCCTTGCGTCGCTGGGAGCAGGCGCTCACCTTCCGCAGCAGACAGGTGGAAGATGAAGCCAGCTGTGGTGCCATCAAGCTGGGCGCAGGTGACGCCATTGCTGAAGAGAGTGTTGAGGTGAGAGGCGTCTGAGTCTGACCGATGCATGCCTGCTAAGTGCCAGGCACAAATTCAAGGATGGCAGTGGTCCCTGCCCGAAAGGGCTCACTCTAGAGCTCCGGGGCCAGCCAAAGCCCAGGGCTCATTAGCTTGGATGAGTGAGTCAGGGCTGTGCCAGGCTCTGGGTGGGAAGGCCTACGGCCCCTCCCTGGCACTAGAGCGGGTGCTCATGTGGCCTGGTGGCAGGGGGAGAGGAAGGGGCCACCCTGTGGTGCTCACAAACGATGTTGAAAATAAAGGGGTAAGGGCAGCTTGAGTTGCCACAGTGCGTATGGAGCCAGCCCTGGAGTCAGGAGGACCCAGGTTCAAATCTGGTCTCACACACTTACTGACTGTGTGACCCTGGGCAGGTCACTTCACCTTGATTGCCTCCCCCTCCCTCCCCAAAAAAGAGAGACTAGCAGTTGTAACCAAGGAGGGAGCCTTTTGCAGTGCCCAAAATGCCTGATGCTCAGACCAGTCGTGGATGAAATTCTAGAGATGTTCTTTCTGTTTTACAGATGGTTTGTTGATGGGCCCAGGGTCCACCTGCTTGGCCCTGAGTCCAGCACCCTTTCTCTTAGGTCACACACACTAGAGGAGCCTCATGTGAGGCCAGCGGGGCAGTGAAGGGCTGAGTGCAAGTGTTTGAAATCTTGGTGCCTCTTTGGATTAAAAATAGAAACTGGTCCTTGTGCCCAGGGCTGAGCGAGGCTTTGAATAAAGCACTTGACTCAGTACTGCTTGATTGCCTGGGCCCTGCCAGCCTGTGCTCCTGTCAAACCTTTCATTGGAGCTTGTCCTAAAGTAGCTCCTAAATCCCAAAGTGGCAAGTGAACACCTTGTCTCTTGACCTATTGGGAAAAGCAGGTTTTGTTTTTGGAAGTCTTCAGCTCCCATCCTTGGGTTTGGAATGAATGGGTGAATAGGCATTGAGGGTAAAATAGAAAAAGCTGGCTGACCCAGGTTTAGGAGATGTTTCCTCTCTCCTTGGGGCAGCCAAGCTTCACTGCCTGTGGAAGGGCCAGCAGGTCCTAGAGGCAAAGTGCGGGGCTTTCTCAGAAGCCTCTGAATTGAAAACACTGAAGACATCATGGATTCCTTGGGCGGGCAGTCTGGGGAAGCCTGCCACACCTCCAGATCACGAAAGAACCCAGTCAAATTAAAAGAAAGATGGGCCCCTGAAATCCCTGACTGTGCCGTGCCCCCAATCCTCACTTCACTGGCGAGAGATACGTGGCACCCCCTTATTCCCTGCCGCCGTCCACATCCCATGATTGGTTTGTGTGGCCGTGAGTGTGCCAGGCCGCTTTGTCCTCTCTGGTCCCACGCTCTCCTTGGTTCTTCTACACCCCTGTCCTTTTCCTCTTGTGGCAGGACATAATCAGCGCCGAATTCATCCACAAGCTGGAGTCTCTGCTGCAGAGAGCCTACCGTCTGCAAGAGGAGTTTGAAGCCACTCTTGGGGCATCTGATCCCAACTCCCTGGCTAATGACATCGGTAAGGTACCATAGGAGACCGGCGCTTTCTGCAGGATACTCCATCTTTCACCCTTCTTTGTTTAGAAATGAGTTTTGAATGTTTATTTTCAGTTCTAAGTTCTCTCCCTGACCTGTGAAAGAGGCAGGAAATACAATCCCCATCAGACAGATGAAGCTGTGCAAACATTCCCACATTAGCCTGAAAAGTAGGTGAAGAGAAGGAAAGGGGGGATTGAACCTTGGATGGCAGGACAGCCTCAGGAGCAGAGGGAAAGGCAGAGGCTTTCTCATGACACCTTTGGAATGCATGTTTTCTTTCCACTTTACTTTTAAATAATTCAGTTAAAAACATTGATTAAGGGTGGCTAGGTGGCGCAGTGAATAGAGCACCGGCCCTGGAGTCAGGAGTACCTGAGTTCAAATCCGGCCTCAGACACTTAACACAAAAAACTAGCCATGTGACCTTGGGCAAGTCACTTAACCCCAACTGCCCTCCAAAAAAAGCAAAAAAAAACCAAACCATTGATTAAATGCCTCCCCCAACCCACAGGGTGTCCCAGGCCAGGCATGGAAGTTACCAAGAGAAATTTGGCCTGAGGGATGGCCCTCATGCTGCTTATTGTTTGGTAGGGGCCTTGGGGGTCCACACGGCACCTTTGCTTCTCCTCACTGATGGAGGCTCTGTGAAACAAGGCCCAGCACAGAGGCAGGGAGGGACATGTAGGCCTGGCTCAGGCAGGCCAGGGAAGCCTGAGGATCCTCCTTGGAAGGTGGTCAAGGTTCCGTGCATTTCCCATCCAATTCCTTGAGGAGTCTGTGTGTGCAGAGGGAGGCAGGGGGAGCCCTCTGGGGCCTGGTCCTCAAGTCCAGGCTTTGAAGACATCCTGTCAACTCAGGCAGTGGCCAGGCAGGGAGGACTGGCCCTTCAGGAGGACATTGGCCATTCCATGCAGTGACTCTGTGGTGGGAGTGCACTGTCACTGTGGCTTCAGTAGGGTGAGAGTGAACAGAGGGATGAAGGGTGGGCGGAGGAGGAGGACCACCAGGTGTCCAGGTGTGTTACCAGGGAGGGTCCTGGAGTCAGAGTCCCCTGAGGCTGTGCTGGAGACCTGGCCATAGCGAACATCAGAATGAGCAGGCAGTGCAGCTTAGGGACCTCAGTGACCCAGGGGCACTCATGGGCTTCTCTCCTAGAAGTCTTAGTGCAGTGTGAGCTTTAATAGCTGTGAAAGACATTCTGTGTAGAGGCAGCGAGGGGCTGTGGAGGGGCTGGCCTCCTGCCAAGAAGGAACCCCAGGCATTTAGTAGCTGAGTGACCCTGGGCAGGTCAGCTTCAGGGGCTCCTTAGAACACCTTCTTCCCAGGGCTGTAAAGATGGGACATCTTGGAGGCTGTGTGGGAGTGAGGCATAGATCTGTGCAGCTCCTTTTCCTCCAGGCCTTCCCAGTGATTATGGCCTCTGGCACAGAGTCATGTACGTGGCGTTGACACCTTGAGGAAGGGCCTGGCTTTCACTTCTCTGCACCGGGTCTGGCACCAGTAGGTACTTAATGACTGACTTCTGCCCTGACGGGTTCTAAGGGCCTTGGACAAGTGGGCTCAGGCCTCATGTCCCTCCATGCTGCCCTACACTGCCATATAGGTCTGCTGGGAGCTCTCGTGGGCACACAGGGACTTAGGAGGATGTCAGGGTGTGTCCTGGAAGACCCAAGTTCTGGTTTTGCCTCTCAGGTGATCCCCAGACCCCATCATACTGAGCTGCCAGGCAGCTCCTGATCTCCTTTAGCAGAGGTACATCGTCCCACCTGCTGCCAACATCATGGGTCTGATCTCAGCAGGATCCCTCCCTGTTTGGCCTGGATTTCTGGTCTTGGGGTATCTCTAGGACTTGACTACTGCCCTTGCCCCACTGCTACTGGTCGTATCAGCAATCTCACCATGACCATGGTTGGGGTGGCTCCTGGCCATCTGAGTCTGGTGTACTCTGAGCCAGGGGCCACGGGCAATCTGTTATGGCGCCCCTGTTGCCATCTGCTAGCCTCCTGCCCTTCTCTGTCCTTGTCCCAGTCTGTGACAGAGTGGCAGCCCCCTCCTCTTGTGAGACTGAGCTGGCTCTCAGTGCCCTTGCCCTTTCAGTTCTTCCTTCTCCAGCCTCTCAGCAGACCTCTTGCCACCTGCTGCTGTGGGGGGCCTCACTCATGCTCCGCGGTGCTCCTTTTGGGGAGGGGTCTCTTTCTCTCCCAACATCCCTTCTCATTTCCTCAGCATTTTCCAGGGCTCTGTCCTAATATCCCCTGAATGCCTGCTGTGTGCTGGGCACTGTGGCAGCCTTTAGCTGACAGAAAGGGCATCGCTGGCCTCCCTTTGTGTGCGCTACTCTTGAAGGTCCTTCTTGCCCCTCCCTGATTGGGGCAATCCTTGGGCCTCCCCAGAGCGGGGGCGGGGTGATGACCCTCCTCGCAGGTCTGTGATGCAGGGGCTGGCCGAGGGTCAGATGTGGAGACAGTGAGGTTCTCGGCGGTTGTCCGTGTCTCATAGACATCAGGCTGTGCCCCTGGGTGGGGGTCACCGTTGGTTTCCTGGGATAAATTTCTGCATCCACCTTGGATTTATGCTTGGAGTCACTTTGCTCTGAAGGCTCTACTAGTAATGCTTTGAAATAAGTCGATGACCTGGTTGGCATTCTGCTCGTACCCAGGGCCACCCGGGGCCTCCTCATGATTCTGATTAAGGCTCTTGCAGGAGTGCTTGTAGAAACCTGCCCCAGCGTTCCATGTGGACAGAGTGTTCCTGTCTCTTTAGCAAGCATGTGGCCTGGATTAAGCGATTGCCTCAGCCTTTCCTGTGGCGCTTCCGGGCACTGGGACCGTGGGCACGGGGCCACATTAAGTCAGCTTCCGTGGGCCTCTGTTTCTCCATCTGTAAAATGGGATCCTAGTAGCACCCGCTGCCCAGAGCTGCCCAGAGGATCAGACCAGGTGGTATCTGTAACACGGTGCCAGGCACATAGCAGCTACAATGTAAACGCGCACCGTCGTTACAGTTATTATGGATTATTATCGAAGCAGAATTAAACAGAACTAGGAGCCTAATCCTTCTCCCACTTGGTCACTGCCACTTCCTTTCTTCTCCATGTCTCCCAGGACTCCCTTGGTCTACCCTTTCCTAGAGAAGCCAGCCAAGGAGGTGCAGCCGCCCAGGGTCAGGGTGGGCCCCAGTGCGGCCTGCTGGGTCTTGGGCTTCCCAGAGTGTTGATCCCTCCGGTTCCAGAGGGGTCTGGGATTCTCTTTTCTCCCAGACATGTTGAATAGCCAGAGGGCCTGAGAAATACTACCAGTGAGAACACACGAGTATCCTCTCTGGCTGGGGTGCTGGGCTTCCTTTCTTCTCAGTCAGAAAATTGGGCGTTCCCTGGGTGGGAGTTAGCCCTTGGAGCCTCCCAGCACATAAGGAAGGTCAAGTAAATCTGGAATGAAAACTTAAGCCTGAGCCCTGCTCCCTAGGAGGTGTGGACAGAACACACCTGAGGGCACTTTCTGGGTTGGGCACGTGGATTTGTAGCTTATTCAACCAGATGGGGGTGTGTGTGAACATTTTTCCTGAAAACATTTTATTAGCTACCTTCTGGAGGACTGAACAGAGGGATTTAACTTGACCCTCTGATACTTGATGGATGAAAAGAGCAATAATGTCTCAGAGAACTTTGCTTGCCAGTCCCTTTCCTTAGGAAAAGACTTGCGCATGACCTTTCTTCTGGGTGCCAGTCACCTGGTGGGACAGTGCCATCTTCCTTCAGGACTTGTACACAATTTCAAAAAAACCAGCACCACGTTTTTCTGTCTCCCTGTGGCCTCCTAGAAATCCATCCCTAAGTCAAGGAGAGAGTCACAGTGTTTGAGTTTGGCCCTGGCAGACCTCGTGGGCACAAACCGCAGCCTCATTTCACAATTGGAGCCTAAAGACAAGGAGTGGCTGGCTATAGCCGTGCAGCTGAGTCTGCCTGGCCAGGTTGCCTTGTTCAGTAGCCAAGAGAGTCAAGCTAATATTTAAGCAGATGGTTAATTGATTGTTTTCAAAATTTCAGCTCAAAATACTGCATTTTAATCCCTGGCAAAGTCATTTTGACTTGGCTGTGATTCGAATTTTCCCACATGGCTCCCTTCCTGCTGCTTCCTCCACCTCTAGGAGCTCATTAAGGCAATGAGGGATGTTCTGGAGACACAGGCCAGTCTCTGCAGCCCCTCCATGCCTTCCCTGCACCTTGGAAGCTGTTGAGGGGGCTTCCTAGGGACCAGTGCGAACCTCTTCTGTTTTGGAGAAACAGCCAGCTAGACCCTGAGAAACAGGCAAGTGGCAGCTGGAGCTGGGTGATCTCCCAGAGTGCGTGGGACCCTCCTGCCTGGAGGCAAGCATGATGGGGGTTCTGCTTGGGTCAGTGACTTTTGAATGAACCTTTCTCTGCAGGTTCCTTTCCACATTGTCCCCTTAATTCAGGACACACACACGTATGTGGGATATTCAGGGCAAGCCTAGCATTGCTAGGGTTCCAGGAATGAAGAAGATCCTCCTGATTTGGGCATGAACCCTAACCCTCTCTTCCTTTCATCATCTGATTCCGCCATCTTGACTTCAGTCATGAGGCCCATGAAAAGGCCTCACAGAGGGCCCTACCTGCTTCAGCTTGGCTTGATCTGCCTCCCTTCTCACAAAGGGAGCTCAAGGTCACCTGCTCCTTCCTGCTCTTTGTGCTGGGGCCCCTCTCTGTGGCGGTCTCTGGACAGGAATCCCCACTGTTAATTTGTATGGTCAGAGGACTACTGAGGTCCCTGGGAAGTGGTGATACCACTGTCGTCCAGAGATACATCTTCCTGAAAAATCTCCCTTTCAGGCAGCTATTGTCCAGACATCCCTCTGCAGAATCTGTTTATACAGCCAAGGGACTGAGCTGGTCATGCGCCATTGAGAGCTGGCCCTTTTCTTCTTTGTATGTCACTGCTATGGTCTCAGGGGGGCAGAAGGGCCCTGCCTGCCTTGGGTTCCAGGCATTTTGTGTATGTGTCTCTCTTTCTTGTCCCTTCTCTTTGTGGACCAGTCTCCAGAGAAAGCCCTGGTCCCCAGGGTGCGAGGAGCCCTGCCAGCCCCATCCTCATGGAAATGGCTGCCAAAAATGGGAGTGGAGGGCAATGATGGACTGCAGTGTCCAGTGACATGGGAGATATTGGACAGCCCCTGTCTGAGAAGGAGGCAGGCATCTCTGGAATCCTGGCTTGGCTTTGCTGAGGCGAAAATAGACCTGATGCTCTCAGGAGGGCAGAGGGAAGGCAGACATGAGCAGCCTCTGAAGTCTGAAGGAGAGAAACAGGGGCCGAGACCCCTGTTCTCGTGTTCTTCCAGAAAATCCTGCTGTGGAAACAGCTCTCTTTGTCTCACACATGCACACGTGTGCAAGTGCCTGCGCACGCACACACACACGCACGCACGCAGTATAGCGTCATGGGGAAAAGGCAGGAAAGCTACAGCCTAGTCCATCATCTCTCAAAAGTGCTCAGTGTGGGACCAAAGAGGGGGATGTGCTGGGAACCGTGATGCTGCTTTACGGTTCCGTGAGCGTGTTTCAGTTTCCAGTTAACTCATTCCCTTCTAATCTTAGCTTATACCCTTAAATAATTCAATGTATACCCTTTAGAAATGTAATTTTATTCTTTTCACTTTGTTTTTTAAAAAAAAACCCACCTTCTCTACCCTCCTGACAGAAAAAAAATGATTAAGCTCCTATGAGTGTGCCCCTGTATCGGGAAGGGAGCAGCTTCTCTCGGCCTGAGTCCCTTGGAAGCGTGGCTGGTCATGGTGTTGGTACCGTGGCCTGACTCTGGCCTGCTTCTGTCCTGTCCCTCTTGGCTCCCTCTCCCAGAGCTCAGGGGCAGGTTCTTCCCCTTTCTTTTCTTTTAGGCCCTTCCTGTGACCTGCCCTCCACAGTTAGCGTTGGAAGACAGATCTCTCCCTTAATCGACCCTCCCTCTTTTCCCCTCTCTCTCGTGTTTCCTTGGTGGGTGTGAGGTATTTCTGTGCCCAGGGCAGTGCATCTGTTGTATATTCTTCATTCTTTTGGCCAGTTCAGATGAAAGGGAGTTGGGCTTGTATGTTTTAGACTTTAGACTTGAATGTTTCTTGTTGTTTCATGGAGTCTTCCATTTCTCTTTGGTCTGTTCTAGTTTTCAGGGAGTTCGCTTCTTGGGTAAAATCTGCTTCTTATTAGAGGAAGTCGATTCATTTTTGGGTTCTTCCTCCCATAGCTCTCATTTGATTTGTAAAGTCATTTTTAGCTCCCTTTTTCCAGCTTCTAGAAAGGCTCACCTCTGCTTTCCAGAGATGTCTAGAATCTGAAGAGGACAGTGTTTTCTTCATTTACAAATGTGTTTGGTCACTCAGTCACTCAGGGATTCCCTAAGTTCATTCCTGGATCAGGCTGACCCCTGTCTGCTTCTCCCTCCTCCTCCGTCCACCTAACAGGCCATCGGGTTCTTTGGCTCAGCCGACTAGGTAATGCTGTGATGCCCTTGTTTGACCAGTTCCACTGATCTAGAGGGAGCTTCTGGGACAGACCAGATGGCAGACCCATCCTGCTGGCACACGAGGGTATTTTTATAGCCACCAGGAGAGCCAGAGAGAAGGGCATGGAAGAGTGCCTCAGAAGGCCTGGTCTGTTGAGAGGTGATCCAGAGGGAAGCTGAGCACTGGCTCTTATTGGTTAGCCCAAGGAAGGGAACTCTGCCTGTCTGGAGATGCTGAGAAAGCCGTCCAGTGGCCCGGCATGGCAAAAGGCAGTTTTAGGCCTCTTGTGTCTTCTTATGCATGATCCCAGGGAAGTGGTTTTTTTCCCAAAAGGACTGCATTTTATTTTACTTTAATTGAAAATATAAAAGCAAATTATGTTTCAGATCTCGTCCAGTAGATTTTTTTACCCTTTTTTAAAAAAGTATACATGCAGTAGCTAGCAAGACCCAGCACTGTCCTCCTATCTGAAGGTGCTTCTTGACTTATCTTGGTTCCAGAAGCCTCCCAAAGCCTGGAGTAAGAGGGGCGGGTGGGATGTGGCTTGGATGAGCTGAGTGCCCCAGGCCCAACACGTGTATAGCCATAGTAACTGCTCTGGAGGACGATGGTAACTGGCTGCCAAGTGCCTGTGGGTAGAAATGTTCTGGTAGAAACCCAACAATGTCTCTGGTTCCGAGTTTCTCTCTGAAAAGAGCAAACCAGCATAGCCACAGTCTTCTGTGTGATTAATGCTCAGGCTTAAAGACACTTGTACTTGTAGTGAAGGCACAGTCACCCTGCTTAGAAGGTCATCTTGGAAAGCTAAACCTGCTCTGTGTTGTGTGTGTGTGTGTGTTAATGTGTGTGCATGTGTACGTGTGCATGCATGCATGTGTACATGCCAGTGTGCGGTTGTCTGTAATATGTGTGCGTGTGCATGCGCATGTGTGTACATGTATGTGTACAGTGTGTGTGCCCTGTGCGTGTGTGTATGTGTGTACACATGCATGGCTGTGTGCATGCACATGTGCATGTGCATTGTGCATGCGTGTATGTGTGTGTATGTGTGTGTGTGTGTGCACGTGCATGGCTGCATGGGATAGGTTTGGGGAGAGCAGACTGGGACATTTCTGTGGATTTTGGAACAGCAGTGGCAGTTGTGAGAGTCTTGTTTTAAATAGAAAATGATTTTACTTCCAAGGTAAGGCAAATTTATAAAAAAGGATGCTGGAAATGTGCTTTTGAAATGAGTTGGGCTTTTGTAAAAGCTCAGAAATTGTCCCCATAACCGTGACTTGATAGGCACTTAATAGGGGATGGGAATGGGATGAAAGATCCTACTTTGATCAGTATTCATTCTTAGAATTCCTGGAAAGTCCATCTGAAAGGAATTCAGATTTCAGCTTAAGATCCCTAGCTCAGGGGGCGGCTAGGTAGCGCAGTGAATAGAGCACCGGCCCTGGAGTCAGGAGGACCTGAGTTCAAATCCAGCCTCAGACATGTAACACAAAAACTAGCCATGTGACCTTGGGCAAGTCACGTAACCCCCAACTGCCCTCCAAAAAGCAAAAAAAAAAAAAAAAAGATCCCTAGCTCAACTATGGGGGAAAATGACCCATCCGGTGTCCACCATCCTCCTCATGGAGTGCCTGTGGCTTGGGAAGAAAAGAAAGAAGTGTTCCATCCCAATTTAGCTGTGCTGTGTGAGGTCACTGTGGATCCAAGGAGTGTGAGAAAGCCTGGGCTTGGACGTGGGGATGTTTTCTGTCTAAGCCCAAGTCTCCTGGCACTTGGGGGTCTGTAGTCCCAGGAGCTTGGAAACACTGTGTCAATGGAGACAAATTGGGGGCCCAAAGGGAGGTGGGCAGAGCAGCTCAGGATTCCAGCTGACTGAGAACCACAAGGGCAGAAAATTTAGGAAACATTTCTCACTCATAGTAAAAACGTTGGTTTTGAAAGGCTGATGTGGTGACTCCCTTGTGGTGCCTGAGGGACACCTGGGTGCCCTGAAGCCACTTAGGCAGTTTGGTGGGACTTGGGGCAGGTCTGAGGCCCAGGTTTCCACCTTCTTGGTCATGCCTTTTTCCTAGCATCGGTCCATAATGGTCCCCAGGCCCAGGAATTCTAAACAGGTAGGTAGCGGAGGTCACCTGGGCAGCATGGGCCAAACTTTCCCTTCCCAATGAAAGGGAGTCACATTAAATGAGGGTCCGTCTCAGTTGTGTGGCCTTGTGAATGAGCAGATGAGTTCCTGGTCTTTCCTTTTGGCTTTTTCAGACAAAGACACAGACATCACTGTGAGGGGGAATGCAGACGACTTTGGTCTCCGAGACACGCTGAGCATTGCCTCGACAGACTCCTTCACTTCAGCCACAGAGGTAGGAAGCACGTCCTTTCTCTTCTTCTGCATCCTTGCTGTGGCCAGTGTCTGCTTTGTGGCAGAGGAGGCCTCTCCCCGAAGCTTTCCTCACCTGCCTATGCAGGATCTCTCTCTTCAGATTTCCTGGGAAATCACAGCTGTTGGTTTGGGCCCCGGCCAGCTGTGTCTGTCCCCTTCCCCTCGCCCTCCATCTTTGTTCTCACAGGGGCTTGCTTTAACCCTGCCTGACCCATGGTGTTTCTTCTGAAATGCCACAATACATTCTGTTTCTTCCCCGGCCTAGACAGGAACTGCCGAGTTCATGGCTGAGTCCTGAGACTTGACTGCTTTGATGGGAAAGCATTCCTCCCACTGGTCAGGGAAGGGATCAGCATTTATAAAGCTCCTGTTGGGTGCCACACATGGTACTAAGTGGTGGATTCTGGGACTAGCAAAGACAGCCTGACCTTGGAGTTCCCAGTCTGTAGGGGGAGACTCGCACACAAACAAAGCAGAGCCAGCGCAGGTTGGAAATGATCAGCAGAGGGAAAGCACTAGAATTAAGAGGCTTGGAAAGGCTCCCCGAAGAGGTGGGATTGAGGAGGGCAGAGATGAGAAGCCAGGGAAGGTGCCTGCCAGTGGGGAGATGAGGCCTATGTGGCTGGGGTTGTCTGGTGGAAGGGCACGCTTTGGAGAGAGAGGAGAGGCAGGTTAGGAAGGCTTGGGGCTCCAGATGGATCCCATAGGGTGCTGCTGGAGTTTGTTGGGTAGGGGGTGCTGAGTGAAGCGGGTGTGAGGAGAGGAGGGTCTGTGCCAGGGTCCGTCGTGTTGTTGGAGCAGAAAAGGGCGTGTACATGATGTAGAATGACAGCGTACACATACGCCGGGGCACCTGTATCCGTATATTACGTGAGCCATGCACAGACACAAAGGGCAGCCCCCAGTGGAAGCTGAGAGCACTTTCCCTAGATGCTTTCTGTGGCACTCAGCACCAGAGAGATACCAGGGCACACACAGAGGGTGCCTGAAGCCAAATTCGTGCACTGCTTTGGAGCCCCAGTAAGTCACATGTCTCCTGGAGAGCGGCAGAGCGAGGCAGACCCCTACACGCGGGGACTCCCCGGCAGCTCCTGAGGTGAGCCAATCCACTGCACCCCGTGGCCTCCTGGGAATTGCAGTGGGTTTCTCCTGGGTCAGCTGTCTAGGGTCAAACAGAGCAGGTCCAGTCTGCTCTCCACTTGGTGTCCCAGTTCTCATGTTCCCCCTGTGTCTTCTCCACGTCACGTGTCCAGTTCAGTCATCCTCTAGACGCCCTCTGGCTCCCAGAGCTGAGCCCAGGCCTCCAGCCACAGTCAGATCAAGGGACTGTCACTTATCCCTTGAAGGCAGCTGGAGGGGGCTTTACATCCCATGGCAGTCCACTAAAGCCCCTGGATCCTTTTCAGAACAGGCCCTCTACACCATGTGGTTCTGGTCAGTGTGACTCAATTAAGGCGCCACATTGAGCACTCTGGGGTTTCCTCCTCCAAGCTGGCTCTTTGAGATGCTGCTTCAACTCTTCCTCCAGCTTGGGGTCCTCTGTGCCTCAATAGCCCAGCCTGCCTGGGTTGCTCTCCTGGAGACCTCCCCCCACGCGGGTCCTTGGTGAGAGGACACGCCCCCACCTTGGGAATCCACAACACGAGCTGACAGCTCGACCCCTTTTGTGGGAGTGGAGGTGTGCTGCATGGAGGGATTTCACACTAACAAACAAGAGGCCACGGCCAGGACTGGTGGCCGGCTGAGTGTCAGGGGGCATCCACATTGCCGACCTGCTTGGAATCCTGGCTCTATTGGAGTGTGCTTTTGAAACTTGATGGAGTTTCTCAGAATATTTGTCTATGGTACTTTGTAGATGGGTATAGTTCTGTGCTTGATGGTGGCGAGCTCTGTCCTCTCTGATGCAGGGCCAGGGTGGACGACTGCAGACACCTGCAGGTTACCTCTGGTGCCCATTTCCTCTGTGGAACTGAGTGGTTAGGTCTGTCCCTTTAGGATGTCTGCCTTCATGACCTTGATGAAATACAGAAGGGTCAACATAACACATATTTTACCAGTGAACATGCTGGTGCATGAGATGTTCCTTTTTCAGAAAGCAGATCATTTTTAAAAGATAAAGCCAACATCAGCTGAGCCCCAGGGAGCTGGTGTGTTGCACAGAATGCTGGGCCTGGAGTCAGGAAGACTCATCTTCTTGGGTTCAAATCTGGCTGCAGACACCTCTGAGCTGGGTGTCCCTGGGCAAGTCCCTTCACCGTGCTTGCCTTGGTTTTCTCCTCTATAAAATGAGCTGGAGAAGGAAGGAGCAAACCAACCCCAGGATCTCCTCCAAGAAAACCCCAAGTGGGGCTACAGAGTCAGATGGGACAGACAGGGCTGGACAGTACCAAAGCATAGAAGACTATTTCTGCTTAAGAACTAGTGGCAGAATGCTTTCTATCCTGATATTATTCGCCTCTTGGCTGCATGCCCACCTTTCTTCATAAGCTCCTACAAGGTCAGTGGCAAAACAAGGTGCTTCTGTTCCGTGATCTTGGAGGTGCCTCGCATCTTGTCGCCCATGAAAATGCTGCCATCTTCCTGCTGCCTTTTCAGAGACGCTGGCATTGATGTGGTGGGCATGTGTTTGGTGCCTGTGAGGAGGGCGTATTTTTTCTTAAAATGGCAAAAAGCTGGAGTTCTCTGCCTTGGCCCAGAGTGTTGATGGGGCTGTTTCCACAGTTGCAAGTCTGTTTTAGTGAGCCAGGCCCCTCTGACAAGACCAGAAACGAGCTCATGATGGGCCTCTGAACCCCGTCAGAGCCCCCTCATGCTTCTCTCTCGGTCGTTGGATTCATTTTGAGTCCCAGGGTTTCCTTCTTGAGCTCATCTGTTCCCCCTGTAGCAGGTCCACAGCCATTGGCTCCAGCGATGGTGGCCCAAAATCTAAGAGCCATTTCCTCTTGAAAAGACTCTTTTAAGAGTTATCGCTCAGGCAGCGGCTAGGTGGTGCAGTGAGTAGAGCACCGACCCTGAAGTCAGGAGGACCTGAGTTCAAATCCAGCCTCAGACACTTAACACTTATTAGCCATGTGACCATGGGCAAGTCATCTAACCCCAATTGCCCTACCTTCTCCCCTCCAAAAAGCAAGGGAAAAAAAAAGTTAATGCTCTATCGTGTTGCAGCAAAGTGACACATTCCCCTCAGTGCTGGCATGAAGTAGGAATAAGCCAGTATGTGTGGTGTGTGCCTACTTCTTCCCCCTCCACTGGTGCCTCATCAGGAAGCGGTAACCCTGCCTTCCCCAGACGGCTCCAGGACAGTTCAGGCTCTGACAGGTCGTTGGGGTGAGCTTGCTAGGGAGGGGCCGTGCCCCACAAGAAAGCTGCCCATCCCCAGAAGCGACAGAGGCATCTTGCGAGAGGAGGTGGTTTCTTTGGCTCAGGAGATTTCCAGAGTCAGATACGTCCGCTTGGGGGGGGGCTTGGAGAGATGCCCAGCCACAACTTGGCCTTAGATAATAAGTGAGATGATGTCTCCCCTTTAGTCTGTGGGCCACAAGGGACAGCATGTGAATGTGTCATGGGAGAACGCTGTCTACCCCACCATGAAATCGCAGCTCCTTGAAGGATTCCCCAGGCAAAAGTTTGCTTTTTCTTTTTCTGCTGTGCCTCCTTTTGCCAAACACGTCTTTGTGATGGTTAAGCTCCTTAGACTGTTTCCTCTGTTGGAATCATGCTCTTTGATGGTTTAACAAGGAGGCGAGCATTCCAAGGCACAGAGGTGGGAAGGAACCAGAGGTACAGCTGGACAGCGGGACTTGAGCCCCTCATGGTGAAGAACAGAAAGACGCGAAGGAAAGGCAGAGGGCTCCAACAGAGCTGACCCATGGGTTCCCGGTGTCTGATGGCAAAAGCTGCACTCCTAACCCCTGGTCCAGGAAAGGTGCTTCCCCTCAGCTACTCATCCCCAGGGTCGAGGTCAGCGTTGCTCTTGGTGCTGCACTCCTGGGAATCTGCACTCCTGACTTCACCTCATCAGTGTATCGACCTCTCTGGGGTTCTCCGTACAGTCCTTGGGTACCCCCTGTTGCCCACCAGTATTGGCACCCCTCCCCATTTGTTTTCATTTGCATTTCTCGGTACTTAGTGACCTGGTACCTTCTTCTGATGAGTTTTTTTTTTTTCTGATGAGTTTTTAATGATTTGTACTTCTTTGGACATGGCTGTTGATCTTTGGATGGCTCTTGTTCAGCTCTGGCCAACTTACCTTGGGGAATGAGCTCCATAGAGCCCTTCTCCCCAAGGCTTTTCTTTGTAGTTTGTGGATAAACCCAGCTTGGCCTCTTGGGTTGAGCGCCATTTTGAAATAAAATATGAGTAATGCTGAATGCTTTATGAATAGTTTTGGTGAAGTGCGTCTCCTTCTGCGGGGAGAGTTTGGAAATCCTTGTTGGTTTTGCTTCATTTGACCGACTTTGTGTGTTCTGTAACTCACCCGGCCATCTCCTTAGCTCACAGAACACCGGGAGGGGCGCCATGCGTACAGCCTGGACCCTCTCTGCCACTGTCCGTTGTACGAAGAAGCCATGCACTTGGTTGAGGAGGGAAAAATTTACTCCAGGGTCCTCAGGTACTGTTTCTGTCTTATTTGGCATGTCTGTGGAAAATGTTACAGTGTCGTCTGTGGCTGGGTTTTTGTAATCTTTGCTAAGAATATTTATGAGAACAGAGAACGAGGGGGTTTTGTCCAACGAAATTGCTTCTTATCGAGTTTTGACTTTGTCAGTAATGAGAAGACATGTGTTTCTCATTAGCAGGCTGCATTCAGAACTGCTCGAATTCCAGATTCACAGGCTCTATCCTGAAAAGAGCTTCATTTTTGGCCCTTGTTTTCTGTAGAACTGAAATGTTGGAGTGCCTTGGAGATAGTGACTTTCTTGCCAAGCTTCACTGTATCCGACAGGCTTTCCAGGTAAATGGCTTTCCCAGCTCCATCCTGTCCCTGTGCTTAGTTCTGTCCATCTTGGGTTGCTTTCAGAGAGCCTGAGAGCCATGGACAGAGTCAGAAAGTAACCTAGCCTGGTCTCAGCCCCCTCCTTCCTTCCCCCAGCCACAGGGACGCCCTTGGCTGCTTGTCCTGCCTTGGCCCAGGAGTGGCCCACTGACCACCAGGCCATGTCAGCCTCTTACACTGAGCGGTGGCTTGAGCTCCAGTCCTGCATCTCTGAGACTGGTGCGTGTGTGTCTGAGGTACTTTGTAGGCCTCGAGTACTAGCCCAGTCAGGCTTCTGAAGAAGAGGGGGGTCCCCGGCATCAGTCCTCATGAGCTGGGGCTTCTGGTGTCATTCTTCCTGTCTACACCAAGCCCTTGGGTCTGGGTTGCTCGCTCCTAGACCCTCATTTGGACTTCCCTTCACTCCTTCCTTGTTATGTCAAGCAGTCATTTCAGGTCTTGGGGGGCGGGGTGGGGGGCTCTTGCAGGTCATTCTTTCAGAAACAGCCAACAGGACATTTCTTGCTGAGAGTGGAAGAAAAATTTTATCAGCTTTAATTGTGAAGGCAAGAAAGGTAAACTCGATTTTGTTAACAAAATTATTATTCAGTCAGAAATTAAAACACATTGATGTTCTAGAAGGAAAGAAGGATTGTTTTAGGGGATTCTGATTGTTTTGTGCCCTCGATCTTTGGCACGTGACTGTCCTAGGCACTGGGTGCCTAGTATCCCTGCCCTCATGAGGGTGTGTTCTGCTGGGGGATAGGACATGTACAGATAAACACATGGCCATATGCATAACTTGAGGCCAGCTTTTCCTCCTGATTGTGTCCCCTCGCTCCTGGGTTCCCTTCAAAGGGGCCTATTGCTTGAGTCCTGGGTAGCCCTCTCAGGGCCTGGTGATTGAAGCTGCTGTCAGCGTTGTCTGGGGGAGGGTTGGGTCCCAGCAATGTTGGAATTCCAATTTACTCCCCCTCACATTGGGGCAAGGAGTTAAGGTTTGGAGACCCACCTTCTCTGATGTCAGCATCAAGGGCTAAGACGATAGGCCGTTCCTTGAATGTTGTACAGTTCCCACTGGCCTGAAGTAGGGTCTGGGGCGAGCAAAGGATATTGTCTGGTTTCCCTTTCCACCTGTGAGCCTGTTGGCCACACAAGTCCAGGGGAGTGGTTTCCTGCTCATTTCCTTTGGTCGACATTGCCTTCAACCAAAGGGTGGACCTTTGAGCAGAGCCTGGCAACATGGTCCAGTGCTGCCGTCCACTAGCCAGGACTCCCAGAACCCCAGCAGTCCCTGTCCGGAAGGTAGCTTAGACTCGGCAGGCCTGAAGCTTGTTTCAAGAAGCATGCTTAGAATTAAAACGTGTCATCTTCTTCTTGTTTGCTGATGATATCCTACAGAATCCAAAGAAATTTGAAGATGTTTTTGATGAAATGATCTGTTTTTTAGAGCAAACAGACCACTGGGAGAGCATTGAGGTGGAACTGGCAGCGAGGGGGGTGAGTCTCTTCTCTTTCCATTCACTTCCTCCTCCAGCTTCTGAGCCTCCAAACAAAATCCAAAATGGCCCAGTGGCTCCTCGGGAGGCTGAGCATTGGGGGGCTGTGGGAGAGGGGGCCATGGATGTAGACAGAGCCTGAGTCAAGCCTTTCTTACTCTATGGTGGTTACTCGTGTACCTGATGACTCTGCTGGTTCATTTCTTTTCATGAGTAGAATCTGGATTCAGTCTTTCTTCCAGTCCAGGTGTTCATAAGTAATCATGCATGTGTATTTTTTCTCATTTCATGCAGGTGAAAAATCTAAATTTTTATGACATTGTCCTGGACTTTATATTAATGGACTCCTTTGAAGATTTAGAAAACCCACCCACATCCATACAGAATGTAGTCAACAATCGCTGGCTAAACTCTTCCTTTAAAGAAACTGTAAGTGGCAATTTGCTTATTTTGGGAGTTACTTGTGGGCTATGAAAATGGTGAGCTCTTAGTCTCCAATTTTCCCCCAGGCCTTTATTTTAAAATCTGATTTTATTTTTCAATTAGCAGACTTTTTTTTCTCTCCCAACTGGTGAGGGAAATTTTTAGAGAAACCTGGGAAAACTTGAGCAAAAGCAGTAAATAAGCAGAATCTGCTAATAAGCCATTTGACCTTGAAGATAAAAGTCTGTGCTTTGATTAGGTTGGTGTGGAAATCCCTTCCCTCCCCCGCCCCCCCAAGTTCACTTTCTGGGTCCTTGGTGCCCTAGGTGTGGCAGGTGTGGCTCCACGAGACCCCCGCCCTCTGGCCCAGCCCAGCCAAGCTGAAGCATTGCCAGAAAAGCCACAGGGGCCAGTACAGGGACCCAAAGGAATGGACTTCCGACTTCCACTCAGCCTTGGGTGCGTGATGCCGTGCCCTCTCCGCCTGCTTCCTGGGCTTGGCTTTCAGGGGCCCTGGTTCACCTTCTGCTCCATGCCAGGACTCAGAGGGGTAGCTTGGTGAGGGGTCCTGAGAGGATCTCAGGCCTCCATGTGGCTTGTCATTGTCTGCCTCTTCCTTAATGTACTGAATTTTTAAATGGGCATATTTAAAATTTTTACTAATTGGTAGGATTTTTGTCTCACCAGAGGTCATTCTCCCCCATTTCTCTAGTGGATAGGGTACATGATCTTGGAGATGTGCACACAGGAAACTGGGCTTGGGAGATTCCATTGGGTTTTCTGGAAGAAAATGCTATTTTTCTGTCAGTATATTTCTTAGGTACTTATTTGAATAGAACTGTTAGCAGGGCCCTAGACTACTTAAAAAATCCCATTTCTTTAAGAAAAGCCCCATATTGCCTTGTGTCCAAGGTCTTTTCTTTGTGTATTTTTAGCTTCTGTTGGGAAGTCTGCTGTAGTTTGGCTCTGACTGTGAGAAGGCCTGCAGTCTGTAACTCTGGGGAGCCTCTGCAGCAGACACTGTCCACTTTCACTTGGTTGACTCCTGTATTTAATTAAAAAAAAAAATCCCTTGTTTGAGAATAGCACTAGGGAGTGAGAGTCACTTTGTGCTTATCACTGCCAGTCAGCATGCTGGCACTTTGAAAGGTGTAAATGGGAATTCTGTGAAGGAAGACCCTGAGATATCAGGCCTTTGGCCTCAGCTCAAGGGAGAGGCCTGGAGGCTCAGGAGCAGGGGCCACACGCCAGCTTCTCCTGGGCCTTTTTTCTTCCCTGTGTGTGTCTAGGCTGTGGCGTCTAGCTGCTGGTCAGTACTCAAGCAGAAGAGGCAGCAGATGAAGGTAAATGCTTTTTGTGTGATTGGGGGGAGTCTGTTTCTTTTTTTTTTTCTTTTTTTTTAATTTTCTCAGCATCAGTGATCACGTCTTCTTCAGCAGTGTGTGAATTGGGGGAGCAATAGTCGGTCTCACTCCAAGTCCTGCTCTGAGAGTCCGACAGTGCTCTTGTGTAACTGTGATATAAAGGAGAGAGGGGGAAGCAGGTGCCATGTCCTACCCCACCCTGCCCCTCCTCAACAGTGGGTTGAGTTTGAGCTTCACAATGAGAGGAAGTGGCCCTCCTTTCTCTGTTCAAGGGGTTCCAGAAAGCAGAGAGGCATGATATAGGATGAGGGAGGAAAACCCAGGCAGCCACAGCTTTCTAGGCTGTATCTAGCAGTGGAGCCAGACAGCTCCGTCCTGTCCCTTTGCTGAACTTGCCTGTCTCTTCCCAAGGCCCTAGGCCCCAGGACTTAAAAGAGCCTTGGGATCACACCATTTTACAGATGAGAGGCCACTCAGAGTCCTGCAGGCAGGCCAGCAAGGAGGCACCTCCAGCTTCCCTGTCCTGCACTTCAGGCCAGGTCCAGAGAAGCTCCTCTTCTTACTCTCAAGAGGAAGACTAAGGGGAAAAGCACGACCAAAAGAGAACAGCGTTGACTTGAATCTTGCTGGCTCACCAGAATGAGCCGAAGTCCAGCTCCATAGCTGGACTCCAGCTCCGCCTGGCCCCTGCTCCTTCTCTGCACTCATCGCTGTTTGAGACACATCTCTCCTTTGAGGAAATTAGACTTTGGAATGTTGTTGCACAGTGAAAAGCTCCTTAATGTTTTTGTTTGTGACGTGGGCAGTGGCCTCCACAACATGCCTGCTAATTTTATGGGTGAGACAAAGCTGTCTACAACGTTGGCCCCGTTCTGATTTGGTCAGTGGAATGTCAGAAGGATAAGTAGCGAATCTGACATGTGAAAACTTGATTTTTCTTACTCCAAATACAAGACAGAGGATATGTGGTCAAATGAGAGCTCATAAAGCAAAGTTCTGGGTACTTGTGTGTGTGTCAGCCAGTATGGCAGTAAAGATGGCCAAGAAAGTGGTAAGGGAGGCAAAAGCGGTGCTCATCCTGCTAGGTTTGCTTGGTTGGAGCCACCATAGCTTAGGAATGGTGTTGGCAAGCTACAGAGGGATCTCTTAGGTCAGTTTTCTGTGAAGATGAGTTAAAGGAACTGACCTGTTGAACCTGGAGTGGAGAACAGCTAGAGGGGACTTTATCGCTGTCCCCCAGCCTTTGGAGGGGATTTGGATTGGTTCTTGTAGGTACAGAGAGTTTGGCCAGGAGGGTGGCTGGGAGGGACCAACTCAGGCTGGAGGAAGGCCTGAGAGTGGACCTTGTGGCCACATGCCTGTAGTGGAGGCTGAGTGACCACAATCTGAGACTCTGCTCCTCTCTACAATTCCACGTGGTGGGGGGGGGTCTCAGATTGTACCAGAGAAAGAGAGAGACAGAGAGAGGAGAGACAGAGATAGAGAGAGAGAGACACACACACACACAGAGGAGGAGAGAGAGAAGAGAGGAGAGAGAGAGAAAGAGACAGGCAGAGAGAGAGAAACAGAGAGAGACACACACAGAGAGGAGGAGAGAGAAAGACAGAGAGGAGAGAGACAGAGAGACACAGGAGAGACAGAGAGAAACAGAGAGACAGAGACAGACACAGAGGGAGAGAGAGACACACACACACAGAGGAGGAGAGAGAAAGACAGAGGAGAGAGACAGAGACACAGAAGGAGAGACAGAGAGAAACAGAGAGACAGAGACAGACACAGAGGGAGAGAGAGACAGAGAGGAGAGAGAGGGAGAGAGAGGAGACAGAGAGAGAGACAGGCACAGAAGAGGAGAGACAGAGACAGAGAGAGACACACACACAGAAGGGGAGAGAGAGAGAGAAAGAGAGCAAGAGGGAGAGAGAGCACGAGCACTTTGTGACCCTGAAGGCTCTGAAGGACCAGTAATTAGCAGTATCCCTTATTTGTTTTAATGAATATTTACCAGGACTCTAAGAAGATTAATTAATAGCTGATTAATGCACAAAACAGCACAGAGTGAATCCCAAGCAATAGCAAATGGCCATGTGATCACTGATTCTGAAGATGCTGATGAAAAGGAAAGGCTTCCCTACAGGGAACGAGCTGCCTGCAGGGGGTTCCCAGCAGCGGCTGGGTGACGCTTGTTGGGGAAGCTGTTAAGGGGAGTCTCCGTCAGATAAGGGCTGGCCTAGGTGGCTGCTTAGGTTCCTTCTGCTTCTGTGATTCTGTGCTTCATGTCATAGGCTGTCTTCTGGGCCAAATCTTACTGAAGTGGCTACTGTGTGCTAGTCCCCATCCCAGCCATTGGGGGTGCAGAGTGAGGGAAAGTGACAGATCTTTCTTGGTGGCAGACGCCATGATTTTTGGCTTATCCTAACCCCTGCTTCCCCACTAGCCAGAAAGTGATTTCAGCTTCTTTCTCCTTTAAAATTGGTTCACAAGCTACCTTCGTGGTGACCCAGGAGAATGCCAGCCAAAGGAAGGCACTCCTTTGTCACAGATGAAGAGAGGAGTAGTTCAGGGAAGACTGAGACCCCTCACAAGGACTTCAGGAAGGCTGGGGCTCCCTCAGCAACCGAGGTACCTCCAGCCCAAGAGGAGAAACCCACATGGGAGGCAGCAGCCCAGGAAGGAAGACTGTTCCTGCCAAGCTCACACACAGGAAAGAAAGACAGGGCCCTACAGTCTAATGCCTAGAAAGGCAGAGATGGATGAAGGATCACAGATGACAAGAAAATGTGTCATCTTAGCTGAGGAGCAGCCCCTGCAGCCCAGGTGAATAATGCTGAAGACAGGGACCAGAGACTGGAGAAGTGAGTGATAAAGGACAGGCAGGAAGAAGAGAGGAAGAAAGGGAGAAGAGGAAGAGAAGGAGGATGAGGAGGGAGAGGAAGAGAGGGAGGGGAGCAAGGGAGAGGGAACTGGAGCCACCCAGTGGGACAGGAACTGGAGCAAGTGCAGGCCAATAAAACACTTAAGGCAAAGGCAGAAAAGAAGCTGGTAGTAACATCTTTGGCCTCCAGGGTTGAGACCCACCAACCACGAAGTCCTAGAGGGAGGAGGCCAAGATGAATTCCTGTGGGGATCCTGGCAGCTCAGGCACATCAGCCCATGGCTCTGGGTGGCTCACTCCCCTGCCCACCCTTGTCCCTCACCTTGGCAGGAGAGCCACGCAGCCGTCCTGGCTCTTCTCAGAACCCAGCGCACCGCATCCCGTCTCTGGGCCTTTGCCTAGCTTGGGACTTGTTTTGGGCCCCTCAGTTGTGGTGTTCTCCCACCTCCCCCCATAGCACCCACACCAGAGGGGGAGTTTCCTGGGGGCAAAGACTGGTTCCTTTCTTCTTTAACACGTAGCAGGTGTTGAATCTGGGCTCCTTGACCCATTGTCTACAAGCTTGTCTTTTTTCATGTCTGGATCAGCTCCTCCGGCCTAATTGGTTCCCTTTTGATCCTATCCATTTCCTTTCTTTTTTTAAAAATTAAAAGCAGTTATTTTTGGCAAATCCCAGAAATTACATACATGTCTAATTCTCTTTCTCCCCATCGCCATCTGCGTTATTCTTTTTATTTATTTATTTTGATTAATTGATCCTGTGCATTTTCAAACATGATTCTGAGCAGGCGTCTCCAGGCTTTGCCCACTGGACTGCCCCAGGGGCCCTGCACTCATTGTGATCCCTGGTCTGTAGATTGGATTCCTCCTTCTCAGGCACAGCCATCTCTACCTTTTGGTCAGTTTGCCCATCTGCCCTTCTCTGCAGGCAGGGTCCACAGCGCTTGCTTCTCGCAGTTCTGACAAATGAGAACAGACTGTATGCCTCGCTTCACAGAAAGAACATGCAACGTTTTAAACGATGCACAACAAAGTCCATCAGTATAAAAGGGTACATGGGAGCCCTGGCTCACTGTGCAGACCAAATGTAATCGCTTGTCTAAATAGTAATAAAAACAACATTTCATGGATCTGGGGCAGACTACAAAAGAAGAAAAATGCTGCTGTGTAGGTGCTTTCATATTGGAAGAAATAAGAAGAATAAATTCATCTTGTTACTTTAAAAGCTGTTCTGCTTGTCTGACTTTGCTCCTGAGCTTCCTTTTCTTGGGAGGAGGTGTTCATTTTCTTCTAAGTGCTTTAAAAACCCTCTTTCTTTTTTATCCCTAGCCAAAAAAGAAAGAAAAGAGGGTCATAGATTTAAGGGATTACGTCTGGTAGAGAGAGAGTCTGAAGAACTATGGACAGAGGTTCATGATATTATATAGGAGGCAGCCATAAAAACGTCCCAAAGAAGAAGACAAAGAAAGCCAAATGGTATCTGATGAGGCTTTACAAAGAGCTGAGGCAGGAGAAAGGGAAAGATGGAACTCGGCTGAAATCGCAAGGAGAGAGAAGAAACAGAAGAAAACAGGAGAATGGGACAGATGAGATCTCTTCAAGCAAACCAGAGATATCAAGGGAATGTTTCATGCAAAAATGGACATAGTAGAAGATGAAAAATGGATTAAGAAGAGGTGGAGAGAATGTACAGGAGAATTATACAAGAAAAACCTTACCAGTGCCACGATGGCACGCTGCCCGAGACTGAAGTGAAGCGGGCCTTAGGAAGCACTGCTGAGAGTGAGGCTAGTGGCCAGTGTGGAATTCCAGCTAAGCTGTTGATTTAAAATCCTCCAAGATGATGCTATTAAAGTATTGCACTCAGTTTGCTTGCAAATTTAGGAAACTCCTGGCTGCTGGATTGGAAAAGATCGTTTTATGCCCCATCCTAAAGCAGGGCACAAGCTACTGAACAATGGTGCTCATTTCACACACCAGCAAGGGAGGCTTCAGCAACAGGTGAACTGAGAATCACCAGAAGAACAGGCTGGTTTTCAAAGAGGCAGAGGAAGTAGAGGCCAAAGTGCAGACATTCACCGGATTGTGGACAAAGCAAGAGAGTTCCAGAAAAACAAACAAGCAAACAACAACAGAAAAAAAAGTCTACTTCTGCTTCACTGACTACGTAAAGCCTTTGACCGTGTGGGTCACAACTAGATGTGACAAGTTCTCAAAGAGATGGGAGGAACAGATCATTTGGCTTATCTCCTGAGAAACCTGTATGTAAACTAAGAAGCAGCAGTTACAGCTGAACGTGGAGCAGCTGATTGGCATAAGATTGGAAAAGGAGTATGACAAGGCTGTGTGTTGTCACCTCATTTATTTAACCTACATGCAGAGAACATCATGTGAAATGCCAGGCTGGATGAATCAAAAGCGGAATCAAGGTTACCAGGAGAAATATCAGCCATCTCAGATATGCAGATGACAGCACTCTGGTGGCAGAGAGTGAAGAGCAATTAAGAAGCCCCTTGAGGTTGAAAGAGGAGAGTGTAAAAGCTAGCTTGAAGCTTGATGTTAAAAAAACTAGGATCTTGGCAACCGGTCCCATCGTTCCCAGGCAAAGAGAGGGAGAAGAAATGGAGGTGGTGTCAGATTTTATGTTCTTATACTCAGGTGACTGCAACCATGAAATTAAAAGATGCTTGCTCCTTGGAAGGAGAGCTGTGGAAAATCTGGATAGCAGACTAAAAAACAGAGACATCCCCTTGCCAACAAAGATCCACAAGGTCAAAGCTATGGTTTCTCCAGTAGCAATGTATGGCTGTGAAAATTGGACTGTAGGAACCTAGGGCTGCAGAATTGATGCTTTCAAATTGTGGTGCTCTATCAGCAGTGCAGTATTCACAATGCCTACAGTAACTATAAGTGTGCTGATATGGTTATTAATCACAAAATGTAACAGGCTCTCTACATGAGAAATATAGCCAGAACATTTATTCAGATACCAGAAAACTGAGTCCTAAAACCAGAAAGTTAAAGCCAACACAGTAGTTATGAAGTTGGCACATGTAGTTAAAGTAGTAAACACCCACATTCTCAAGCCTCCAAAACAAGGACAAGCTACTTCAGACAAAGATCCTCCTCTCCTCACTCATGACAACTGCTCAGCGTCCAGGCAGCTTGCTCCCAGCATCTCTGGCCCCCTGCAGTTCCTGTCCCTGGCAGTCCTCAGCAGAAGTCCTTAGTAGAGATTCTGGTCGGCTCAAAGAAAAAGGAATTTACGCCACTGCCACCACCACTGCTGCTGCTGCCGCTGCTTCCAGTCACCATAGCACGGACATTAGTTTGGTTCTGGCTTTCTTTTGCTCCACCCCTTCCTGCTACGAGCATGGAAGATCTTCAAATCCCAATATCATTATAGGTGCTGGAGAAGCCTTTTAAGAATAGCTTGGACAGCAAGGAGATCAAATCAGTTAATACTTAAAATAAATTAACTCAAACTATTCACTGAAAGGTCAAATACTGAAGCCGAAGCTTAAATACTTTGGTGACATAATGAGAAGATGGGATTCACTGGAAAAGCCTGGATGATGGGAAAGATTGAAGGCAGAAGGGAAAGGGGACGGCAGAGGATGAGATGAATGGGTAGTGTCGAGTGCGGATAGAGTTTGAGGGGTAACGGAGGATAGAAGGTCCTGACATGGCTACAGTGCATGGGGTCACAAAGAGTCAGATGTGACTGGATTGAACAGTAACACCCTTAGCTCTCTCCCCTTTAATCTCTAGATCTTTGCAGTAACAGTGCCACGAATGTGCTCATATAAACGTATCCTCTCCTCTTTTGTTGAGCCCTCTGGGCTACAGGTCTAGTAGAGGGGTATTCCTGGGGCCGAGGGCATGCATAGTTTAGTGACTTTGGGAGTATGGCCCAGCACCCACCTCCCACCTCCTCTGTGCCTTGGTGTTCCTGTCTCTGCATGTCTCCTAGCAGCTGCCATTTTTGGTTTGTCCTCTTTGACAATCTGATAAGTGTGAAATGGACATTTTGAGTTGTTTCTCTAATTATTAATGATTTGGAGCATGTTCTTTTTCAAATTTCTGATGATCATTTCATGGATCATCTGATGGAGCAGACCTGTCTGTGCCTCCTGCTATCCTTTGCTCGTTGATCTGCTGGGAGATGATTCTCATTCTCATAAGCTGCTCATTTCATCTTCTGTGATGCTATTTATCATTTGCTTGGTCATAAATATTTCCCCTTCCCATAGTTGCAAGAGCTGTTTTCTTCCTTGCTTTTTTAACTTGTTCACAATGTCACTTTTTATACTGAAGTTGTGTCCATCTGGAGCTTATCTTGGTGTGTGGTGTGAGACAGTGGTGTGAGCTTGATTTCTGCCAGATTGTGTTCCAGTTTTCCAGCAGTTTTTGTCAAGGTGTGGGCCTTTTCCCAGAATCATGACCTGGTTTATTGAACATTTTTGTGCTCTGTTTTGTTACAAATGTTGTGTGCCTTGCTGGTTCCGCTGATCAACTTCTCTATTTTTTAAACTTTATTCCTTTGTTTTACAGTTTGAAGGCTGCTATTGCCTGGTCCCCCTCCTTCCTACTTTTTCTTATTATTTCCTTTGAGATTCTTGAGTTTTAGTCTTTCAGATTAACTTTGTTTCCTTTTTTAGATCTGTAAAGTGATAAAGTAATCTGTTGAAGTTTGGTTGTATGGCAATAAATAAATCAACTAATTTAAGTAGTAGTATCATTTGTTGGTAGGGCCCGACTATGATCAGTTTATACCTTTCCAATCATTTAGGTCACTCTTGATCAGTTGACCTTTGTTTGGGGTTCAGTTTTTGTTGAGGTTTCGTTTCTCTCCAAATGAGTGATCTCATGTCTTGTTTTTTGTCTTTGTCTCCGGGGGCCTGGCACAGTTTGCTAACCTTACTCTCCTTCCTTTGCCAACAGATCCCTGACGGCTTCTTTGCCCACTTTTATGCCATTTGTGAGCACATCAGTCCTGTCTTAGCCTGGGGCTTTTTGGGTCCAAGAAACTCCCTCTATGATTTATGTTGCTTCTTTAAGGTATGGGCAGCTGTTAAGAATCATGTTTGTTTCAAATGAAGATGCATGTGGATGGTGGGACGCTTCACTCGAAGGGGAAGCTCCATGTAAATCCAAAGCCTATGGGCCAGCTCCGTCTGCTTTGGGCTCCCAGCTACCTTTAGTGCTTTGCCCCATTTTTTTCTTCTAAACTTAATACGCTTTTCCTTGTGTGGTTTCTCTTTGTATGTTTCCCTCCCTCTTCTGAGATGATCAGTTCCAGGAAGGGCAGCTCTCAGGACTTTCTTCCCTTGTCCCCCCCAGTGCCTGGCACGTAAGGTATCTTAGTCCTGGTACGTAAAGGCAGCTAGGTGGTGCCACAGTGCCCAGAGTCAGAGAGCCCAGTTCAAAGCCTATCTCAGACACTTACAGTGTGATCCTGGGCAGAGCCCTTCACCCGTCTGCTTCAGTTTCTTCCTCTGTAATAAGAGTATAGCATTTATGGCACCCCCTTAGAGCAGCAGTTTTCAATATGTGGGTCACGACCCCTTTGGGGGTTGAACAACCCTTTCACAGGGGTTGCCTAAGACCATGGGAAAACATGTATTTCCCATAGTCTTAGGAACCGAGACACGGCTCCTCTATCTGTGTCCAGGCAGGTCCGCCCACGTGCAGATACGTCCACATACGAGTATTAAAGGAAGATTGAGAACCTCTGCCTTAGAGCATTATATCAAGACAAGCTGTTAAGCATAACGGCTTACCATTCTTCCTGGACTTGAGGTGGTCTTGACAACAGTGGTCATTCTCACCTTTTCACTTGTAATGGGTGGATGTTCTTGCCCATTTCCTGCCATGTTAGAAAGCTATTTGCTTTTTGTATTGGATGGGACTTTTAAAACTTGAGATGTGATTTAGGCCCCATTCTGCTTCAAAGTGATGTAGAAGACACAGAGGGAGCCTGTGGGACCTGATGAGGCGTACCCACTCTGCAAGGTTGTCTCGTGGCACCTCTCAGGGACAAATGTCCTCAGTCAGAGGCCATCCCTGCCAGGGATTTGCTCATCATCCTACTTCTGCCTTCCCTTTCCCTCCTGTTCATCAAATGAGGGCCTTGGAGGTCTCGAGTGACCTTTCCCAGGACTTCCTGGAGGGCCCGTCCTAAAGAGAGATGCCAAGATTGCCCTGGTGTCATCTCATTGTGTGTGTGTGTGTGTGTGTGTGTGTGTGTGTACACAGTACCTGCCTTCAGGGCTGAGTTCACGGTTCAGAATTGTAATTTTAACTTAAATAGGACAGATACCTTTTGTTTATTAAGGCAGACCCTCTGTTTGTTTTTGGTTTTGTGTCCCTAAACGTTATTATTTGAGTGTGATCGCTGAGAATGGGTGGGCTCTCTGGGTTAAGCAGGTGGTGGCATTAACCTCTCCTTAAACACCCATGTGCTTGTTTTGTCTGCCAGGACCAAGTCCTCTATTTTCTCAAAGACATCTTCGATTTGGAAAAGGTCCGCTATTCCAGCATGGAGACACTGGCTGAAGACCTTATGCGACTGCTGATGCGCCGTACTGAGCTTTTGATGGCGTACCTGGGCACAGACTGCCTGAGACACACAAGCAGCTGTGTTGGCAGCCATAACCACACTGTGTCCAGTGGTCTGGTGGAAGCCAGAGTTCAGTGAGGGGGAAGGGTATGCGTGTAACTGGGCCATGGGGGTGGAGTATCGAGGAATAAATGGACAGGCGGACGAAGGGGTGATTAGGCTGGACACACCTTCGAGAGGGCCGTGATCCCTAGAAAACCTTCTCATTTCTGAAAAGTGCATTCTCCACAATTGTTGCTTGTGATTGAAGCTTGTCCTTGGTCCGTGGAAGCAATTGGCTAATGTCTTTGGAGGACTCATGTGTGAACATTCTCAAAAGCCTTGCCTTGGCGTGTGGCACCCAGAGGGTCACTGCTTTGGCCAAGGGTACACCCAGCTTCCCTGTTTTTCCCATGTGGCACGTTGTCCATCCATTAGGTTACTTCTCAGTGACAGTGTATTTCACTTTGCCTTGAAAATGCATCTGTACATACCAGCTGTCTCCTTTTGTATGAAGCCCAATTAAGTCATGCAGGAAACAGAAATAATCACCATTTGGGCAGCGGTGGTCTGATGTGTGCTGTTCATTGCTTCTGTCATTGAATCAAAGAAGTTGCTGTGGCTCCTTAGTGTGGGTGTGATCCATTTCCAAGAACTAGCCCTTTAGGGTCACAAGGGAAGATTTCTGGGTCGGGCTGCTGTTCCTGATTCTTTAGGTTACAACCAAGGGGACAGAGACCTTCCCTTTCTCTGGCAGAGGGGATGCTGAGGGCTTCCTTCTGCTCTTCTCCCTTTCGTGAGCTCTACTTCAGTGTGATGTCCCCAGGAGTTTCAGGTGGAGATGTGTATCTGGCGCATGATAGGTTCTGGCTAGACTCCCATGTGGAAGAGATGCTCGCTCTTGGGCAGATTTCTTTCTAACTCTGGTGTTTTTCCTCCAGATTTAACCCCAGACTGTCTCCAGTCCTAGGAGATTTGGTCATTTCAGGATCCACATGATTGATGCATAAGCCAGCATGCTGCTTGTTATCCTGCACATCAGTCAGCTTATTCCGCACAGTTAGGGGTTCTGGGTGATGGACAATTTTCCTCCTGACTTGTCTGTTGTCTGTTGTTCACCATAAGGAGTTCTCTGCTTAGGCGACCTAGAGTGGTTTTAAAACAGCATTTTAGATGAAAGTGCCTGGTGTCTCTTCATCGAGATGTCAAAAATTGTAATCGTTGTTTTAAATGAGAATCTGCTCAGTGTTGACACAATAGGACTGACTTCTGGATCAGGAAGCTGTTGTTGGCTCGAATGTGTGTTTGCACAGATTCAGGGGTGACCGCTGTCACTGGCCTGGGTTATCCAAGAGGCGGGCTGGACGGTTCCCTCAGTCTCCTGGGTGTTGGGAAGACTTCCTCGGCTCGACGTCCTTCGTGCTGTGAAGTTTTACCTACTTTTCCTCACAACGTGGGCAGAACTGAGTTGTGCTTGTAAACAGTGTATCTACTTTCTGATTTGAGCACTTTGAAATGTGATTTTTATTTCCATGATTATTATTGTTGTTATCTTGTATTTTAGAAACTATGGGGGAAATTTTGTTGAGTATTTTTGCATTTCACAGATTTGTCTGAAATCAGTTTTGCACTATTTGATGTGATGCTGTTACCCCATGACACCTGAAAATCAATTTCATTGGCCCTTGTATTCATGTTTACATTCCCTGAAAGCATATTCAGTATAGGTTTTCTCTCTTATGGAAAAGTCCACCTATATGCAAGTGTTTGGTTATGCAAGTGAATTTTCCTCTTCCGTATTTCAGTGTGGTTGCTGTGGAAGGAAGTGGGCCGGCCCACCAGCTACCTTCCAACCTGAGGTTTTCTGCGTGGCCTTCAATTAAAGGGATGATAGTGACCAAATAGAATTTCAGGGATTTCCTGTGGAAAAGGGCTCTCCTTTAGGAAGAGAGCTTATCTTGGCCAAATGTGGAGGAAGGCTGCCTTTCTGAAAAAGGATGTTTACAAGAGTAGAAGAGCCCGAGGGTCATGAATACCAGTTTCCATTTGCCTTAAAACTGGATTATAAATACAAAGAAAATCTTTTAAAATATTAAATCAGCAGATTTTAGTAGCATGATCTAAAAATCTCTCTGGGGTAAAAGCCTGTCTAACTCATTTTTTGTGGTGTTGGTTACAGAAAAAACATATGATCTCCATCAGACACAATGATTTTCAGACCATCAGAGGCTCTTTAAGTGATATAATGTAGAAGACAATAGCTTTTTTACAGTTTTTAAAAATGGAAGAAGTCAGTGTTGAGGTGATTTCCTGGCTGCTTTTTCCATTCCCCACCATGGTTAGCCACATATATTTTCTTCTCACTTGAAAGGCCAGCCTTTTCTTCTTGAGATAACACTTTTGTGGGTTATGTATGTTATCCAGAAAGAAGGAAATGCATCTAAAATACAACCAGCAGATTTGTCCAGGCACACACCCTCTGGACAGCTCCAAAGGACCAGCATTTCCTTAAGCCTAGGAAGGAGGAATGCTGAAGAGAAATGTCACTGGCCTTTACTTAGCTTCTCGCACTCAAGTCAAGATTGGCATGAATCCCCCGTTTGGCTGAAAACATCAGAAGAGTTTTACATGGAAACTTTGGAGTTAGGATGTGACTTGGCGGATGCTGGAGAAAGACTTTGTGGTGTCTGCGTAGATGAGTGTGGCTGGTGATAATGTCACCCTTTGTCTTAATGACCATACTCTTGGTAAAATGACTTGTTTTGTTTGGTGGAAACTATGTATTAATTTGAAATTAGCTGATCCCAAGAAAGGTTTCCTTTTCCTGCCTAAAGGTGCAGTGTGGCTCATTCCTCTGTAGAGCAATGAAATGCCATTAAATATTTCCATCCCAGAGAAACTGTACTGACTGTGAACTTCCCCCCCCTCCTCCAATAGATATGAATGTGTTTCTATTACTGCCAAATAAAAGACTGATCATCCCTTTATATTGCAGGGTGTTTGACTTTGTTAAAAGATGTTGACAAAGAGACCAGCCGAGTGCACATGGACTGCTTAAAAGCAGTAGAAATTGGGGTGGCTAGGTGGCGCAGTAAGTAGAGCGCCGGTGCTGGAATCAGGAGGACCTGAGTTCAAATCTGGCTTAGACACGTGACACACTAGCCATGTGACTTTGGGCAAGTCACTTAACCCCAACTGCCCTCCACAAAAGGAAAAAAAAAAGAAGAAGCAGTAGAAATTAATAAGCATGAGAAAGCTCTGAAAGTCTAGTGTTAGCATCCCGTGTAAATTGAGGAAGGGGACAACATGGGAAGAAGGTGTCGAGCCAGCTCCAGCTTCAGGGAGAATGTGGGCACTTGCTCCCAGGAGCCACGCTGGTGCAACAGAAATGGGCAGGCATGGGAGGGGGAAGAGGCAAGGCACACTCTTTTCTTCCCCCTCTTCTACTGGAAACATTTGAGGAAGTTGGTCACCAGAGGGGCAAAAGCACACAGGATTTCCAGACCCAAATGTCCTTCAACAAGGAAAAAGATTGACTATACTCTGCCTGCACAGTGACCTCCTTGGAGTTCCCTGCAGTGTGACAGCTGTGAAAGTGTCAGGGCGTGAGGGTAGAGGCTTGTGTGGGACCCCATGGAGGAGAGGGAGATTTCACCAGGGGGCAGCTCCATGTTTTAGGGGGAGCTGATGGGCTATTTATGGGCTTCAGTTTCTGTTCAATAGCTTTTGTGAGTCCTCTGTATCTTTTGCCCTTCTTATGGGGTGAAATAAAAGCTGTTCTATACCCAGTGTGCATCTGGTACTTTAGGTGCTTGTGAGGGAGCCAAGAACCCCTTTTGATCACATTTAGGGAAACCTAGACACAAGATATGTCGTTCATGAGTGCATAATATTTTTGAAATGGGGGCAATGGGTCCGAAGGAAAATTGCCCTTTTGGTCAGACCCTCAAGAATGGCTAGGGCTGAAAATGAGCATTTATTAAGTGCCTGTTGTGTGCCAGGCTCTGTGCTAATCAGGAGTAGACTGAATGACCAGTGTTAGATAACAGATAGCTTAAGGGCTAGACCCAGACCTCTAGGGTCCTTTTCGGCTGGGAGATTCTGTGATTCCATAGAACAAACACCAGGGCTTCTTGTGCCCTCAGGGACATTCACAGGTTGGGCAAGGGTGCACAGGCAGCGATTTTCTGGGTGACTTTTGGGTTTCTTTGCAGTAGATAGACAGACTGCATCTCTCCAAGCACTTTGAAATTTGAACTATGTCTTGAGCTGAAGAATTCCCCCATGTAGGTTCCACATTGTGAATCTCACCTCCTTTTGCTCATGAATTCCCCCCTGGGGCCCTGAGGGCCTTGGGATCTGTGGCCTCTCGTCCTCCCACAATGAGGATCTCTCTGCTGCTACCTTGTGCTTGTCTTGGTCACCTATAAGGACTTGTGTCATAGCACAAGTGGCACCCTGAGCACCTAAGGTGACTGGCATTTGCATCTTTCCTTAGAAGATGGGCTCCCACCAAAATACACATTGCCCTGAGGTAGCAAGTAACCTGGGCCTTGTTTGAAAATGAGGCCATTCCTTGCACCACAGGCTTTAGTCCGGGTCATTTTCTTGGATCATTTGGATTTCTTTCCATTGACTGGATAAGAACTCTTAGGTCACATTAAAGAATAGAGTTGGGTTAGGATGTATCTTGGTTAATGTCTGTTTACATTGAAGCAGCTATAGAGCCCAAAGAATGAGCCAGAGTGATGGAAGGCACCCATCCATCCATCCACCCACCCACCCATCCATCCATCCACTCACACACCCACTCACACACCCTTCCATCCACCCATACACCCACCCACCCACCCTTCCATCCATCCACCTATCTACCCATCTACCCACCCATCCACCCATCTACCCACCCATCCACCCATCTACCCACCCATCCACCCATCTATCCACCCACCCACCCATCCACCCACCCACCCATCTACCCACCCACCCATCCATCCATCCATCCATCCATCCATCCATCCTCTCATCCCTCTCCTTCTTGCCACTCATAGCCTCCACCCTAGTTCAGGCCCTCATTGCCTCTGGCTCCAACAATTACATCAGCCTCCAAGCTATTCTCCCCGCTGCTAGCTCTCCCCCTTCCAATCCAGCCTTCATACAGCTGCCCAGTTTATATTCTTGAAACACAAATCTGCCTGTGCCCTGCCTCCCCTCCCTGCAGAAATCCTCAGTAGCTCTCCTTCACCTCTAGGATCAAACACAGTCTCCTCAGTCTTGCATTTGATGCTTTCCACAATAAGGCTCTTACCTCCCATCTCCCATCCCATTCCTTCTCTTTGTTCTGTTCCCCTTATGTTGGTCTGATGGCTGTTCCTGCTGCACAGTATTTGGCTGCCTGATTCCTTGTTTCTTGTGCCTGGAATACATGTTCTCACCCCTGGCTTCCTTCAGGGCACAGCTCCCGTGTTATCTCCTTCTTAGGCTTTTCCTGATTCACACTGCCTAGCACTCCTCAAAATCCCTTTCTCTATATTTTGTTCTTACTGACTGATGCCACCTCCCCTCCTTAGGTCATGAGCTCTTCCAGGGTCTTTGCCTGCTGTGTATGTGCATATAGCAGGCATTCAGTAAATGAAACCCAAGGACAGGGAGAGAGCATGTGAGTCCAATGCCATCCCCGCACACTCCAAAGTATCATCCAGTTTCTTTCTTTGTGGAGTCAACAGGCGGCCTCAGTACTCACTAGCTATGGGACTCTGGGCATTCTCTGTTTTCGAATCAGAAAGTGGGGATGACCATTGTTTGCTTGATAGGCGCCAGAATGACAAAGATAAGTTACAAAGAGAGAGGTGATCTTTATTTGGCCAGCTTAATTATGAAAGGACTGAATGTGTAGATGGGAATGTGATCTGCATTGAGATATGGATCTTGTATCAAGGTTACTTTTGCAATAATTGCTCATTTATCTAGTGCTTTTTAAAACAGTATTTTCTTGTTTTAGATGGGGCTTGGAAATCTGCATTTTAGGGAAATGTTTCCTTTATAAACAAATTGGATGTATTGCTGTCACGTATAGAACTTGGCATTTGTGATTTCAATACAGAGGCTTTGGGGAAGAGATGGGGGGAGGAGTACTGCTTGGTAACTTTGGGAGCCAGTTCCCCTGGGAATAACATTACTTCATAAAATAATTGGATTTCAGATGAAGGAATTCAAATGATTTCTCTGACATTTTCTTGGCAGTGAGAACCAAATATTCTCTATGTACCTACATTTTTATAAAACATTATTGAATTAAACCTGCCTGCATTCAGTCTTTCTGGTGATGTGACATTTGATCTTTGGGAGCTAAAGTCCTAAGACGCTCCTTATGAATTCTCTCGTGAGCAGTACAGGGGGGATTTCCTTTCCTCTTAGCTGGCCTTCCTGCCTCCCTGAAAGGACCAGGCTTGGGGGCCACATGCAGGCCCTTCCCTCTCAGCAGCAGCTGCTCCCCAGAAGCAGCCCAGGCACCTTCAAAGAGTCAGATTGCCTACAGCAGCAACGCCAAGTGAGTGCCTCACACTCCCAAGGACAGCTATTTTAGAACCTTATCTTAGATTGTGGAGTGAAGGGGTCTGTCTTCTATTAAAAGAAGCACAGACATTGCTGAGCAGGTGGAGAATTTTCTTTTGGAGGGGTGTAGAGCAAGGGGTCTTCAAATCATGTGTAGTGTTGGAATCTGACTTGGAAGGACTGTTTCCATGCTACCTGATTGTCCTGTTTATGTGATGTGTGTATGTGATATGGGACAGTGACTTTGCTCTTCCCTAAAGCCCTAGGACCATCAATTCAAGGCTAGAAGGGATCTCCAGAGACATCTAGTCTGATTGCTTGACTTTATATGTGTAGAAATAAAACAGTGAAAAGACCTAGACCTCCATCGGTTCCCTGTTGTGGGGATGTCTTTTCAAAAAAACATCTAAATCTCTAACTTTCTTTGTCAAAGACCTAAGGCAGATGTTTACAGAAGGAATGCGATGTAGACCAACTCCCAGCATTCTGGGGTCCCAGCTGAGAAGGTCTTCAGCAGCAGAGAGCAAAAAGGCAGGGTCTCCTCTCCAGAAACAAGTGTGCTCCCTGTCCTGGTGAGCCAGTTCAGCTCTCCATTGCTCTCTCTTGAATTCCAGGCCCTTTGTCATGTGGCCTGTCATCTGCTCTTCTCCCCTCCTTCATCCCTGACTCACATGAAGAGGTGGCCTTGCTCCTGACCAAAGCAGAGATCTATCCTGTCTCCTCTGACAGCCCAGATGGCCTCTTCTGTCTCCTCAAAAAGACCCTCTACATCTACGTACAACCAGCATCTCCTCATTCTCTTCTAATCCCCTTTCAGTCCAATTTCTGACCTCGTCATTCCATCAGAGCTGCTCTCTCCAAAGTTAACCAAGGATCTCTTAGCTGCCAAATCCAGCGGCCCATGCCGATTGACCTGTCTGCAGCCTTTGACTATTGATCCCTCTCTCCTCTTGGATACTCATTTCTCTCGTCTTTCCCTCTACCCTGCCCGCCCTCCTACCTTCCCTATGACATAGAGGGCACCTCCATCCTGCTCCTGACCTGAGGTCATCCTGGGTCCTCACTCTCACCCCCAGATCCAAGATGGTGCCAAGGCCTGTTGATTTCACCTCTGCAGCATCTCTGACATCTGTTGCCCCCCCTCTCTCATGCTGCCACCCCCCTGGCACAGGCCCTTACCTCCTCACACCTGGTCTTTTAATAGCTACTGAGCTACATTCAGCTACTAAAAAGCACAGGTCTGACTGTATCGCCCCCATACTCAATAAACTCTAGCGACCCCTATTGCCTCTGGGACCAAATACAAAGTGCTCTGCTTGATGTGCCTAAAAAGCCCTTCTTAACCTGACCCCTTCCTACCTTCTAGTCTTCTTATGTCCAACTCCCTGAAATGTGCCCTTTCTTCCCATGAGCCCAGCCTCTGTCCTATCTCTGGCCATTCTCCCTGGCTGCCCTGTACTTGGAATGCTCTTTTTCATCTCTGTCTTCTTTCAATTCCCAGCTTCCTTCAATTCCCATCTTTTACTGGAAGCCTTTTCCCAGCCCCTCTTAAGTCTGGACCATTCCCTTCCTTAATTATTTCCCATTTGTTTTGTATCTAGCTTGTTTACAATGTTTGTTTGCATAGTGATGCCGTCATTAGACTGGGAGCTCCTTGGGGTCTGAGAATGTCTTTGGCCTCTTTGTATCAGAAGCACTTTACACAGTGCCAGTATGTAGCAGGCACTTAATAAGTGCTTATTGGCTGGCTTCATTGGCAGGTATATTTCCAGATCCCAGTTCCTTTGCAAGCATCAAGCTAATTAGGCATTTTAGGAAGTCTGGTATTCATGGGAAAGACCAAGGATCCTTGGTTTTACTCACTGTAGGTAGCAATATGGAAAATGGGGGGGGGGGAGATGGACCAGATCGTTTTTAAGGGCTCTCCCTGCTCCAGATCCTATGATCCCAGCACTTCCCAATAGAAAAACACTTCAGAGCCTAGTTGGGGGCCTCTTCACCTGGGGCTCTTGAACCTGAATGAGCACAAATGGCATTTTTTCACCATACTCGGTTTCCTTTGCAATCCTATGTAGTTTATGCATCCAAAGCATGATTGTGAGAAGGGGTCCACCGGCTCCAACAGCCTGCCGGGAGGGTCCGCGGAACCCCCGGGCCCTTCTGCTTTACCTGCCAGAGGCCATGCGGTGGAAGAACTGTAGCTGCCCCAGGGCCAGGCAGCCGGTCTCTTCTCTCTCCTTGTCTTACCACCTAAGCCTGCCCGGCTTCCCCAGGCTCCCTGCCCTGACCCTGATGGCTGGTGGAGTTCCTTCACTGCCAGAACTCTAGTCTGGGTCACGAAGACTAGATTGCAGAAAAGGTGGCAGCGCGAATCGGTGGAGGGAATTTCCTCCTCTGGGAATGAGCCCCACAGTGGATACACAGGCCAGTCCCCGGCCCTGCAGTTTCCTCCACCTTCCTACACCAGTCATCATCGTCAGGTTCGCCCAGCGCTTCGGATGCAGAATTTTATTGAATCTCCTAGCAACCTGGGGAGGTGGGGGCCCCAATGGGGAAGCCGAGGCTCCGAGGCGTTTCGAGATTCTCCCATGGTGACCCAGCTGAAGGACATCTGCATCTCCCAGTCTCTTCGGAGCCTCGTGGCTCCCCCTCTCCACTCGGCCCCAGACAGGAAACTGGCGAGCCCCCCACTGACTGTGTCTGCCCTCATTGCGAAGCCGCTCGGCTTTAGAGGCTGAGTTTCGTTTCGGTCTCTTCGATGTAACTAGGTTAAGGCATCTGGACTCGTGGCCGGGGTTTGGGGAGCGGGGACACCCCGTTCTCTCGCGCCCTCCTCCCCACAAGGGCCAAGAGCACGAATTTTTTTCCTTAAACTCTGTGGTCCTTAGTGTAAGTGGGGGTGACCGCATCTGATCCCAGTCCCCTCTGGGGGAGGCAGCCTCCTCTGGAGGGGAGGCGCTGGTCGTGGCGGGCAACCCCGCTGCCCCCCTCCCTGGGGGCGGGACGGGGTGGGGAGCCCGGGCAAGGGCAGCAGTGGCCGCGTGCTTTGGAACAGCTGCAGGGCCGGCGCTGGGCCCGCCTGGAATGCGGGGCGGCCGCGCACCGGGACTTTTATGGAAACTTGCAGCTCTAGACGCGGCGGCGGCGGCGGCGGCCAAGGGGGTGTACACGGCGGCGACGGCGGCAGTGGGGGCAGTGGGAGCAGCGGCGGCGGCGGCAGCAGCAGCAGCAGCAGCAGCAGCGGCGGCGGCGGCAGCCAAGGGGCCCCCCATTATCTGGCCTCCGCCCGCCTCGGGATCCAGATTGAAGGACGCGCGCTGGGTGCGCGGGGCTCGCTTCTCGGCTGCTCCCTTGGAGGTAAGCGCTTTTTTTCCCACTTGGGTGGGGGGACGGCAGAGTCCCCGGGACGTGTCCCTCCCCCATCCCCTGGCTGTGTGTGGATCCCCCCTGCCGCTGCTGGCAGCGCCCCCCCTCGTCAGTCCCCGCAGCTCCTGGGGGGTTTCTGTTTCTGGCGCGCGAGCCCCACTCCCGGCCTCGGTCCCAGGATGGGCTCCCCGGGCTAGGTACCCAGTCGGGCTGGGGGGGGGACTCACTCGGCCAAGAGGTGTGGGCGCCCCAGGGGCACCTCCGGAGCGAGCGCCCAGCGGGCTCCCAACCTCTGGATGGGGTGGCCGCCGCCCGGGATATGAAAGGAGGTTCCTGCCACGCCGCCCCTGCGGCGGCGGCAGAGATTGGGGAGTGAGGGGTGGGAATCTCGGACTGCGGCGCTTCTCCTTCCCCCGCACCCCCGTCCTGGGATTCTGTTCGAGGTGGGGGTGGGGGTAACTGGGGCTGGAAGTCGTGGCGGGGATTGGCCTGCCTGCCTGCCTTGGAGTCCACTTTCCATCTTCCCAGAGCTGCCGGGGGTGGCGAGAAGTCACAGAAGGCTGAAGAGGGTGGGGGTTCGGGTGCAGTCCTTAGGGGCTTGAGGACCCAAGATTTAGCTGGAAAGAGCCGGAAGAGCCGTCTAGTCACGTCCAGTCTCAGATACTTAACTAGCTCTAGGTGGGGGAGGACAGACAGGGGCAGGAATCTCTGAAGCTCCCAGCTTTAGACACACACACACACACACACACACACACACACACACACACACACACACACACACACACACACACACACACACACACACACACACACACCTGGGAACCACAAAAAGGGGGCCTCCTTCCAGAGTCTTCCTCTCGGGGAAGAAGAGATCCCGGAAAGGTGAGGGAGTAAGGAAACCAATCCCCAGCCAGGCAAATCACTTAACCTGTTCACCTGTTTCCTCGACTGAAAAATGACAGTGATAATCACCCTAACCCTAATTGTGGTGAGGGTCCAGTGAGATAACTGTGAAGTGCACGCTCTTGGCACGTAGTAGGTTCTCTAGAAATGTTTGTTATTCATTATTATTAATATAGACGATGAGGAAAGGAAGGCCCTGTATCCTGCCTTCCAGAGGAGGCCTCCTCTGCAGACCCAGCATGTGCTCCCTATCCCCACACTCCCATCTTCACTTTCTCTTTACTGCGGATCCCTCAACCTCAGGACAGGGAATGATATACTTGAAGAGCAGACCTAGAGGGGAGATGTCACCCCAGGCTGTCCTTAGGAAAGGACGGTGGGACTAAGGGAAGGCCCACTCATCTGCTCCTTTGGGATTTGAACTCGGAACTGACCTGGTTTAATGAAGTCCCCCAAGGAGGGAAGGCTTGGCCACGGTCTGCCGCACATAAGCCCTTTAAATAAACGCTCACATGGATATGGCCTTAGTCACTGCCTGCTTGTACAGACCACCCGGAACATTTTTACCTAATGGCCTATTCAGAGGATAATTTATTGCACTGTCAGTGATCTCTGATTTCCCGGGGCGGGAGGGGGGGGAGGGGGGGAAGGCACTTCCTTCTCTACCCGTGGCAGGTGGAAACTTGTGAGTAACTTGGTAGATGGGGTTGGAAAGGTGGACTTGGGACTTCACTGACCTAGGATCTTGGGTCTAGGAAATAAACAATTAGGATATTGGGGGGAGGGGGGTGTCTCACATTCTGTGCACAACCTCAAGCTTCCCCTGAACTTGTTACTATAAGAAAAATAATCCTGTTTTGTTTTGTTAAATGAGGGATCCTGGAAAGCGCTTTGAGAAGAGGACACCAGTCTCCCTGCCTAGGCTGGGGCGCCATCTGCCTCTGCCTCTGCCTCTGCCTCATTGGCCCTGACTCAGTGGTGGGGCTTGGTCTGGGAGTGAAGTTGGAAGCTCCTGGCTCCTCCAGGGAGGCCAGGCTCTCTCCTAAAACTCTATATAAATGCTAACTCATATTTTAATAGAATAAAGAAGGGGGAGGGTCAAATACTTGGATCTCCAAGGTTTGGTAGAAGGTTTAATGCCTTAAAAGAGAGAACCAAGGAATGGGGAGGGATGCGAGGGGGGGGGGGAGGGCACCGGAAGAAAATGAAACCTCCCCTTTGAATGAGCTTGGATTATTAAACAGAATGTGGAGATGCACCCTGAAATTTCTGAGCACCACCTGCCCCCCCCCGTTTTTAAGAATGGATATTCTGGCTGATGTGCTGGTGTCTTATGTAGCAACACTCCATGCCCCCACCCCAATCAAAGCAAAACAAAAATCTCACTCTTCTGAAACATCTTAGTCTCCAGACCCCCAGGAGCTGTCATTTAGTTAGATATTAGAAGGGTAATAAGAATGTATGAAGTGCCCCCAAATTGTGCTGAGCTTTCCAGTCCTGACTACAGCCCTGGGAGGTGCTAGTATCATCTTCATTTTACAGTTGAGGAAACTGAGGCAGGCCAAAGTTAAGAGACTCGGTCAGGGTCACACAGCTGCTTAAGCATCTGGGGCAGGATTTGAACTTCTCTCTCTGATGCCAGCCATCGACTTTGCTACCTAGCTGCCTCTATACTGATGTCAGAAAAAGTTTCTGGCCATCTTCAAAGAAAGCTGAGTGACCCCATTGAGCAGACAGGCAGGATAAAATGGCTGCTGGGGCTCTCTGGGTCATTCTGTCTCAGTGCACAGGAGGCATCCTGCCCTCGCCCTAGGCTTTGCTACCTCTTTCATTCCAAAAAGAGAATGAAACCTCCTTTTCCCTGCTCACATTAAAAGGGAACCTGTGCTATTTTAAAAGCCCCAAGCCCACCTCCTGCCTGGTAAGTCCATCATCGGAATGTGTGTCATGTCGGCAGATCCATCTTTAGCATCAGCAAGGGAACGTTCTGCAGCAGCCATGGGAAGGTGCCTTCTCCCACTCCCAGCGGCCACCCCCCAGCCCCCAATACTCTTTGAAGGATTCAGGTTCAGGCTGTGTTTGTGAGCAGAACAGAGACTTCACAGGAAGAAAACCAGAGTAAGAGCCTGAGGTTCAAGGTTAATCTACAAATCTGCCCTGTGACTGATTCCTCAGCACTGGCGTGATCCTCCATGACTCACATTCAAAAAAAACCAACCAACCAACCAACCAACCCCCTTGTGGCTTCTAAAAAGTTGTAGGGAGGTCCAAATGCTTGCTTAAGCCTAAGTATGGAGCTAGTGAACCAGTGCTGGAGGGAGATAAGATGGCAGCAGGTGGGCTGCTCTTGGCCATGCCTGCTCTGTAGCCAACAAGTTCTCTTTCATCTGAAATTTTCCTTTCCTGCTCTTTCCATCTTCCACCTTTCTGGACCTGATTGCCCTTTCACCTATCCTCTGGAGAGCTAGGATCCCTCCAGGCTCTCCCTGGGTCACCATCACTGGGTAACCTCTCCCTCTGAGGTTCATTCAGGCCCTACATCATATCCTAGATGTTGTCTCCCATTCTCCAGTTCTTTCCTCCTTCCTTCCTCCATGAGTCCTGTGGTTGGCTCGTGGACTCTCTCTCCTTCCCAACTCCTGCAGCTCTCATGTCCTCATAACTGACTTCTCTGCCCCACCTTGCTTACATCACCCACAAACGTACCACTTCCAGTTCATGAAGTCTCAGACCCCTGAGCTCACAGTCAACTGTCCTTCTGACCTCCCCCTCTGCCTTGAGGCCTCCACTCTTGTTCTTTTCTCTGCAGTCTCTCCACTCTCATTCTTCCCAGGCCATTACCCCTGCAGTGACTTTCCTTTCCCCCCTTCCCCATCTGGACTTCTTGGTGAACCAGTTCAACTTTTCTAAAATCTTGCCCTACTGAGCCTCAGCCATGGGTGACCCTCCATTACTGCCTTTGCTTTTGTTCACATGATGCTGAAAGCAGATGGAGAAAATCCCCAAAACTTGCTGACTGAACTCACTGATGTTCCATTTCAGCTGGGTTCTCATTGCTGTGAGGAAATGTTTTGCCATCTCCCTACTTGGTTCACTCACCCACTCCCCACAGTGGCTCTTCCATACCTTTTCATCCTTCCCCAAACCTACCAGCACCCCCCCCACCCCAGCTGAGAATGTTGTCTTCATCTTTTACAGAAAAAAGTGATGAAACTATTGGAGGAGAGACCTCTTTTCTGCCCTCTGACCCCTGTTATGCCCCTTAGATGTCCATTGCTACTTTCTCCTCTGGCCCTGTCTCTTTGCTAAGGCTGAGTCCTCTGTCTGCCCCAGGGATCCCCTTCTGTCCCCTCTATCATCCCTCTTCTACTTCTCTGCTGCCTTCAAACATGCCCAGGAGTCCCTTCACCAGATCATTCCATCCCTGCCAGCTGTCATCCCACTGCAGTCAAGGCTTCCTCTTCCCATGTGGCTTCTGACCTTTCCCCTGAGTCTGCTCTCTCCAAAGTTAGCAATGATCTTTTAATGACCATATCCAAAGCCTTTCCTCAATCCTCATTCTCCTCCACTTGTCTTTAACATTGGCCACTGTGGATCACCCTCTCCTCATTAACCTCTTCTCTTGGGACCCTCTCTCCTGGTTCTTCTCCTCCTTCTCTGACTGCTCCTTCCCCATCTCCTTGGCTGGCTTCTCCTCTAGGTCATGCCTTCCAACTGTGGGTGTCCCCCAGGGCTCTGCCCCGGGCCTTCTGCTCTTCTTTTATAGTATTTCACTTGGTGATCTCATTTCATCTCATTCTGGTCAGAAGATTCTCAGATCTATTTGTCCATTCTTCACTTCTCTCCTGATTTCCAGCCTCAGGCACCAATTGCCTATTGAACTCAACATGTCCAAAATGGACTTTGTCTTCCCCCGTCCCTTCCCTGACTATCAAGGGCACCCTCATGTTCTCAGTCTCCCAGGTTCACCACCTGGAAGCCAGCCTTGCCTCTTCACTCTTCACCCCCATGTCCGACCAATTGCACATTGAGTTGATAGCATCTCCGCTCTGACGTTGCCCCATCACCTCATGCCTCAGTTATTGCATTAGCTCTAGCCTCTCCCTGACGCAGGCCATTCAGCCACTGAAGTGTTGTTCCTTATGGGCAAGGTTAACGGTGTCACCCTCCCCACCCCCATTCAGTCATCTCCAGTGGTTCAAAGATGAAATCCTCCATTTGGCCTTTCAAGCCAAGTAACTGGGTCCCCTCAGACTTTCCAGGTCTTCTTAGACCCTCTCACTGTGGCATCCTCCACTCCTGTGACACTGCCCTCCTCTCTGTCCACAAACAAGACCCTCCACCTCTTGGTCCTGGTGTTTTTCTGACTGTGCCCTATTCCTAGAACACTCTCCCTCCTTGTCTCTGCCCGCCAACTTCCCTCAAGAGAAAGGGCCTTCCCTGTCCTCCTTGGTGAGTCTTACCTTCCCTCCTGACTCTTGTGTGTACCAAGTTGTTTGCATGTTGTAATAAATGTTTGTTGAGTGGCAGTCTAACATGTCTTTCTCCATGGAGTGCATGTGCATGAGAAGATAAATGACATTTTCTAGTAAATTGAGCACAAACCAATGTCTTTTTTTTTTTTTTTGCTTTTTGGAAGGGGGAAGGCAGGGGTTAAGTGATTTGCCCAAGGTCACATGGCTAGTAAGAGGATGGATTTGAACTCAGGTCCTCCTGACTCCAGGACCACCACTCTAGTCACTGTGCTGCCTAGCCGCCTCAAACCAATGGTCTTCATAGTCTGCTTCATAACTTGTGAGATCTTAACCATGATTTTGCATAGTTCTGTTCTTGTTGTATGACTCTCCTCTGGGCCTCATCACCTGCTTCGTCGATGGTGTCTTACTATTTAAAAATACATGATTTGCTACTCTGATGTGGCTCTGACTGGGTGGGCTAGTGAAAGGAGCCACAGCCTTATCCTCCTGCAGACATGAAGAACAAGCTAGGGTTCTGCATGTTCCCAAAGGATATAGATTTTAGGAGTCATTCCTTAGGAAACCCCCCCCTCCCCCCAACACCTTTCTTCTTCTGGTCTCAGTACCTGGTGGGCACCTGCTCACTTTGTGTCTCCCAGAGGAGCTGCCATCCTTTCTAAATGAACACATCCTGGGATAAGGAAAAGGAGTCTGGGGTGACCTCTTCTTAGACACAGCAGAGGCTCAGCCTGGACCAGTCTCGGTCCCAGGGAAGCCATTGCTACCTCTCTTATGCCTGCTTTGATGGAGGCAATAACCTTCTGGGGCAAAGATCACACTTTGCCTCTTCATCTGCCCTGCTGAGGCTGCCATGCCAGTGCCTGGCACACTTTGGGCACATAATAAATGTTTGTTGACTGGCTTCTCAAAGGCCATCAAATAGCAGGTCCTGGGGATAGAATCCCCAATGTAAGCTCCTTGAGGGTGTTACACTGTAATGAGAGGCAATGTAAGCTCTTTGAGAGTGTTATAACGTAGCAAGAGCCAGTGTAAACTCCTTGAGGGGAAGGGTTGTTTCATTCCTTGGCTTTATACCTGGCGCATAGTAGAGGCTTAACAAATGCTTGTTGATCAAATAAATGAACCTGCATTAAGTACCTACTATGTGCCAGGCACTTGGCCTGCAAAGATAAAAACAAACCTGGGCAACTCTGAGGATGATGTTGATCCCAAAAGAAATAGGGACATTTTAGGGAAAACACAGTGAGTTCATTTCAGATATGTTGAGCTGAGATGCCTATGGTGCACCAAGTGGTCAGTGTCCAGTCAGCAGTTGGCAAATGTAGTAGCTGAGGAGAGAGGTCTGGATGGGAGCTGACTAGGTCCCCAGCCAAGGGAGGAGAAGAAGGTTAGGGATGGCTACCTGGTACAGGGGAGAAAGAAGAAGAGTAGGGGATTGAGGAGAGGTCAGACCTAGAGGAGCAGGGTTCTCAGCAGCATCGGACATCCAAGGGAGGCCAGAGAGAGTCCCCATGGAATAAGAAGTAGCCCTTGCATCTGCAGGCCCCTTTGCTCTCTGGAATCCTAAGAATCCAACAGTTACCCAACTGGTCTCAAGGCTGTTCATGTCTATGGGAGCTTGGTGCACTTTGGGCAACATCAATTCCAGGAAAACTCAGCTTAGAAAACCCATGTGAAGACTAAGCAACTGTTTTTTCATATAAATTAAAACAGCCCAAGTGCCTGGAGGAGAAGATAACATAAACAAATGTCAAATATTAATTCATGCTGTAATCATAATTCCCACCATGGGCTTGTGCCAAGCTGGCCCATGAAGACTTCAGAGCAACCTCCTTTGGAACCTTGGTTATCCTCTTCTTAGCTTCTGTCATCCCAAAGGCGTCTCTAAACCTCTCCAAGGTGACTGTAGAATGGACACTCAATCAATCAGTAACATTTATTAAGCATGTGCTGCATACCAGATGCTGGGCTGCCATTAATCTTCCCCCCACCCCCTTGAAGCTTCTCTTTGGGAAAATGCTTTTAGAACTGCTACAAGAAAAGATTGCTTTGTTTTCATTATTTTGGACTGGAGAGATGTGGATATATTTGTTGGCAGTGGGAAAGGAGCTAGTGGGTTTGGGAGGGGATGGAAGGTGAGAGAAAGAGAGGGAATGGCAAAAGGGACAACAGGGGAGAGACTCAAGAGTGAGATGGGTCAGCCTTCGCAAGGTGAAGACTCATTTCTTCTGATGCACAGTAGGGGCTTAATCAAGGCTCATTAATTGGTTAATCTTCCTTTCAGTTCTAGGATTTTGTGATATTCCTTGAGAACCTAGAAACATAGAGGGAAAAGGAGAGAATGGGGAGGAGGAATAAGAACTGAGAACCTGGTGAGAGAGTAGAGAGAAGAGACCTGTTCTTTCCACTCATCCAGTGCTGCCATGTCCTTTCACCCAAGTGGCTGCTAGAATCCTCCTGTTCAGAGATCAAGGGAAAGTCAATCACTTGAGACCCTGAGCTAGGAGTCCCAGTTAATCAGTAAAACAACCAAAGAACTTGTATTTATTGATACAAATGAAACAGTCCCTGCCCTCAAGGAGCTTACAGTCTAGCTGAGGAGGGAAACAACATGTACATATCCAGGGAGAGACAAAATAGAAATGAAGTCATTTTGCAGGGAAGGACATTAGCAACTGGAGGGGTCAGGGAAGGCGACATTGGATCTGAGCCTTGAATGAATTAACATGAACAGCTGCCTGAAAGAGTAATGTCTAGTAAGTCTGGAAAGGTCAGCTCTGAAAGGCAAGGACATTCACTATCAGTGGAGTATCTCTATGACCCTAAGAGGTGTTTTGGGGAATGGGGCTCAGGTGAGTGGCATGGGTAGCCCCAAGCTCTAGGAGAATGACTGGCAGCTACCATCTCCTCACTCTAGGATCTGATTAAGGACCTTTCCTGGATCCATTCATCATCCACGCCTCTTCTCTCTTCTTTCTCCCCCTTATTGGGGTCAGTGATCAACTCTATTCAGATACTCTCAGACACAGCCTAGCCAGCGACCCATTTCTCCACTCACAGGCTGTCCCAGTGGTTCAGGTTCCCATCCCTTCTCCACCCACTCCCCTTTGCCCCCATTTGGTCTGCTGCCTCAAGCTTGTCTCTCCTGCAGTCCATTAGCAAAGTGATTTTCTTCAGTCACAGGGCTGTCCGTCCTTCCACAACCCTACTCCACAAACTCCTGTTGGCACCCTATTACTTCTCTGTCTGACAGGTAAAGGCATCCCAGCCAGGCCCCTACCTCATTCTGTTCTCCATGCTCCCACCATATTGACTGCTCCCTCTCCCATCTCCAGAGGGCTCTCCCACTGAAACTCCTTCGGGAACTCTCCCAGTGCCCCTTTCCATGGAAGCCTTCCCTAGTGCCCCAGCTGCTCATGCCTCTGATTAGAGCAAGGCTGGGATCTGAATCCAGGCCTTTTTATTCCAAAACTCCTGCTCTTCCTATTATCCTGTGAGGTCTCATGGGAAGTAAGGAACAGAATTTGTGGAACAACTTCCTGACAATTTGGGCTGCCTCAGGAGGTAGTGAGTACCCCATAACTGATACTCTTCAAGGGAAGGGGGATGAGCACTTAGCTGGGCTTTTGGAAAGGGATTTCTATTCAGATCTGGCTTGGTTCCTGTGGCTTTGTAATAATTGTTGGTGAAAAATCAAGTTAGGCTGAAAATTACAATTTAAGTGTTTACAATTTTCAGTCTCTTCTGAGAATCTCCTCATCTTCCTCCTTTGTAGAATGACAGGTCCAGTTAGGCTTGTGAAACCTTCAGATCCCTTCCCCCTCTACTTCTCTCAAGGCCATTCCTGTCAACTGAGACTCCGAATACTCTGGGCGTGGTTGATCCTAGAAAAGCTCTGCTTAGAAAACTATTAATCACCCATGTGAAGACTGAACAGCAGAGTCAGCTCGGTTCTTTATATTAGCCAGAAGATAGCCCAGCGTCTTAGGGGTATCATCCCCAGCACAGATTTGTGCCCACCTGACCCTTGGACCTGTGTGGCTACATCACCTGGATGTTTTCATATCAGCTTCTCTCCTCACAAAGACTATTCTAACCTTTTCCTAGAGGAAAAAGGAGTCTCCCTCCCTAGTCTAGCACCATTTCCTGTGCCACTCATTACCAATTTGACTTTGGGTCTCAGTTTCTTTATTTGTAAATCAAGGGGCCTGGACCAGGGAACATCTGAGGTCCTTCCCAGCTCCTTCCTGGCTATAAAGAGGATCCCATCTGAAGGGGAGGGAGTGTTTTGGTCACTCATCTCCATTAACATAATCACAAAGCATAAGCCAAGCATAAAGAAATTTTCCTTCAAGGTCACCACAATGTGTGAATAAATCTGTGATCAATTTGAAGATTATAGAACTTTGGCCATTGAATAGAAGACAACTAACACCATACTTGAAACAAGATGGCTGAAAGAATCACACGTGACCCTAGACCAGTGTGTAAAAGCAATAGGCGAGTTCAGAAGTTGCCCAGGCCAGCTGAGGAAGCCTGTGGTCTCAGGAGTACTTTGTGGAAGCAAAGAACATGGGCCTCTACCAAGGGATATCAAGAGGTGGTGGTGCTGAAGGTAGAGGAGGCGTGTGTGTGAGCCAGTGGGGAGGCTGACTCTCCTTCCCCTCCCCAGCTCACCAGTTACCTCATTGGGGAAAAGACAGTTCATCCACTCAGCCAAGTCTGTCCCATGGAAGGTACCCAACCAATGCTTGTTCATTGATTGGTTGTATGAATCTGTCCTTTGCTCCTCTTATACAGATAAGTTCAACCGACCCCAAAGGGAGTAATGTGTTGTCTGCTCAGTAGACTGTAAGCTCCTTGAGGGCAGGGGCAGTTCCATTTTGTCTGTATATCCCCGTCCAAGCGCAGTGCCTGGCAGGTAGTTTCCATTTGATAAATATTTATGAAATGACCTGAGCTACTGTCCTGTTCATCTCCTGTTTCATAGCCCAACTTTTCTTGTGCATAATCAGCATCTCTGTGACTTTTATCCTGCAGGCAGAAAGTTGGACTGGGGGTGATATCAATTAGGAGGCATTTAATGGCCTAGAAATGAACCGGGACATTTCAGTATCTCAAACATAATAAGATAAAATCCGATCTTGTATTTGAGTTTTAGAAGAATTTGTTGTCTCTGGGGATTTAGGATTTTTAGCATGTTGGGCCCACCGTTTTTGTCAGTTAAAAAAAAACTACTTCGAATTAGTGGGACTGTTTTGGTTTGTAGTTTGTTTATTTGTTTGTTTTTGTTTTTTGGAGGGGGGAAGATGGGGTTAAGTGACTTGTCCAAGGTCACACGGCTAGTGAGTGTTAAGTCTGAGGCCAGATTTAAACTTAGGTCCTCCTGACCCCAGGACTGGTGTTCTATCCACTTATTTTGGTTTGAATTGCTGATGCATGTTACATAGAGGGACAGAAGGGGGAAAACCAATGTAGATATTCTGTAGTGTCTGAAGAGTCTGGATCCCAGGTAGGTGACTACTCCTCTATGGGGCTGGGCCAGTCCCTGGGCATCCCTGGGTGTGCGTGCCCTCCTCTGTAGCAGAAGAGAGTTGTATCAATCAGATGTTCTTAACCCTTTCTGGGTCCTCGGTGAAATCGAGAGGCCCAGTCTCATAATAATGTTTTCAGGTGTATAAAATGCAACACAAGAGAAACAAGCATCAAAATGTTAAAAAAAAAAAAAAAGAAAGATAAGTTCATAGAGCCCAGTTTGAGAAACTGCCCTATCACCAAAGGCCTTACCAGCTTGAAATGATTTGAATCTGTAAATAAACAAACAAAAAGCCAAACCCCTAACCATTTTATATTTAGTGCTGGACTTTCGTTTCAATGGTAATTATGTCCTTATCTGGGATGAAAATAGAAGAAAAGAACCATCCTGCTTTCTGATTGACAATGAACAAGCTTGGCCCTAGAGAACTGGGAGAATTCGTCTACCTGTCATCATTGCAGAGGGGGGGCCACCGATGTGAAATATTGAGTGGATGATTAGACACTGCCAGTGTGTTGGTCAGTTTTGTGAATCTGCTTTTTATCTTTCTTTTAAAATCTTGGTTATGAGGGGTATAAATCTCTGAGTAATGGAGGAGGGTACAGCAGCAAGCACCCCCGCATACCCAGGGCGGCTGCTGGCACAGGTTCTCAGATCTGCTTTTCTAAAGGAAACCAACTCAAAACGGGTTAACAGTCTCACTTTAATCAATCAAACATATATCATTTACCTAGTTCAGGGGGAAAAGTCAGCACCCTGAACTTCAGAGAATGCAAACAGAATATGAAACACAAGTTAAAAGCAGAAGCTACAAGCAGACAAAGACACAGATCAGCAGGCAGGGCTTCCAGCCGTCTGACCATTCCATCCATACCTAGTCAGTTACCAGAGAGGGAAGCACCAACATCTGGGTTTTTCAAAGGGGGGTGGGGGGCTCAATGGTTTCCCAGAGTCTCATCTGGCTAAATCACACAAGTCTTTCCAAAGTGAGCCCCAAAGAAAACCCTCACATCAGGGTATATATAGCCTTCTCTGGGATCAGAGAATGTCACAACCTTCTTGACCCACTGCCCAATCACAAAGTAATAAGGCATGGGCATTCCTGAAGAACAAGCCTCCTGGCACAGGCTCCATGTGACCACATTCAGCCTATTGGGGGCAGAGTATACTTTCAAATCAGGGAAGGTTCTCAGAGCCACTTAACAAAGGGCCTAGGGGCAGGGAAAATCTTCAGATTCCCATAACAGAGGGAAGAAGGTATTTGGAAATAAGTATCATGTAAAACCAAAGGATACCAGTAAATATGAGATGAAAAAAGGAAGTATCTGACTCAGTAAAGGCTCTCCTCTCAAAAGGAGTCTTCCATGCATATGTCAAGCCTTTATGCTCCTGTGTCATACATACCCTGGAAACCACTGCCCAGTAACCCAGCACCACCAACTAGGCTGTCCTGGTTCCAACAAGTCCTGGGGCCTGCTGGGGGGTCTTTGAATAGAGCGCCATTTCATGATGGGTCCCAACCATGTTCACCATACTCTCAGCTGGACTCCGTCCCCTGCCTTGGATGGCCTACCCCTTCTTTCTTGCCTTCCCCTTTTAGAGGCAAGCCTGTGTTTTCATCCCTAGTCTTTAGACTACTACCTGGCACAGTGAGCATGTGCCTTACCTCTCTTGAGGAGTTAACATGGTGGAGTGGAAGTCAGGAAGCCTCAAGTTGAAATCCTGCCTGGGACATCTGTTAGCCTGGAGCCCCTGGCTGGGCAGTCAGTGGCCTCCTCCTTGACTCAGTTTCCTCATCTTTAGATTGGGAAGGTTGAATCCAGTGATGTGCAAATTGCTTTTTCTGCTCTGAATCATGATCCTGCTACACGCCAGTGAATGTAAGCGTAGGGAGGCATCCCACACACTTCTGCTCCATTAATGCCTCTCTCTGATCCTGTTACTGAGCCTTCCAGTTTGGGGCTAACCTAGTGGGGAGAAGGTCCAGCCCAGCTGCTGAAGCAATCAACACAATGTGGTCATTCAAAAAATCCCGGAATCAGTATGGGGGGAACCATTGGAGGAATTCAGATGATGTGTTAAGGAAATTGGGAATGGCCTATGTTTATATCTATCAATGAAGTGATTCCAGCCAAAGGAAAGGAAGCTTTCTGAGGACTTTGGGGGTCAGGCCCCTGTTCTGGACCAGAAGGTGGGGAGTGGGAAAGAGGATTCCATTCTCCCAAGCCCGCCAGAGGGTGGTGTCACGAAGGACTCTCACAGAAGGATTGGGCATCTGCCCCTGAGTGGACCTTGGGCCAAGTGACCCTGGAGGAGGGGTCATCTTTCCAACTTCCCTAAACAAAAAAACATTTCCCTTCCTTTAATCTTCCTCCTGCTGCCATTTTGAATCTAGCATTTCTGACATTCTTTTTGTTTTGTTTTGTTTTTCTTTTAAAAAAATATATACAAGGTTTATTAAAAATAGGTTGTAAATGAAATACAGTAGTAGAAATGGGAAACTACAGCAGTTTTGATGCCTTTTCCATGATAATGCATAAACAATGATGAAAAGCACTTTTGCATATACAATCACATTGTATTTGAATGCCCAGTGATGGCCAAATTCACTTTTGAGTAAACCATGTATGATTTCTAGATACACACATACTTATATAGAATTTTATTATTATAGTATGTATCAATAGACATTTCTAAGGAGTTTTGTTGTTATTTTCGCTAATCTTGTTTTAGGTACAGGGAGGAAAAATTCATTCATTCATAGCATTAATTTTTCCTTAAAGACAAGTGCTGAATTTTTAGTTGCTGTTAGGCTGTTAGTGTTCTCAAGATGTCTGGAAGGGGCTTGCTTTTCCTGATTTATCAGACAGGATAAGCATACAAATCCTTCATAAACACTTTGAACCAGTTTACTTTCTTACTTCATATTGAACAGCTGAAATGGCAAAAGCACTCTTTAAGAAATTGGAAGATATAAAAAATATTTATACCCAAATTTTTCATTCAATTTCATTTATCATACAACTCTTATTAAAAATGATTTATTTTCTAAGGCAGTGAAAATCTCTACCCTTTAAATATGGAAGTGTGCATTTCCCCCCTAATATATATTTATAAGAGAACAATATGTTATAGAAAAATCATATAAAACCCACAACAGGGTTTTGTCATAATGAAAATTTGTTTGGAATCACAACAATATATATCATTTTAACATCACACATTGTTATTAAGATTAAAGTGAAAAATTTCAGCTACCAACTATTGTTGGAAGAGTAAACATTATGTAAATGAAACGAATTTATTTTGTGTTTCTAGAAAACCATCACAAATACTGAGAAGGAAGAAAAGTAAATTGTCTTCATGTCTAGCACCTGTAGTATCTTATTACATAATTTTATGTACCGTAAAAACAAAAATAAAGACATGTTTTGGCAGTTCAAGCTATTTTTCACACTATTTTAGCCTTATTTAATTTTAAATTGTTATTGTATTTCATCACTGTCATTTCTTCAGCTATGGGATATATGGCTGATGTTGGGGATAAGGAGTTTGTTTTTTCAATGTGTGATGTTAAAATGATATACATTTCTGACATTCTTAAAGGACTGGGTATTCTTCTGCTCAGGAGCTGTCTACATAGTCTTAGAGAGGCCCCAGAGATTCAGCAGAGCCTTCTCAGGACCACTGCAGACCACAGAGCCCCATTCTTTCTCTTCTGCTGTTCTCTGAGCTTGGCTAACAGCTCCCTGATCATGGCAGAAAGAGACACGGAGTCCAGGGATCTCAGAGCTGGATGGTTCTCTGAAGCATCCATCTAGCCCTGACCAACAGTACCCTCTACAAAGTCATCAGGAGGTTCCCTGTGGGGTCCCCATATAACCTTGGCTGTACCACTTCCAGGGGGAGAAGCCCTTTCCCCTCTCCACCAGGTACCTTGGGTCAGCTCTGATGGAGATTTATTGACATGGAGATGAAATCTGCCTCTCAACTTCATTCTTTACTGGTTTTTTTCCCCTAAACTGCTGGAGTAGATGGACTAGGGGCTGTGGAAGGCAGGCTGGCAGTCAGTCTACAAACATTAATTGAGTGCTTGTTAAGCGATAAATGCCAGGCCCCAATACTTACAGCTAGGATGACAAAGAAAGCCCACAGCTCACTTCTCACTACCCACTCCCCAAACCCAAACATCCAGGTCTCTGCCCTAAAGGAGAGTACACTTTAATGGAGGAGATGACCAGTAAATGCCCAGGCCCAGTTCTTGAATTCAATCCCTGTTGTGTGGATTGAGCAAACTGCAGCCCTGAGCTTACAAATTGACCCTACTTGGGCTGGGAGCGGGCACCCTGAGCCAGGTGACCAGATCTTCCCAGGCCGGGAGGGCAGAAGCAACAGTGGCTGAAAAGCCAGGGAGCTTCCAAAGCCTGAGAATCTCCCAAGTGCTGAAGTCCAGGAACATCAGGGGTGGTAGTGAGCTCATGGGTCCTCTTTAGTGGGGTTTATCTGCATCACATCCTAGGGATGGCCAAGCTGGGTGTTCTCTGAGGTCAGGGGACTCACCTATTGTGCACAGTAGGTACTTAATCCTGGCGTCCAGAGAGAAGTCAGTGTCCCCTCCTTCTGTGGTCCCTTTCACTTAGGACTAGCCCCCAAGAGTTCTTGGTTCTGAGCCCCAGAGGGCCCTTTGCCCTGTTAGCCTTTTCCACCCTACCCTCAGGCCCTTTATAGCTGGGGGCTTCTCCCCTTGCTCGTTCCTGGCTCCCTAGACCATGCTCAGTTATTCTTCTGAGATAGGATTCTCTATTCCACAGTTCCTAGGATTCTGCCTTCCTGCTTGCAAAGGGAAGGTGCCAAAGGCTCCCCTGAATTGGGTTCCCCAAATTCCCCCACAAGATTCAGTTTTTGCAGACTAGATTCCTTATTAGTAAACAAAGATGTCCATACCACTCCTTCAAAACCCTGCATCCATCCCCATCCATTGGGCCTCTGTGTTGTCAGGAGTTTCACCTCCAAGTTCTTTATGAAGAGGAATGGTATGAACTAACACACTAGGTGACCCAGGAGAGTGGAAACTCCAGGAGGGCAGGGTCTGGCTTCCTTGGGGATTTGTTCCCCATGGCTTAGCACAGAGATTGGTACATAATAGGTTCTTCATGAATGCTTGTTGATTGATTGAAGCAATTAGTAAAAATATTCTGTTCTGCTATAGAGGCTTAGGAATATGGTATTTTGAAGATTCACACCTTGAGTGATTTTTCTCTCACCTGAGTCTATCCCCACTAACTCTTCAAGGATGATTTCCCTTCCTCCTCTTGTGATACTTCTAACCTGGCATGTCCTACCTCTCATTTATGCTTAGCATCCTTTATTTCCTTCAAGACTTGGGTCAGCTGCCATCATTGGGAAGAGATGGCATTCAAATTCAGGCCTCTGACTCTGAAACCAAGACCCTTTCCAAGTCAGTAAGTCTAGTCAATCCAAATGTATTAAGTGCCCACAGTGAACCAGGTTCTGATCTAAGCATTCAGTATACAAAAAAAGACAAAAACAGTATGGGCTTCCAGGGAACTCTCGGAATCTTCTACAGAGAGAAGCTTGTCGCCATTGTTCCTGTTACTGACTGGATGGCTAAATAAAGACATCATCGGGGTGGGTGTGGGGGGGGCAATCCCTAGATCTTGCCTCTTTGCCTCCATCAGTACAATGCTCTACCTCCCAGCCTTAGTCTTTAAAAATGATGATTAGAAAATGGGAAAGAGTTAAGAGAATACTCCATGAAAATGGTCATTGTTCAGTTTGTCCCTCATATCTCACTCTCTTGTCAGCCAAGGTTTCTTTTGTGAAGATAGAAATGTCAAAGTTCTTGTTGACTTTTCAGCAGTAGATGATTCACTGGGACTTGAATCCAGGACTGTCACTGCCTGTGTAGCATGGGGACTCAGTTTCCTCCTCTGTAAAATTTGTGGGTTGGATTATATACTCACAAAAGTCCCTTCCAGCTCTGAATTCTGTGACCTTATGGAGTCCCTTAAGGGACCCTCCTCCCTTCATCCTCCTCCAGATTTCCCTGGCTTCCTTCCTTCCTTCTCTCTCCTCCTTTCTTCCTGCTCTCCCTTCCTTCCCTCCTCTTTAAAAAAATTTTTCCCCTTCCCTCCCTTTCTTTCTCCCTCTGAGAATGTGCTGTATGTATCTTGATTGTAAATAGTTGTTTTCAGGATTTTTCTCTCATAAGAATGTAAGTTCTTTGAGGGCAGCCTGGCACAGAGAAGGTACTTAAATGCTTGTTGACTCAAATAAGAAAATGTAAACCAATTTTATTTTATCTTGACTGCAATTAAGTCAGGCTCTTATTTGGAGTTTTACATTTTAAGTGAAGGAAGCACTTTAAGTAGGTGCTTTATTCTCTAGAATTATCCCTGACAGGTTCATTCTTCACTGGCAAACATCTCTCTGCTCCTTATATCAGATTTTTAAAAGTCCCATAAAAGTTCCTTCTCCCCCCTTTGCCCCCTCCCCCCATTAATTCAGCTAAAACCATCAGTCTATATGACATCCATATGGGGAATCACATCACTTAGCTCTGGCACAGACCATTCGCAGCCCTCCTCTCCCACCTTCTGCACTGTTTTGGAGAGGGTTGCATATTTTAATATTTTAAAGCAGTGTAGGTTTCATATAAAGTAGGCTTAGTTCCCAGAGCAATTTGGAAAGTATCCTTTAAAAAAATCAAAGAAGCATCCTCATGGCAGCAAGCAAAAAGGGGAAGCATTCAACTGAGCATTGAGGTGGGAGCTTTCCAGGACACTGCTGCATATGACCAAAAGGGTGAGTGCCAATGGAATCTGGGTTACCATGAACCAGCTTTCAAAGGGCAGCTTCTCCACAGTCTCCCATTGGGAGCTTTACAAAGCACCTTCCTTTACAATATCCCAAAGCAAGCACATGGGGTGGACAGCTGACTCCCACCCTATAGCTGTGAGATCAAGGGACAACAGAGCTGGCAATTGTGCCAGCCAGGATCAAGGGTGCCAACTCCTGGACCCAAAGATTGAAGCTCTCCCCATCACCCATCTGCCTGGTTTTGTTCTGGGTGGGGTCAGCCCATCTTTGTAAGATGATTGCATACCTATTCAGCCGGGTGCTAGGTGAAATGGTCACTAGAGAAGAAGCCTAAAAGGGAGCCCAAAGGAGATGGGAAAAGATGGAAAAGGCCAGTGGTGGAGGAGCTGTGGAAAGGCAGAACCCCAGGTAAACTTGGTGTAGAAGACAACTGGTTTTTGATCAGTCATTTGGAGCTGGGCTAGCAAAGTGATTGAATCTGGTTTGATGATCCCATCCTGGCACACCTACCCCTTAGCAGATCAAATACAGGCCAAAGCATTTATAGCAGCGATATTGGGGCAGCAAATGCAAAAGTGGGGAGTATAGTTGCCTGTGGACTGGGTAAAAGCTGCAACAGCTGCAGTTGGTAATGGGATATTAGGTGCCGGAAGAAAGGATAAGGACTTCAGGTATAGCTCGAGCAGGGTCTTTTTCTTACAGATGAGAAAACAGGCCCAGAGAGAAGTGACTTATCCAAGGTCACCTGGAGAGTAAGCCATAAAGGCAGGTCTGACTCCAAGTCCTCTGACTCCCTTGGCACTGTGCGGCGGGTGTTGGCATCAGCATCAGGTGGGGCTGCCCCTGCCACCCCAACCCCACATTCTGGAGGTTCAGAGATGGAAGACAAGGGATTTCAGAGCTTGTCCAGTCTGTTGCTGACCTTTGTGGAGTGCTGGCTGGTTCACACTCAGAAGGAACCTGAGCCCGGGTGGGGCCACAGCCTCTGCACTTGGCTCTGTCCTTGGGGTTCCGTGTGCTCAGTCCACCTTTGGCTGCTTGTTGTGATGTCCCTGGCAGTGGGTGTGTCACAACTTGCTTTATGGTTGCTTTTGAACCTCTTTCTCTTCCTCCTTCAAGTCAGTAAATTACTCCTCTGATTAATGGTGTTGAAACTCTTGATGCTGTTTGGTTATGATGCTCCCCAGGCCCCTTACCCATTCTTAGCCTAGTTTTTCTCCCACCTCCTCATTTCACAGACTTGTGGTGCCATGGAGGCTCATGGAGAGGTTCCTTGGCTTTGGAGGAACCAATGTTCCTTCCATTGCTTCTCGCTGCCCCTACTGATGAGCATCTGTGACCCCAACTATGTAAAGAAAAAACTGTCCTAAAAGCCCACAGACAGGATCCAGTGAGGGGCCAAGCTCCTCTCCAGAGGACAGGTGGTGGGCCACAGGTTTGGAATGGGTCATATGTTGTGAAACAAGCTCAGGGCGTCAGTTGTTTACTCTTAGTTTTAAGTAAAGGTTTGCCTGGGTCAGGGAATTGGCAAGTGACAGCGATATGAAGAAAAATGTAAAGAAACAATGTGGAGAAAATGCCAATAAAAGCCAAACTCCAAGACATGAATCAAAGAATGACCTCAAGTAACTGGAGAACTAGTTGAGAAACAAGACTAAGCCACAGGACTCAGAACAATCTAAGACCATGTGTTGATGAGATGAGATCACAGGTTAACACTGGACTGAATCATGACATTTAATCTATGATTATTATTAAGTAGGGAGAGACATAGGGTGATTTGGTGCCAGAGAGCTGGCTGTGGAGCCAGGAAATGGACCGGTCAACAAGCGTTTTTAAGTTTGTGTCAGGGACTGTGAGCAATGAGAACCTACCCTACCACAGACACCTGCCGGTGCATATGTGACCTAGCTGGTGATGTTGGCCCATCTGCATCAAGGCAGAGAGGTTCCTCACCTGGGATATCAGTAACGTGTCTGTTTTCAAATACTCCTCTGGGCCTGTGCTTCTCCCCTTGGCTCGCCTAGGTCACAGAAGTGTCCTCCAGCCCCATCCCCACTCTGGCCTGTTTTTCTTATGGTCGGTGGGGGGGGGGGGGAAGGGTCCAGTGAAGGAGAAGGGAACAGCCTTTTCTGTTATAGCCAAATTGTAGGTGTGTGTGTGTGTGAGACACTAGGCATTTATTAAGCACCTACTGTTTGCCAGGCATTGCCCTAAGTACTTTACACGTATTTTCTCACTTGATCTCACAACAACCCTTTGAGGCAGGTGCTATTATTGTCCCCACTTTACAGTTGAGGAAACTGAGGAAAATGGGGTTTAAGTGACTTGCCCAGAGTCACACAGGCAGTAAGTGTCTGAGGCTTAATTTATACACTGGTCTTCCTGACTCCTGGACTCTGGCTGCCTGATGTTTACCGTTTTTAGGGGAATACCAGCATCCCTCATATGCTCTGGGTAATTTGGCCTTGACACACCTGTAGGGTATTTGACCTTCACACACATGTGACTTGCTCTTGGTCAGCCCCACTATGTGCAGGAGGTGTCATTGAAATCTAAGCCTTTGGGCTCCATTGGATCTGACGTGGAGTTTCTGTAAGCCTGTGTGAGAAACCATTGGCCTCAGACAGATCTGGCTCACCAGCTCATGATAATAATACATGCCCCGTATTCATGGGGAGAACTCAAGGACATAGGTTTTATTTATGGGAATTTCCTGGTGGAAATAAGAACCTTGGGATTCCCAGACGTGATCACCACTTGCCGCCTGTCAAGACTTCATACTGGAAATTTGGCAGAAAAACACAGGTGTCATTCTGTTGCAATGGGCCTGCCTATTAACATAGAGTCCTAAAGCTGAATGAAGGATTTCCATTCTTTTCAAGAATGAAGGTTTAGATCATAAACCACAGAGTTTGTCTCCCCTATGCCCTGATATTTAGAGTATTAAATAAACAATGAAGAAACCAACAGGCTGAAATCAAGAGGGTTCATTTGAAAGGCGACAATGAAGCAAATCTAAGATGAGAATCAATAGAGAAAACTGGAAATCCCATTGTAGAAGAGAGTGTGAAGGATGAGGCAAGAAAGAGTGCTCGATCACACAGGATGATGGCGCCCCCGGCAAAGTCCTGCTGTCCTGGGCTGCACTAGTGCCCCTGGTGACCAGAATGAGGAGAGTCACAGTTCCTTTGTGCTTTGCCCTAGTCAGAGCTGGAGAGCCACATTTTGGGGAGGGCAGTGATTGGATAGCTGGATCTGGTCCAGAGGAGCGCAACCAGGATGTCAAGAAGACTCATATCTCATCCATCATTCAAGCAATGTTTGAAGGAATTGGGGATGCTAACCTGGAGAAGAGCTGAGGACTAGGGGTAAAAGGCTGGCTGGTCAGCTGACTGGGTACTTAGCTCTTGTTCAAGTATGTCATGGGTGAGAGGTGTCTGTGGGTCCTTCCAACTCTGAGATCCTGTGGTTACATGGTTCACTATTTTAAGGGCTCTTGTACGGGAGAAGAGCTAAACTTTTACTGCTTTTTCCCAGAGGGACAGACTTCCACTTGACACAAGGAAGAACTTTTCAACCATTAGAGCTATTTAAAAGTGGAGCAGGCTGCCTTCCAAGGCAGTGAATTCCCCATCACTGGATGTCCTGAAGTAGGACAAGGATGACCATGTCAGGGGAAATCATAATGTGGCAGGTTGGGCTGATCCCTGAGCTTCCTTCAGGCTCTCATACTTTGTCATTCAGTGTAATCCCTGCTTGTGTAGGGTGAATAGACTAGTGTGTGTGTGAGTGTGTGTGTGTGGGGGGGGAATAGTTAATTTTGCCTTCTATCAAAGGGACAGAAATTTTATGCATTTGCATAGCATCTTCATGAAAATACTAAAAAGGAAAAAATTCTTTCAGGTGCCAGATCCTATCCACTCTCCATAATTGTTGTCAGAGCCAAGTCCAGCAAATATGAATGACATTTCACAAAAGGCCGAGGTAAGCCTCAGGTTTAAAAAGGGGGAGAAGGCACATGACTGACCCTCATTGGCACATCATACTCCTGATTGACTCTGATACAGTTAGATAAGTGCAGCTTCACTGGCACACTTCCTTAAGCTCCTGCTCATTGCACTGCATTAGTCACCATGGTAGATGGGATTTGACTCTTGGTCCTTAAGGTCACCAGAGAACAAACTGGAATAGGTCTCACCCAACTGCAAATGCTTCATGGACTGACCCAACAATGACCTGACTCCTGATGAGCTTGGCCATATAAGGATGAACTCTGGTCACTTTTTGAGGGAGGTTTCTCCTAGTCGGATCCCAGAACTGGTGCCTTAGTTGGTAATTTCACTCCGTTGGTGACATCAATTTGGATGAGATGGCAGAACTTCCAGAGACTCCTCAGAATGATATTTTTAAAGGCAATCAAAAAGTAAAAGACATGGGATTGCAAAGGAAGTCAGTTTTGCTGAAATACAGTTATTCAACCAGAACACATTCATTGATTCCCTGAAATCTCTCCATAGACAGACAAGGGATGGCTGGATCCCAGGTTAAAAACCCCTGTCCCAGGAAATCCTGGTGGGCTAGGAGTTAAATCAATAATGCTACTCAAGTGCCAAGACGAGTAGTGTCACATACTTCATGTGCCATGCCTTTAATGCTATGAAATGGAAATGGTCCTTAGCTAAAGCCAAAGGGACTTCTTTCTGGTTCTTAGTGGGCTTTGCCTGCACTGATTTCACCTGTCAAGGAACACGCACAAAGCTTTCTGTCTGATTTTATTCTCATGTGAATTTAGTTTTAGTTATTTGTGTTTCCATGTTCTTTTTCCATCTGACCTTTAGTACAAAATCATTTACTGTCAGAGGAAGCCAAGCTCCCAGACTCATGCAGATTTTCTGTTTTAATACATGTTTCTTTACATTCAGTCTAATCTAATCTGTTCTTCATTTCTTTCCATCTTTTTAAAAAAAACTTTCTTTTCTTTCTCTTCATCTAACAAAGATTCTGCTTTCCTCATCTAAACCGCTTCCCAAAACCTATGTGCCCAAACTTGGCAAGGGCGATGTCAAGGAGAAATTTGAAGCCATGCAGAAATCAAGAGAAGAAAGGACTGAGAGGAGGTCTAGAGATGAGAAGCAAAGAAGAAAAGAGCAATTTCTTAGAGAGAGAGAGTGGAGCAGGAGGAAGCAGGAGGTTGTTGGCTTTGCTGTTTTTTTTTTTTAAACATTCAATGCAAAAGATTGGTCGTGGTTCAAAGCGTGATTTCTTGTTGTCTGAAATGCATATGATGCAAAGTGCTTCATTTCTAGGCTAATTTTTCATCATTTGTGTAGTAAAAGAATTGTGTTCAATGTTGTGTTAACGTTTGGAGATGCTCCTTCCAATGTAATTTATTTCCCGTCTAGATGAAAGAAATGCTTGCTTCCGATGAGGAGGAAGAGACGTCCAGGGTCGAAAAGGCGTATGTCCCAAAGCTAACAGGTAAGGAATGGAAAGAATCAGTTGAGAATAGAATTGTAAACTGAGGAGGCAAAGAAATTTAAAAGAAAAAATCCCCTCTATTCATAGGAACTGTTAAGGGCAAATTTGCAGAAATGGAAAAACAAAGGCAAGAGGAGCAAAGGAAAAGAACTGAGGAAGAAAGGAGGCGCAGAACTGAACAAGACTTGTTAGAAAAGAGGAAAATCCAACGCGAATTAGCCAAGCGCGCTGAGCAGGTTCGTGGGCTCCAGACCCTGGGGTTTGGGGGTAGGGGGAGGATAGGGTGAGGGATGGGTGGGGTGAGCAGTCAGGGCAAGGTGACTAAAAACTAACTGAGGCCTGGAACTACAACGCAACACTGTGGTCTTTGGGGTCAGAGCTGGGCAACCGTGAGATGCTGGTGTTCAAAATGAACTCATCACCCAGAGTATCAGCCACACTCCAAAGGGAGACAGGAGGCTTCAGGTCATTCTGACACCTGAAAGAAGGATGGAGGAGATTGGTGTGGGTCCTGTATGCTTTCTCAGAGCTTAGTGTGGGCATGGCAATCAAAGGCAACTGCCAGCCGGGCCACAGAGTCCATGAGCCCTTCCTCTTCCTGGGAGGCATGCTCCCTCCATGTTCCCTGGGTGTTTTTAAGGATGGGAGGCAGAGCTTAACAGTGATGATGCCCAGGAAATCACTGGTTATTGAAATCATAAGTGTCAGCCCATAATTAGGCCATATTTAAATGATTAAATGAATGTCCACTTGTGATTCCAGAGGATAGAAAATGCAGCCTGGGCTTCCCCTCCTAAGAGAGAGCCTCGGAACTGGACAGAGTGAGACATCAGGGTGTGTGAATTTGTTTTGCTTCACTGCTCATTTGTTACAGGGGAAGACTTTTTTAAGGGGGCAACAGGGTCCCCTCCTCCCAAAAAAAGGGGTCATCGAAGCTCTCAAAAACTCAGAGAAGAAAGTTGAGAGGGAACGACAAACAAATAGGATAGCTTAGAAATTCATGTGTGGAATTGGCTCTGGTCTTTCAAAAACAGTGAGCTGTATGTCCTAGTGAATTATGGTTTCATATACAAGCCTCTTTTTCTGTTTCTTCTCATGTATGGAAAATTCGCGTTTCAATTCATGTTATAACCCAATTCCTCCTCTTCCGGATGAGATACTGAATAGAAAAGAATTCTCATTAGGCTATTCTTAGCTTACATGGCAAAGATCTTTCCTGTTTTATTGGGCATGGCAAGGTAGAGGGCTAGGGTCAGGGTCACCATCCAGGATCTTTTCTGTAATGCCCAACAGAGCATTACATGTGCAGGGCTTAACAGAGGCTTGTTGCACTGGTCCTTCCTGGACAAGCCATGACAGCCCATCCACACGTCCTGTCTCACCTCTGGACAGCCAGAGTCTTTTGCCCCGAGCAGGGGAGCCTGGCGGTGTTGGCAGGAGAGCCAGGAACCTTTCCCAGAGGATGTGACAGCTGGAAGTGAGCGCCTCCCACTGCTGTATTTTATCAAGATGAGGGTTCCTCATCAGTTCACACAAAATTACAATACACAAAAGACAGCGCTTTCATTTATATTATCCGGACTAGACCCCTTCTGCCTTGACAGCCTCCCGGTTAGGAAAGTAACAGAAGAAACCCAGGCCAAATCAAATTGAGCTGCCCTTGTCTCAGAAACAGCCACTGCAATCCTTTCAAGGGAGCGCATCTGGCAGAGACCAGGAAATGGGGCCTACTTCCTTCACCTGGCCAGCTTGTCATCGATGCCCTGTGGTGCAAGGACTCCTAGGTGGGTGGAAGCCTGGTTAATATTGTCCTCAGCTGTCGATCAGGCTGTGCTTCTGCTTGATGTGTATCTGAAGGGTTGCAGACTTCTGGGAGGTGCAGAGTTCTTCTTGTTTTACAGATAAGGGAATAGGTACAATAGGCCAAGGGCTTTAGAAGGGGCAAGATAGGCATTCTCCAGTATGTCAAGGGTTGCCTTGTGGTAGGACTGGCCCTGGGAGCCTCGGGACTTTGCCAGGAGGTCTGCAAGCAAAGGCTGGAGAGCCATTCACTTGTGCAGGGGTTTTTGTCCAGATTGGACTAGATGATCTTGAGGTCTCTTCAGGCCCACAGTTGATGTCCAAGCTAAGGCTGGACACTCTATCTCCTGACTCCATGATGAATCAGGGCCGTTTGTTTTCCTGGCTCAAATAGCAGTTCAGGGCCCATGAGAACTGATAGGGCTCATGGATAGGCTTGGCAGAGCTGGTCAGCTTCAAGAAGCTCTCGGGTGAACCATGGGTGCACTGTGTTCTGATTTCTCCTGGCTTTGAAAAGAGATGCGGTGATGCCCTGTGGCCCAAGGAGTTTCAGAAGGGCATGGCAGGGAGAAGACAGAGTGCAGGGTCAAGTGGGACAGTGGCATTGAGGGCTCATTGAAAGAACAAAAAAAAAACCAAACAAGTTGGGATGTGAGCTTGAGAGCTCCTGAGCTAGGGTGCAGCCTCCAACAACCCCATCTTACAGTTAAGGAAACTGAGGCATAGAACAGGTGAGTGGTTGCCCAGGGTCACATGACTAATAACACATCTATCCTTCCTGACTTAAAGTCCTTGCCTGCTAGGGCTCGTTAGAGCTTGTTATGGGAAAAGGAAGTGAAGTCATGCAGACATGGAGGGGAACAAGCAGGATTTGAATTCAGGGTATTTAAGTCCAAGTACAGAAAGAACTCTTTCCACTGCATGCAATGCCATGAAAAAAGTCTAAGAACTTGGAAGGTAAAGTAAAAATAATATTAAGCATATTAAGTAAATACAAAAAGTCGGGTTTTAAGATTTAATTTGGAAATGATTCTTCTGTTCTGTTTCATATAATTTAGTAGCATCTATAAGATAGAGAGCTGTAATTGCATGATATGTATTTGTGGAAGATATTTTTTGCCTGAATGAAAACAATAGTTAGAAAGTGTTTGTTGGGTCAGGCAGGGCATACAAGTAACCCCAACGGCTGCATTCTTACAGGAGGAGACAAAATGCACAGAAGGGCTTTCTAGAAGGCCACTCGCTGGCCAAAGACCGACAAAACCCAGTGTATAGGAACTGGCTTATGTGAAGATTAGCCTCCGGAGGGAAGGATGGGAAGAGTCCGTTATTTGGAAAGAAGGCTCCCGCCCCTGCCTAAGGCAGCTTTTCACCTGTCCCAGGGTCACAGTAACCGAGTTCTGCACGCACCACATTGGCGCTGATGAAGCCGCCTTGTTGGTGAAAACTCACTGACTGTTTGGGAAGGCGTCTCTACCTGTCCTTCGTTCAAACATCCACTTCTTTGGGCTGCAGAAGGAGAACTGGGAACAACTGGCAGGGGCTGCCAAGGAACAGATTCAGGCTCCATTTAATGAAAAACCTCACAACAGTCACAGTGGCCGAGTCCGTGCAGGGGCGGGAACACCTGTGAATCGAGGGGCAGGAACTGGGCATGTGCTGCCAGGGAAGGCTCAGGAGGACCCTCGCTGTAGCGCGGCAGAGAGACTTTTGCTTGGTCACAGGGGGCACAAGGAGTGAACATCCTAAAGGGGGATAGAATTGGATGATAGGAGGAAATGCTTCCTAAAAATGAATTAGCCATGTGAGTGGAGTGGGCTGTTTCTGGAGGTGCCAGTTGTCCCTTCGCTGGAGGTCTGGAAGCACAGGCTGGGTCAGGGAGACTGTAGAGGGGGCTCCCATTAAGGTATAGATAGGCTGAACCGCATGACCTTGGAGGCACCTTCTGATTCCGAGGTTCTGCAATTCTATGATAAAGATCTTAAGAGCTTAATAAATGACTTAGCTGAATTCCTGGTAAGAGCTGAGTTAGTGGGTAACTAACCCTTCTGCTGTTGCCAGGTTATTACTTAATAAAACTAAATACCAAACCCCTCCTCCCTCAAGCCTCTGCCTTTCCCACCCTCCCTATCTCTTCACTGTCCTCCTGGAATAACAGGGTGATGTATTATTTAAGCCATTTTCATCTTTTTCTTTACTTCAAATTGAATACTGGGGTTGATCCTATCAATAATTACGTATTTTGTGGGTCATGCCTGAATCTATCCCCTCCCCATGCTGAATTGTTCCCCCTGTTCAGATCAGGTCAATGTGACAGGGGCCCCGAATCAATGTTGTGTCTAGAAACCTTTTTTCCACTTTAATAGGAATTGTATGAATGAGTACCCACTGAGGGGAGTTCTGTTGATGAATTGGTTGTATGTTTCCAGCATTAAAACTCTTCAAAGACTTTATCTTTTCTCTTGTGGTGGGGAAAGGTCAAGGGGAGTTGATATGGAAGGGTGTATGTATGCCCATTTCAATTTAAACTAACAAAATTGCTCATTGCTGCTTCTAAGTCCACCGGGCGGTTGGGAGAATTAGGCCCACTGTTCCATTTCCAGAACTCTATAAAGGTAGGCTTTGAGAAGATCTTAAAGTGCCGGTTCCTGGGAATGTTAATAACAGGAAAAATCACGTTGGTGAAAAGTTTGTTTTTAATTTCATGGCTAAGTCTAATAATGTTAATATTCAGTTGCAAAGTATTGATTTGACTCCCTAGTTACAGTTTGAACATCGGCTCATCAGCCTATTGGAAGAATGTCAGTCCAAAAACACCTTCAAAGTCTCACATTTGAAAAGTTACTGCAAGTATTTTCTTTGATTTGATTATTTGTCAATTGTATGTTTGAACGCCAAAGGCAAAGTACCAACAGAAAGTAATGATATGAAATTCTCATTCAATAGATTGAGGACATAAACAATGCGGGAACTGAATCAGCAGCAGAGGTAAACACACATTTCTTTCAATGAAACATTCACCTAACATTGATCTGATTCATGAATTTTCTCTTTTTAATGAAAGAGACATAGGTAAGAAGGGCACTTTTGTGGATGAGATACTTCACCGAGTAAGACCACAGTTTTGCATTTTTGCATCTATCGCCACAAAATATGTTGATGGAAAAGTTTTTTTTTTCTTTTGTGACTATATCTAAAACATCAGTTGGCCTCTATTAGAAATGCACTTCCTCAGCTTCTTGGTTTGAAGTATGCCTCCCAAAAGAAGTGTCTTGCAAATTAACTGCAACCTGCTACGTTTTAGATGATTTCGAGTTAAATATTTGAAAGATATAGGCTTCCCTTTGATCCCTCACCCCCCTTCGGTAGCATGACCTAGAAAAAGGCGAATTGGCACTCTGGCTCTCCTGCACTGTTAAACAGCCCTGTGTGTTTGCATCTCGCACAGTGGAAGTTCACCAACTACCCAGTTTTGGAGACCCGTTTCTTTACATCCAGTACAGAAAACTCAGCATTCTAACAATTTGATGGTGTTCCCCAGACTGTAGAGGCACAGAGTTGAGAAGCTTTATTTTAAGAGCATGTATTTGGGCTTCCCATCTTACTCTATTAGATTAAAAAAAATTCAGGGGCAAAACCAGATGGTATGGAAGGAACTAATTTAGATGACTTGAAAGGAAAACCCTTTTAAAAATCTATCTTTAAGTAACAAAAATGCATATTCATAACAGGATATTTGTTCATAGTAAATCATCTGGAAATATTTTGTGTCTCTTCATAGTAAAAATAACGATTTATGAAAGACTTCAGAATGTTGGCCGGACAGATCTAATCTTAACACCTTAGGTAGAGCTTGCTTAAGTTTTTTAAGTCGCCATCAAATTGGTTCCCAGCTCACTCACGAGGACATTATCTTCTGGGCCTTAATGCACGCATGCACAGCTGCCTTTTTTCTTGAAGTTCTAGACTGATGGTTGGGCACCCCGTTAGTAACATCTCTGTTAGTTTGCAAGTCTGATGAACACCCCGGAGAGGATTTCAGTAGGATAAAAACTAACACCCACACGACTTCGGAGCGTCGATGTAGTTGCTCTCGATAAGTGGGGAGAAAAAACAAAACAAAAAAACCAAACCAAAATTTAAAAATCTCGTTTTCTTCGGGTTACTGTTTCATAGAACCAGGAGGTCACCGACCTGAGAGAGCGGTAAGTCTCCATGAAACTCAGATTTTGGGTAGGAAAAACATTCCAACAATCAATTTTATGCATTAGGAAGGAGACGATTCGTTGCTTGTGACAGTGGTGCCTGTAAAATCCCACAAAACACCTGGAAAAATGCAAAAGAGTTTTGAGGATCTGGAAAGAGAACGTGAGGAACAGGAAAGAAACAGACATGAAGAGGAGAAGAGAATCCGGTATGAGGAACAGAGACGATCCCTCAAGGAAGCAAAATGCCTTTCACTTGTTATGGTGAGCGTTTCTATTAAGACAACAACGCAAGCGGCTCAAAAAACCCGCCAAGTTGGTCTCTTAGGTGACTAATAGTGGCTCTTTCCCAACTTTTTCTTAGGATGAGGAAGCAGAGAGCCAAGGTACAAAAGAGTCCCTTTCTCCTGGAAAGCTGAAACTCACTTTTGAAGAAATGGAGAGAGAGAGACAGGAAAAGAGGAAGAGGCAAGCTGCGGAGGAGGCGCGACAGCGCCTGGAAGAGGAGAGACGGGCTTTCGAAGAAGCCCGGCAGCAAATGGTAAAGCGGCAGCTCCGGGAAATCTCGAGGGGCCGGAATACCCCTTCCTATAAATGTAAAAAAATGTCTCCCGCTGAGAAGGCCTCTTTTAGAAATGTCTATGTGGGAAGACCTAATGACAGTGACAGGTTTTATAGAGTATAGCAACTAAAATACTTGGAAATCTCATTATCGGTATTATAAATTGACCTAAATAAAAATATTGTTCACCTCCTGAATTCCTTGTTGCCCAAGAGATGTAAGATATTTTTAAATCCAGTACAGAACTGGACCTCGGTATTTTTAAGTCTCTTTGTATGTCATACAGTATGATTGATAGTCAGCCCAGGCATCCTTCTTCCTGCCCTCCCCTCCCCACAATGGAGCGCCAGTATGGTAGTAACTTTTCCTTTCTTTTTTTCCCCTTAAAAAAAAAAAGGTTGTAGCTTCCCCCCCCCCTTGCTACTGAAGAGTTTCCTCATTTATCTGTGTCCCAGGTTCTAAGGCAATCTGGGGGGACATTCTAATATTTACTCACAAGTAATTGAAAATGAAACATGGCTCTCATTAATCAGTATGCTCAGTCTCCACCATAGTTTATAAAAACAAAAGAAATGTTTTTCCCCTCTATTAGTATCAGATCTCAGTTTCATAAGTGTAGACAAACTTTTGTATTCTTGACAATAATTTCTTTGTATTATAATGCAAAATCTATTCACATTTCAACAATATGTCAGCTATGAGAAAGGTCACAGCAGAATCACCATTAACAACTGCTTTGAAGACTCCCCCCCAGACACAGGAGTCTGATTTCTACTGGCACCATTTAGATCTCTCAGTTCTGTCAGAAAGCCTACTGTGTGCCATGTACTGTGTGCTAAGTTCTGGGGATACAAAGGACAAAAAAAAAAAAAAGACCAGTCTCTGCTGTCTCTAGGTCACAATCTAATGGGGGAGAGAACATGCAGACCACTAGGTACAAATAAACTATATGCCAGACAAATTGGCAGCATGCACCAGAGAGAGCAGCATTAAGATCAGGTAGAAGGTGGGATTTCAGCTGGGACTTGAAGATAGCTAGGACATAGACAAGAGGAGGGAGAGAATTCTAAGCATGGGGGACAGCCAGAGGGAATGTGCCTGGAGTCATCAGATGGATGGAGTGTCTGAGACCAGTGTCCCTCAGATCATGAGGACATGGGGGTAGGATGTAAGAAGACTGGAAGGGTTATGAAGGATTGGATATGAGAGCGAGAGACAATGAGATTGAAGGTTGGCTCCTCTGTTGTGAGCCTGGTGAGTGGGGGGGATGGGTTGTCCACTACAGTAATAGGGAAGTTAGGAAGAAGGGAGGGTTTGTGGGAGAAGATAAGGGGTTCAGTGTTGGATGTGTTGAGTGTAAGATGTATCTTGGCCATCTAGTTCAAGATGTCTGAAAGGCAGTTGGAGATCATCTGAGAGGGTAGGGCTGAGAATCATCAGCACAGAGATGATCATGGAAGTCATGGGAGCTAATGTAGGAGGAGCTATGGAAGTGGTGGGATAGTACAAAAGAGGAAAAATCAACTCTGTCCTTTTTGATCACCAATTTAAAATATGGGTAAAAAGTTGAGTCAAATCCCTGAACCCACAACTAATAGCCCAGCTTCTAAAGGAAACACTCCCACCTGGACCCTTTGGTTTTGTCCTCGGTGATGCCCTTTTCTTTCTCAGGTTTCAACTTCAAACATTTACACTTTCTCAAGATAAACCCTCTAGGCTGGTCCTCTGAGAACAGTCCCAGGAAGAGATCCTTGGGGTCATGCCAAAGGCCTGCTTCTGGGCCTCATCATGGTAGGAAGGTTCTAGCTTATGGGAATTGCCCTGGAGGGAGCACAAGGGAGATTTTATAACATGAATAAATTTTCTAATTTAATGATTTTGTAAGGTCTAAGAGGTAGGGAAGACTGGTCTTGGAGTCAGCCTGGGTTGATGTCCTGTGATACTCCTTGATTGTATAATTGCAGGTAAGGCTTTCACTTTTTGGTGCCCCCAGGGTGATTCTCTTAGATCCAGTTGCAAAGCAGTGGTCAATAGTTATCAATGGAGAAAGTTTCCCCACCTTCCTGAAATCAAAGGTCAGAAACCTGTGCCTCCTCTAGCCTCCTGTAATCTTTCCTGTTACCCTCAGGATGTTCTTCTAAAGGATGTCTGAGGTCTGAGTTCCTTCACATTTGACCCCTATTTTTAAATATAGATCTTTGTCCTGGGCAGGTCAGTGAAGAGGAGGGAAGCCATGAAATGGAAAATTCTCTTCGAGAATCTCATCGCCCTGGGAAACTCAAGCTCAGCTTTGAAGACATAGAAAGGCAAAGAAGAGAAGAGGAGAAGAAGAAAGCTGAGGAAGAAGCCAGGAGGCGAATAGAAGAGGAAAAGAGGGCTTTTGCAGAAGCTAGGAAGAGCATGGTGAGCAATGGGAATCCCAAGAGAGCAGGGACCTAGGGCACACCCTTGGGATGTACAGAGTTACTGAGAGAGACAATAGGCAGAAAGAGGGCCAGAAAAGAATATTCCAGAGGCAGAAACCAGCCCCTTTTAGACCTTGTCAAGGGTCCGAGGACCCTCTTAGCTCAGGTAGAGAGGGAACAGTCCAGTTGTTACCTTCTCAGTTCAGGAGGAAGCTTTGGGGTGTGTGTGTGTGTGTGTGTGTGTGTGTGTGTGTGTGTGTGTAAAGTGGTCTCCAGACTTAACCATGCTAACATTTCCACATAAAAAATGTGTTCAAGAGTGTTTAAAACTGAGTTGATTTTAGAAACCAAAATTAGTGAACAGTTATGAATCATGGAAAAGAGTTAGCTCCAAGGGGCTGGCATCACCAACTCCTTTGATAAAACAAAAACTCAAACTGCTCCTACTTCAGAACCTTATTAGAGTCCAATTGATGTATCTTGGAGTTATGTTATCTTGGCCACCTATTATACATTAATGGGACAAAATTGTAGAATTGAAAGGCTTTGTGAGGGCTGTCCACAGTCCAACTTCTCTGTGTCTCTAACAGTTCTCCTTTGAAGACCTCCAGAAGAGATACATTCTTTTGAAGAGCCCAATTTTGAAAATCCTTGATATAAAGAAATCCTCTTATTTCTAACTCAACAACTCAAATTTGTTTTCTTTTCCCCTCCCCCATCATTTGGGTAGTGCAGTCTTTGACACCCCCTCTCTTTGCAGTTGTCCTGAAAGCTCCCAGGAATGTGAATTCAGAAACAAAATGTTTCTCCTTCATCTTTTCTAATCAACTCTCACTTGGGGCATGGTGGGGGCAGACAAGGAGGAGTGTCAGGAGAAGTGACTTATTTGGAGATGGCAGATGCTGGACTTGAAGTGGTCTGAGTGGCCCTAAAGTTGGCTTTCCCACTACAGTACCAGGTGTGCCCCTCAGTGATTTTTCATAATACGGATTTATCCTTTTCAAAATGCCTCCCCCACTTTAAGCCCTTTCCATCTTAAACTCTCTGATACTGTGATCTTGCCTTGTTCTCAGAATAAATCTATGAGGTAGGTAGGGCAAACATTGAATCAATCTTAGAGATGAGGAAAAAAAGACACTCTGCATGTCAAATGACTCGTCCTGGGTCATACAGCTAGAATTCAGACCTGGCTTCCAGTCACTCCAAGGCTCTTTCAACCCCCTGAACACCCGAGTGCCTTTGGTAAACATTTTATTTTGAGCATGCGCATCATCATAATTAAGCTTCCCCTTTTTGCTTGGTCTACAAAGAATGGTAAATAATTCTTTTCACTAGGTCCCCGACAGTGATTTTCCAGAGCTCTACAAAACAGTCTCACAAGAATCCCTTATACCAGGAAAACTAGAAATTAATTTTGAGGAGTTATTGAAACAAAAAATGGAAGAAGAAAAGAGACGGACTGAAGAGGAACGGAAGCATAAACTACAGATGGAGAAACAGGAATTTGAACAACTGAGACAAGAAATGGGGCAGGTAAATATTTAGCATCACGACTTTTTTGAAACAAGAATATGTCATCTCTAGGCATCAGTCACATAGGTGGGAGGCATTGGTTTGTAATCGAGAGAACTCAACATTAAGCAGGGGGCCGAGTTTGGAGTCCTTTCTCTGACACATCCAGCATTTGCTGTGTGACCAGGAGGGAGCCTCAATTCCTTCAAGTGGAAAATGACTATTGAATCTACTCTCTGATGCACAAATGACACCATGAATTTTGAGCACTTGCCACCTCAAAGGGCTATGACAACAGTGACTACCATTGGCAGGAAAGTACCCTGGATAGGGAACAATCTGGGGCTGCCAGGAAGGCCCCTGGAACATCTCTCCTCAGGTGCCACCAGCCTGGCTCAGCATTCCCCTATTGACATTGTGGGCTAGGGCACAGACTCACTCATTTAATAGCTCTTATGTACAAGATACTGGGGTTACAGAGAGAGAGAGAGAAGATACAGTTGCTAATCTCAATAAGCTTAGACTGTAATGAGGAGGGATAAGAATGTATACCCGTAACTATGATACAGGGAAGATGGGGACAAATATGAAGGTGTCAAAGAAAAGTGCTATAAAAAATTTGGGATGAGAGCTCTTTGAATTGGGGGGAGAGGGTAAGAGAAGATTTCCTAGAAGACGAAACAATGGTGGGCAGGCCAAAGTGTCTGTGGTGGTCAGTCACCTAACATGCATTTATTAAGTGTTTACTGTACATCAGGCACTGTGCTAAATTCTGGGGACCCAAAGAAAGGCAAACAGAAGGCATCTCGAGGAGAGAAAAGGCACAATGAGAGGATGGCCTGTATGTGGGAAAGTGAGTAAGGCCCTTATCACATTAGGTGAACCCTCCCTGGTGAACTTATGGGAGGATATGGACCAAAAGCATGTAGGACGGGCAGGCACAAAGAGGTCATGATTTTTATCATTGGTGTCCCCATCTGGGAGGTTACAGATTCCGTTTTTGAGAAATCACTAAAACTTGCTGGGATAAGAAACAAATAGAATGTGTCTCTGGGTGAGTGTACTTTTTTAAAAACAAAGAGGACTGACAGGCAGAATGGGGTGGGGTGAGGTGGGATCTGGCATTATTGCATATTAGGTACATAGACTCATATCACATGAGGGAAACTAGGAACTAGAGGGCTGAAGCATGGTGGAAAGTGTTTGGGTGAAGAACAGAGGACAGGCTTTTGGGGCACTGTATAAATGACTGATTATTCTTCCTCTAAGTTTTGAAAGATAAAATTATCAAAAAGGCAGTTTAAGAAATCAGCTTTTCTGCTTTTGGCATAAAGTTCCAGAAGATGTCCAGGTAGTTGGTTTCCTACTGTTCCTGTATTGTGAGCCTCTTTATGTCTAGTTTCTGATTTATTCTCCCAAATTCATTTGTTTCTTTTTGTCCAAGTGGTCTAATGATTAAAAATGGCTTCTTTTTCTGTCTCCACTGAGAGTTACCCAAATGTCCTCTCCTATTTTTCTGGATATCTTGACATCCAATACCCTCTTCTTCCCCTATCCCCTTTGGAGTAAGGTCTGTCCATACAGAGCCATATTCTTTCCATGGTTCTTATCCCACCACATCCCCATGAGATCTCTGAAGTTACTTTACTGTTGTTGTTGTTGTTTTTGGTGGTAAGACCTTGACTCCTCTTGATTTTTTACTATACTTTGTATTTCTTCTTAAACCTTGGATTATCTTTGGTGATTTTTGGTGTATTTTGATTGGCAGCAAATTTGTTGGATATCTGTAGGGACTTTTCTCTGTACTTAGCATGTTCGATTTTAGTCTGTCAAGGTTTTTTGGGATCCTATCTTCCACTGTGGACTATCCCTCTCATTTTGTGCTAAGTCTTTATTCAGGTCAACTCAAAAAACATTGGATGTTTGTAATCCACAAGACTGTGATAGGTGTGGTGATATAAAGACAAAAGAACTCATTTCTCCTCTCAAGAAGCTCACGCTTCATGGGGGAGGGGGTGTGGCAGGGGCAAGGATGCGATCTGTACACAGATAAATACAAAATGTATTGTACACCGTAACTTCACGTGGGAGAGAGTGTTGATAGGGCAAGGGTGAAGTTAAGAGAGGATTTATGGAGGAGGCAACAACTGGGCTGTGCTTTGTAGGAAGATACACCCCAGTATCTTGTACAATTCAGACCTTTTCAGACAATCTGTGCAATTATGATGGAACGTCACCAATCAGGAACAGGTAGGCACGCCTGTGCCATAGCAGCAACCTCAGAGTCATGTTGAGTGAATGGGATGGATATGAGCAACAACTGGAAAGACCTTCTGAAGGCTTTTCAGACCAGTAAAACAAGGTTAAAAATCCAAGGCTGCCTCTGCACCATAAGAAGACAATGAAGGTAGATGGTAATTAGCAGAAAATATCCCAGCACTAACCCAACAGGACAAGTTATAAAGAATTAGAGGCTTGCTTCAAGCCGAGAACTTCATGTAGGATGTACAGAAGATTGCCAGAGAGATGGGGGCAGGCGTTTCCCCAGAGCTGTCCAAGGTCCCAGCTGTGATGGGAAATCACACCAGAGAGACTTGTACTTTTAGGAGATGCAGGGCTGGGGGCAAAGTAATTTACTGAAAACCAATTTAGTTGTATAGTCAGGACCAGAGCCACTGGGTGGTGGAAAGAGCAATGGGTTTTGCAGGAGACGCCCTGGATTCACCATGTCTTGTACGACTTTGGGCACTTGCCATCTTGGAGCCTCAGTTTCCAAAGTTTCTGTAAAATGAGGGCTTTGGACTAGATGCTCTTTTTCTCTATTTTTACTGATGTCTTCTATTTTACCCCATCAGTTACACCCAGTGTCCCTCCCTCTCCCAAAGAGCTATCCCATATAACAAATTGTAATTTTTGAGTGAAAAACAAATGAGCGTAACTGATTGATGTGTTGGAAAAATCTGAAAACACAGGCAGTGTGTAACCCCTGTAGACCTGCCACCTCCATGAAAGGTGGGTTGAGAGTGTCTTCTCCTTTCTCTTCACGTGAGTCCCACTCGATCTTTGTTACTCTGTTCCGTTCACTTTAAGTTTTTGGCATGTAGTTGTTCTGTCCATGTACATCGTTGCAGCTAAGTGGCTCCGCTGCTTCTCATGTGCATTTGTTCAGAAATCTCTCTGTGCTTCTGGGCAGTCATCATCTTCATTTCTTAGATCCCAGTACACTTCATGTACTACAGTTTTGTAGCCATGTCCCAATCAATAGGCATAATCAATGTTCTTTTCCCCAACTGCACTAATACTAGGAAGATCCTAGTTTTGAGAAAATGAGTGTATCAAAGATCTGTTTATGTATACTTTAGATGTCATGCATGGTTTTTACTGTAGATTCGATTATATCAATGTTAGGTGCATTTAAAAAAATTGAAAAAAGTAAAAACTACATTTTAAGTGGAGTAAAAAATATTCACCATCTAAAGCCCCAATTCCTGACAGTGACAGCTGATGTCTCTAAAACCTCTCGCACAAACTCTATAACCCATCCCTTTTGATCCACACAACCATTTTATGAGATAGGTGCTATTCTCATCTTTTATTGATTCAGGCACGACTTTTAAAAGGGAATGGTGAGGAGGCTTCAGAGGAAACAGCTGCAGAGTAAAAGACGCAAAACCAAAACTTTTAAAAAATAGATGATGGGTATGAAAATGTTCCATTTTCTAATGGCTGTCCTTTTGTAGCAAAGTGTTCAACTTTGATTAAAAATGCAGTGACTTTAAATTGTAGGTTAAAATAAATCTATTATATGAACTTATTTGGTGATATTATTTACAATCTCATAAGATTTTATTTTTTTTTTAAGGAGGAAGAGGAAATGGAAACCTTTGAGCTTAGCAGGGAGTATGAAGAATTAATTAAATTAAAAAGGAGTGGTTCTATTCAAGCTAAGAACTTAAAAAGCAAGTTTGAAAAAATTGGACAACTGTCTGAAAAGGAAATACAGAAAAAGATAGAAGAAGAGCGAGCCAGAAGAAGAGCAATTGACCTTGAGATTAAGGAGCGAGAAGCAGAGCATTTTCACGAAGTAAGTTTTCATACCGAACATATCGATTGGCCTAAGCTCTTCACTAAGAGGAAGGAATGACAGTTCTGGGGAGGGGGCCCAGTGTAGTGAGAAGAGTCTTGCAATCAGGAGTCAGAGAACCCAAGTTAAAATCCCAGGTCTTACCCTTACTACCTGTGTACCTAGCTAGCTAGCTAAGATCTGAGTTCAAATCCAGCCCTACATTTAGTGGCTAGGTGTTAATCCTAGGCAAGTGACTGAACCTGTTTGCCTCAGTTTCCTCTGTAAAACTGTAAAATGGAGATGATAATACCTATTTTGAAAGGTTGTTGGAAGGATCAGTTGAAAAGTTTGTGCCTGGTACATTAAACTGTTGCTTAACAAATGCTTCTTTCCTCCTCCCCTTTATGCTTACATATTTTTAAACGATTGTTTGACACCCTACAAATTCGCAATGTGTGGTGTGCTCCAGAATTAATACGTTTGCCATTTCCTTCCTTTGGAAAATGCAAGGATTCAATGACATAAGTCCTTCATATTCTAAATCTTCTCCTATGAAGCACCACACCAAAATTCTGCCTTGGAAAGCTGAGGAAAGCTGCCAAGCTTTTCCAAGGCTCTTTTGCTACTCAAACCTTTTGCTTTTCCTTACTTTGCTCTTCAGAGTGAGCATAATCTCTCTAGAAAGTAGGTCATCCATTTTGAGGACTGGGGGAATTTTTTAGTTTAGCTTTTGAATTTTCCCCTAGAATAAAAATGAAAGTGATAGGGGCCCATGTCAGGATCACACTTCACTTGAAAGACCTAGAACGCTGAGTGGATTTTAACTTTCACAGAAATAAGTTAGAAACCAAGTAAGACCTTGTGATCTTAAGATGTATTTGTTTGTCAAAAGCCAAGGGAGGTTCTAGACCTGCTTGACTCTTCCTCAATTGGATCACATCCAGTGTACCAAGTTCAGTTTTTTAGGAAGGATATCGACAAGCACAGTTCGAGAAAGGCAAGCAGATGGATGAAGTCAGCAGTACACTATGTAAAGATTGATGAAAAGAACTGGAGAAAAAAGGACTTGGGAGAGAAAAAGTTGAATGGTTGCTGTCTTCAAGCATCTGAAAGGCTGTTATATGGGGAAAGGGTCATAATGTTGAAAAATGGAAAGGACCCAAGTCCCTTGTTTTGCAATGGAGGAAAAAGACACCCAAAGAAGTACAGTGAGCAAAATATCTGGGACTCAAACCCAGGTCTTTTGAATCTAAATCTCATAATTTCTGTTCCACAATGGAAGAGCTGGGAGTGATGGATGTCAATGTTCACCTGAGCTTTCAAGCAAGGTGTGAATTGTTAAGGCAGAGGTAGGGAAGAAGTGCATTCCAGGCTTGGGAGACACACTGGAGATAGGCAGTTGTGTGTAAATAAAAGTAAGTTATGTAATGTCTGGACAAGTAGACTGGAGCCAAAGTGTGAAGGGTTCTTAATGCCACATAAAAGTGTTGGTATTTGATTTGAGCCAAAAGGGAGCAAAACCTGTACGATCAGGAGAGTGACTTGGTCACTCATGCTTTAGGAGTATCACCTTGGCAACTGAGGAAGGACTGGAGGAGTGAGACTGAAAGTTGAGAGACTAAGAGGCTGTCAAAATGGTAATGTAAGGAGTGCCTGGCACTAGGGTGCTGGCTATGAATGGAGAAGTGGACTAATAGGAGAGAGAATGTGGAGGCAGAGGAGTTGAGACTTGACAAATAAGTGGATGTGAGGGAGGAGGGAGAGTGAGTCATCTGGGATGATTGAGGTTGTGAATGTAGGTGATGGAAAGGATGACAGTGCCCTTCACCAACTAGGAATACTGGAGGTGTCTGATTTGACACACTGACATGCTTACAGGACATCTAATGAGAAATGCCCAGCAGGCAGCTGGTGATGTAAGATTAGTGCTTTGAACAGAAAAAGGTCAGGATGGATGTGGTCGTCATCTAGATGGTGGCAACTGATTTCCCAAGCTCCAGGACAAGTTCAGTGCCCTCATTCCTCCTTTCTGCTTTTCCTACATCTTAATTCTTTCCTCTCCAACTCCAACAAGTCCTCTGTAATCCTTCGTCTTTCTGGGAAGTTTCACCCAAGACTCCATCTGGGGTCCTTCATTTCCTTCTTTATACTTCCCTCTGCTGGTTGCCTCCAATTTGCAATGTTATTTGTGTTTCTTGTCACTTCATATTCCCACAACCTAGCATGGCGGCTAGAACATGGTAGGTATTAATAACTGCTCGCTGACTGCCAAGAACAGAGATTATTGGGTGGAGAGAGGACGGCCCAGGACAGAGCTTTAGGACACCCCTTGCTATGAAATCAGTCAATATTTATTCACTGCTTCCCATGTGCTAGAGATGGCACCGAGGGCTAGGAAAGCAAATAAAGAAATAAAAAGTCTAGGCTCCCAAAGGGTTTGCAGCCTAATGGGCAATGTGAGTAACGAGGTACCTATAGAGCAGTGCTTCTTAACCTGAGGGTTATGTTCAATCTGTAATAACGGAAATACATCCTGCATATCAGATATTTACATTATGATTCATAACAATAGCAAAATTACAGTTATGAAGTAGCAATGAAAATAATTTTATGGTTGGAGGTCACCACAACATGAGGAACTGTATTAAGGGGTTATCGCATTAGGAAGGTTGAGAACTACTGCTATAGAGTAAATGGAAGGAACCAGAGATAGATGGTCACAGTCAAGGAACAAGGCATAGCTTAGAGTGACTAAAAAGTGAAAGAGGGGCGGCTAGGTGGCACAGTTAATATAACACTGGCCCTGGAGTCAGGAGGACCCCAGTTCAAATTCAGCTTTAGACACTTAACACTTACTAGCTGTGTGACCTTGGGCAAGTCACTTAGCCCCAATTGCCCTGCCTTCCTCCCTCCAAAAAGCAAAACAAAACAAAAATAAAAAAGACTGGGAAGGCGGGAAGCAGCAAGGTGGGTTAGAGACCTTTCGATTTACTATTGGGTGTAACAGGTGGAGTTCACTGAGTTTATGTAGGTACACCTATGGAATAGGTAGAGTTATGCTTCAGGAACTGACTAGAAGCTAAGTGAGGGATGGATTGGAATAGGAGATACTTGAGGTCAGACCAATGAGAAGACCACTGCCAACAGTCCCAAGAGTTAGGTGATGAAGGCCTGCATGAGGGTAGTAGCTATGTAAGTGGATTAAGGGAGATGTATATGAAGGGCAAAATGGCAACTTGACAACTGATGTTCCCATAAAGGAGAATGAAAACTGACCAGATTAGGAGGCAAAACATAATAGTGCCACCAAAAACTCAGATTATGGCCAACAGTGTTCATTGCTACAGAGAAGGGACTGAGGAACTGACATACAATTGTTTAAATTGCTGCTTAAACTTTGGAGAGGGAGAGGTGTCTCAGCTGATATGATAAAACTGGAAGCCAGATTAGATTGGAAGAGGTTGAGAAATAAGGGAAGGGGTCAAGACAATTTCCATGAAGAGATATATAACAAAAAGAGCTTGAGGAGTAGTATTGTGAAGTAAAGGTTAATCTAGGCATGTTTAGAGGCAGCAGAGGAACTAGTAGGAAGGTTCATGACTACAGAGTAGGGACAACTGTTGTCATGGAAATCTTCTGGACATAGGTGGGATGAGATGAAGGGTGTAAGTTCTGGTGGGCATTCTCAGAGACGAAGGGAAGGAGTAGAAATGGGAGATGATTTAATACCAGGAAAAAAAAAAACATAGACTACTTTGAGAATTCAGAGAGCCTTTCCAACTGGAGGAATAAAACGTGAAGTAGCATTTTATTCAAATGCCTTCCTTAGAAGGCCAGGTAGGATTTTCTTCTTAGAAAACAAATTTAAAAACCATTTAATGACTAATTGTGAAGCACAGGAGTCTGCAGAGGGGAAAGATCTTCCAAGGCAGCATGGAGGGTGTGAGAACAGTCTTAAGAGACCATATCTCATCTATGGGTGGCCATTGCAATTCAACTATATTCTCGCATCCTTTTTGGATACTTTCAACCATATTCCAGACAGTCCACCCCAATTGGTGGAGGACTCCATCGAGGTATTTTAAATTGTGTATATGAGAATGCAGCTCTAGGGCTTTTCATCTGTTATGTTCTTCTAGGTCTGCTTTGCCTATCACATGATTCTTTAATAGTGATACTTGGGAGTTCAAAAATAAACATGGCATGGGGGTCAGAGAGAGGGATGTCAGTCTCTTTCCTTGGACTACATGGAGTTGGTCACTGTAGATTTTCTGGCCAGCTACCACTGGTGCCTACAGTCACCTCTATAAATGGGAATGGATATCAGATATCTTCCTACTGGAATCTTTTCTTGATCTGTATCCCCAAGGAGCTCCTCCTGCAACATAACCTCCTGGAGGGAAAGGACTGTTATCTGTCAGTGGCTGAAGCATTCAGCATTGTCAGGGATTAACTCCATTCACTCTTTGCGATTCCTTGTCCCCCTTTTCCCTACTTTGGACCAAACCAAGATTTCATGACTATCCTACTGTATAGTATAGTCTTTTAAGACTTTGGTATACTATGTGGAAATCATTGTTATACTAGGACAGAGATATACAGGTTTGAATCTTGGAGGACCTTCATTTTCTCTTTTATGAATGGGGAAGGCAACTGGCCAAAATCAATTCTCTGAATCTATGACCCTAACTATTTTGTTATACCCTGGCTATGATTCTTAAAATTACGTGTAACTTTGACAAGGCTGTGAAATGCTTTAGGGTGGAAGTCATGACATGTACTCTTCATTGTGCCTGTGAGCCTTTGAGCCTTGTGTTGGAAACATCTGCCTTAGAAGGTTATGGGGTTGTCATCACACCTTCACTACACGATCAGTTTCTGGTGGTGTTTCATGCTTCTAGGGGCATATTTAAAGGTGGAGAGAAACATGAATTAAGGGTAGGTAGTTAGCTGTACAAGGGTAAAATGAAAGTGGTTTCTGCGGATGAGGTCCAGACCAGGCTGAGGGCTCAGTCTTCTTTTGCTTGGAGCTAAGACACCTGCCAGAGGAGATCTGAGATCATAACATCTCATTATTATTAAGACCCCTGGGGTCCTAGTGGGTAAATCCATTGTCCTGGGTTATTAATAAAACTAATTGAGACTTCCTCTTTGTTATTTTTAAAATCCTTCATAAATTCCAAGGAAGATGATGTTGATGTGAAACCTGCCCACAAATGTGAGGCCCCCTTCACTCACAAAGTTAATATGAAAGCTAGATTTGAACAGATGGCGAAGGCCAGAGAGGAAGAAGAGCAGAGAAGAATTGAGCAGCAGAAGTTGTTACGCATGCAGTTTGAGCAGAAGGAGATTGACGCAGCACTGCAGAAGGTTGGTATCATGGACGTCCTTCTTCCTCACTTGTCACAGCCGAGTATGAACCCTGAGGCTCAAAAACGAGGGCCATGCATCTCTCTGACCAAGCACTGTGTGTGCAGGTGGCTCCTTAAATTTCCTGTATGTGTCATTTGGTCATTAATTATCGTGGTGCTAGGCTCATTTATCTCACTAGACTGGGTATTGACAATCTGGCTTTATCAATGTCACTGATTCCAGTCCAAGTGAGTGGTTTCTAAATCCACCCATTTGATGCACTATTTTTAGTAACCCGAGTCTACCCTGCATCTGTTTCTATTTTACCACAGAAAAAAGAGGAAGAGGACGAAGAAGAGGGAGGCACCATTAATGGCTCCACACTTGAAAATGGAGAACAGACTCGATCTGGAGCGCCATGGTTCAAAAAGCCTCTAAAAAACACTACAGTTGTAGATGGTGAGCCAGTCCGATTCACTGTGAAAGTAAGCGGAGACCCCAAGCCTGAAGTCACATGGTGGTTTGAAGGAGAGAGACTACAGGACGGGGAGGACTACCAATATATTGAGAGAGGAGAGACTTACTGCCTTTACCTCCCAGAAACCTTCCCAGAGGATGAAGGGGAGTACATGTGTCACGCAACCAACAGCAGGGGCACTGCAGCCAGCACCTGCATCCTCACCATAGAAAGTAAGAGCTAACTCTCTTCCCCACCTCCAACCTACTCAACTCTCCCTTTTTAGCAAGAAAATCACTAATGGTCTGGTCTTGTCTTCTCTTCTAGCTGACGACTATTAGCTTTTCTTTTTCTGGAGCCTTCCTTCCTCTCAACTTTCCCACTGCATCCGTCTCTTTCTGTGGAGGGGCCAAACACAGGAAACCAGAAGCTATCATGCCAATGCTAGGTACTCTTCAAAATAGTTTTAATGGCTTAACATGGAACCCTGAAAGATTGAATAAAATTGGAAAAAAAAATCTGTTATCAGTAATCATAAAAAATCCAATTCCCCTATTTTAACATGTAATTGAATAGTATGCATTTGAACCTTTCTGATCTAGAAGTCATGCTTTTTCTTAAGTAGGGTCAACTGATGTTACCCTCATACTGCCTATTCAAAATGGAAGCAAAAGAGGCATGAACAAAGATCAGAGACAGGATAAGCCATATAAAACAAGGTCCAAAGGGGGAAAAAAAAAAGCTTAGGGATCACAGGCTAACATTTCCACCTAAACTAGAGTAAATCAGTCATGATTTACTAATCAGCCTTACTAATAGTTTAAAACTTTGAAGGTGAACCAATTTTGATTGATAGCTTTCTTCAACAATATTAAATTCAGATTGTTTCTGAGGACCTTTACCAGGAGAGACATTTTGGCAAAAAAAAATTTTTTTAATAAGGGCTTATAACAAATTCGAAATGCAAAACCTACTGCCAACATCACAAAGTTCTGGGACTTATGAGTTCATGAGTTAGACAAAAAATTTATCTTACCCAAATAGGTTATATTAAATCGGCCCAGAATTCTACAAAAGCTTCTAAAAATTTGGAAATTTCATGCTAACCAGTCAAAAAGCAAGCTCTGTTATCTGTGAAAATGAATAAGTTGATGCCTTAGAAGCTCTGGAAATGATGAGGGAAGAGAAGTTTTATAAATGAACTTAAAACATCTCAAGTCAAACATGTAGGTTAGATTTTGGTCTTTCGAAATGTGTTTGTAAATAATCTTAACTCTTGTTAAGTTCTTTATTCAAACTTTTCTTATTTTGACTTTTTGGTAGAATTGTATTTTCCAATGTAAAAATAACAATAAAGTAAATTCTGTATTAAAACAGTTTCTCTGGTTATTCTCAAGTAAAAACTGCTAGAGACAGAATCAGTTTTATTTACATTTCTAGGATCAGCTGCTTTTGAGAGATCAGAATATCTTATTTATTTACTCCCTCTTTGCAACTCCTGAGTTTAAAATAAAACATATTCCAAGAAGAAATCTTTAATGACAAATGAAGTGAATACTTGATGAAGATCAAGGCAAAGATGGAGACTTTAATGTACTCATCCGCCTTAGTTATTTGTTCTCAAGTCCTCTAGAATCTACAAGAGCACCTCTGAATTTGGGGAACACCCAAAGGGAAAAAGAGACCAAACACGGCCATAGTGTGTCCATTCAGTTACATTTATTGAGAAAACCATAAATGATACAGAACTCCAGTAAAGGTGTGCCTTTTTACATACAAATGTCATTTATAGCAAGCGCTAAACCACATTTTGTAAAGCATTCAATTTACCTCAAGTCCAAGCTGCATCTCCCTAAGACACTGTTCCCATCACAGTAGCCTTTTAAAGCCAATCTTCTTTAAACACACGGGTAGTTTCTGTAGAGAACACTTTTCTCAGGACGAAAATGCATCGAGCATGCATAAGAAAAATATATATATATATATATGCGGAAATACATATAAGAGTTTCATAGGGATAACTAAAGAATATAAAATCTTAAAAACTGATTTCCTTTTGAAAGCTAATTTATAAATCCTGGCCCCCACCCCCCACAAGCAATCATAGTGTGGAAAGAAAACTCAAACCAACAATACAAAAACAAGTGCAAAGCACCCAATGAAGTTCTCAATGAGGAAGATGTATTAAAAAAAAAGCATATTAAACTGAGAATTTGCAGCAAATAATGAAATAAGCTATCAGAACTCTACATTACTATTTTCCCCTCAGCGACACAATTTCTCTTGGCACCCTTGCCAAGCAGATCGAGATGTTAGCGATGATTCTACAACACTGTACATTTTTCTATGTTCTTTCTGAGTTAAACCCCACCATGATCCTTCCCATTTTAACCATCCAAAACCCCTCGAGGTCATGTCATGATGTTTGTTTACAATCTAAATATAAACTTCATTGGAAAGTAAAATTTACTTATCTTCTTATTTCTAAAAGAAATACCGTAGTACTACCACACTCAGTAACCCAAGAGGAAAAATGAAACAAGCAGATTCCCTGTACATTTGGGGCAAATGCTAGAAAGACTCCAAGTCCAGGTTAAGCATCCTGTTCTCAAACCTCCTAACCACCACCGTAGTCAAATGGGCTGGCTCACCTTTTCTGCTTTCCATTTATTTCACCGTTAAAAAACGCTGGCTGGTGAGAGCAGTGAAGGCTTATTATAAAGTCATGAATTTTAAGAACTTCTCAAGAGACAAGAAACAACGCCCCTGTAATACATCATCTATGAGCATTAACTATCAGCATTCAGGTCTATTTTCTTCTATAAAATTTCAAGCTAAAATTCGGCAAAATGTGAAGACTCACAGGTTTTAAAGAAATTTTTATATTATTGAATTTAACACACCTGACTTGGCTGTTTATATAAAAAGAACAAATGGAAACAGAAGGTGGTGCAGTAGCTACATAAGTCAAAAAATTTAACAGTTCACAGAACATTTATGAGCAAGTGAAGAGCAAATCAAAGTGGATCCATTCTGTCTGGGAATACGTGTTTTTGCCCGTATTTTACCTTCTACCTCGAGCCCTTCTATGGTCCATGCTCATCGGCTCGCCAATGGCCTACAGCCCAAGGGCTCCTTCCTCTCTGGGGCAGTAACTACCTCAGGGCCCTTGTCTATGAGCTATGGTTGGGTACTCGCGGATCTTCAGCACTGTGTGTGAACATGAAGGCAGTACTTTTGAATATGTATCTTAAATGGAGAGAGAAGCAGGACTTTTGAAAAGGATCAGCACATTTTAGAAAATGAAGAAACAAAAACTGATATGATGCTGCTTTTCTACTTTCAACTTAACTAAAAAAAAAAAAAAAAAACAGCAAAAACCAACCCCCCCCATTTTATACCAGTTAAAAGTCATTTATAAAAACACACAAACATTTTAAACTGGCAAAGAAAAAACAACACCCCAAAGCCCCCCAAATCAAAACAAAGAAAAAAAAACACTCAAAAGAATTTAAAAAAAATGCAGCATCAAAGTATTACAGATCAGAAAATTACTGATTTCTATACAGACTATGAAAAGCTATTTGCTATACAGTTAACATTTCAATGATGCACATATCTGATTATTAAAAAAAAAACCAAACTGCCAGTATTATATAAATGAGTTATCATTTTCTCAGTGTATAATTATGGCAACTAAATGATCTAAAATCATACTAAAATTCGGACCCATTATAACCTTTTACCGAATTATTAAGCTTTAATCGTAAGAAACAAAAGGATCAATATTTAGCTTTGGAAGGCAGGGAAAATGTCCTGGTAATCATTAGAAACATGTGAAGGCTGTTGAAGTTTCTGACCAAATATTTCCTGCACCTTGACAAATTTAACTGTGCTCTCTTAATTGTAACAATCTGCTATATTCAAGGAAAAAGTTAATAAAATGATTTGGCTATTCATTCAATTATTGCAGCAATCCACTCATCTTAAAATTAAAACGAAAAACAAACAAAAAAAGAAAACAAAAAACATTTACCCAGAAATGTCAACGGTTGTTTGAACAACTTACAGACTTTTCCACTGAAATGGAACCATGAATAACAGAATGCATCGTGGGAAAGCAGCAGCAGATTGCTTTTGGAATACACAACCACAAAAATCTCACAGGGACAACATTAATGTACTGAAATATTTACTTATAGATTGCCTTAGGTTGTGCTTACCTGGTGCTTTTTGGAGCAGAACCTAAGGTGGAAGGTCTGGGAAGGCACTGTGAAGTATAAATAATTGCACTGTTTGCAATTAAGAACGATTTTAAACTTCAATGAATCAAAATCAACAGCCTCCATTTTGTGACTTAGTATGGGGAATCCAACTGGACTGATAACCAATGTACCGCCATTGCCCTCTCACTAGCAGAGTCCCAATCGCTCTCTGCAGCCATGAACTCCCTACCTCGGGACGAGGGTCTCAACTACAACTGTCAGTCTGTCTTCCTGGTCTGGTCTGGCAGGTGGGAGGGTGGTCACTGCTCATTCCACAACCCCAATGGAATGAGGAGCAGCCTTGCACTGACATCCCTATGAGCTGCCCTTACCACAAATGGGCCTCCCTCCCCAGTGAAGGGCTGGTGTCAAAGGAGCATCCAATATTACTTATTTGCAAACAAACGGAAAATTTCTGTCCGACCAAACAGTTTGCAATTCTTTGAGTTTAATATACAAGATATGCAGTTTTCATACTGTAAAACAATCTTTTTACCTCAGGAGCACCAGAGGAAAATGGTATATATTCACTTTGTAAAGATTAGTTTGGGTTAGCTATAGCTAAGCATTTCATAAATACTTACCCATTAAGCTTACATTAAAAAAAATTCTATGTATATATATATATATAGATAGATAGATAGTTATAGATATACAGCCTCCATCATCTGCTTTCAACAGAGAAGCAGCCAGGAACCCCCAAGCTCTCAGCACTGTATTCCAACATAATAGTCACACAAGGTACGGCATTTGCATTATGTGGAACGGCATTCTGATGTACTTACAGTGCCATGCTCCTTGAAGGAACACAATCAAGGATGACAGACAGACAGCCCAGGCCTCCTCACCCCTACAGAGCTAGTCCTATACTGGATGGTTCAAACCTGCGCTTCAACAGACAATGGCAAGACAGACTGTATTCGCATGTTGTCTAATAGATTAATATGCAAAGAGCCAACAAATATGCAAAGAGCAAAACAATGGATTTCAACCAAATATCAGAACTGCAGCACAAATGTTAAAGAGTAAGAAAAGGATTCAAGTACATCAAAAAAATTAGTTGGTTCAATGATTGGACTTGTGCATTTACAAAACAAAGCTTATCCATACTTCAAAAAAAAAAATAAAATGGCTCTAACTTCAGGTTTCAATGACAGAAGCGGTTATGCTACCTAAAAGGCGTCCTCAGAAGACAGGCTTTCCAAAGAAAAATGCTAGGTCGTATTTGCTCTCTGAAAAATGCTTAAAATCATTTACGCTCAAACAGTCTTGGTAACCAAGTCATTACCCAATTAAGAACAGAAAGGTTAACTTGTTTTATAGCAGCGGCCCAGGCCTGAAACAGCGGTCATGTGTTAAAGGAAATGCTGTAAGGTCATCCTACACATGCAATTCTTATAGTCCGACAGAAGGAAAACCGAGATCTCCAGATGACTTGTCATCAACAGTCATCTAGCCCAAGTGGGAAAGTTCCTCCAACTACCACTAAACTGCAAAAGGGGAAAAAAGAACATGCCGTGACTTCGATTTCAGGGGAAAGCTTCTCTTTGTGTACCTGGGTCTTAATCCATCACTGCTAAGCAATTCAGAATCCTTCAAATACCCACATATCCAACTTACCGACACAGGAGGTTTCATATTATTTATTGTAAAGCACAAAACAGGCATTTTAAAAGTGAAAGTATACATTGAAAAAGTACATGTATATCACAAAGCATTGACCACATAATAGTTGCAAATACATTTGCTGGAATGTGTACATCTACACTAAGAGACTAAAAACAAACCAATGTTCATTTCTACACAGAAATGTTACCTCCTATCAGTAGTGATAGATATTTTTGTACATTTTCAAAAAACACTATTTTTCTTAAACCAAAACAAAATTAAGATCTTCATCAAGGCGTCTGCATCCATACATTTAACAAAGGTTTTTTTCCCCCACACAATGAAGCAAATACTGTATTGTCCACTTCTTATTATTGGCCCTGTGCAGAAGAGATACATAAGAGATACACAAAAAGTTAAAGAAAATCCTTTAAATCAAGTTAACTCAGGAGTGACTCCTTTAAGAAAGAAAAATTGGTTAATAAAATGGTGGTGGCTTCTTGCATGATTTTCAAAACCCTGGGGGGAGAAAATTTTTTTTAAATCAAAAGGCATTGTGGAGAGATTCAGCACTCAGATGCCAGAGAGAATTTCTAAGTCACACCACATAACTACACTTAATGGTCTATTTAGCCAGGAAAAACTAAAGAGGCGTATCCACTCCAAGTGACCCAAGCGGCAGACATGCATAAGTAGAAACAGACCAAAGAGACAACTCTACCTGTGGGGCTGGTGGGTGCTGCGGCATCCCTTGAGGGCTGGTCTGCGCATAGTACGCGGCCTGCTGTCGGTAGTATTCAGCCCAGGCTGCGCTGTAATCAGGCTGGCCACCCGGGGGGGCCCCAGTGGGAGCGGGAACAGCTTGACCTATGACCAAGCAAAAGGAGAACGTTGTTACTGTAACCCAAGCGAAGAGCGCAAAAGAATCTCATTTCTAATAAAAACAATACCTTGCTTCTTGTAATATTCCTCCCAAGCCTTTGAATAATCCTGTGTCTGCCCTTGTTGACCTAAAAAAAACCCCCTACATTTTAATACAGAATGATATCCACTGTCAGTACAGGTTATAAAGACAAAAGCACACAGGGAGACAATGGCCCCTTTTTTAGGTTACTTGGGGCCAGAGGAATAGCTAGTTGGTGAATATAGTCACAGTACCATACTCTCTTTGCAAAATGCAGTTACCTTTCTAGGACCATTATTTAAAAACAAATGTGAAGATGTAGAATACCATCTTCCTCCTATGCCACTGACAGAAATATCTATGTCTTTTTGGCCAATGGGGGCAGCGGGGAGGCAGGACTGTACGCCCCCAACACTCTGTGATGGATGGCCTGGCATCATCTCTAAACTGCTCCTTGTGTGGAGCAGGAGAACAGCCCTTTAACACACCACGTAGTTTAAGGAAAACTCAGGAGCCCAGTGTTACCAAACGACACAAAAAATCATTGATTAAATTCACCAGGGTTAATTTGAAAAGATTTAAGTTTTTCTGGTTCACTCAGGGACAACTGGGAATTTTGTTTTTGTAGTAATTTTCAAGTATCGTAACTGCTAAAAGTAGCTACTGAAGGAGAAACTATCAGTTATACTCCAATGGCAAAGATCAAGGGGAATCAAGTCAAGATTCCGCACCTCAGGCCCCATCTCATTCTGCTCCTGCACATCTCTCCCTTGCTCAGAGGGAAGATCACTGGGCTTGAATTCTAATGAAGTGCTAAAATCTGCTACTCAAAAAGGAATCCCCCTCAATGCCAGAGAACATGGTGAAGACAACACAAGCATGACAGCCCATCTAGGTGAGGCCAGGGTCAGAGCAAAGGCACGTGGAGAAGCCCCTCAGACCCAAGATCTCCATATCTGAATGAGCTTTGTTTTCCAAACGTTCATCTCCTGGGGAAATTCTCCCAGAGGCCTCAGCAAGCCTGACCTCCAGGGCCAAGATAGCTTTGTCCCAGTGACACACTGTTCATTGAAGACAGAAAAGCAAAGGAGAAGCTCTGCTTTATGAAGCTGCTTTACTGGCTCACCATTTAACTCTTAAATTTTACCAATTTTTTTTTCTTTACAACTTAGAATCACACTGCGCTCTCACTGTTGTCATTACAGCCTCAGCGACTTAGGGCGCCCACTCCAACCTTAGGTCAGAAACTGAAACCTGGGTGAGCCAGATTTAGTTTTTCATAATTTAATAGGAACTTGGGAAACCTAAGCTAGGAAGATTACAAATCACCAGCAACAACAAAGCCCCAACATCTGTTCAGTGGCTTAGCACATTAGACATGTCACAATGCGGACTGTGCTCAGTTTTTCAAATCAAGAAAAATTTGACCCAAGAGACCTTGAGTTTATCTGTCTTGTAGTAGCATCTCCCCTGTTCAAAGGGGTGCATGATACCATGCCAGGAGCTGGGGTGGAATAATTAAGAATCCCTGTTCCTCTTCTCTAAAAGCTTCCCCCCAAAGGTGCCCAACACATGGGAAAATGTTGAAATATGACATGCAGGTACAGCTAATTAAAGGACAAATCAGGAAGGAAAACCAGGCAACATCAGAGGTAAAGGAAAAATGGACCCTACCTTTCATACGAAAGCTCAAAAGAATCTATTTCAAAGTAATTCTGAAAAGCATCTTGAGTCAACCAACTGTTCCACTGTCAACCCAACAACCCACCAAACTAGGATCATAATTGGAGCACCAAAACTGACTTGACCTGAGAACACCATCTCATCCTCCTGTCCTTTCCAAACCATTTCAGACCTTAAATGCACCAATCCTGCACTTCCTTCATTTACAAGGGTAGTCCTCACTTCACCACTTGAACTAAAATCCCCTTCTCTTTCTCCAAATAAAAATGCTGGGCTTGAGTCCTGGCAGTCACTGACAGGTGAGTGAAGCAGGACAGGTACCATTGCCTCTTTACGGCTGGGAACACAGGGGAGTGAAAACTTGCCTGGAGCAGCCACAAATCAAGGGTTCTGCGGTTCTTCTCATCTTGGTCAAGCCCCTTTAGCATGTAGGGTGGGACCACCAGCCTGTAAGCTACAGCGCCTGAGTCAGTCAGCCCACACAACAAAAGGGCCTTGGCCATGCCCACTTCTTAGGTGCTATCTTGCACTGAGCACCTGCCCCTCAGCTATTCCCCAATCGATGTGCATCCACTTAAAAGTGTCATGACACAGGGGACCTTCTTCTGGTTGATGAATGACTCCTTGGAGAATATCCCCCAGAGGGACGTCTGAGTCTGAAATGGTTTTCCTTGAGTCATGGCTCTGCTGTAGATTTCATCTAGCATATGTATACATACTTTTCTCCATCTTTTGTCATGGAGGACTGGGTTTGAATCCAGCTGCAGTGCAGACTAGCCGGGTTCATGTCTACTTGCCTCAGTTTCTAGTGGGGTTACTAAGAGCACCTACCTCACAGGGCTTTAATAACTGTAAGGGGTTTAACGCAGTGCCTGCCACAGAGCAGGTGCTCAATGTCCATCCCCTCCCCAAGGAAGAGATGAAGCCTCGGGGTTATTTTGAGGGGCATTTTTCTTACTCCAAGTGATCTGGAGCCCCTTTTCACAAGGTGGTAAAGAATCTGCTTTTGGGAAAGGTGGCGAGTTACACGTTCAAACCCCATCTCCAATACTTCCTGGGGTGTGTGGCCCCTCTCAGACTCGAGTCTCAGGTTGACAAGAGCACTTTTCCAAGTGGGAACCACAAGCTTGAAAGCACTGTAAAAATGCACGCTCCAACAATTTCTGTATGAATGAATTGTATGAAGACACTCTCTGAAGGGTGGGAGGCTCTTCTGGACTACTCTCCCTTCTGAAGAAGAAAAATCCAGGAATGTTCTTCAGAGAGCAAACTTCTTGCAGGATTAGATGGGACGAGATTTCTATTCTCTCCCACAGAAAAGTGCAAAGAATGATTTTCCGGGCCTAAGGAGGATGGATATAGCTGTACATATCCTGGGGGCAAAGAGTCTAGGGCCCTCTAACAGTGGAAGATGTACCTTCAAAATAAACATTATCCCAAGGGCAAAATGCTAGGGTTCTGGACAATAACTTTAAATAATTAATCTCTAATTCTACTTATAAACTCTGTGTCTAATACATGCAGATATTACCCAGGGAACCAGATTATGACATAGTGGAGACATTTTTGTATATTTAGGGGTCAGCATTTATCCATATCCCCAAAAAAGCTCAGGAAAACTGACTCGGATATCTGATGCCATTCCACTGTTCAAATGTCACCAAAAAAACCACAGGGTGGACAGTGCCCACTATTCAGGTACAGCAGACAGAGATTTAAGAAACAGTTTTTTCTTTCCAAATAAATTTTTGGACTTTTAAGCTGTTAAGACCACAGCTAGATGCAATGCTTTTGAAATACAGCTTAGCCAAATAGCTGCCCATTTACAACTCCAGGCAAGTAAATGCCAAGTTAGCTAGAGATGGTTGTCTGTGCTACACAAATGAAACAGGGACAGAGAGATGGGCCAGGATTAAGTAGATTTCAGCAGTCACCTGCTCCTCTTCCAGTCTCTACATCTATGAGCTATGAAGACGTTGAACAAATAAAAGCATAACATACCCATTTTCTTGTAGTACTCTTCCCAAGCCTTGGTATAATCAACCTGTCCAGTTGGAGCTGGATTTTGCTGATCTCCTTATTTGAAAATAAAGCACATCTCAAAATCAGTTTTAAAAGTTTAGTTGCACAAGCATATTTTTAACTCAACTTACAAATTATGAGAAATGTGACTTGTCTTAAACAGACTGTAAATGAAAATGATTCACATAATACCATGCAACTATTACTAACTATAGCTGCCCATTGCAAATGTCTTTTCCACTAGACTCAGCAATATAAATGGGAGGTGGCAGCCAGTGGGCCATGGTAAGAGGCAGGAGTGACGAGGTCCTAGGCCAGCACAGGTTCCCCTCCGGACTGCTACAGCTCTTAGAGTCACAGAGAAGGCCAGCAGGTCTTGGCTAAAGAGGACATCAGTACAGAAATTCCTGTTTGTCTGAAAACCAAACAACCAGATAACTGAAATAACTGCAATTTTTTTTTCCTACACTGTAAAAATTAAGAGAAAATGACAAATAAGCTGACAAAGAATTTCATTGAAAACAAAAACAACTTTTAGAACAAGCCATTGCTTCAAGATTCACACTGATTTTCTATGTGTATAACACCATACGATGATACTTGCTACAAATAAAAAACTAGAACACAGTTCAAGAGTTTTTAATATGAGTTTCAGAAAAATAGCAAACTAAGAACGGTCTCTGTGTTATCGAATGGGCCTACATATTACCATTTACCAATGATTTTAGTGAGGAGCTTGGTAGGCTGGGCTTAACTCAATTAAGTAAAAGCTCTATCCTTTTAAAGTGAGCTCCAGACCACCCAATCGCAATGAAAACGAAATGAACTCAAAACATGAACTTCTGGCTTATAATGAAACATCTTTTTTTTTCTGGATAAATGAATGTTTACCTTGTCCATTAGTCTGAGTTGTCGCTGGTGCACCTGTTGGAGCTGCAGGTGGGGGCTGTGCTTGCTGCTGATAATAATGAGCATAATAAGCAGCCCAAGCTGCAGAATTTGGGTCTGTACCTGTTTTTGCTAGAATCAAAACACAAGTTTTGAGATTTACCTGTGAAGAAAAAGATCTGCCTGACATGCACATTTTTCCCAACAGGTTTTTGGTGGCTGAGCCAAAAGGACCAGCCTTACCCCATCTCTTTCCCTGAGAGGGTCACACCTGCGCTTTAATGACACCCAGGGGTGGCCCAGGCACACAAGCACTGGGCTCTGTATTTTATGACAACTCGGTAAAGGCAAAACGGCCCCCCTGACCAGCCTGTGGAAGGAATAGCTAAAACTGAAGAGGATACTTAAGAGTGAACTGTCAAGTCCAGTCCTTGGGCTGCAAAACACCAACTCCACCAAAAGAATGTGGCAGAAAGGTAGCTACCGTGGGGAAAAATGGCATTTCATGAAGGATGAACTCTGTGTTTGTGAATCAAGCCTGATGGGAATGCCATGGTGTTCTGCTTGGGGGGTGGGAGGGCCATGGGGGTACCATACTTTAGGAAGAAAATGCGCACTTATCCAGCTCATCCAGAACGGCAAGCTAAATGGTGGAGGGCATTAAACCCAGGCCACACTATAGAAACAGGATTGTTTAAATGTGGAGAGATCAAGAGCTCAGAGTAACTGAAGTCTTGAGTACTGGAAGGAGTATCAGGTAAAACAAGGGAGCCATGGGATTGTGATTTGCTCAAGAAAAACTGTACAAATCATAATCTCAAAGCTTAAAAAAAATATTCTCTGTACTTTGAACATGTGACATTCATAGGCAATTTGGGAAAAAGATTTCCAAAAACTGGGAACAAAACGTGCAACTATTTGGGAAGAAAGTAAACTGTCTATGGAAAAAAAAAAAAAGCATTTTCATTGCAGGAGGTAAACATCAAAACTCTCATAAAGTTGAAAGACATTAATTACATAACACAATCAATTAAGAAACCCATAAAGACTAGCAAACCTTAAATATCTGAACCTGAAGAAACTAAGAAACCAATGCACCCCATTTCCAATGGTAATGTTTTCTGAATCACCAAAAACATCATCTCCACCTAAATGCCAATGACTAATAATGACCTGATGCTATCTGACTGGGACCAACACAACCCTGGGCATACCCAAAGGGCACTTGTTTTGTGTCTCTGCTGCTGGAGAAGAAAATCAGCCTGATGGTTGAGCAGAGATGGACTGCCTGGTGTCACAACACACCTAACCCACAAACTGGCAATTTTCCAGACTGATAATCGCCCTATTTCTTGACCACCTGCTTTTGTTCTGAACAGCTCTTGGCATTCTGGATCCATCTGTGTCCTCATTAAGGAGATGTGCACAGAAAGGAATTCATAGGGCTCTGAAATGTCTTAAAGAATGGCACGGCAGCAGAAATGTGAACCCCAATTCCCTGAGGCCTCCCTACTGAAGCACCTCTGTCCAGTGAATCTCTCTAGAGTGCCAGATCAACCTGGACCCAGGTGGCATAGGATAGATAGGTGGTCACACACCCAAGGAAGACAACCTCAGGGCTGTTATCCCAAGGCCTAAACCACAGGGGGCTGGAGTTCTCACTTATCTTCAAGGTAGGGTTAGGGGTAGAGTAAAACCATGGTCCAACAGACACTTCTCAGGTTGAGAAAGGTCTGGGCAAGGCTCAGAGGGCTGGGGAAGAAGGCTCTTCCTAGGCCACTTGGAGGACCAGAATACCTAGATCTGATCCTATCTCATGAGCAGAGTCAATGTCAGAGTTAAAGCCCCTGGCCAATGAGCATGGCTATCATTTCACAGTGTGCTTAGATGTGAGACTGCACCCCGCCTCCAGTGAGCCACCTCTGCCCCACCCCCAACAAGAACTCCGGGCTCATTCTACACAGGAGCAGCAGGAAGGCTTGAAAGACTGTGATATCTTTCACCTGGATCAGGTGGGTTCTGCTGCTGCCAATGGGGATAGGCATTTCCCCATCCTTGGGGAGCATATGGAGCTGGAGGACCACTGGAAAAGAAAAAAAAGGAACACCAAAGGTAACTCACCAAATCCATCTCCTAAAGACATGTTAAAAGCCCCAGAAAAGCCCAGCACTTACTGAGGAGCAGGGCCTGGTGGGCCTGGATTATAAGGTGCAGGGTTGTAGGGCCCCATTGGATTTCCAGGTCCTGGAGGCCCTGGAGGCCCATGGGGGCCTGGCACACCATGAGGCCCATGGGGAACTGGTGGGCCTAAGGGATTTACTGGGCCCTGTAAAGAAAAGAACATCTTTTAAGACAGTAGCATTAACAGGTTCTGTTTGGGCCCCAAAGGGGCAGAATAGACAAAAGACCAGGTAAACTGAGCAGTAATCGATCAATCAGACAAGCACCTATCAAAAAACTACTATGTAGCAGGCACTGTGCCAAGGGCTGGGGGCATCCACAAGATGTGTGTGTATGATGTCCACGTACAAACATGAGTGGATCACAGCCTTTGAGGGAAGGGAGCTCTGAGGGTGGGAATGGGCTGAGGGAGAAGATGAGGAGAGAAGAGTGATCATCAGGCATCAAGGAACAGAATATAAGTAGTCAGTGAGGCTGGACAATAAGATGAGGATGGTTTTTTAACGTCTGTAAATAGTTTCACTGTATTTAAAAATGAGAAACCATCTGTAGCTCAAGGGCCAAGTTGAGCAGCCATGGGTAGAGTAAAACCATGGACCGAAAGACATTTCTTGGGTTGGGAAAGGTCTGTGCAAGGTTTAGAGGGCTGGGGAAGAAGGCTCTTCCTAAGGCCACGTGGAGGACCAGAATCCCTAGATCTGATCCTATCTCATGAGCAGAGTCAATGTCAGAGCTAAAGCACCTGGCCAATGAGCATGGCTATTATTTCTCAATCTTCCGTTTCCATAATGGTAACTGTGGGTCCTTACAAAGACTAAGCCCTGATACCTCGTTGGTCAGCAATTCCCTCTAACATTCCTTTTGAGGTCCTAACCCTCTATGGGTTATTGCAACCACTGGTAACACCAGAAGGACCAAACGACATCATGTGATACAGGGCATTGAGGAAAAAAAAATTGTGTTTTTAATCAAAAGATGCAGTTCATTTTTCCTAACTGAAAGGCAAAGGAAACAGAATGGTGAAAGTATTGATTTCAAGGTAAATAGGTAGTATTTTTGTGTTCTAAATGGAGTGGAGAACAAGCCTTCTCACTGGCCCCCAAGCTTTCTACACCGCCTCCCAAATGAAACGTTCAGCAGTGACTACCAAATATGCCCACTGGGTAGAAGAGACTTGTAGCCTGCCACTGACATCTTCAATGACCAGCTAATCCAAACTACTCTCTCTATAAAAGATGCTTTATTAAAGCACACAAACAAAACAAACCAAGACAAAAACACAACCACCTACGCAAAACGAAAACTCGTAAGTACACGTCAAGGCTCATTCCCCAAAGCCAACACCAAGCAAACCTTCTGCCTACACACTGCTATACTTTTCCAGCTCCTTTTCTATCATATCTCTGACACCAGATCCCAGGCTTCTTAAAAGGGCTATTGATCTATGTTTGCTTCCTAGACTGAGAAGAAACTCTTCAAGGTCAGGGAGCCTGTCTCATGCTTTCTGTCTCCTTTCACAGCCCAGGAGACCCTGATCCAAAGAGATGACTGTGGCCAAACTCTGTAGGCCCATCTTGCCTCTCTCTTCCTACTGACCAACCGGCCAAATTCCTTAGACACCAAGCCCAGGCAGAGGGTAGGCTGCAGACAGTCAGTCAAGTTGGAGGGCTCTTCTCTATATATATTCCCTATGAGGATCACCAGACACCTCATCTTTAGGAACTGGAAGACTCTGAACCTCAGGTGAAAATAATGGTTACTGCCCAGTCGACCAACAGACCTTGTTAGTTTGAAGACTATTTCGGTAAGGACAGGGTGGCCCTGGGCTTGGTGAGGCAATGCCAAAAGAAGGTCAGTCCTGGCCATGGGATTTTGTATTGGGCAACACCGAAGGGCCCCTGACCCATGGCACATGCTGTGGACCCCAAAGCTCCCCCCTCCACAGCAGCCCCAGGGATACTCACACCAATCTTCTCCTCTATGAGCTGCCTTGCATAATCGATCTGCTGCGGAGTGCCCCGGATTGTAAACAGCTTCATGTTGGGGTCCGCGTTCGGCGGAGGGTTCCTCTGAAGCTCTATTCTGGCCCCCGACTGCTGGCTGATGCTTTTGATAGTTTCTCCACCTGAAAAATAAGGTGGTTGATTTGTCTTCTTCCTCAGTTCAAAGGCCACAGGAAATGCCTTCCTCAATTCCTTATGTTGTCTGAAAAATCCAGGCATCGCTCTCCACTTAACTCAACGGAATACGGGATTGAGATGCATCTTACACACCAAAGAATGGACAATTTTCAAGCTAATTTACTGCTCCAAGCACGTTTCTACCTATCTCAGGGCTGAGTCAAATCACATAAAAGTCTACCCCCCAGCGACCCTCTCCCTCCTTGCTCACATGGAGCTGCTACTCATCTTGCCTTTTCCTATGATTAATCCAGTTTTCCCAGTTGGAACGATAAAGTTAAACTCCTGCAGCCCGCCGGGGGGCCCCATACTCCAGTTGCCTTGGCCTCGGCCTCGACCTCGCCCGCCAGGTCCCGGTCCACCAGGATTACCAGCCTGAGAAGAAATGACAAGTTGGCCCCCAAACCCTGGAGCCCCAATCCAGTACCAAAAGCCCCCCTTCCCCTAACACGGAGTCGAGGGATCACACATGCAAAGCACCCTTAGGGTGCTCACTGATGACAACCAATCTGGTGGCAAAACGTTCAGAGTGTTCTGAATAATCCCACCTGAATGCTTCGGAGGAGGTCCGTGATAATCTCCGCTGCATGCTGACATCTGTCTGGAGGGCCTGTGATCTGCGCTATTCGATCTGGGGTAGTCCCGTCATCTGCAAAGAGCACATACCTGGGTCACCTCAAATGCACCAACAGAAGGCAAAGTCTAAGACTCAAGTGCAGATACTCACCTGGTTTAAACTGGATCCGAACACCAGCATCATTCTGAATCTTTTTAATCATCTCACCATTTCTGCCAATCACAATCCCCACAGCAAACCTTGGTATAGGGACCTGGGTGGAAGGGATTGAGTTCAGAAGAAATAAAAATTAGTCAGGTTCTCCAACATGAAAACGTAGCAAAAAACCTACAAGGAGGTGGGCAGCCAGAAGTGGTCTGACTGTCATAGACAACGAAAGAACTTATTCCCTTCTTATCAGGAAAATAAGATCCATTGGGATTTTGGGTTGTTCCAATATGGCAGACGCCTTTTTTTTTTTAGAGGCCTGCAAAGATCGGCTGGTCCTGCACCAGACATCCTGGGTTGGAATGCCATCCCTTCCCCTCAGGACCTGCACCGCCCAGTCACTGGTGTAAAGAGCTGGGGGAAGAGACACACTTAAGTGCCTTCCAAGTGACCTAAGCAGCAACACTCACATCTAGGCCTTCATTTCCTCCGATTCTCGACCCATATTCATTGCGCACCTCTCTGAAACCACCTTGATCACGGATTAACTCCAAGACCATCTCCTTGGCTTGCTAAAAAAGATAAGATGAGGTCCATCAGACAGGTGGGCACATGCCATGCCTCCCTCAGTCCCAGGAAAGAGAGCGACACCAACCTGGACTTTGTATGGGTCGCCAGTGATCCTCAGAGGCTTGTCAGCACCCGTGTTTTGGGGCCCATCCTGAATCATCACCATTTTAACACCGGCTCGTTCCTGGTTCAACATAAAGTTGATATAATGTGTCCAATAATAATGATGAGAAAGAGTCAAAACAGTTTAGTCTTTTTTTTTAAAAACAATCTTGGTACCTGAAGCTGCTTAATAGTCTCCCCGCCTTTTCCAATAACTAGCCCAGCCTTGCTGGCTGGGATCATGATTTCTTGAACTGCATTGCCTGGTCCATCCCCATGATGAAAGCCGGGGGCTGGCCTTCCCTTCTCAACAATCTGGTCAAGTAACCGCTTGGCTGACCTGGGGAGGTGAATGGCAGCAACAGAATCAAGAATACGTCCAGAAAGAAGCAGCTAGAAACCACACTACCGGAAAACAAGATAAACCATTCCCAATGATCATCAAGATCTCCCAGGGCTTTTTTTTCCATCATACCCGACGATGCCAGTTACATACGCTTCTTTATAAATTGGAACTCGCTGGGAGGTAGCTAGGTGGCCCAAGAGACAGACTGATAGGCCTGGAGCTAGTGAAATGGGCCAGTCTGCCTTAGCTTCCTCAATGGTAAAATGGCGACCATACAAACACCTACACCCCAAGGTTGTTGTGAGAACCAAATGAAATAGCATCTGTAGAGCACTTAACTCCATGAATACAACAGGTGCTCCATAAATGCTTATCTCCTTCCTTCTTTCCTCAAACAGGTCTGTTCTAAAGCAGTGTTTTAATCTGGCTAAGTCAGGATATCAAAATCTATTTTGATAAAAAAGATTCCCCGGCTTTGCTCAGCTATGGATATAATTTGAGAAGCCTTTATTTGCGCAAAGGAAGGATCCTGTCAACAGTAAAGGAAAACACTAGAAATGAGTCGGCTAGCCAGGCCTTAGTATACTTACTGAACAGATTCAGGGGTCCCAGTTAACATACAAGACCTTTCGGGCAGGCCACCACTGTCTGAAACAAAGAGAAAAAAACGGAATCACATTTAAAAGTGGGATGAATAGCTGGAGCTAGTCACTAGCAAGAAAAAACCAGGGACGAGCAGGGTCTCTCACCAGGAGCAATCTGTATTTTGCATCCAGACTCCTGTTGTATGCGTGAGATCTGCTCACCTCCTCTGCCAATTACTAATAAAAACAGAAAAGCAGTGGTTGATTCTAGGAAAATGAGATTGGACCAAAGTTTTCTTCTGTTACTCTCAACTTCTCAACATCACTTACTGAATCCAACCATTCCATCTGGAACCTTGTATTCTTCCGTCATTACCGACCTAATTGGAAGGAAGAAAAGAAGTTAAATCAGGATCTTTTCTAACAAAATAAACATTGGGGTGGGGCGGGGCAGTATTCCAGCTGACTCAAGTCCTGTGCTCTAGGCACTGCACTGCTTCCAATGACTTCCAGAGTTTTGGGTATTTATTTATGGACAGAACCGATCCCTTCCTTTAAGCACACACCAAAAAACTCCACTGGAATTTGAGTCTTAATAAAATTTAAAAAACCCTAACAAACCCCAGTCCACTTCTATTATACGCTAAACCACGTCAATATTTATGCTTCTATTAATCTCCTCTAAGCTGGCCAATTAACTGCCTAAAATCACCCTCACATTCCACATGGTTCAAATGCATCTTGCTGCCACCTCCCACAAATCTATTATCACCACATCCGCACCAACATTTAAACTTAGAACATGCAAAGAAAGGAACTAGATGTCTACCTTTGTTGCTGGTGCATTGGTGGTAACTGGGTCCCAAAGGCTGAAAAGAATGAATATTTGCAACTGTTAGAACCTTTCTAACACAAACACAGTCCACAATTAGTTCCCCTGCTGGGCCTTCCTAGGACCAGTATGTTTCTCTTAAAAAAAAGTTAAGTGAGCCTTTCCAAAAAACCAGCTCAAAGTCAGAAGAAGGCAAAGGACAAAGTCAGGGAATGGTTCTCACTGGTGAAAAGTGATGGTCTCAAGACGTTTATTTCACTTCTCCGGGCTTTTCGGATGCCTAATGGAATCTGAGATGGGGCAGAGGAATAAAGGTGTCCTTTTCATTTTGGATTTTAGATTTAAGAAATGAGACTCTCCTCATAAGTAAATGAATGCTTGTTAACCATCCTCTCCTCCATTCCCCCTTATATGGCTGAGGGTCTGCTAGGTCATGAAACTGCACCCCAAGCTGGGGCCAGAAACCCTCCAAGGGAGGTGACTAGGGCCTGGCAAGATCCTAAAGCCTGTGAAATATCAGAGGCAGGATTCTTAACCCAGGATGATTCTTGATGACCTGGGTCGCACCTGTGTTCATCTAACGACCATAACTTGGGTTGGTTATCACTGACAGGAAATGACTGTTGTGTTGGAAGAAACCAAGAATGATGTGCACAAACAAGCACTCAATCATGGCAGTGAGAATAAACAGTCCCCACTGGAGCTGCGTAGAGACAATACAAAACAAAAGCTTCCTGTTCATCTGAAAGGAGAACACTCACCGTCATTCTGAGGAGCGACCTTCTTAGCATCTGGCTGATCTGGAAAATGAAGAGTTTTTAAACATTTTGGTTCAGAAACCCAAGACGCTTTTAAAATAGTGGCTGTCCCATGAATGTCAACTGTAACTGTTTTTTAAAGAACACACCTCAAAGCACACAATTTATTGACTTTTCAGGGGCATGCTTAAGTGTGACATTAGAACCAAAATTTAAAAATAAAAAACATAAAGAAAAAAAGGAAAAAAAGGGAAATGAATACAAAAAGCCACCAACCCCAAACTTTGCCATCTAGAAAAATCAGATTTGGATTTTCTTCCTAAAAAGTTTTTAAAGAGGCACAAACGGTTAAAAACCAAACCTTTAATTTCTAGCCATTCACTGACCTCAATGTAGGCTAAGTACTTTTGAGTGACAAAAGACAGTATTTAGCTCCATTACTAGGTGAAGAATTAGATGCTAAGGGCTAATGATGCTTCTGTAGTAGGAACTAAAGATGAAAAAACCCTCTCAAAATGTGGAAAAGACCAGACACACCAAGAATCCAGTCTATGTGACAGTGACAAAGGTAGGCAAGAAAAAATCCCATCAATGAAGCTTCAGGCTTGACTTCCAACACCCCGGGAACACAAATCCCCTCTCTTCATCCAGTCTTTTATGCAAGTTTAAAACATTCAATATCAGGAAATAACCCTGGAGAGGCTTCTCCCCACCCCAGATTCAAGCTCATCTGATATAACACAGTAATGATGTGCAGCAAAAACTGAGACAGAGAATCCAAGAAATGTCTGTGTCCGTTCTGAGGAGCCATCAGTTTATTTCACGTTTACACACTAAACACAGGTAATAAATAAAAACTCCTGCCTTTAAAAGGAGAGGGCATTCCCTCCCAGTGTGTTGTACTGCTCGGACTTGTCCAAGAGCCATCTACACGTGAGATAAAAAGAATACATTACATATATCATCTGAAGCATCATTAGCTCATTTTTGTATATTTAAAACCTCACTCTTAATAGGGAAAACAATTATGAATGGAAACAAGCACTCCTGATCAAAGTCTAGGGATACATTCTGCGGGCTATTACCATCCCCTTCAAACAAACAAAAAAGAAAGAAAAAAAAAAGCAAAAAGAAAGTGCAAAAGCTTAGACAGCAGACCTAGCAAATAACACAAGTGGACTGTTTAGAGCTTGCAAGCTTCTCACCAGTGAGATGCAAAGAAACAGGGGTCTTGTAAAAAGCCGTGAGCCCTGCTTACAACACCCAGACTAACTGTGAAATTAAATAGAAAATAAACCCCGCAAAAAACAAAACGAAAAGTCAAATCACCAAGACACACCCAAAGGGCACATCCTATTAAGACCCCGATGCCAACAGCAATGAGGCCACAGCACAGCTTCGTTTCCCGCCGGAGCACAGGCACTTGGACTCAATGCTGCCCAATGTCACTGACCGTACCTATCTCCCCAAGCCCCCCATGCCAACATAACCGGCCACATCTGTAGCTCCCCCCTCTCTGAAAATGAAGTAATGCTTTGGTCAGTGTCTATGATTCTATGATTAAGCAAACTGGGAAGCCCTTGAAAAAAGAGAAAGTCCCGACAGCGAGAGCAGCGTACCTCCATCCTCCAAAGGCCTTTTCTGTCCCCCATAACCATAGTCATTGGAATTCAGTGACGTGCCTGCATCACCTCCAATTTTGGCTGCAATCTTGAGGAGGGAAAAGCAAAAAACATGCTGTTATTTTAAAAAAAAAACAAAACAATCCCACCCATCAAACAATTCTTCTATTATTTACACTTTATATTCCTCTACTGGAGGTGGTTAAGCAGCACAATGGATAGAAAGATCAGTCTTGAGTCTTAATTTGAATCCCATCTCAGACACCTACTACCTGTGTGACCCCAGGCAAGTCACCTGACCTCTGCTTCAGTTTCCCCAGCTGTAAAAGGAGGATAATAATAGCAACATCCCTGCCCTCCACAGCAACTGTCTATGTAAAACACTCAGCACAGTGCTTGATCCATAGGAGAATGTTGATTTCCATGCCTTCCCCCTTCCTCCGGCTGTTCCAATTCTCCCTAAATCAGGAAGGAAAGAGGCCTGGTCTAGAACGAGAAGGGCAAGGCATGATTCAGATCCAGATACCCTGAGTGGATGAAGTGACAAGGAAGGAAGTGCTGTTGAGATGCCCTGCGAGGGGCTAGGATTCTAAAGACAGAAAACAGGGTACTGGCAGAGAGGAAGCAAGCCAAGGGAATAAAGAGATGCGTGCCATCCAATCTGGCTGGAGGGTGGTGGTAGTGAGCAACCAGACTGACGAGTCCACGCTGAGACTGAGGGATCACTGTGACCCTCGGCTTTTGGGACACCTTCCCTAGTTTTGTCGTGTATATGGCACACAAAATGTTGAGATTAAATTGGATGTGACAATTATTGACCAACTACTTCTTACGTCCCCTGAAGAGCTTCTTGTGCCACCTCCCCTCCCCACTCAGGGTTATTTTATTTTGGAAACTCCTGGTCTAGTTGGGAGGGGATGAGAGTGAATCAAGAGGACTTAGCATCTTATGGCAGTGGGGGTGGTGGTGGTGGAAGGGAAGAGGTTTTCAACCTCGGTGACCAGAAAGGATGGCATGCCCTTGACTTGAGGTTTAATCCTAGAGGATCCTCCTGATGCACATGGCCTCAGAGCAGGCCTGGTCCAGCTCTATCAACCAGCAGTCACTCAACCGGTGCACATGGCTGAAGAGCCTCACCTCCTCCCCTTCCTCTACCATAAAGGCACCCTCGACCCACTCCTCTTTATGGCCGGTAGGGCTTTTAAGCTCCCACTGGTACCAAACAGGCGTGACAAACTAAAAGGTAAAATGACCTACTGCCTGGAGTTATGAGAAAAGCACTTTACCAATGAAAAAGGGAGAGAGGCGGGCAACGGGTCATTCTGTAAATCATCAGCACGCCACCGCCTGCCCATCTAATTTTACCCAACGGTTCCTGGCTCCTCAGATTCGCCAACCACTTGGCGTCCCCATTGCTACCCCGGAGACCTTAAAAACATCTCTGCTCCACCCTACTGCCACTCAGCAGCCTTTCATGTTCTCGGTTCTATCTAAGGAAGAAATTCTTGACCTGAGCTAGGTTTCTGAAATTGTAGCATTTCAACATAAACATGGAGACTTTAACTAAGGAGCCCCAGTGCTCACAGCTGACTGACCCCGTTGACTCTCCAGACACTTGTCTGACACCTGTTTGTGGGTGTTTCCACAGGGCCAGGGCATCACAGGATGACTGGCCTGTCTTGAGGCCTCACTATCAGCAATAGCAGAATCATCTCAGAGATAACTCTCCCTGAGCCCCATCTTTTGGGACCGTGTCCATCCCCACAGGCACTCCTCTCCCTTGACACTAACGTCCAGATCTGGGTCTCCGGTCAGCCCAGACCAAAGCGGTGCACACGTGCGGCTCGCCTGCTGTTCTCTACTTCCCCATTTGAGAACTTGCGGCCACAAAGAGTTAGAACCAGAGCTCAAAGCGTCTTCTTTTGTGACCAAGAAGTTAAAATGACACCCAAGGCTTCATAATCTGTTGGGAGAAGACGCTCTGCTGCCCGGCCCACCTCGTTTCTCAAGTCTCTCCCTCTGTTTCATGTGCAGTCCTGGGATGGCGGTCCAACCTCCGGAGGGGAGCAGGGTCCCTTGTCTCGAGGCACACAGGTGTCCGGACACCTTTCTTCTGGGCTCAGTGGCTCTTCTCCAGAACCAGAGGGCTGGCTGGAGTCCTGCGGAGCTTTCTCTCGGGATGGAGTCCAGGAGATTCACGGTCCCATCCCCGTACAGTCAGCGCACTGAGTCTCTGCTGCGGGTCTGTCTGCTTCACGCTCCTGTTTTGGGCTCTTCCTGGATGACCAGTTTACCCCATCACTCATTTTTACCCACAGGCCCTCAAGTACAAATTTCAATTTCCTTCTAGACCCGTCTCACCTCTACTCTCGGGTGAAACAACAACAAAAAGAAAACGCGGGTGGCCTGCAACGTTATCACTGGAAATTATTAGAAAAATCTTGTATTTGAACTTTTACTTGAACACACATCCCTAGAAGCAAAGAAAGACCCAGCTGTGTGCCAGTTGGCTGCGTGAAGGCAGGAAAGTGTCTGTCCAGGCAAACCCCTCAGAGAAGGAAGGGAGGGTGCCTGAGCCGCATCTCCACAGCTGTGCCAGGGCAGTGCGCACGCACACACACGTGTGTATCGGCAGGCACACAGCCCTCCTGTTGGCTAGTTCTTTCTAAAGCGGTCTAAAAACCAATTGTGTCTGGAGAGATTCAGGGAGGTGCCCCACCAGTGTCTGTGCCGGGCGCATCTTTTGCCTTTTCTATACACATCCAGTCTCTTCAATTCCCCATGACCCCTCTTGGATTTCTTAGCAAAGAAGCTCCTTCTCCAGCTCACAAGGCAGCCCATCAATGACTCGACCAAGGTCACACAGCCAGTGAGCTCATGGGGCCAGGCACACTTCTGGTGGGAGGGGGGCGTGACTCGTTCCTGCTTTGGTCACTTCCATCTGTGAGGAGCCTTCAGGGCCCTCGTTTCCTGTAAAGCTCCCCCCCCCCCTCCCCGGGGACCTTCCCCTGCTAGTGGCGGCTGCATGACGAGCGCTCCCTAAAGGGCTAATTTACGGCCAATCCCAGCTCTGGCCCAAGGGGGCTCCCTGAAGCCAGGCGGCGCTTCCTAGTCTATGCCTCAGTTTGCTCCTCTGTAACCCTCGCGGCGCGACCCCACAAACACCTGCTCGGGCCGGGCCTCGCTGGTGCTCCTCTGGAGCCAGGGCCTTCGCGGGGGGTGGGGGTGGGG
>CM053593.1:243967-305354 GCA_028646575.1 Pseudocheirus occidentalis | reverse complement strand
GTGGGCAAGGGCCCCGGGCGGGTCTGGGCTCCGCCTCGGGCCCGCTCCGCTCGGCCCCCCTGAGGCCCGGGCCCGGCCGCGCGGCCCCGCTCCCCACGCCCCCACCCCGCCCCTACCTGCCGCGCTCGCTGCAGCGCGTCCTTAAAGGCGTCATTGACGCCGCCGCCGCCGCCGCCGCCCGAGCCCGAGGTCGGAGGGGGGACGGTCGAGTAGTCTGCCATGGCCCTGCTGCGGTGGCCGCTGCCGCGCGTCCCGGAGCTCTCTCTCCCAGCGCGCTGCTAAGAAAGAAAGAAAATGGCGGCCGGCGGGACCGGATCACATTCTTGCGCGACCATCGTGCCGTGCAGGGGGCGGGGACGCCGGCGGGGAGATCTCGCGAGGCTGGGGGCAAAGGGGGCGGGGCGCTCGAGACGGGAGGAATCCGGGGCCAGGGTGGGGGGGAGGGAGAGCGGCGCGGAAGTTCTCGCGAGACCTGTAGGTGACGCCGGAGGGGGATGGTGTTCGAGTCCCGCCTCCGTCGCCTTCTTTGCTGCTGGCGGCAGGGCGCCCGCCCCCTCCGGCGAGCGGTCTTGGTAAGGTCCGGCGGGACGACCGCGTTCGGTGTCTGGTGGGGAGAAGATGGTGGGCGGAGAACCGGCGCGGCGGGCGCCGCTGCGCGCAGCGGGGCCCGGTGACGGCGCTCGACGGCTCGATCGGGGCCGGGACGGGGAGAGCGGGGCGGCCATTCGGAGGGCGGGGCCGAGGGCGGTGACGTCAGCGCGTCGGTGACGCAACAGTCCCGGAAGACGTCGGGACGCCGCGGCGCGGCCCGCATCGGCTCGCTTTCTTCGGCGGCCGGGTGCCCTGAGATATGACCCGTCGAACGCGGTCTCGGGGCTGCGGGGAACCTCCGAGAGCCGGCCCCGCTCAGGGAGCCCAGCATGGTGCTCAGGAGAGGGGAGCGGCCGTGACCGAGGAGGGGGGCTCTCACGTGGAGGGGTGAGTTGGGAGGGAGACGCTCTCGAGGACAGGCCCCTAGACCTGGGGCCGCCCCGTTCTGCTTAGTTCTTCTTTGGATCGTTGGGGACGCCCACCTTCTGTCCTGAGGCCTCCTTAGGGCGAGGGGAGAAGGAGGATGAGGTGGCCCGCTCCCCTGGGGAGCTGGAGAGTGGGGGGGGCGATGAGAATGAGAGCCCCTTCTCCTGGGGAGCCCGACAGTGGGGGGGGATGAGAGTCCTCTTCCCTGGGGAGCCCGAGAGTGAGGGAGTGAGAGCCCCTTCCCCTGAGGAGCCTGACAGTGGGGGGATGAGAGCCCCTTCCCCTGGGGAGCCTGACAGTGGGGGGATGGGAGCCCCCTCCCCTGGGGAGCTGGAGAGTGGGGGATGTCATGAGAATGAGTGCCCTTTCCCCTGGGGAGCTGGAGAATGGGGGGGAGATGAGGATGAGAGTTCCCCTGGGGAGCCTGACAGTGGAGAGATGAGAGCCCCTTCCCCTGGGAAACCCTCCTCTGGTAGGGAAAGATGAAGAGATAAAACAGCCTCTTCCCTGGGAAACCCAACAGCCCTGGCCGGGCAAACTGAAGAGGGCGATGGGTGGAAGAAGCATGTCCAGAGCAGTGGTAGGAGATGGGAGGAGGTGGGGACTAGGGGAAGTCTAGTCTGTGATTTCTCTGGGTTTCCTGGTCTCTCCGGTCCCCATCTTCTCTCTTCACTCTGGGTTTCCTTGACCTGTGATAACACTCTCCTCAGGCTCCTCTCCAGGATTTTGTCCACTTTGTGCCTTAGCTGCAGTGTCCCTCACAGCTTGGTCCAGCATCCTCTCCCCTCTTCTCTTTTACCTCTGCACTGCTTTCCTCTGTGATCTCAGTTCCAGTGGATTGATGGCCTCTCCCGCTTATCTGCTCTGGAACTCCTGTCTTGCACTCTGGCTTTCAGTTGTTCTTCCACACTTTCCTGTCTCGCTAACTTCTTCTTTATTGTGCAGGTGCCCCCAGTCTTGGAGCCTCCACTCTCCACAGGTCCAGTCAGTTTTTCTTGGTTCCTCTCCTCTGACACAGCCCTCATCACCTTATGCCTAGACAAGTGGTTCTCAACCTTCCTAACGCTGCAACCCTTTAATATGGTTCCTCGTGTTGTGGTGACCCCCAACTGTAAAATTATTTTCCTCGCTACTTCCTAACTGTAATTTTGCTGCTGCTATGAATCGTGATGTAAATATCTGATATGCAGGATGGATTTAAATTGGACATAACCCACAGGTTGAGATGCGCTGGCCTAGACTGTTAGCTTGTCCTCCATCCCCACCCCACCCCCACTGCCCCTCAGAATGTTCTAGAGGCCTCCCCCTAGGACTGACCCTAAAGCACTCTGATATTCCAAGCCCTTCTTCCTTAGGCTGTCCTAGACCACACTCCTCCACACTCTACAGATACTCTGCCAGCCTCATCCTGTCTCATGCTAGGACTTCCTCCTCTTGTTCCTTCTGCAAAAAGCCTTTCCTGATCCTCTTTTCTGCTGATTAGTCCTCAGAGGGCTTGTTCTATCTTGTTTGTCCTCTTCTGTTAGAATGGGAGCTTCTTGAGGGCAGGTGGTGGCTTTTGCTTCCTTTTTCTCCCTCCCTTATCTTGCTCACAGTAGGCATTTAATAAGTGCTTTTTAAATGGACTTGATGACTGAGAGTAGGAGGAACCCTAGTAGGTTGGGGCTTCTAGTGCTCTGGTTCTTTTTAATGCGTTCCTCATTCTTGATGAACCGGTAAAGCTGTGGATTTCTGAAAAGGTAGAGCAAGAACCCTAAGTACACGACATTCAGTCAGCTCAGGGAGCCTGGACATGTGGACCAAGGTCCTTGGGGTGGGCGGGCTCCAATTTCAAGTAATAATGGGAATGGCATACACGCACATGTATGGAGGACACACATGGCTGTCTCAATCCCTCTGATAACCCGGCCCCAGATGCCCTTTCCTTAGTTCCCAGAGATGTCATGAGATTCTTGCCAGTAGCTGTTTATGTGGCACTTCCTGTCTACCCTGTGCTTGCTAAGTTCTTTGCAATGATCATTTCATTTGGTTTTCACAACAACCCCAGGAGGAAAGTGCCGTTACTATCTCCAGACGGGTAAAGTGGCTTGCCACAGGTCCCAGTGTCTGAGGCCACATTTGAAATTTGGTCTTCCTGATTCCAATCCCTGAGCGACCTTACTGCCCACAGCTCTCTGCTGGCCTATCTAGAGTTCGTAGTCAGCATGAGGGAGGGACCAAGATCTCTGAAGCTGCTGCTGCTTTCCTTGGGGGCCATGCCTTTTACATCAAACTCTGCTATTGACTTGGGTTCCTGGTGGGACTTCTCTGATAGCCCCAACTCACTGGTGGTCTCTGCTCTCATCTCAGGATATTCACACACTTTTGGCATATCTGGAAAGGATAAATCCAAAAGAAGCCAGTATATCATGTTCTCAGGAATACATGGTGGCCAGGCAGGGAGTAGTTCTCACTTGAAGACCACCAGGGATAAGAAGGAGAGGCTGTCCAGGGGAAGCTCTTCTGCCTTTGCCTCTAGACTTGTGATTGCCCAAGTCCACAATGTCTCCATCATTCATTGGATTGAAGCACTGCTCATCTAAGCAAGTTCTAAGGAATGATGCTGGACTGGCTAATTCTTTCTTTAGAGTGGTAAAAATGTAAGAAAAATTTTCAAATGATGACATTGTCCCCAAATTGGATGGCCTTGTTAAGGCAGTGATTTTCTCCTCATCAGAGAATTTACAGCTTGCACGTGTTGAGGATTTTCTGGGTTAGGTTTGGGATTGGACTAGCTGGCTTCTGAGGGTCCTTCCTATCCTGAGATTCTGAGAGGTCAAGAGAGTAATTGGTAAAGGAACACTCGGTTGGTTGGTAAACATCGGTCCATGTTTCCTGAAGCTAAGGAAGGATTGAGGATTCTTCAGAGGATTGAGCTGTACAGCTCAGGAGATGGGAAAGTCAGGGTAGACTTGTTTGAGTGAAAGCAGGTTCTGGAACTTTAGGTATATTAGTGGGAACATAAAAGTGGAGCTAGATCATATATTTTCCAGGCTAAATTGTGTGGATCCTTAGTTGATGAGTAGTGGGGAGGAGGCAGTTAATTAGCAACAGCTGTAGTAGTGGGAGAAACGCTCAAAGATCCTGGCAGTGGGGGGAGAAGATCGTGCCTTGGAGAGATGAAACCCAACTGGATCATGTGGGGAAAGCATTGAGAAGAACCCTGAGCGGGTGACCCAGGAAGATAGTCCTGTTAGTAGGAAGGAGGAGGACCAGGATATCCATGTCTCCTTGTCAGTGGGAAAACCTTGGGAGTGGGTCCATTCGCAGAAGGAGAGAAGAGCTCTGAGAACGGAAGCTTGCAGACCGCCGTGGGTAGGAACGAGGAAGGTCAGGTGTCATGGAGGATCGTGAGCTTAGTTTTGGGATTCAGCAGTAGGGAAGATTGATTTTAGTGGAGCTGTGGGGACCATTGCAAGAGGTCAGGTGAACACAGTATCTTGAATAAAATGACTAAAGGAATGGTTTCAGAGAAACATAGGAAGTCTTGTAGGAACCTGGAACACTGTGACAACAACAACACCATTGAACAGAAAGACTGTTTTGAAAACCTTTGTTCAGTGAACCTCCATGGCATTTTTGGACATAGCCAGTGGGAGAATTTGTTTTGAGGGATTGGGTTTTTGATGGAGAGGTGGATTTTAGAGGGCATGGCTGACAACAGAAAGAAAGCCAACAGACAGAACAGGACAGCTTGGAGAGTTACATGTTGAATGACGTGTTTAGAAGGAAAAGCAAGTTGTACGGAATAGACATCTGTGGTTTTCCACATACTCTCTTTTCTGTTCTACTTTGTATGTAGAAATGCTTGTTTTCTTTGATATTAAATTCAGAATAAAAAGAAAAATTGCGAAAATTGTTGGTTTTACATATATATGCCAGGATATCCAGTCTATAGTATTGAGCATAGCCAATAACATTAATTTTGGCAGTTGTATGTTTATTAGAAACAGAGAGTGTCCTTTTCGTGATTAGAGCAGGTCTTATACTTACTTATTTAGAAATAGTGTTTTATTCCACCTGTCATAATTCCTTGGAATATTGTGAATTTTTGTTTTTCCAGACCATTCTGTATTGATTACACACAGTGTGTTTTTATACTGCACAGAGCTCTTCTCTGGTGCCTCCTTGTGGTGTGAGTTCATCCTGGACTCGCAGGACACTTTCATCCGCTTTGAGAATGCTACTGAATCTGCTTTCTAAGTAAAGTATGTCTGCAGCTCAAGACGGAGAGTCCCGGCATTAGGAGGCTTGGCTCTGTGCTGATGAACTCTTTGGCAATAGTAAGCCAGGAAGTGAAGAACAGCACATTACCTCCCTCTAATCTCTGTTCATTATCTCAGTTCTCCCATCTCATGTATTAATGGAGTAACTGAATATTACCCATCACGGTGTTCTTTCCATGGTTCATTGTCCCATTGCTTCTCAGTTTTGTGGGTCTAATCTGTTTAATTAACCATTCCCCCCCCCCCCCCCAGCTTTAAACGAGAACCAAATGGTTTTGGTGGTTGTAGCTTGAGATTTGCTATTGCGAGACCTCTTCTTCATTCCTTTGGTTTCATCTCTCTTGAGATTCTTGTAAACTCTCTGAATTTTGCCATCTTTTTGTCTAGTTCTGTAGAGTTACCCATTGGTATTTTGGTGTGGAACTACATCTGCACATTTATTTAGGTGGTGGTAGTATTCTTATGTTGGCAGCCCAACTAAGAACAGTGGATATTTTACAATTATTTAAGAACTCATTTTAGTAAAGAAAGCTTGATAATTAACATTCATGTAAGTCTTGAGTGTGTCTGGTAGGTCGACCCCCATATATTTTATATTTTGATAGCTGGGTTTGTTTGGTTTTTTTGCTTTTTGGAGGGCATTTGGGCTTAAGTGACTTGCCCAAGGTCACACAGCTAATAAGTGTTAAGTGTCTAAGGCTGGATTCGAACTGAGGTCCTCCTGACTCCAGGGCTGATGCTCTATGCACTGAGCCACCCAGCCTCCCCCTTTAGCTGGGTTTTGTCAGTAATAATAAAAACTGGTGATTTTTTCAACCTTATTTTCTATCCTGCTACTTTACTGACATTACTCATTGTTGAGTTATATCTTTAGGATTCTCTGAATAAATCATCACATCATCTCCGTGTGTTCATTTTGTTTCCTATTTCATAATGAGGCAGATAAATCACTCAGTGAATTGGATGCTGGACCTAGAATCAGGAAGACCTGGAGTTCAAATCCAGCCTCAGACACTAGCTGGGTGACTCTAGACAAGTCACCTACCCACTGCTTTAGTTTCTTCATTGTAAATGCAGGTGATAACAGTAGCTGCCTCCCAGGGTGGTTGTGAGGGCAAAATAAGATTATAAAAGCACTAAATGCTAGCCAGTGTTGTTACCTGCTCCAGTTACATTTCTTGTTTGATTGGTGGTAGTCAGCGTTTCTAGAACTCTTAAATAAATTAAAATTAAATTAAATAATTGGAGAAACCTCATGGCCAGGGGGTGGGGAACCTTCAGCCTCAAGGCTTCCTGTGGCCTTCTAGGTCCTCCGTTGCGGCATTTTGACCGAGTCCAAGTTTTACAGAACAAATACTTTTATTCTTCTAGGGTTTCTCTGTTACGGACAATTTTGACTCTTGTTTTTAGATCTGTGTAGTTTGCCATGTTTTATTCCTGGGTTTTTGATGTTTTATATTTTGCCAGAAGTTCTTTTTTATCTATTGGTATTTTGGGTTTTGATCATTTTTGTGATTAATAGCCTGTTTGTAATATTCATAATGTTGAACTAGCCTTGTATTTTTTTTTTTTCTTTTTGGAGGGCAGTTGGGGTTAAGTGACTTGCCCAAAGTCACATGGCTAGTTAGTGTGTCAAGTGTCTGAGACCGGATTTGAACTCAGGTCCTCCTGACTCCAGGGCCAGTCCTCTACTCACTGCGCCACCCCCCACCTTGTATTCTTGATCGCAGTTGTAAAGCTTTTTATAACAAACCCTTTTCAGTAGCAGGGAGAGTGGACCACCACCATGTGCAGGCTCTTCACATCCCGGTTCGAGAGGAACCTCTTGAACAAGTAGAAATGGCACTGAATAATTAAGAAAAAAAAAACCAAGTAGAGAAAAGCGGCCTGACTAGGCTAACTATATGTGGAAAGGTCTGAAGTGGTATAGACACTGTGGTGAGAGTGTTAAGGAATCAACAGGCATGGTGTCTGAAGGTAGGGGAGATACCAAAACATGGAGAAATCTTGGGCCTTAGAAGCAGAAAATAAAAAGGTGCTTTATTGAACAATATATCAGTTGTCTTCATGACAGTACAAATAACCTACTCTCACAAGATTGTTATTACAAGGGAACAGACAATCTTTTGCAGATAAAGTTTCCTAGCGGACCACAATGACTAAAAGATGTCAAGAATCCAAGATCCCCATTGCTGTATGTTTGTCAAAATCACACACATAGTCGTCTGAGCATTACTCTTAATTAAGATGAAGCAGGTGTCCGCCAGGTTCTGGAGGTGCTCTGGCCTAGGAATCTGGATTCACAGAGCTTCCCTCTGTGGAGGTCCTTCAGGTGCTCCTCTTGGCAGGACCGATTCCTTTTGTATCGAGCCCTGCCATGCGTACACTGCAGAGCCTTTGGATGATGTTTGGCCTAACTACCTGCACAGGAAAAAAATCCAAGAAGCTCGAGAATTGACTGTTTTCTAGATCAGGGTAGGCAGTTGGACAGAGATAGGGAATGCACATGAACTGAGGCAGGCCAGGGATCAGCTAGGAGGAAGTTGGTCTGCTTTGCCTTTGGTAATTTGGGTAACATTCTTGGAATAATCTCCATTTCCTTCCTGAGTTAACACCAGTAGCCTCTGTCACAATCAGAAATGAATAGCACCCAGAGGGCAACAGAGGCACATGATAGGCATGAAAAGGCTGCAGTACATGTTGAAGAAGCAGTTAGGAAGAAGCTGCCTGAAGGATGCCAGCAAAGGAATATGTGAATAGAAAAAAAAGTACAGTTTGGCTCATAGTTTGTCACCTTTTGTTTGTCAGGAAGATCAATGACATCACAGTGTTGGGGTTAAATAGGGGCTGATGGGTCAGGTCTTGACTTGAATTGGATTTAAGAGAGGCAAGATTGGTTCTCTTTCTGTAGGATAATGAATGGCCAGCCTTCCTGATTTGAAAAACTTCAGAGGGCAGGTTTGTGTTTCTTATCTAATTGAGGTTGAAATTGTTTCTCTAATTACAAATCTTTTGCATGTAATACATGTAATTCAGATTGTGTGTATTCAAGAGGCAGTAATAATCTATCTCCTCAGAATTACTGGCTTAGGTGACTGAAGGAATTTAAATTTGTCCTACCTTGAGTAGCCCAATAGCTACTGAATTGTAAGGAGACAGAAGACCATGACTTCTGGTCCATAATAAATACTATATTTTGAGTCTGCAGGTCTTGTAAACATCCTCACTTTACTGATTGATTCCAGTTTTCTGTCAGAACAATCAATAAGTACCTGTTGGGGCAAGTATTGTGCTTCTTGCTGAGGATGTGAATAGCAGAGTGAGACATCTCCCTTCAAGAAGCTCACAACATGCTCAAGAGATAAACAAAATATTTATTTATGAAATAAATGCATAAGAATGGGGGCAGGAGTGTCCTGGACTTCCTGTCTTGTCTCACAAATCCATCTATTTGCCAGATCTCACTCTTGACCTTTGTAGCTTCTCTCCTAGCTGATCCCTTCTCTTCACTCACAGAACCGCTTCCTTACCTCTTGCCATTCTATACGCTGTCTCTAGTTTGCCTTCCCGTTTGGCACTGATCCACCCGCTTGATTTTTCTCGGTCCCTACTCACAGAGCTTAAACTGACTGAAGGAAGCTGGGAGTGCATTCCAGCTATGGAGGGACAGTCTTTGAAAAGCCAAGTAAACTGACAGTGGACTGTCTGGGGTGAGCATAGCATAAAGGCCACTTTGGCTCAGTCATTTTAGGGGGAGCATAATCTGTAAGCTAGAAAGATAGGCTGGAGATATAAATATGATATATGTAATATATATGTATATAATAGATATTAAACACCAAATAGAAGTATTTGATCCAAAAAGCCTTTTTCTGGCAGGATGGGGAGGTGGGTGTGACATGAAGAGACTCGGATGGAAGACGAGATAGTTATAAGGAGAGGAAGAGATGGATGTAAGAAATGTGAAGATAGAAACCTTGATTTTTGCCTCGAGGTTGAAAGCTTGTCACTAGAAGTTTGGTTGTGTCTGGAAGAGAAATAGAAAGAAGGGTGGGATTAGGAGGGAGATAGTGAGTTTTACTCTGGGCATGCTGAATTTGAAATACCCAAGGAACACCTAGTTTGAAATGGTCACGCCCCAGAGGAATACTGTATTTGGGAGTTCTGATGATAACAGTGCTCCCATGGAAGTGTATCAGCAAGCACCCTCGCATACCCAGGGCAGCTTCTAGCACAGGTTCTTAGATCTGCTTTACTAAAGGAAAGCAACTCAAAATGGGTTAACAATCTTTCTTTAATCAAACAGATATATCATTTACCTAGTTCAGGGGGAAAAGTCAGCACCCTGAACTCCAGAGAATACAAACAGAGCAAGAAACAGATCAGCAGATGGGCTTCCAACCATCTGACCAACACACTTATTACCCATTCAAGTTACCAGAGAGGAAAGCATCAACATCTGGGTTTTTCAAAGCCAGGAGGCCCAACAGCTTCTCAGAGTCTCATCTGGTCAAATCACACAACTCTTCTCAAAGTGAGCCCTAAAGCAAAGCCTCACATCAGGGCGTATATATAGGTTTCTCCTGGGTCAGCCCTCTTGATCCACTGGCCAATTACAAAGCAACAAGGTGTGGCCATTCCCCCCCCCCCCCAAAAAAAAAACAAGCTTCTCACCAGGGGCTCCACGTGAACAGTCTTGGAGCCACTTAAGCAAAGGAGATAGGAGCAGGAAAGAGCTTCAGATTCCCTTTACAGGAAGCTGATGACGCCACCTACAAGGCTGTGGATAATGTAATGGTCCAGCCAAGGCCACTAAGGAGGAGCAGCCAGATAGGAAGGGGGAGAACCAGGACAGAGTACTGACCAGAACACTCAGAAGCAATAGAGTTGCTTCTGGAGGAGATACTGGGCTCTGTCAAGTGCTTCAGAGAAGTGTCAAGAAAGGTGAGAACTGAGAAGAGACTGTTGGTAACTTGGGAGGGAGCAGTTTCAGTTGGAAGCCAGATTGCTTTGAGGTGTTGAGAAATAAGTGAATGGGGGGAGATGTGAATAAATAGGGACCTGTTTTTCCTTTAGAAGATGGAATCAGCACGTGTGTTTTTTGCTTTTTCTGGCAAAAAAACAATATTGCCAGTTCTTACACTAGAACCTTGCTACGATGTTTGTGGAATCCATGTTAGCATGAGGTTGGTATAGCTTGAACTCCATCTAAAGCTATGAAGACTTAGAAAATCTACCCTGGTGAAATACGTGAAACACCTCAATGCAGATCATTCTAAAAGCGGCCTTTCCAGCCATATGTGTTTGAGACTGGACTTACTTTTGACCTGTTTTGTTGTGCCGTCCATTGCACCACCATCTCCAAGGTTCAGTGGGTAAACCTGTGGATTCTTGAATGGTCTAACCTCCCCTAAGGCATAGCCAGTTTTCACTGACATCCGAAGGCAGGATGACCATGAAAATGTGTTTATGTTGATTTGGCTGTGATTGAAGAAAAAGTTCATCCTGGTTATATCCCAGCTTTGCATTTAGGTAAAAAAAAACACAGTGATTGAGTGGAAGTAGGCAGCTTTCACTTGAAGGTGGAGAGTATCCATTCAAGGATCCTATTATCCACTTGGCTGAGGTGCTTAATTTGAATAAAATACTAAATTATAGCGGCTAGCTAATATGACAGTTAGATGAAATAATGTATTGAAAAAACCTTCGCCAGTCGTAAGGCCATATGGTCTATTATGGTCTTTAAGGCTTGTGAAAGACGATATGCATATGTAGCACCCCTCTGGGCTTATATATGGGCCATGTGGGCACTTGCACTTAGAGGTTGGGTTCCCTGGGGGGAGGCCGAGTCTGATCTCACTGCTCTAGGCGTGACCTGGAAGGGACTATGCTTTTAGTATGGCAGCTCCCAAGCCCCCACTTCCGTACTCTGCATCAGATGCAATCATTTTAACTGTTAGCTTTTAGAAAAGGGATTGACTGGGAAGGCATACAAAGAATAGTTGGTTCAAAGTATGTCTCTCCTCACAAACTGGTGTGTGCTACTCTCCCCTTGCTTACATAAGGTCCCGGGGAAGACTTGGTTCAGAGTACAAGGTAAGGAAGCACCCATGTTTAGAAGAGCAGAGATAGAGAACTGTTTTGCAACTTTTGGGACCAGAAACTCTTTTTTTTTTTTTTTTCCCTCTTTGTGACATCCTTGGGAAATCCTCCTTTGGTATAGTTCCTGCTAGGTTTCCACTCCTGAGCATGGAGCTAGTGCTTGGCAAGGGCTCCTGTCCCTGAAAGCTTTCTTCTCAGGGGCCTCTCATCTCACTGCTCTTGTCACCACTACCTCTGTTGCCGTTTGGTTCTTTGGACACCTTTGGATCTCACAAACTTGTGAGGTTGGCCTGAATCACTTATGTCCTGGAACTCACATCCAGCTAAGATCAGGAAAGACAAGTATAAAGAATGAGGAGGCCGTGTGTGACCCCAGCTGCCGTGCCATGGCCAGTTGGGAAACAAGACAGATTTAGTTCAGAGTTGTATCTCATTCAAAAGCACAAAGGAAAAGCCAGCAAGAAGGGGCAGGGACTCTTTTCAGCAACCCACAGCTATAAGACAACTCTACAGGTCTCAGAATGGAAGGAGACGTCTACATTCAGAGAAAGATCTAGAAAGAACAGAGTTTAACTGGAGACCGAAGCAATACATGCTATCATTTTTTTCTATGTTTGGTTTTGTTTCTTTTTTTTTCCCCATTGTTCACTCCACTGGTTACAATGCTTTTATACAACCAGACTATTGTACAATGTGAAAGAGTTTGCAGATCATATACATGATTGTACACCACCATGGAGGGGAGGGAAGAAAGGAGGGGAAAAAATCTGAAACTCAAGTGATTCTGGAACTGAATCTTGTAAACTAAAAGTAAACTAACAAGTAAAAAAAAAAAAAAAAAAGGCAGGTCATTTCTTTTGTACATCCACTCAGTTCTGCTTCCACAACCCTGAGTCACCAGTTAGCTCTACAGCCAATAAGACTTCTTAATCACATGCCCAGTTCCCCTATCATTGGGGGTAGAAACCCTCTCTTCAGTTTTTACTTCTGGCCTGGATGGAGATACCAGGCTGAGAAGGTGCCCAGTCATGTGCCCATGACTGACTCGAGAAGCCACTTGGTCCTTACAACCACCCAGAGGAAGTGATGTCTGCATCCTGGTTTGGCTACCACTTGATGTACGTCTGGGATTGTGTTTCTTCATCTGCTGAAGGAGGAGCAAGGTGGTGTTGGAAGTGCTTTCTAGCATCGCCTCTTTGTCATATGATTTGTGTGCTGTAAAATGAAGTGTTCCTGTCTTCAGTTTGCTCTGTACTCGTTTGGATTAGATGCTGCTTTTATAAACTTGTTGGGATTTTTTTTTTATGTTTGTGCTGTATTTCATTAGCTAGAATGTAAATGTCATGAGAGTAGAGATTGCCTTTTTTATTCTTGTACAGCTTGTTGAAGAATTAATCAACATATTGAATGCCTTTTTGGTAAGGTGGGGAAAGAAAAAAATAAAGTAGCTGTTTTTCTTTAAATTATATTTCCTTATAAATAAGACAAGTTTAAGAAATGTCTGCTGGCTAAATACTCAAGTAAAACTGTGATCTCATGGATTTGAATATTCCTTTTGCCAGTTCAGATCCCACCTGTGTTCTTGCTGCCTGCACATCCTTTGGGGCTGGGGCTCTGCAGACTCCACAAGTCCTCAGGGCAGGCCTGGCAGAAACTTACCATGGCCTAATTGAGTGTTGGGGTTTTTATCGTCCCTCTCCCATTGAGAAGGCAAGCAATACGATACCTATTGTATATATGAACTCATGTAAAACATTTCCACATTAGCCATGTTCAAAAAATAAAAAGAGAAATTTAGAAAGGAAACAAACAGGCTTAACTCTGGTCTTTGAAGCCCACCAGTTGTTTATCTGAAGGTGAACATCATTTTCTGTCATGAGTCCTTGGGACTTGTGGGGAGTCATTGTATTGATTACAGTTCATAGCTAACTTTCACAGTTACAATGTTGCTGTCGCTGTGTAGGTTATTCTGGGTCTGCTCACTTCACTTTGTATTCATTCATATCGGTCTTCTCAGGTTTCTCTGAAATCATACCCTTCATCATTTCTTAACAGCAAAATAGTATCCTATCACATTAATATACTAGAACTAGTTCAGCATTCCCCGATTGATGGGCATACTTTCAGTGTCTCTGAATAATTGGGGATTGTAGATGTCCTTTATTCTAATCCTTGATTTTCTGTATGAACAACTGAATCCCAGAGAGGTTGATGACTTCTCTAGAGTTGATCAGCCAGCTGGTCATTGAGCCAGGATGAAAATTCAGTTCTGACCTCCTCTTCTGTATTTTTTCCATGATGTCACTGAATTGGTGGCACGTTCAAAATGAAGGGATTCTATTATTAGCTTGGGTTTCTGTTTCTCGGGCATAATGGGGGAGAATTTGGCCAAAGGTTATTTATAGTGACTCAGTTAATAATCCTTACTTGTGAAAAAAATCTTATTTTAATCCTAAATCTTCCTTTAGAAAAGGATTATCAGGAGAGTGATCTTAGTTTTTCTTCTTTCCCATAAAAACGAACATAATAGGCCTGAGAATATCTAAAGTGACATTTGAATAAACTTTTTCCCCTGAAATAGGACTCTTCTCTGTGTTGACATCTCCATGTCTCTCTATATTTATAGTCGTGATCTCTTTGGAATTTGCCCCCTGGTTTCATTTGCTCTTGTCTGTCATTTCATCAAATCCTATTCTAACGTCATTTTTTTTTACATGTGGAAGAGTTACTTATTAAAGGATAATAAGGGAAATATTTATATTTGTAAATGTTTTGCTTGAACTTTTATTTTTAGGTAAAATAAACATTTGAAACATCCATGTCATAGATCTTAGTCGCAGCACTATCTTACCAGAATCTTATTGATGCTCTATCTAAGTATAAGAAAAAGTTAAAATAACTAGATCTAGTATAGAGCTGAATTCTTTGAGTACTTCCTATATATACACGTATGAGATATTGGGTTAAGTGCTGTAGGAAGGCACACCAAGATGGCTAAGATATATCCCCTCCCTTCAGGAGACTTGCAGCTTGATGTGGGGGGGAGACAGATAAGTAAACAAATAGGAAAAACAGTTGTGTCCCAGGATGGGGTGAAACTTGGGCAGGCTGAAGACAGCGTCCCAGGCAGAGAGAAGCTTGGACCGTGGGCTGGAACCCTGAGCGTAGGGGTCTGGCCAAAGAAAAGCGAGCAGTTTGGGGAAGGAGCGTGACTCGGAGCTGGGACATGAACTGTCTCAAAGGTAAAGCCTTTGCTTCCCTGGAGAAATCGTGCTTTCAGATTCTGAATAGCTTTGTTTCCATGTCTGTTGGTTTCCTTTAACCAGTAGGACCTAGAAGACAGTCTTGTAAGCCAAAGCAACTCTTTCCTGAGGAAAGATCATTACCAAGACCTCATCTTTTTCCCTCATTCTAAGGAACACTGCATTTTATTCCAAAGTCTTGGTTATTAGGAATGGTTTTGGTTGTTGAGTCATTTTTCAATTGGGTCTGACTCTCTGGGACCCCATTTGGGGTTTTCTTGGCAAAGATGCTGGAGTGGTTTGAAGCTCATTTTGCATATGGAGAACTGAGGCAGACAGGGTTAGGTGACTTGCCCAGGGTCCCACAGCTAGTATCTGAGGCTGAATTTGAACTTGGGCTCTGACTCCAGGCTAGATCCACTGTGCCGCTTAGCTGACTGTTAGGAAAGGATTGTACTCTTATTAATAATTAGTAGGCTTTTGAAGCTCTCCTCTTAACATCAGCAGTGTGCCCACTTCACTTGTCTGCACCTCAGTTTCCCCAGCTGTAAAGTGGAGATAAGAATAGTAAATACCTCACAGAGTTGCTGCGGCCTGTTTGGTTGGTTTATGCTGATTGTGACAAACCTGGATGGTTTTCATTTCAGTTTCAGTATGACTAAGAATGAGTGATTTTCTCTTCTCTTAAATTGTATTGAGGAGGGTTTAATAGAAGATGTGCCCCAGAAATATTTTGACCCTTAGCAGCACCACTGGGACAAATTCTACAGTCTCCCAAGACTCATGAGCCAGTGCCTCAGTTGCTTTGAGCCTGCACTTCCTCCTCTGGTCTCTGAGCCATAAAATGATGTCAGTGTAGACATTTGTTATTACTAGGATTGACATCCTGGCCTTTGCTTACGTGGTTTATTACTTTATACAGTCATCTACTTGGTGTTTTCAGACCTTCTAGGCATTGTAGTTTTGTCAGACTGGACACTGCCTTGATACAAATTGCAGCCCCCCTCTGAAACTCAGCAGATCATCTTTGAGAATTGCCTTGGCTGAAAAATTAATCACACGGCCAACTCAGAATAACAGCTAACATTTACATAGTGCCTACCACGTGCCTGAGAGTGTTAAATGCTTTACAAATATTCTCTCATACAATCTTCATAACAAGTCTTGGAGGTCGGTGTTATTATCATCCCTATTTCATGCTTGGGGAAACTGAGGCAGACAGGGTAAATGACTTTCCCAGAGTCATTCAGCTAATAAGTGTCTGAGGCCAGATTCAAACTCAGGTTTTCCTGACTCCAGGTACAAAACTGTCTACTGTACCACTGTGGCGCTAGTGCAATATTTGCAGCAGCCATGATCATGATAAAGACCGTAAGTATTGCATGACATTTGATCACAAAATGTCAGACTCTCCAGATAAAGGATTAATGCTGAAGGATTTATTTAGACACCAGAAAACTGAATCCCAAAACCAGTAAGCTGAAGTACCAAAGATATTCAGAAGCCATAATAATGCTGAGAGCCACAGCATCCTTTAAACTTCCCAGGAACCAATATTTCAGGAGTTCAGTATTTACTCACAACTGTCTCCAACTCTCAGACTTGTTCTGACCCAGCTTCCTGTGTGCTCTAGGGGGCAGAGTTTATCTTCACAGCAGAGGAGGTCTTCAAACTCCTCCCTAGATCCATTAAAGGGCAGAGATCTTCAGATTCCCATTCCCATTACATCCACTAGCTATTAAAGAGACATTCTGAATTTAGCTAGGGAGGTACATGGGCAGCAAACATACCAGGCTCATTTCCAAAGCCTTTGTGGGTTGGTGGCACCTCAAGCGTGAGCACCTAGAAGTCACCTGCCATTACCAATAAAATATTGCTATAAGGCTTTAGGGAGCCCTAATCCTAAATCACCCCCACTCCAGCCACCCCACCCTCTGGTCATTTTGTGTGTGTTTAAATGTCTTCTCTCTTCAGCTAGATTACACGTCCTTAAAACTTCTTCATACTCTGTGTTTGGATGTCCCTCCACTTTTCCCACAGGCCTTTGCATATAGTAGACCCTCAGAATCTTTTAAAAATGTGCCCTAATATGGATGAAAGATTGTTAGCTTTATTTCCAGATAATCAGATGCTCAAATATAACAAATTATTTTAAAATCTAACTATCCCAGAAAACCTGGTAGTGTATTCCTGTGTCTCAAAAGCAAAACAGCTTTTGCAGTGATATCAGTTGTCCCTAAGTGCTGGTGGAACTGAACAGTTGCATTGAGGCTACTTATTAAAACGAGAAGCATTTGAATATTGTCTCCATAGAGCATTGACTATTTGGCCACTGAAGAGCCACACCTGCCAATAAATGGTGGGACCCAGAGATCACAAGTATCCTCGCTGTAATTGGCCATCTGATGTTTTGACAGACCTATGCCTTTCTGTACATTGTATATTGCATGTTGTTGCTTCAGACTCAAAGCTAATAATTCAAGTTCAAGAGAAAACACTCGGAATTGTTTGAAAACTAACTAGTGGAGACCTCTGGAAAAATGGGGAGCTTAGCAATATATTTATAGCTTAACTCAAAAGGTCATCTCAACCAGAGGTCAGAGTGTACTTTGCATCTTCTTTTTGCTCATTTGAGACAGCCCCTTTGGCTCTGCAGTGAAACAACTTTGTCCATTGGAGGAGCTCTGGATCTCGTTGGGAACCAGGGAATGGGCTAGTTCCCTCTTGGACCTACTTTCCCTTTGGTCGGTGTGCACAGATTGCAGTCACTGTCCTAGCCAAATGACTCATTTGGTGTGAAAGGCAGGGAAAGAACAGGTGACAAGCCCAAGAAAAGGAAATTCCTTTTGTTCCCTCTTCCCCAGGGCAGGTTTTACTTAGAGAGGAAGAGCAGAGGGGGAGGTGGGATGGGTGAAAGTGAGTTCCTCAGTAGAAATCCTTCCCTACTCTCCCAGAGCCCACTGGCTGTTTTACTAACTGTTGGTCTATGGTGCCAACTTTGTGGGTTTCTTAGAATTCATTCTGTTTTGTAAGAATGGCCATATATTTTTGAAGATCATCCTTTAAATAAGACATTGTTTTGGAGGAAGGTGGATTGAAGAGTGATTTGAGTGAGGCAGGGGACTAATTTGAAGACTGTTACTGATCCAGGCCCGAGATTTACGAAGGGGTGTGTGTGTGACTAATGGGAGAGAAAGGAATGGAGGAGAAAGCTGTTTTGAAGATAGAATTCACTTGGCAGTGACTGGGATGTGTGGATTGAGGGGGAGAGAGTGAAGAGTCAGGGAAGACCCCTAAAGATGCAGATGTGAATGACTGGTGGGAAGTTAGGCTTTGGACATTGATGCCTTCTCTCCGTGTAAGTTTTTAAAACTTAAAAAATTAGACAGCTAATTAAGACAAACTGAAACAGTGCAGCAGTTTGAGAAATGGGTGAGGCTGAATCCCATCACTTAGCTGACATTTTTGAGTTTTTCAAATGCTGTTTTCACAAATGTTTGGATGAGCAACAGCACTGATGCCTCTTTGGGTGAGTGAAGATTTTGGCTGGTAGTTGTTGATGTGGAAAGAGGTCAGGGTGGAGAACAGCTGGGAGTTATCTGGTGGTGGTTGAACCCATGGAACCTGAGGTTACTTCTCAGGGGGAAGAAGAGAAGAGGGTCACCTGTCAAAGGCTTGTGGGGGACACCCATATTTAGGGTGTGATATATGAGTGATGATCCATAAAAGAACTGAACAGACAAGTGAAGAATAAAAAATAATCATGTCCAGTAAGAACCAGGACTTACTGAACCCTTTAAAGTTGGCAAATCATGTTATAAATGCTGCATAACTTGGACATTGAAGCAACCCTGGGAAGTAGGTAATTATCCCTATATTACAGACGAGGAAATGGGAGGGAAGCGGACCATAAGGTTCTGTTGCCCAGGGTCACTCTGCTAGTAAGTATCTGAGGTCAGAGTTTAACTCCTGTCTCACCGCTTCGATCCATTGTACCATCTGCCTTCTTAACCAAGAAACAGCGGTGCCACGAGACCCAGAGGGGTCCAGAAGAAAAAGGATTTTGAAAAGACTTGGCTCGCATTTGGCATCTCTGACAACTGGTTTTGTTTTGTTGTGTGGCCCTCATTTCACTCCCATTGTCATTTAAATTTTCTGTTTATCACTGGTCTTTAAGTGTGGATTGTAAAGTCTTTTAGGTCACATACATACATACATACATACATACGTATATACACACATACACACATATTTCCAATTTGTTGATTTATTGATTAGAAGATAGGTCAGTCTCATTTCTCCTTTAGGGTATACTTACTCTCAGATCACTAATAGTGGGATTTCCCTCTTTTGTATAGTATTGCCCTCCTTGCTTCTTTTCTTCTCCTTTCAGGCTAGTTTTGAGCACATGAAGAAAAAATTAACCCCTTCTTTTGACCAGATCCCTGTTCCTGGCTGTCTTCCTTTAGAACCATGGGCGGTATCTTCCTTCAATTGTTACCATTTGAGAAATCTAATACATACATCATCTGCTTTTTTAGCTTACTAGTATAAGCAGGCTTAAAACAATTTTTTTTGTAAGACAATTTAAGTAATTCTTACTTCTGGGGAATTTTTTTGGACAATTACTTTGGATGAAAGGTCAGACTGATGCCTTTGAAAAATGAAAGAACAAAAATGCATTTAGTAAACATTGATTGAACACCTGCAGGGTATCAGTAACAATAGATCTGAGATTTCACTGAGGTGAGTCTTCTCTCCATCCAATGAAACAATTTGCAGCTCATTCTGTGTAACTCTGTTCTGAACCCTTTTTTGAACTGACCATCAGCCATTCTCTCCATGTGATGTGAATACAATGGAGTGTATGACCCAGCAGCCATCTTTTCTGACCATATATTCCTCTGTTTCTCCTTTAAAAAAAATGAGTTCATCCTTTGTAAGGTTTTATAGTCTTCTCATGCCCACTGCATGTGTCTCCTTTGCTCCTTAATTCTCTAGTTCAGGTCTTTAGAGGCTGTAGTATTTCATGACAACTTCATACAATATCATCAGAAGAACACTAGCCCTTTGTTTTGGGGTCTTTCAAAGACTTCACTTTGACTTGCTTCTGTTTCAGGTCTGGGCCCAGCTTCCTTGATGGTGTCAGTCCCAGATAGATAAATCGGTGGGTGAACTTCATAGGTTGTCCATCCAGCTATACATCACAGTGTGGACAATGGACATTCTTCATCTGCTTGGTAAAGCCAGCCTCTCCTGAGTGCTTAGGGCTTTCCCTGTGAGACCCTGCAGTGTTATGGGGCTTGATGGTGTGTCTCTGGAGAACCTTCCTATCTGTAGCCTGGACCTTGACCGTGGTGAAATGGTCCCTGTACTTCAATTAGCCTTATGGTGTTTGGGGGGAGGGTTCAGATACTTCTCACTGAAATATAAGATGATCAGATACCCTGTGAAATGAGAGTGGTTCGCCTTTGACTGTAAGATTAAGCCAGTCTGCTGACTCACCTGGTTCTTCAAGGAGAACCTGTAGGCTATCCTCACACTTAGCCAGAGTCACCTTCTGTCTCCTGGTTTTATAATTTTCAAGACCGATGTGATTCATTTCTCCCAGTTAATGATTGAGCTTTAGCTCCCTTGAGCACTGCAGAGCAGAATGCTGGTACAGGATAGAGGAGGGCCATTTTGTGTTTCTCTGCTTGGCCAGAAACTTTACCTCCACTCGACCTACCTGCTGCTCATGTGCCTCTCTTTAGTGGGACAAGTCCTCAGAAAGCAGACATCCAGCATCGGAGAGCTCTTCTTAGAACCCCTGTCCCACTGCCAGAGACTTCTGTAGCCTTTCCAGAGTGCTGTGCAACACATGTTTTAGGATCCTTCCAAGGAGATGGGGCAGCTATCACCCACATTTTACAGATGAGGATGTTGAAGAACAGAAAGCATGACTTGTCTGAGGAAGGATTCAAACTTGGGGCTTCTGGACTCCTTATTCACTGTGCCACCCGATTCACTGGCATGCTAACATCAACCTGGTTACAGGATCAGAAAGGATATGTAACCTCTAGGAACATACCCTAGCCAGGTCGTCCTCATCTCTAAGCCAAGATCATATTAGCATTTGTCTCAAGATTGTTGTATCAGCCTTAAGCTAGATAAATGCTAGCCTTTGTATTTTTAAAATAGATTTTCTGTAGTACCCCTTCTCTTCTCCAAGCTCCTTACTCTTCACCGTGGGTGTGTCAAGGCTTTGCTCTGGCTCCTCGTTGGTTTTCTGTCTCTGTTCTCTTGATCCTCCCCAGCTCTTGTGAGTTAGTTACCTTCAGGTGGGTGCTTTCTCCTCTATTGGAAACTTGAGTCCTGAATCACCAAGGGTTGGTTGAAACAATTCCACGTGGAAGCCACCCAGACCTTGGTCCCAAAGCCCTCAATTCTTCATGTTTCCCGTTTTCTTGGAGGGTGTCATCCTGCTGTGGGGTTAAACTGGATTTTATATTCTTCACTCCCACGAGTTGCCCAGTCTTGAAATAGCCTTCTCATTGCCTGGTACATTGTAGGTGCTTCATAAATGCTTGTTGACTGACTGCTCTGCCTACCCCCTTGCTGCTGTCCTTATTTCATACATTTGCTGAATTAGCATTTCTCAAAAAGAACTGATCATATCCCCCTTCTCTTCACTCAGCAATCTTCGGTGGCTCCTTCGTGTCCTCAGCAAAAGCCAGAATTCTCAGCCTGGAAGTTTAAGCCTCTTCATGGCCTGGACCCTCCCTGCCTTTTCTGTCTTAATTCCTCTTGGTTGCCTTCACACACTGCTTCCAGTTACACTGGCCTCCAGCTGTCGCTCCCACTATTGATTGTTCCTCACCTTCAACTCACCACCAGAGCTCCTCATAGCTCCTCTCTGTCTTTCAGAATACACACCATACAGGAGCCAGTTGGCAGGACCTCCCTCCACCTCCCACCTAGTGACTGCCCCTCCTTGGACTGACACTGATTTTCTTGAAATCAATCAATTCACAAGCTTTTAGAAGTGCTGCCTGTGTACTGAGCCGTGGGAATACAAAGAAAGGCATCTTGTTTTGTGTCTACTCCTCGGAGCTGCGCTCTTCTCCCTGCCCCTGATTCCCCTTCAAAAGACAAAACTCCTGAAGGCAAAAAAGATTTCATTTATCTTTGCATACACTGCCCTACATGCAGTCAGTGCTAATCACAGCATAAAAATGACGATGTTAGTCTATTTTTGCTCAGATTTCCTTGAAACAAATGAGTAAGGTGATTTTCACAGGGAGAATTTGTATAAAAATAAAATAGTTTACATCACCTTCTGAAAGTGCCATAGAATTGCATCCCTGGCAACCACTGAAATACAGTGTCCACCTCGGTTCCCAAGTGAACACCTGAATAAGAGGCCCATCAAAGCCAAGAGGGTACCCAGGTTCTCTGAGGCCCCCTCCAGAAGGCAAATACCCAGCTGTCATGGTGAGCATTCTTCAGATAGAAACCTTGATTAGTCCATACTTACTGGTTAGATGTGGACATTATACTTAGTGATTACTAGAGTTGTTAGCCTCAGGACATTAAAGTGGTTTTTATCTATGTAAATAAACTTCCTTTTATAGATCACAAAAGAATTGGAAAAAGATTATTTTCAGGATTAACAATCTGATGTTTGTATGATAGTGATTGCCCTTCAGAATAAACTGTTTAGCTCAAAGAAAATGACACAATATTTGTTAGTGATCTAGCTCCATATTGAGTCAGGAGCTCTGTTTTCCTTCTTGACACTCTTGGGACAAAATAAGCTCCATCCTGTAACTGTGTAAATAGGCCTTGTCTCTGGGTCATGGGTTAGGAGTACAATGGCATAGAATGGATCGAGCTATGTTTAACATGGATCCAAAGCAGAAGTCTTAAATGTTGTATGATCTGATGTTCATCTTGCACCAGCTATGGGAGCTCTTTTTTGGGCTAGGGAATGATTTGAATTTTCCTTCTTGTTGGTCTTTTGCGTGTGTGGCAGTTCCATTGACTAGTTCTGGAGTACCATGTCATGGTCTGCCATATTTTTTCTAAGCAACTGGATGTGCTGTAGTTGTATTCACTTTTTATTGTGAAGCACTTGCTTCTTGGCTTTCCTGATTAAAGCATCTTGGCTTTCCTGATTAAAGATGTGATGATAAGATAAAGATGTAATGGAAAAGAGACTCTGGGCAGGCACAGAATCACCCAGTTTCAGTCTCGGAACAGAACTTCATGCCACCATAATAACCTTTGCTGCAAGTAAGGGGTCCTTCGGCCTCTGTGCCTTCCCCAGGCAAACCTGTTCTACTTTAGGACAGGTCTGTTAAGAGGCACCTTCTACCCTTCTTCCTCCTGAAGCTTCTCTCTTACTCCCTGCACAGGGTTCCCAGTCATGACATGGAATTGAGCCCCTTCACCATCTGCATACCTGATTCTAGGTGATCTCCAGTTTATCAGAGACCTCCCTAAGCTGCAGGCAGTGCCTAGAACTGAACACAGTGCTTGAGATCCCCTACTTGTGAAACCCAAGAGATCAACTTCTTTGGCTGACCCATCGCTGGTGACCTAGAGGGAAGTTTCAGGTCACTAAAATCCTCAGGTCTTCTTCAGATAAAATTGCTCTCCACCCATGCTTCCCCCAACCTGCACTTGCAGATTGGATTTTTGAAACCACAGAGTGAGATATCTCTTTTATTCCTATTGAATTTCTGCTTATTCCTCATATTATTCCTATTGAATTATTGGATTCGACCCAAGAACCCCAGCCCCATTTGTAGTTCCATATGTAGAAATTGATCGGCATATAGTAATTTTTGCTCTTGCTGTGTTATTTCCAAAATCTGTTATGTGGTAATAACCATAGCTACCTGTAAGATGTTTCCTTCTTTTAAAATGAAAATTGAAATTTTTCTAAAACATAATAGCTAGCATATATAGCACTTTGATGTTTGCAAAGCACTTGACACGTGTTTCGATCCAGACATCTCATTATTGGGTGTCTGGCCCAAGGAGGTCAAAGACAGAAAGGTCCCATATCCACCAAATGGGCTGTTGACTAATGGCCAAGCAAATTGTATGACATCAGTATTAATGTGCCACAAGAAATGATGAGTATGAAAAATTTAGAGAGCCATGAGAAGACACAGAAACCAATGCAGAATTAAGCGGGAACAGCAAAACCACTCCCTCCTCCACTCCCCCTCAAGCAATGTAAGGGGAAGAAGCAAAAAACAGTTTAGATTTAAAACTATGTAGACTTATATTAGTTTCTCAATGTTTATTGTTGAATGGAATTTATAGGATAAATCAGCTGTATAATTTAAATATCTTTTGTTTTGAGGACTGGCTTCCTGATACAGATGTTAAATAGTTATCTGTTTTAGTTTATCAGCCACTGTGTGGGAGGCACTTTACTGAGCATTGAGATAGATGGATAGCAAGATAATGGGGGATAAAACTCATAACTATAATACAAAATATATGTTAGTAAGGGGTGTGAAATAACTTCTGTCTCAGAAGGCCAGGGAAAGGCATCATCTGAGCTGGACCTTGAAGCAAGAAAGGAATTGTGGTGGTAGGTAGTGAGATGAAGAACAACAGTTCTAGGTATAGGCAGTGATTTGAGCAAAGGCCCAGAGGTGGGAAACTGAGGAGTATTTGGGAGGCTGGTAAAGTGAGGGAGGAAAGAACACTAGAAAGGGCATTGATGACCAGGTTGAAAAGAGCTGAGAATTCCTGGGAGAAGGAATTTTGGATTTTTACTTGGCAGCCGTGGGGAAAGCCAAGATTTTTAAAGCAGTGGAGTGGTCATACGTCAGGAACGTTCATGTGGTTACAGATGAGGAGAAAGAGGAACTAGAGACAGAAACTGGTTAGGAAGGGGAAAAAGCATTTCCTAAGTGCCTACTGTGTGCCAGACTTTGTGCCCAGATCTCAATGGATCCCCACAGCAACTCCCAAACTTGGAGAAATCATAATGACATTTCTATAATGTGTTTACTCTGCTGCATGCTGCCAAGCACTTCACAGTGAGCTCATAACAACCCCAGGAGGGAGGTTGCTGTTTATTATCTTTATTTTATTTTTTTGAGTAGAAAAGCAGAGGTTAAGTGGTTTGCCCAAGATCACACAACCATGACTCAGTGAGGTCAGGTTTGAACTGAGCGCTTCCTTACTCCAGGCCCAGTGCTCTGCACACTGTGGTGCCCCCTAGCGGCCTCTGTTCCTTTCCCAATAGGTTAGGAAGCTTTTAATTGTCCATACAAAAAGTGAAGACCTCCTCACCTAGAATTGCAGAATTGTGAGTGGTAAACAGGACACTCAGGGATGCAAGATGAATGATTTGCAGATGAATCGTTTTTCAGTGACAAAGAGAGCTTTGCTAAATAATCGCATCACTAAGTTTCTGCATAATTACAGAATTGGAGTATATCACTTCTAAGAAGACCTGGGTCTGTCTCTTGAGTTGTAGAGAAGATATTATAAAGTTTTTATCAGATCACAAAAATCAGCACTTTGTAGAAGGGAAATTAATTGGTCCTGACTTGTAATTTAATGGAAATTTACCTTTGTTGTTTTAAAGAAATGTTGCAGCCAATTTAAAACCAACCAAGAGAACAACTAGCCTGGCCATTTGGCAGATTGATGAATTAGGGCTTTGACTCTAGTTGAATTGTTTTATGTGCCAGGTTCTTTCTGTCAGTTTTCCATACATCCCATTGGACCAGGTTTTTCTCTATCCTCTTTGGTTTGTATAGCCAATTGGATAGTCATGTTTCTATTAGATTGTTGAAAATAAATCTTCGTAACAAATATAATTTTAAGAAACCTTTCTTTGAACATAGCATAATCTTGTTAATATTTATGGCCACTTGAAAATGATTTGGTCTGATGATAATCTGCATTTTCCCCAGTATTACCCACCAGAAACACCTTTGACATTTTTCATTGTGAACTCTGATGTTCAATATCTCTTGATGTAGATTCAAAGGAGTCAGTTTTTAATTTTTAAAGAAACTCAGTGTTTTCCCTAGAAAATACATTCTCATGATAGGGTGATTTTCTTATATTCGTGCCCTTTGCTTCCGGTGTTTGTTACTGCCCTTGAATTCTTGGCATTGGGTATTCTAGAATAATTGATGTGAGAAGGTGGCCTTATGGGGTTGTGCTTTTCCCCAAATATAGGCTGTCTCCAAAGATTCAGTGCCATTGTTAAGTGATTAAAGAGCAGTAAGCTTTGGGGCCTCCTGGGGGGCTCCTCTGGCCTTAGTTCTTTGGCTTCTTCGGTGAGAATCCAAAGAGAGCTAAAAATAACGGGATCACCTTTGTACACTCCTTTAAAGTATGTCACGAGTTTGACCCACAGGGTCTGGTGGAAGTCTCACAGTTGTTATCACTGCCGTTTTACAGAGAGGGGGTGACTTGCTGATGGACACACAGCCAGGGAGTGTCTGATGGCAGAGTTGAACCCAGGGTTCCCAACTCCATGTTCATGACTTTTCCTGTAATGCCCATGAGTACCTCTATTCAATAGATCTTTAGGGTAGTTTTAAAAATTTTTAATTTTTTTAAAAATCTCTGAGGGAGATTTTCCAACTTTCTTATTCCACAGATGAGGAGACTGAGGCCTGGATTAGTTAGAGGCAGCCTTTTCCAGTTCCCACTGGGGGCAAGTGTCTGAGGGCTTGTGGAATCCTAGCCCAGCAAAGTGGGTTACACAAACATGTATTTTGGTATTTCCTCTTCAAGCACTCTCAAAATGAGAATGGCTGTCTTTGAAAGACTCTAGATTATAGCAGGACACGGTGAGATGTGTACTGCAAACATTTCTCCTAACTCTTCCCTCTGAGGTTGAGACCAGCTGCCTGCCCTACCTCTCAGCCTCAGTTTCTGTCCCTATGAAACAAGGAAGCGGAACAAGACGACCTTTCAGGACCTTCCAGCTTTAGAGCTCAGCTCCTAGGATCTTATAACAGACATTAGGACAGTAACTTGATACTTGACTTTGTGGCAGCATTTCATGGAGTAAGAGGTTTTCAGATGAAAGCTTATGACTTGAGATTGCCTTATTTGAAATAACCAAATTCAAGTATTTTGCTTTAAGAACCAAACATTTATTTGATTAGATAGATGGATCCCCTTATGTAAGGTGGCCTGTTGGGGGGCGGGGAGGAGGAAGAGAGCAGAAGAGCTAACCTGACGGTAGTGTTAGAGTGTTTTCTGAATCTGCAGAAGTGGGTGCCCGCTTCTGGCATTTATCCGGGCTTATTTTCCTTATCTGTTGGTACCTTGCCATTTTTAAAAAGCGAAGAAGAAAAGAATTCATTGGGTTTGTAGAACCTAGTGCTATAATAGGTTTGTAGAACCTAGTGCTAAAATAAAATAGGAGAAAGTGTAAACAAAGTAAGATGTGGTTATAAGATTAACTCTTCAAAAGCTAGCTTGAAATTCAGGCACTTTTCTGAAGCCTTTCTGAAGGAAGCTACAGTATCGAATAGGTCTTTGATTGTGTTTCCATAGGGTACTTAAAGATGATCTTATGATACAATAGATTTTCTTTTCCGAACCGGAATAGATAGAAAATAATCAAGCTGTGGGCGTATCGTTTACCCAAACATTTGCCGGCCTTGTAGTAAAGCTGGAAGGAAGGTGAATAGTTAATGATTGAAGAGAGGAAAACACAGCTCCCTCAGTACTTTGGCCGGAGGCAGCCTGGGAAGTGACGCGCTGTAGCGTTTGCTGTTCTAGAAGGTGCAGAGACGCGTAGTATAAAATGGGAGAGAGGCCGTCTCCGCTTGTCTCTAAATGAGCCGAGGGAGGGAGGGAAGCGGGGAGGAGGCAGCTCTCTTCTTGTGCTGTTCAGGGAGCTCGCTCGGGGCTCCCCACCTTAGCTGCTCAATGCCCAGCGAGGTTTGTTTTGCTTAGGACCCTTCTATTGCTAAGACCAGACATACATCTGTATATTTTTTCTTACATAAAGGGAAATCTAAGTTCATTTCAAGACATTCGGCATGGGGAAAGACTATTATTCCATTTTGGGCATTGAAAAAGGAGCTTCTGATGAAGAAGTTAAGAAAGCTTACCGAAAACAAGCCCTCAGATTTCATCCGGACAAGAACAAATCTCCTCAGGCAGAGGAAAAATTTAAAGAGGTGGCCGAAGCCTATGAAGTTCTGAGTGATCCTAAAAAGAAAGAAATCTATGATCAGTTTGGGGAGGAGGGTAAGTGTTGTATGTGTGTGTGTGTGTGTGTGTGTGTGTGTGATATGTGAGTGTGTCTCATGTGTGAGTGTGTGTGTCTGTGTGTTTCTCTGTCTCTCTCCCCCACTCCGAGACTCTGAGACATGTACGGAGGGGAGAAAATAACCTGGTTTGGTCCTGGTTTATTGTTCCAGTTTGAATTGTGTATGGTGAGAATGAGAATACCGATGGTTCCAATGGATCCGCTTAATTGGATGTTTGAACCCATTTCTACACGGGACACTTTTCCTGATTTGGCTTAGGCTCAGTTTTTGAAAAGAAACTTCAAAACCGTCTAAGGCTCTGAGTTTCAGAAGTTATGCTCAGTGTCTTTTGGAACATGTTTTATTTGAGATATGAATAAATAGCCTTTTGTTCTTTTGAGTCTTCCTTGATAATTAATGTTAGGGGGCTCTTGATGTAGTTTGTTTTTTATTTTAAAAACAAAAGATCCATCCCCACAGATACAGGAACCCTAGTGTAGACTGAACAAGACAGGCCAGCCCCCAGAAGTGAGAGCCCCAGCGTCTAGTTTCTAGCTTGTTTTTGGCTTTGTGCCTAGAAAGGAAAGAATTTGCCTGATGTCATAAAATACCAGAACAAGTTTTTAACCTAATTGTAAACAGTGAGCGTGTGCCAAGAAGGGGAGGCCCCTGGAATGTAATTTTGTACCCTAAAATGGCTACCAGGTTAGAGCCCTGTTTGACTTAGTGAGACGTGAAATCTTAGAACCAAAAGAGACCTGAAGGTTTCAAACAAAATTGTTCAGCATTTTAATACTGAGTCGAAAACATGCTTTCCTTTCCTCCCCCACCTCTATGTTTTTGTGTATATTAAGAGATTAGATACTAGCCAGAGACAGCAAAAGGGCAGCATTCAGCTCATTGGTCATTCTAAGATTTGTTTGCAAAGTTACTCTTCATCTTCCTGATTTTGAAGAGGAAACTGCGAAGGCTCTTCTTCCTTGGGAGCTGGGAAGGGAGCTGTTGTGCAGCAGGGCTAAATCTTTGTTTCAGGTCACCTTTGTTTTCAGCATGGAAGCCATAAGAGATCTCTGGGGTGTCCTCTGGGCCACAGGAGCATCAGTGCCTGAGAGAACGTGTCTCAGTTTAATTTTGCCGAGTAACTGCAGTTTTTTCTGATCTTTTCCCCTAATCTTTTCTAATCTCATCTCTTTGCATTTCTAATGCAAATAACCAGTTTGATAGAATGTTATGCTTTTCACTTGGTTGTTTTTGTGTGTGGATAGCTCATGTCAGATTCTTGCAAAGAAAATATCAAAAAAGGCACTTCAGTACTACCAAAAGATATTACTTTAAAAAAAAAGAATTTGTCATGCAAGAGAGTTTGACCAATCTAATGATAGAATGTATCCTTATAGCACATAAAGAGTTGTTTCTGTGGGGTTCTAATGAATTTGCCTAAATTTCAGTGATCGCCCAAGTTTTGCCACAATAAACAAGCCGCAGTCAGTCAACATGCATTTATTAAGTGCCTACTCTATGCTAGGCACTATGTCTTTAGCACCGAAGACAGGCCTCCAGTATTTACTTAAGAACATTTATCCTTATAATGGGACAGATTATACCTTTGTCTTGGTTTGACACCTCCTTGTCAAGGAGGTGACAGCATGGAATGGTGGGCAGAAGACCTAGGTGAAGTCCTCTGCTGTGTACCGCCTCCGAGATGCTAGGCAAGTTGCATAAATTCTCAGTGCCCTAAGTCTGTCTTTCACAGAAATGACGCCCACATTGGGAGGGGGAGTTTCCTTATCCGTGAGCTCCTTATACCAATGAAATCAGGGCTTAGTCCCTATCCCCAGCATTAAAGACCTCATTTTATATCGAGAAGCGCAGCATTGTTCCATCTCTGTGTCTAGCATCATCTGAATGTATGCTTCCACCATCATAGCCTTGTGTGCCTGAGATAGCTTTGGGAGGAGAACTCTTACCAAGCAAGAGCTCCGGTTTTGGAGCCTGGCCCTAAGATGCTAGGTTTGAGGATGACAATGTAACATTGCATTAAAAAGTAGACCATGAGATGGGTGCTTGGAGCTGCAGGAACCAGTCTGAGACTTAAAAAAACGCCAACTGCTGTCTCAAGTTTACATGTATGTTATCATGGGTCCGCATTCCAAAATGAACCTCATAAAAACCTAGGATGTGTTCAGAATTCTGAACCTTAGAGAAAAATGAGAATTTAACAACAATTCAAATTTTGTACATTAAAAAAGGCCCAGAGAATCGCTCAGATTTGAAAAAGAATGTCTGGAGACAGAAAGACAGCTTTCCTCCTTAGAGTTCTGAAGTGGTGTGTGTGTGTGAGAGAGAGAGATATGTGAGTGTGTCTCATGTGAGTGTAAGTGTGTGTGTCTCGTGTGTTTCTCTGTCTCCCTCCCCCACTCCGAGACTCTGAGACATGTACGGAGGGGAGTAAATAACCTGGTTTGGTCCTGGTTTATTGTTCCTGTTTGAAGGCAAATGTCTTCTCTGGGAAGGTTTACTTTCCCAGAGCCTGTACCTCAAAGAATCAATGAGAGCTCAAAAAGGGGGGGGGGGGGCCCAGAGCCAGACAGATGATCAGAAATCATTGAGAGAGAACTTCATGGAAGGATTTTCAGTGTCTTTTATGTTTTCTTGACTTGTGCTTTATATGAAATGGTTTTATTTGTAAAATAAAACCTTTAATGGTTTGCTGAATTTGACTGAGATACCAAATAGTAGAATGGGCACCATCTCCTTTTTGCTCAGGTCGCTCATCTCTTGCTCCCTTCTTCTCTACATATTAATGTATTTTTACCTTATTTTGTCAAATGAATTGATTGCAGTAAACTTGCATACACATCAAATGAATACCCAAAGAGAGTTTGCTAGTTACAAGAAACAAATCACCCCCTCCCCAGTTTCTCCTCTCGGTAAACGCAGATATTTCTCAGTCCACCCTTTATCTTCTGCCTCCTTTCCATTGCCTATAGTCTTACCTAAGTCTTGACCCTTTCATTCCCTCAGGCTGTCCTAGCTCTTTCTTTCAAAACGAATCTGGAAAATCAATACTAGGTTCACTGCTTTCACCTTCTAGATGCCTCCCCTTAGCCCCAGGCACGTCAGACACAGCGGGGTCTCTAGCAGGCCTCCCCCTAGTTCACTGTTCCTGCGGAGGGCATCGGGCTCTTTTCAGGAGCCCAGGCCTGTAGCCTTGGCGGGCCTTTCTCCCTCAGCCCTGACTTCCCCATCCTTGCTCTCCTCAGCACTTCCCACCTGGACATTCCCAACAAGTACACCCTCCACATGGCTTCCAAAGTGGCTACCACCCTGACTTGTGCCTGACCTTGAGATACCAGCTCCTGATTTGGGGCTCTTGGAAGCCTTTGGTGATCCAGTGCTGTCACCCTTGCCCATTCTTTTTTTCTGTTGCTCTAATCCCTACATTCTAATTTCCAGACAGATTCACCCATGTGTTGTGGGAAGTACACACCATGCTGTCTCTGACCTCCATGCCTTTGCATTTCCCTTCCATTTCTAGCTCTCCTCTCCATCTGTTCCTCTCTAGTTCCCCTCAGACACAGGCCAGCCAGATCTTGTGGGCCTTTAAGCCTTCCAGAATCCCTGCTGCTTAGAGCTTCTATGATTTCTTTGCTCTTCTAAACCTTTCCATGAAGCTTGATTGCCTTGAGGCCTCAATACAAATTCTAGCCTGTAGAGTCTGGCCTCTAACTTACTTTCACCTTATTCTCTTCCATCCATTCATGCTGGCTGTCAGCTGGGCAGGCCACATCCAACTGGGGTTCTCTCCTTCTGCTCCTGCTCCCTTGTAGAATCTGCACATCCCTTTTCCATAACACCTTCCCTGATGCCCTTGTGCCTTCTGAAAATGTCTCTTAGTATTTTACCTCCTTTGTCCTTCCCTCTCCTAGGAACCTGTGTCTGAGGCCCCAAGAAAACCCTAGCACTTTATAAATGAGAAAGGGAGGCCCAAAATGCCTCAGGTATTTCCCAGAGGTATCTCAAGTAGCAGGTGGCAGAGGTGGAATTCAAAGTCAGATCCTCTGCAAGATGACAGATAACATCCCATTTTCATTAAGAAAATCACCAATGCCAGCATGGAGCAGGTGCTAATTCTAGAGTCAGAGGCCTCAAAAGATCCCAGTTCTGGAAGGTCTTCCTTTGCATTGCCCACGCCAGTACTTAGGGTTTCATTTGTATCAGGGGGAGCTGGAATGAAGGAGGGCCGCAATGCTGAGGCCTTCTCAGTGTTCTTTTCTTACTGGAGATGCTGGAGAAATGGAAGGAGATGGAGATACTCTTAGTGCCTTTGTTTTCAGCATGAACGGCCATCTCAGGGAAAGGAAATGACCTGTGGTACATGGGTCCTTCACAGTCTTTCTGCATGGGTCCATTGTGGATCGGCCATCTGGTTTTTCTGGTCAAAACCATCCTAGTGCTGAATCTGTTTCTTTGGCAGCTCTTTGCATTTTGATGAAATGGGCTGGTAACCCTTGCACTGCCTACCAGGGAATGTTTGGCAAAGATAAAGAGATGGTTCAAAATAAGATTGCACTCCAGTTAAAAATAGAACCACAACCAATGAACAGGAGCTGCAGGGAGAGGGATTTCAACTCAGGATAAATCTGAAGATTGACAAATGATCAGAAATCATCTATAGAAAGCTTCGTAGAAGGATTTTTAGTGTCTTTTATTGTTAAAGGTAAAGAGCACACACAGTCTTTCACATTTAGAGTTGTCCCAAGAGCTAAGGAAGTCCTTGACACTGAAGGTGTGTGTGTGTGTGTGTGTGTGTGTGTGTGTGTGTGTGTGTGTGTGTGTACTGTGTGTGTGTGTCTTGGGTTGAGAGGTGGAAGGAGGGGATGACCACTTTTCAGGGATACCATGGGGTGGGGGGTGGCTCATTTCATAGTAAAGAATTGGACTAGATCAGAAGCTCTTTACCTATTTGATGGCATTCTGGAGAGGATGTTGGAGCCCTTCTTGGAATCCTGTTTAAAATAAAATACAGAGGGTTATGAAGAAAACCAATTAATATCAAAATACAGTTAGCAGAATCTTTAAGAAATTGATGGACCCTAGGTCTAGAATCCTCAGGCTAGGTGAGTGTGTGGGTTTCTGAGTTTTAGTGAGATGGTGTTGGTTTTGGTAGGAAGAGGTCTCTGGCTCTTGGCTTGTGGGAAGATAGTCAAGTGAACACTTTCTCATTAGACTCCATCTCTTGATTGATGGAATTGTTGTCATAACTAGACTTGGCCACTGCAAGTGAAAGAGGCAGCTGGAGGAGATGCTTGCTTTCATGCAGAGGGAATGGCTGAAGCTTTAGAGGGTGGGGAGAAGACACTTGGAGGAGGAGAAAGCACGGGTTGAAGGTGCCTCTTGGAGGGGAGAGCTGAGCTTTCTCAGGAAAATTTTCACTCATTGGAATGATTATGCATATTTTGTTGTGATTTCTGCTATAATCTGAAGCAAAGAATTCCAATTTTTAGGTTGGATTTATCAGGATATTCAGCCTTTTGCAGCTTTCAGCCCCCGCGCTAGCATAGTCTGTTAACATTTCCTGTTTCTTTAGTCTTTTTCTTTTTATTCTATAATAGTTTTTGATGGAGAATTTCTTTGAGGCCCCTTCAGAAGTTTAGCCACTGCAGAATTGAATGACAAAACCCTTGGCTCTCTTAAACTCCTCAAAGTTCCTGTAACTTTCCAGCTCTTCAGCTTTGTGTGTGTTTTGTCTCTAATCATGGCCACTTGGCAGTGATATGGTGACAGGGACAGTGCCCTGAGGAGTCAGGGAGTGGCAGCCATAACCGACCCAACCACCATACGTGCCTGGAGACTCTTGGACACCTCTTTCAGTTGAGGTGACAGGCTTAGACTGAACCCTAACATTAAAATTTAGAAAAAGGGTATTTTCTACTGAGAATCTTCATGATTAGATTTCTATCCTTTTCACACCTGAAAAGTTTTCCCTTTTTTTATTCTTTACTAGTAAAGTGAGATTTTATAGTGTTTTTTTTTTAAGCAGCCTAGTGAAAATTTTCTGTTTTCATATTACTGCCAGTTAATTGCCAGTAAGCATTTATGAAGGCCCTACTGTGTGCCAGGCACTAATACAAAAGACAATCTTGGCCCTCAAGGAGCTCACTCTCTAATGTTGCACAAATGCCTATGGACTTGAAATTTTTGGCTCAAGTAAAGACCTGGTTTCTGAATATTTGTTTGCTTATGGAAAGGCTGTTAACCTCCATCTTTGAAAGCAACAAGTCAAAAAGTCATCTCTCTGGGATGACACATAAATGAGATGACAAGTTTGTTGTGTCTTTTATTTTTTTTCTTCTCATTCACTGTGTTACTGCTCTTTAGGATTGTAAAACATCAAAGAACAACAAGTCGAGAAATTTTATCCTAGAAAACAGTTAAAAGTGACACAGCTTTTTAGATTTTTAATTATGAGAGGCAGATAGAAGGACAACATTGATTAGAAAGCTATGAGGTTCATTGTCTGCCCCTGAGACACATTAGCTGGGTGGCCACAGCCAAGTCACCTAACCTGTCAGTGTTCCCAAGCAAATCAATCCCCAGAAAAAGGAATTAGACTTGACTGTCTACTCTGGAAAAGTCACAGATGTGGACCCCTTCTTTCTCCCCCAAGTAAACATATTCCTTATTTCTTGTGAATAGCTCACAGCTCAAGCGGGCAGAGAGGAAACACACCCCATGTTATTGGCCATAGGATCATAAACTAGGCATCTATATTTTACATCACAAGGGTCTTTCTAACATGCTGCTTGTCTCATCTAGGTCTAAAAGGAGGAGCTGGTGGGACCGACGGACAAGGAGGTACCTTTCGGTACACCTTTCATGGTGATCCTCATGCCACATTTGCAGCATTTTTTGGTGGTTCCAGTCCTTTTGAAGTCTTCTTTGGTAGACGAATGGCTAATAGTAGAGATGCTGAAGAAATGGAAGTAGATGGAGATCCTTTTAGTGCCTTTGGTTTCAGCATGAATGGGTGTCCCAGGGAGAGGAACTCAGTGGGTTCATCTCGACCCAGGCAAGATCCCCCAGTTATCCATGAACTTAAAGTATCACTTGAAGAAATCTATAGTGGTTGTACCAAACGGATGAAGATTTCCCGGAAAAGGCTGAACCCTGATGGGAGAAGTGTTCGAACGGAGGACAAAATTCTCACCATTGAAATAAAAAAAGGATGGAAAGAAGGAACAAAAATCACTTTTCCAAGGGAAGGAGATGAAATGCCCAATAGTATCCCAGCAGATATTGTTTTTGTCATTAAAGATAAAGAACACACACAATTTAAGAGGGATGGATCAAATATTCTCTATCCTGTCCGAATCAGTTTGCGGGAGGTAAGTGATAAACGGGATCTAAACTTTGACCTTCAACTGGTTTGTGTGGTGAGAATCTAGGGAATGGGTGTGGAAAATGCTTTCAGGCAGCCACGCTTCCTGACCACGAGGAACTAAGTCTTCCATTGGATTGCTGGGCTTACCACACACAGAAATGTGGTGAATGTGGGGGCACAGCAGTGGGCCCCTGACTTCCTGTTCCAGCTCTGCTGCTTGTGAGTGGGCTGAATAGTCATGGCTCCCACCTTCTCACCTGGCAGGTGTGTTGGGAACATGAGAAAAGAGATCGAGGTATTGAAACGATTTTAAATTGCTATCCAAAAGTTATTTATTTTAATAACGGAAGCTCTTAGTGCTGATTGTTCATTGTAATACATGTTAGTTATGATTTATAACTCACTGTTAAAAGGAATGAGTTTTTATCTGTGTTATAAATTAAAACTGTGGGTCTTGTCTATGAAACCCTAACAGCAGTCCTTTGATAAATGTGTGGTTTCCTTCATGTGACTGTCCCCTTTCTTTTCGTTGGTGCTTTGTCACAAATGCTTGCCAAAGGCTCTTTGATTATTCCCAGAGAGTTCCTGAGCGGGTGGCGTGACTGTGTGGTGGAGAAGGCACCGGATTTTAAGTCGAATCCTGGCTCTTGGCCACGTTCCCTGAGTGACTCAGGGTTCTGGTCTGACCTACCTCCTTTTCTGGTTGCAGACAACTAGAAAATGTCTGTTAGTGTCCACCACCTAAACAATTCCAGTTCAGCATTCCCCTGCCACACCACACTTAAGGAAGATATCCCTGTTGATTGATTAATTGGCTGGATCTGGTCTATTCATCAGGGTCTTGTCAGAGTATGGGTGACATTCTGCCACTGAGACTGCATATTTGGTTTCTAAATCTAGATGAAGAAATGGGGGGAAAGTCCAATTTAGGCTTCTAGACTTCTCAAGTGTAAATGCAATAGAAAGGGAAATGTGTAGCATCTTTCCTCCACTGCCAAGTGCACAAAAGGAAGAGGAGATGTGTAGGATGGGTCAGTCTGGCAGTGCTCTCCCTCCTATTCTTGAGTAGTGTGTCACCCTGAGCCAGGGCAGCATGGAGGCAAGACTCCCCCACTCCTCCCTTTTTTGTCTGTGGAATCGCATCCAACCCAAAGTCTGCTACTGAAGTCTAGGAATGGGCTGATGAACAGGCTGTGCTTCCTGCCCTCCATGGGAATTTGGAATAAAGGATCTGATAGGCTCTGACAGTCAGTCATAATTGGCAACATATTTTTGCAGCCTGATTTATTTTTTTGTGTTAAACTTTTTTTTTTTGCTTTTTGGAGGGTAGAAAACAAGGCAGTTGGGGTTAAGTGACTTACCCAGGGTCACACAGCTAGTTATGTATCAAGTGTCTGAAGCTGGATTTGAACTCAGATCTTCCTGACTCTGGCCCAGTGCTCTATTCACTGTGCCACCCAGCTGCCCCTGTGTTAAACTTTTTCTTTCTTTTTTTTTTTTTTTTTTTTGCTTTTTGGAGCGGGGGACTTGCCCAGGGTCCCACGGCTAGTAAGTGTTAAGTGGCTGGATTTGAACTCAGGTCCTCCTGACTCCAGGGCTGGTGCTCTATTCTCTATGCCACCTAGCCGCCTCTCCCTGCGTTAAACTTTTAAAAGATTATTCAGCAAGTTTCCACTTCCTGGCAAGTTTACTTTGTTGTTGATCTTTTAGGCCTTATGCGGCTGCTCTATCAATGTCCCCACAATCGAAGGAAGAACCATCCCGATGTCCATAAATGAAGTTGTGAAACCTGGAATGAGAAGAAGAATTATAGGCTATGGACTGCCCTTTCCAAAAAACCCTGACCAGCGGGGTGATCTGCTCATAGAATTTGAGGTAAACTTCCCAGACACCCTGTCTTCAGCATCCAAAGAAGTTCTTCGGAAGCATCTTCCAAGCTCCTAGGAGGATGGTGCACTCACTTGATCACCAGGGTTTTGGCAAGGCATTGAATAGACAAAGTGGGGTGAATGCCCTGAAGGTTCAATGATATGAATAGAGAGGGTCAAATAAAGGGCAAAAGGGAATTTGCAGTTAAATATGGAGAGGAAAACCACTTACTGTATTTTATTTTCTTCTTAACCAGAAATTTCATTCACAATTTTGCATATGTGTAAAATGTAGTTGTTTTGTGAAGCTAGTGTATATATTGCTAATAAAGTACTCGAATGTGCAAGTACTTTATTTCGTATATATCTACATCACCAATAGGAGATGCTGCCATTTCTACTGAAGAGCAGAATTCATAGATGAAATGACGTGTGCTCTGTATCTTCAGGACATTTTAAAGAGGCTATTGAATAATAGAGAAATTAGGTTTAAATCTGCTTCTATAGTAGTGCTATAGGGCTGGTACCCTGATAGAGAAATTGCCTGATAGGTAGATTTCATTACTTTGATTTTCAAAATGTGAATTTCTGTCAAGCTATATTTTCACCTGTGGAAATCCTAGTTGCCAGAACTACTGGGTATTTTCAAAATATCAGGCTCGTTTAAAATGTCGTGTGTGTGATTTTTTTTTTTTACCTGTGAAAGTAGGAGATGTACATACATATATACATATCTATAAATATATATACACGTATGTGTAAACATGTTGGGCCACTGGCATAAATGATCTGTTTTAAAGTGGCTGTGCTCAAGGCTCTTGTTGAGCTACTTTTTCAGCTCTGTAATCGTTCTCCGAGTATACACAATCATGCTGTGTGAGTCAGTTTAAATAGTTCCCAGAAAGGAACGAGTAATAACTGCTATAATGTTACAACGCAAATACAGGAAAGAACCTTACCTGCTGCTTATAATAATGTGGCTACTATATAGGATGTGTATGCATGTGAAATATTTTGTTTCCATCTGTACAGTATTGTATTTCCCATGTTTTTAATTTAAAAATTGTCAACTTATTTTTAACTTTCTTTGCTTTTGTTACCATAGTGAGAATGATCTTTTGAAACAATGTGTTGAGTAAAATGATCTGATCTCTGAGTCTAGATTTATTCTGCATGTCATGTTTATAGTACTTTGTTAGACTTCAGTGATGCCAAGTATACAGAATCCTATCACAATTTTAAAATCATAGTAATGAAATATTTCATTTCAGAAATGAGATCTTCAGTAGTTTATACTTTTGTTATAAAACTGAAAGCTCATAAAATAGCAGTGAATTAAATTATTCCTACTTAGCATTCCATTTCTTCATTCACAGAAGATTCCTCTGTGGCCATGTTTCTCAGACTGAAGTCAGGAGCCTTCCCAGAGGCCACAGGAACATTGTGTGGAGGTGTGGTAACACAGCTCCAGCGCCATTTTCCTTTTCTTTCTTTGTTTCATCCCTTTGCCCTTCCTCTTTTCCCCAGGTAACACCACTCTCACCACATTCCAACCATTCGATTCAGTTAATTTCTTCTGTGTCAATATTATATTTAATTCTTACCATGCCTTTTAAAAACTGAGAGATGATATAGGAATATAGGAGCTCTTCAAAACTGATAGCATAAAGAAGAGAGTCACAGGATAAAAATGAAATTATTGCTTTACAGTCATTGAAGTTATGTGGACTTTAAAAGAAAAAATTCTACCATGTCCATTTCCAACATGGCTTCTGATCCCAGGATCACAGATTCCTATGGCACTTTGGCATGGTGAAGTTCAGATACCCAACAAATATTTATTGGGCAGAGGATTTTTTTCCCCCGGTCAGAAAAGTAGTCCTTTTTAGTGCATTAGACCCTCCTGCTTCTGGAATGAATACCAATGGACCATATGTTCTAGCATAATCATGAAGAAAACACTTTGTAAGGCTTCTGAAAATGCTCTACGAGGGTTAGTTATGAGGGGGAGCCATCTCAAGATGGTTCATTTCTCTTGTGCAGAACAAAGGAGGTGTTGGCAGACTTTTACCTAAGACTGGCCATAGACATCAACTGTTGGATATAGTTTATGAATAGCCTTCTTTGGAGACGAGGAATAGATCTTGTTTTCAGTTATTTATTTGTAGGAGAGAATTGCCTTAACAATGATGAAAGAAACGTAATAAGAAAATGGAATTGTGCTTATATCTTTAGTAAATTGTTTACAGTTACTGATACAGATTTTTATAACCAAAGGATCATAACTTCCTCACTGAAATAATTCAAAATTGAGATTCCATTAAATTTAACAGTAAAAGTTTATCTGAGGCATAGTCACCTCAGATATAACACTAAGTATATGTCTTGCTAATTTCAAATTGTGTCATACTTTATCTGAGAAGCTTAGGTTTTCTAGATTTAAATATAACTTTGATGATGATTGCACATTAGTTAGAATTACTGAAGAGAAAATTAAAGTAAAATCAATGTCAATTTCATCGTTATTTGCAGTAGTTTAATTACTACCCTCTGGTCCATTAATATTTTACTATAGAGGCCATGCATGTTCATTTAAAATGCATTTTGAGATTTTACTAAAAACAGTATATAAACTCTGTAGTTCAAATTATTCTAATTAGAAAACTTCTAAAATATGTATTGCAAGACCAAAGTGGGCTCAATTTTCTTTTCAGATAATAGTGATACTTCTTTATGTCATGTATTCGTACTTTTGTTGGGTTGAGCTCCCAACATTCTTTATCTTAGAGAATTCTCTGAGGCTTAGTGAGATTAACACAGCAAGTCAATGTTTGAGGTTGGATTTGAACTCAGGTTTTCCTGACTCCAAATCTAGCATATACCTGTAAGACTTGATTAATTAGCAACAAACAAGTAGAATATAAGAATTTAACTTATTAATTTTGTGGCTTCTTGATAATAATACTCTTGCATATTAAGAGAGTCATAAAATTGATAAAGAAAATGTTTATTTTATATGGCATAAATACTTATTAGAATGCTATAATAGTTTTATCCAAAGAACTCAGAGAATATGTGTGATTCCTAAGTTAAAACCAAAACCAAAAGACTGTTCATGGAACAATAATAAAGCTGAATAAAATGAGATAACCCTAGTGACCTGATTTTTCTGCCATGAATCACCAAGGGGCTGTTGAGGCTCATCATCTTTTGTAAGGAAATGGGGAAAGCAGATCTTGGTATACGTTCTGAACTTGGGAATTGTAGTCCAGTGGGAAAGAGCCCTTTATGTGGAGTCCTATCCCATGTCAGACGCTCGCTAGCTGTGTGTGACATTGAGTTAGTCACTCTGTTAGCTGGCTTCAGTCATCTCATCTGTAAAATGACCTATTTGGGGATTGTTGTGAGGGAAGAGCTATGTAAATGAATGTTCTCCCTAAGAATGTGGTGATGGCTGTTATTGAGGAGGATGATGATATTTGTTAAGCAGCAATGTCCTTATGAAGCCATCCAGAACATTATGTACTTGGTTATTTCAGAAAACTATTGTAAAATTTGAGAATTTCAGAGTGGATCTCATAGAGATGAATTAGATTTTTTTTCCCCTTGTAAATATTATGCCCTTTTAGGCACTTGGCATAATAGGTTTGTTTCTATTACTTTTAATTTGTCTGATTTCAAAAACATTTTTTTACATGCATTACAGAGACAAGTCAGTCTCACAAAGAATTTTAAAAGGACAGTCTAGGAGACAGAGTCAAGATGGTAGAGCAAGAGTCAGCATTTTTACTCAACTCACTAAATATAGCTTCTCCACAATAATCTATAAACATGCCAAACCAAATTCTGATGGGTAAAGCCAAGAAAAAGTCATAGTAAGCCATTTTTTTTTCTAGCCCAAGGCAGCTTAGGAAGACAAAACAGAGAGGTCCACAGACGCTGGCTTGGGGGCTGACCAGGAACCCAGTGTGGCAGAGCCAGTGCAGCAGTGGGGACCATTCTAGAGTAAGAAGGCTAAGACTGAATGCTATGGGGACCAGAAGGACCCCTGAACCAGTGTTGGGAGAAACCAGTTGGAAGCAGAGTTGTCCATTACCTGGTCGCAGATCCATGGTCAAGAGGATGGGTCCTGAGCATGAATTTAGAGGCCATGACTGGTTACAGGAGCAGGTTCCATGGTTCTTAGCCCAAGAGCAGTCAGGGGACTCAGTTCTAACCTTTAGCTCTGAGAATAATAACCAGAGTAGAAAACCACTACCAAAATGGAGAGGAATCAAGCAGTTCAGTCCCTCTGAACCTCCAAAACCTCCCAGCAAGCCAATAGTAACTGAATCCAGCAGCAACCTATGGGAACTCAACCTTGTGCAAGCCAAGAGAACCAAACCTGAGTCAGGAGCTTTCAGAGTTCATACCATGATGGGGCAGTGCACAGACCTCTCCCTGATTAAGACCACTTTGGGAGCACTGAGACTTTGCAGGCCCCAGGCTGAGCTATGAAAAGAGTAGAAGGACATAAAAAGATAGGTGGATGCTCAGGCCAGACATCTCCCTCTCCCCAAGAAGTGAGCATAGCCCAGCCACTAACATATAAGGCCAAACTTAGGAAGCAGGCTGGAAGAATGAACAAATGAAAAAGAACGCAACTAATAAGAGCTAACATGGTGGCAGGGAAGCTGAAGACACAAATTCTCAAGGAAAAAGATATCTTCATGCAAAACTACAAAGGAAAAAAAATGCAGACTGGACACAAGTCCAACAAGAATTCCTAAGAGAGATGACGTGATTTTAAAAAGAGCAAAAAATGATTTTACAAGAAAATAAGAGCAATAGGGAAAACATTGTAAAAGAAATGAGTTATTTAAGAAAGTTACAAAAAGAGAAGAGCTTTGTACAAGAGATACAAAATGTTCTGAAGAAATTAACTCCTGAAAAGTTAGAATTCCAAATGGAAGCTAATGACTCCATGAGACATCAAAAAAAATAATAAAAACAAAGTCAAATGACTTTGAAAATAGAAGAAAATGTGAAATATCTCATAGGAAAAACAAGTAACCTGGAAAATAGATTGAGGAGAGATAATTTAAGAATCAGTGGACTACCTGAAAGCAGTGATCAGCAACAACAGCAAAAAGAGCCCAGGTGTCATATTTTAAGAATTTATGAAGGAAAACTGCCCAACTATATTAGAACCAGAGGACAATGTAGAATTTGAAAGAATTCACTGTGACTTCCTGAAAGAAACCCCAAAATGAAAACTCACAGGAATAGATCATTTAAAAAAAAGAGTACTGCAAGTAAGCTGAAAGAAATAATTCAGATACCAAGGAACCACAACCAGGATTGCATGAGACCTAGCAGTTACCACTATGAAGGGATGGAGAGCTTGGAACGTGATATTCTGGAAGGCAAAGGATCTAGGATAACAGTTAAGTATAGGAGCTATCTGGTAAAACTGAACATAATCTTCTATAGGGTCAACAAAACAACATTTTCAAGCATCCCTGATGAAAAATCCAGAGCTGAAGCAGAAAATTTTAATATTCAAATGCAGGATTTGAGAGCAGAATAAAAAAGGAAACAGAAATGATAAAGGACTCAACAAGGTTAAATTGTTTCCCTTCATATATGGGGAGAGAATACATGCAACCCCTTAAAACTTTATTATCATGTTATTACTATTATAATAATCACTAATATTATTGTGTTAGAGGGAGTTTGGTCAGACAGAGGGCTTTTTTGTGATTCTGTTATGTTGGGATCTCAAGAGAAGAATGGAAGGATGATGAAGAGGGATGCAATGAGAGAGGGGGGAATTGAGAGGAAGAGGGGGGAAAATGACCTCTCATAAATGAAGAGTTTATCCAGTAGTGGAGGCCATGGTGGGAGGGAGAGGGCCATTGGACCTCATTCTTATCTAAACTGGTTCAAGGAGAGACGAATAAAACATATACACAGTTGGGTGCAGAAATTCATCTTACTTGGCAAGGAAATGAGAGAAAAGTGTACCCAGAAGGGGAGAAGGGAAGTACAAGAGGGTAGATTAAGGGAAGAAGGGATCAGAAGCAAAACAGAGTAAAAAGAAGGATAAATATAAGAAAACAGGATGGAGGGAATACATAGCAGTCTTAAATATGTATGTAAATGGAATGAATCATCCAAAAGACAGAAAAGGATAAAGAATCCCAAAATAAGTTCTTTGCCAGAAACACACTTGAAACAGAAAGATACACAGAGTTAAAATAAGGGTCTGAAACAGAATATGTCATACTCGAGCTGAAATTTTTTTAAAAAGCAATGGCAGTCATGATCTTAGACAAAGCAAAAGCAAAAAAATATGCCCAATTAAAGGAGATAAACAGGGCAGGGAAGCTTCAGTTTGCTAAAAGGTACCATAGGCAATATCAGTACTGAACATATAGGCCCCAAATGGCAAAGCATCCAGATTCTTGAAGGAAAAAAAAAGTTATAGGAGGAAATAAATGTAAAACTCTTCTAGGTAAAGCTAACCATAAAATAAAAAGTTAAGAACATTAGTAGAATTTTATAAAAGTAAGATATGATAGAACTCTGGAGAGTAGGACTATTTCTCAGCTGTGCAAGGCACCTTAACAAAAATTGATCATAAAAACCTCACCGATATCTTTTCTGACTATAATGTGATAAAAATGAAATTCAGTAAAATGTCTTGGAAGCATAGATTAAACATTAACTAGAAACTAAGCTGGATCTAAAGAATGAATTGGTCAAAAATCTAATTAGAAAAACCACAAAAATCCTCCAAGAATAGAAATCCTGAAAGTCAAAGGAGATATTAACCAAATTGAAAATTTAGAAAAAACCAAACCCAACACTGAATCAGCATATAAAGCTAGGAACTATTTGTTTTTTAAACCCAATAAAATAGCTGTTAGATAATTTTAAAAGGATAGAAAAAAGCCAAATTAGCACCAAAAATGAAAAGGGTAAATTCGCAACCAATAAAGAGGAAATGAAAGTAATTATTAGGCACTATTTTGCCCAGCTATATGCTGACAAAACTGACAATCTAAAGGAAATGGTTAAATGTTTACAAAATATATGTTGACTCCAAAAAAAAAAAAAAGGCAAAAAGGGCAGCTAGGTGGCACAGTGAATAGAGCACCGGCCCTGGATCCAGGAGGACCTGAGTTCAAATCCTGCCTCAGAGACTTAACACGCACCAAAAAAACCCAAAACACCTAGCTGTGTGACCTTGGGCAAGTCACTTAACCCCAACTGCCCTCCAAAAAAAAGGGCAAAATATATGTTGATCAGATTAACAGAATGAGAAATAGTATATTTAAATAATTCTATCTTAAAGAAATTAAACAAGCCATAAGTGAGCTCTCTAAGAAAGGGGGAAAAAAACCTCACTGGATGGATGTACAAACTAATTCTATCAAACTTTTTATTTTTTGGAGGTAATCTGGGTTAAGTGACTTGCCAAAGGTCACACAGCTAGTAAGTGTCTGAAGTTGATTTTGAACTCAGGTCCTCCTGACTCCAGGGCCTACCAAACTTTTAAAGAACAATTAGTTTCAATACTATGTAAGCTTAAAAAAAAACCCAGGTAAATAAGTCCTATGATACAAATATGGTCATGATACCTAAACCAGGGAGAGTCAAAACTGAAGAAACCTATAGATCAAATTTCTCCAATGAATATTGATATAAAAATTGCAAACAAATACAAGCAAGAAGATTACAAAAATATATCACAAGATCATACTCTCTGACAAAGTTGGATTTATACCAGAAATGCAGGGCTGATTCAATATTAGGAAAACTATCAGCATCATAGATCATATCAATATGATATCGAAAGCCACATGATTATTTCTTTAGATGCCGAAAAAACTTTTGACAAAATATACCAACTTTTCCTATTGGAAGCACTAGAAAACAGGAATAAACAGAGCTTTCCTTAAAATAATGAGTAATAGCTATCTCTTGGCTAGCTTGTGAATTGGATTTAAGTGAGACAGAACTTCATAGCTGTCAGCCTCACTCTTTCCTTCAGAGTCATTGGAGTCTAGTGGCAAAACAAAGGTCAAGATGACTGGGAGTGGGTTACCTTGGCCTTTCCAAAATAAGGTCTTTCCCAGGTTTCAGTTCATCTGACAGAGCAGTAGTTATTTAAAGCCAAGAGAAAGCATTATCTGTAATGGGGATCAATCAAATGCTTTTATATGAGGAAAATGGGTGAAGGAAGGATATCCATTATCATTACTATTCAATATTGCACTAGAAATGCTAATTATAATAAGACAACAAAAAGTAAAGAATAAACAGATGCAAACAAAACCCACTCTTTGCAGAAATCATTTACCTAAAGCAGCCGTTCTCAACCTGTGGGTTAGGGTCCATTTGTAGCAATGAAAATACATCCTGCATATCAGATATTTACATTATGATTCGTAACAGTAGCAAAATTACAGTTATGAAGTAGCAACAAAAATAATTTTACGGTTGGGGGTCATCACAACATGAGGAATTGTATTAAAAGGTCATGGGTTGAGAATCACCGAAATGCTAGAGAGTCAACTAAAAAAACTTATTGAAATAATTGACAATGTAAGCAAAGTGACAGAATATAAAATAAACCCACACAAATCAGCATTTCTATGTAATGTGAACAAAATCAAGTAGGAAGAGATAGAGAAATTCTATTTAAAATAACTAGATATAGTAGAAAATACTCGGGAATCTACCTGTTAACACACACACACACACACACACACACACACACACACACACACACACACTGAACAGAATTACAAAACAGTTTGCACAAAGATCTAAACAGATCTAAATAAATAGAGAAACATTAATTACTCATGGGCAGACTGAGTCAATATAATAAACATGGCAGTATTACCTAAATTATTCAGTGTCATGCCAATCAACCTCCCAAAGAATTACTTTATAGTTAGAAAAAAATCGTAACAAGATTTATCTTGAGCATCAAGGAAATCAATGGGGAAATGGGACAGAAGGAGGTCTAGCAGGACCCAGCATATTTCAAACTCTCCTACGAAGCTATAATCATCAAAATAATTTGGTACTAAGTGAGGGAAATGCTGACCAGCGGAACAGATCAGGTACATAATACCCTTAAGCAAATAAGGATCCCAGATATTCAGGTAAGAACTCACCATTTGACAAAAATTGTTGTGAAAACTGAAAAGTAGACAGGCAGATACTGGGCATAGATCAACATTTCCCATTGTATACCAAGAATAGTTCAAAATGGGTGCATGGTTCAACATAATGAAGGATATCAGAAGCAAATTAATGGAGCAGGCAAGAAATTGCCTGTCACATCTACGGATAGGGAAGACCACAGAAGACAGGTTAATGGGAGGTAAAATGGAGAATTTTGACTATTTAAAATTTAAAAGTGTTTGTATTAATAAAGCCAATGAAACTAAAAGTAAAAGAAAATAGGAAACTGGGAGTGGGGAACCTTTGCCACAAATCTGATAAAGTCCTAATTTCTAAAATATGTAGAATGTGTATATTCTATATATAGAAATATATATACTATATATTGATATAAAAATTTCAAACAAATACAAGCAAGAAGATTACAAAAATATATCACAAGATCATACTCTATGACAAAGTAGGATTTATACCAGAAATGCAGGGTTGATTCAATATTAGGAAAACTATCAGCATAATCGATCATATCAATATAATGTCAAAAACCACATGATTATTTCTTTAGATGCTGAAAAATTATTTATATATTTATATTTTGTCAAAAGCTTGTCTAAAATATATGTGAGTCAAATTTACAAGAATGTCATTCCCCAATTGATAAGTAGCCAAAGGATATGAAAAGACAGTTTTCAGTGGAAGAAATCAAACCTATCAGTAGTGAACTAAAACAAAATGTTCTGAATCACTAGTAATTAGACAAATGCAAAGTAAAACAACTCTGAGGTACCATCTCATACCCATAAGATTGGCAAGGATGAAAAAAATGAAGATGACATGTTAGAGGGAATGTGGGGCAGCAAGCTCCCTAATAACTCATTGTTGGTAGAGCTGTGAACCATTCTGTAAAGTAATTTGGAACTATAGCCAGAAGACTTTTAAACTGCATTCCCATTGACTTAGTAATACTGCTTGGGTCTATACCCCAAGGAGATCAAAGAAAGAGAAAACGGATCCATATGTACAAAAATATAATAGTTCTTTTTTGTGGTGGCTAAGAATTGTAAATTAATCTGATGCCCATCAACTGGGGAATGATTGAACAAGTTGTGGTGTATGATTGTGATAGAATATTATTGTGCTATAAGAAATGATGAGCAGAATGTTTTCAGAAAAATCCGGGAAGACTTGTATGAACTGATGCAAAGTGAAGTGAGCAGAACCAGGAGAACAATTTACACAGTAACAGTGGTATTATAAGGATGATCAACTATGAAAGACTTAGTAACTAATTAACACAATGACCCACCACAATTCCAATTCCATAATTCCTCGTGATGAAATATACTATTCATCTCCAAATAAAGAGTGGATGAACTCAGTGCAGATTGGAGTATATTTTTCTTCTTTTTTTTCTTTTTTTTGGGGGGGGGCAGGGAGGGAGAACATGACTAATGAGGAAATTTGTTTTGTATCATTAGGTCTGGGGGTTATTTTTGCCTTCTCATTGGGTATGGGAGGAGTTAGGGAAGAGAGAGGGTTTGGAACTGAAAAAAAAGGAATTAAAATCTGCTTTTAATAAGTAAAATTTTAAAAAGGAAATCCAACTTTTTTGTCTTACTAAAATTTTGCTTCAAATATTCCTCAAAATAAGTAGGTAATATTAACCAAGGCTATAAAAAATGTGTGTGTGTTATGGTGACTTTGGTCTTATGGAGATCAGACTTAATTTTTTGGCAACTGTATCAGCTCCTAGACCTGATCTGTCCATTTCTATGTGCTTGTCACTACAGTAAGGACTTAGAACTAGCTCCAAGTATTTCAAATAGAAGTTGTTACATGGTGTAGAAGTGTCCATTTTCAGAATCTTGAGTGTTCTGGTTTTGTTGTTGTGTTGTTGTTGTGTTTTTTTAGCAAAACAAACACATTGTGGTTTTAATTAAATGCTCCATAAACACATGATTAGATTAGGCAATATCTCAAATACCTGGAAATTCTGACTCATTTGTCAATTCAGAATATTATTATAAACTTTTATTGTAACTATAAAACAGATGGGTATAGATATTTGCTTTGAAAGGACCAGTGCACACTCCTGAAGTTACCGGAGTAGTTCAGTCTTGAAAAAAAGTCTTGCTTTTCTTTCGTGTATACATGTATACATATACACACACACACATACGAACACATACACACGTATATTCAGTGTGTGATGTTACCGAAGTTTAACAGTTACCAGAGTATGACTGTAAAGTAGGGGACTCTTATTATCTCCATTTATTCACTTCAAGTAGAGAAAGTAAAGGAGTGACTGGAGGAGATGCTGAGTGACACTTCCATGAAAACAATGGGCCATGATTTGATGGTATATAATAATGACGTCTTACCTTCTCCTTTCCCTGTGTTCTCATTGATTGTGTGCAAGAAGGCATGGGGACTTGGGATGTAGCTGGAGGGGTCCTATCCAAGCCACTGATCTTTCACTATTCTGTGGCAATAGGGATTGTGCCTTACTCATTTTTCTAGCCTGCACAGGGTCCAACTCAGAAAGACACAAGTAAGTATCTGTGGAATGAATTATTGAAGAATAATTCTGTGGAAGTACTCCATGGATTCCAAGATGTGCAATGTATCCTTGGGTTCTACAAGACAGCATTGTGGGCATTGGAATCATAGCACTTTTAAACTACTTAAATTATTTAGGTGTTTTTGCTTATGTTGAGCTAGACGTTTACCTCTCTGTACCTTTGACCCAGTGGTCCTAGATGGGTCCTTAAAGGCCAGTCAGAACAATGAAAACTCTCTTACTCTCTTTCTTAAAGTTAAGAAAATAAATATGGACCTCTTAAATCTCTACATGTTAAATAAATATCTAAAATTCTATCAACCATTCAGTGTGTGGCAGGAAGCCGGAATTGTCTCATTTCCTGGATATCTTCTGATTAGGTCTAACTTGCCTGTGCCTTGAACACTATATTCAGACCAAACCAGATACAATCTTCTAGATGTGGTCAGTACAGTCTAGTAGAAATACCATCTTTCTCATTCTGGATACTCTCTTCTCGATTCATTAGAACAAAGAATCTCTTGAAGGATCTGAGGCTCCACCAAGAAAATTAAGCATTGTGTCAGTGATGTGAAAGAATAACCTGGGCTTTGACTCTACACATTTTTCTTTCTTTCTTTCTTTCTTTCTTTTTCTTTCTTTCTTTCTTTCTTTCTTTCTTTCTTTCTTTCTTTCTTTCTTTCTTTCTTTCTTTCTTTCTTTCTTTCTTTCTTTCTTCTTCTTCTTCTTCTTCTTCTTCTTCTTCTTTCTTCTTTGCCTTCTCAACATGATGGGGAATAGGGAAGGAAAGAATTTGGAATGGAAAATGAAATTAAATTTCAAAAAATAACCTATGATTGTTGTGCCCATCATAATATTATTCAATATAAATTAAACCAGCACTGTTTTGAAGTACTAAATAACATGAGCTGCATATTTATGGAATCTATGGAAATAGCCCATGTGAAGAACTGAGTTCAACTCCAGCGTCAGACATGTACTAGCTGTGTGACCCTGGGCAAGTCACTTAACCCTATTTGCCTCAGTTTCCTCATCTATAAAATAAGCTTGAGAAGGAAATGGCAAACCCTCTAGTATCTTTGCCAAGAAAACCCTAGATGGAGTCATGAAGAGTCAGACAGGACTGAAATGACTGAACAATAAATATTCCATGTGGTTGAGCAAAATAGAAATACAATAGAACATCAGGGAAGTTGGTTCTCCTGGCTGGTTGTTTAGTAATCTAAGCATCATTTAATATCTTTTGATTTTCCTTTCAAGGTTACAATGAGAGCGAAGATGATAAATTGTTGCATTTGTGTAGTTTTGTTTACATGGTTCTTTCACGAACCAACATGCTTCCTGGTAGCTTATGAACAAATAAGGGACTCCAAAACTTTTTGAAATAACCTTTATGCTACACTAGATTGTAAATCAGAGGACCCAGTTTATTGTGACCTTGGGCAAATCACTCGACCTCTTTAGGCTCCAGTTTCCTAATTTAGAAAATGAAGAAGTGGTCCAATGTAAAGAACCCAACTTGGAACATTGAACTTTAGTTGTGGGTCCTTTGTATGAGTCCTGTCTCTGCCAGTTTTCCCTATGTCACTGTGGACAAGGCACTTGTCATCTCTGGACCTTATAGCCTCCATCTGGAGAATGAAGGGGTTGGATCAGATTATCCCTAAGCTTCCATTCAGCTCTGACTCTAGAATCCTACGATCTCTATTAATTTAGTGCAAATAAAGGGACTATTTTGTAATTGAGTACATGTCCCACATATGATGTAATATGCATTTCTGTTTGGAGTGATTTATGAAGTAAAAGCACTACAGTTCGCATAATTTTAAACTGTATTTAATGTGTGTTTTTGGAATCCACATAAGTGCTGGAAGAGTAATGGTGCCAATCCCTTCTTGACTAGGGGATATCAAAGATGGTTCTCCAAGTTGACTGCAGGGCATCTCCTCCTCCAGGGTTCAATTACTAACCACATGTGAAGCATCTCATGGTGTGCTTCCATTTAGACTATGATTCAGTTAGAGACTGAAGTTCTAAGTTGAAAATATTCTTTGAATAGAAAATATATACCTTGGAAATACTGGACATATGCTCCTTGGAACAAAACTTGAAGCAATGATATTCTAGCTTAGGAAAGCACTATACAGAGATATAAAATAGCTTTTCCTCTTGTTGCCATAAGGTCTCCCAGTAGGCAGGTCTTGCAGGCTAAGAAGGATTTGGAAAAGAATGAATCTTGGTTTTGACCTTATTCAAATGAATAATTAGTTTAAAAAAGGAAAAACCTATAGAAGGAATATACAGTAAAATAATTTATTAACCAGACTGTTGGTTGCATTTTCTAAAATATCTATTACCCTACTTTCTTGTATCTTGGGAAGATAATTTAATCCTTTGTGTAACTTGAGCCTCAAAGCCCACTGATGTGGGACTCTCTTTTCGTTAGTGGAGAGATTCAGTCTCTTCAGGCTCTTCTGGTTTTTATATTCAAGACAAAAGGTGGATGGCAACTCCTCTCATATCAGCTTCTTCCCAAGATTGTTTTATCCCTTTGTCAACTTGAAGAAGAGTTGACATTGTCCATCTTCTCTCTTGAAGATGAAAGTCAGAAGAGCCCAAAGATTAAAGAGACTCCATACAGATGCTGGGATTTCATCTCCACCAAAAAGGAGAGAATTTCATAGCGATGAGCTCTGGGGACTGGGTTATGTTTGATTTAGAATTCTCAGTCTTGTGGTGCCTGTAGGTGTAGGTATCCTGAAAAATACTCTAAAAAATGATATTGTAATACAGGTACTTATAGAATGTGTATAGATTTTATTTGAATTGATACCAACTCTGGGATAAATACAGTTGTGTTGGTAATGCTGATGTGTGTACTGAACCTTTGGTATAACCTTTTATCATACTTTGCTTTCTTCTAAATAAGGTAATAAATATTTATGAGCATCTTTTAAAAAGAAGTCGCTGTGGTAGATAATGCAAAGGGAAATTCTGGTTAATCGAGCATCGTAGTCATCTTGTCATTTCTCAAGACTGTTGCTTTTCCATCCTTAAGAACCTTTTGCTCCAACCAAAGTAATCTTATTTTTTCCCAGGTTTGGAGGATGGAAACCTTGTCTATAGGGAGGTTCTTCATTTGCATGTGTGTAGTGAACCTCTTTGATTGTCTGGTGAAACCTAGAGAACTCTTCAGTGCTTTTAAGTGCAAAAATAAAATACACAGGGTTATAAAAGAAATCAATTATATTGAAATTGTTCTCAAACTACAGAAAAAATATCGATAGACTCCAGGTGTAGAATCTCTGATCTGCAAGGCCCTCAGTGGCATCGAAAAAAAAATTGTAAGCAAATTAATTTTGGATCAAGAACATTACATTCCACAATGTATTCCCATTCAGTTCTTGGGACAAATGAAAAAAAAAAGCCCAAATAAGACAAGAAGGTAAATTGTCCAATGAATGAATAACAGAATTGAAGTCCAAATCAACTAGGAAATGAAAGTCCATTTTGCCTCTAAATGCTTTTTTTTTTTTTACAGATTTTCTTCCCATCATACCTTCAACTTTGAATGATTAAAGTTTAAGAAAACCCATTGTTTTAAAAGCACATAAAGACATTGTGAAGAACCTGTGTAATAAATAGGAAAGAACTGAGAGCAACTCCAGTATCCTAATAAATTATGCCTATGTAAACTAGTAGCCCACGCTAGATAGAAACCCAAACAGGCCCTTTTTCTTAGTGTTAGAGGACATGGCTTCAATATATTTCCACTGGGTGGTAGTGGTGGGGTGAGGGTTAATTGTAAAACCAGAACTCACCAACAAAACATCATACACCACAAAGAATAACACTGCAACTTAGCGCTCCACTTTTGCCAGCATCCAAACCATTCATTCCTAGATTGTGTAGGAAATGAAACAATTATGCCATTTGCCTTCAGTCTTTTCCTAGGATTTCTTTCCTTTTATCCTTTGACACATTAATGAAATTAAAATAACATTAGGAATTGGAGGGTGTGTTCCAAAGTTTCTGTTTTAAGCAATCAAACTTCAATGATTTAAAACTGCCCATCTGTTCATTTTGTTTCTGTGTGTCCTGATGAAATTCACAGGCATTTAATAGGTAAGTGCTCTCATTTATGCTCTTATTTTCAGTCCAGGAAGGGCCACTTCTGGGATATGTCTAAATGGGCCATGTACTTATCCACTCATCCCTAAGGGATTAGAACTTCTCTGGTTTGTCTAGTTCTGTTCTCTGATTGAAATTACAGTCGGAAATGATTGGGAAGAGGAATGTCATATCAGTGCGTAAGGGAGCTTGGTCACCTGCATGCCCCACATCAATCTTTCTCCTTTGTAAAGCCATGCCAATAGGCAAACCTGTGCAATTAACAGCTGAAAGTTAAATTGACAACTCTGGGTTGGTCTCTAGTTACCAAGGCTGTCATACACACAGTCTTCTCCCCCTAGAAATGGGCAGTGGCAGCAACTGGGGCACATCCAAGTCAGCTCTGTCTGAGAAGGGAGATCATGGACAGTACTCTTTAAATACAACAACTAAACTTTATTTTTCAGTGCACAAAAATTTGCCTTTTCTTCCTCCCATGCCCAGCCCTGATACTGGCTGTGTCCAAAGGAAAAAAATATATATTAAATAAATGTACACACACACACACACACACGCAACAAATAACACCAGCTAGCATTTATATACAGGTTTGGGTTTTTCTTTTTTGCTTTTTTTTCTGAAGGGGGCAATTGGGGTTAAGTGACTTGCCCAAGGTCACATGGCTAGTTTTATGTTAAGTGTCTGAGGCTGGATTTGAATTCAGGTTCTCCTGACTCCAGGGCCGGTGCTCTATTCACTGTGCCACCTAGCCACCCCCTTTATATACAGTTTTAATGTTTGCAAAGCACTTGATAAACATTCTCATTTGATAATATCAAACAAAACTACACAGTGGTCATGTCCAAAAATGTATGTCTCTGTACCTTGCATTCATTCGTAAAGTATAATGCCTCACATATTTTAATAAAAAGTAACTACTACTATTAATATTACAAAAGAATCAATCACCCAGTACTTGTGTTATGCTCTCCTGGACTGTAGGAAAGATTCCTGTGACAGTTGGGAGACTCATGACCAGATATCCATCTCCTGTCAGTTTATATTGTTTAAGCAGCAACTCAAGGTCCAAGTCTCTTGGCCACTCAGAGCGTAGCATGAGCTTTCAGGTTCTAGTATCATCCCATCAGGATATTGGAGCTACTGAGGCTGGGAGCTTTCATTTCTTTGGATTAGAGGTTGGTAAATGGAAATCAAGCAACAACAGTGCAGAAGAGGCAGCCTGGCACTTTGGCTCATCCAAACAAGCATGTGTTCTTGCTTCCATGGATAGCATTGCTATCCCACACAGGATTCCAGAGCTAGGAGCACAGGGAGAAGGAAGAATTCTGTATCAGATATAGCAGCAAGACCAGTTTGACTTGGGGGAGACATGGGAGGTGTAAGGAGACAGGAAGGAGCTGGGTCATTCCATCCCCAAACTCAGGAGTTTAGAGTTGATCCTTGAGGGAAAGCAGAACACTTGAGTTTATTGAGTAGGGAGAAGGAGAATGACATGGCCAGGGCTTGTGCTTCTGAAAAACCACTTAAGCAGCTGTTTGGAGGGTGGATTGCATAAGGCACAGATTTGAGGCAGGGACACCTATGAGGAGGCTATTACAATAGTCCAGGTGAGAAGTGATGGCTATTGACTAGAGTATTGACTGTATGATGGAGAAACTGGGACAGGTAGGAGAGATGTTGAGCAAGTAGAGTCAAGAAGACATACAAATGATTTGGACATGGAACAGGGTCAAGAGAAGTGAGGAGTAAAAGATACTGAGGTCAGGACCAGCCAGGACTGGCTGATATTTTCCTCCAAAACCTACTAGTGCTAGCCATGGACTCTGCCAAATCAGAGAGAACTTCAGAGTTCTGGATCCTTGAGTGGAACCTTTAGGGATATTAGAGACTGGGTACAAGGCTATGGTCATCCTCCTCTGTGGTAGAGGGAGAATGAAAGTGAAAGTCAAAGGGGGGAGAATGATAACTAAGAAACTCCTCTAAGTCTGAGTCTCTCTAAACTCTGTAAGACTGGTCACAGTGTATATTGACATCCACAAGGAGAAGTACAGAGCTTGAAAGAAAGACTGTAGTGGGCTCTTTGAGGAAGGAGGACAAATGACTTGGTGACAACTGCCACCAGGGTCTGGATGTTTAGAAGTGCAAAGGAGAAGAGGCTCCTGAATGGAAGGAAGAAGTTCTGGGAGTGGCAAGAAGGACAAGTAGCAGGCTTCCTCTTCTTCCTGATCTAATAGGTCTGTAGGCATGAGAAGCACCTAGGGCTTAGGTCAAGGATGCTGTCTTCTGGAAGGAACCAGATTCCATTGATTGCAAGGAGATGGAAGGAGAGTGGGAGTGATAGCTCATTTAGTTAAGACCATTTGGTAACAACAGAATGGGATTCCAGAGGGCTCAGCGAAAGGGAAGGGCAGAACCAGATAAGGATACAACAAGAGGAGGAGTGATAAATGGGGAAATGCACTCTCTCCTAGATACACATAGAGCTTCAGAAAAGAGAAGGGAGTTATTGGCCCAATGATAGTAGATTATCACACTTCACCCAGTGATAATTGCACTCTCTGCACCCACTACCCACCCCCAAGCTAAATGGATTTAATATTCTTCCTCAGGGATGAAGGAAGGAAGGGCAGGAGATGAGGCCTTGGGTGGGGCCTGACTGGGTGGTCTGAACATTGGGTGTCTGGGCCCTTTTTTGTCCCATAGTAGATTCGATTACTATTTCATTAATTGTGTGTTCTAGAATTTTACCAGGAAAGAAAGTCAAGTTCACTGGCCTAGAGTTTGCAGACTTTCTTCCAGTTGTTCTCAAACCTTTTGCCTCAGAGTATTCCTTAAGGGCTAGAATCCAGAACATAGAAGCTTTAATTTAATAACATTCTAGGAGAACTGGCAGGTAAGGAGAGGTGTGCTTTCTATTCAAGGAGAATATTCTATTCACCATTTTTGTTGAGTTCATAGTATAGCTTCTTTTGAGTTTAGTGCATTCTGTTTATTTTTTTGAATACTATGCTTATCATATGTACATGTGCTGGGTAGGGAAAATTTATATTTAAATTATTTTCTCTGAAATAGCATAGCTTTCAAAACTCAAGCAAGGCACACCTTATGATACTTATGCATAAACATCCTCACCTCGCATACCCTTAGGACACCACTCCTATTCTTTTGCCTTTTTTTTTTTGGAGGGCAATTGGGGTTAAGCGACTTGCCCAAAGTCACAGGGCTAGTAAGTGTTAAGTGTCTGAGGCTGTATTTGAACTCAGGTCCTCCTGACTCCAGGGCCAGTGCTCTATTCACTGTGCCGCCTAGTCGTGGAGCCTTCTTTTTTTTTAAAATAAGGATATTTGCCCTTCTCTAGGCATTCAGCTCCAATGGTAGATTAGCATGCTCATCTGCCAGTCCTTTTGGTCTGCAATATAGGATATAGCTCATCTAGTCCAGGTGACTGGAACTCCTTAGGAGAAGCAAGGAGTTCTCTTCCAGTGTCCTTGTCGATCTTGGATATCAACGTCCTATTTGCATTCTATCCTTCCCAACTGTCCAAAGGTCATTCTTATTGGCCCAGAAAACAGAAGTCACACAGGGACTGAACGCCCTCACTCTTCTCCGTCTTTAGTTACCTGCTTTCTCGGCATCCCAGCCACAGTCTTTGATCCTCCTTTGGAAGTCGAGCGGGAAACGCCCTTTTTGTTCCTTTGCCGTTTACCCTGCCGACCTCAGCTCCCGCCACTGACTCCCCTCCTCTGTCGCTGCTCTTTGCTTCCCCTTCCTACTTGTGTCTTCTAAGAATTGAGGATGATTGGTGGGTCTTCTGTATGTGCTCCATAGTAGCAGCCAACTTCTGGTTTTCCTCTTTCTAATACTGGATTCCAATATAATTGTTTTCCTTTGCAATCCTACATATTTTGTTTGATAATTTTTAATTCATTTTTTTCAATCTGCAAAAATTCTCCTTCTCTCCTTCCTACCTCCCCTGTTTCCCAGTGGTTGGTTGATTGGTTGTTGTCCTCCCTTCTCAAAGAAGATCAAAATGATATCACTTTGCTAGAGTCAAGTTTAGCTGTGTCTGACTATGGCTAATCAGACCAATAGGAGCTCCACAGGTTGGGCCCAAATAGTTCACCTGAACATTTGGGGTGGATCCTTTGAATTTAAAAAAATTTTCTTTTGCTTTTTTGGGGGGAGGGGGGAAGGCAGGGCAATTGGGGTTAAGTGACTTGCCTAAGGCCACACATAAAGTATTAAGTGTCTGAGGCCAACCAGGGCTGGTGCTCTGTTCACTGTGCCACCTAGCCATCTCATGAATTTAAATTTAAATAAGAAAGAATAAAAAACAAAAGCTGTCACAAACATATATAACCAATCAAAACATATTCCTGCACTGGACATGTAAAAAAAAAGTCTATGTGTAATTCAATCAGCTCTCTGTGAAGAAGTGGGTAACATGTTTCATCATTAGTTCCCTGGAATTGTGATTGATCATTTCATTGATATTGTTACTACATAAACTCCTCCTGGTTCTATTCACTTTACTCTTCATTCCTTCATACAAGTCCTCCCAGGTTTCTCTGAAACAATCCCCTTCATTATTTCTTATAGCACAACAGCACCCCGCCACAATCCATATAGCATAATTCTTCAGGATTCCTCAGTTGGTGGGCACCCCTCAGTTTCCAATTCTTGCCACTATGAAAAGAGAGATATTGTAAATGTTTTTGCTTATCTTGGGTAGAGCTTGTTTTGCTTAAGGTTAATCCCTGGCTTCATTTTCACCCACACAATTCTTCCCTTTCTCACCTATTTAGACAGTTGCCTGAAGATGGGAGAGATTGTGAGTTGTCGATGGTCACATAACTAGGAAGTGTCTGAAATGGGTTGGGAATGCAGATCTTCTGAATTCCTGGTCCAGCACTCCATCCGCTGTGCCACAAAGACTCTCTCTCTCTCTCTCTCTCTCTCTCTCTCTCTCTCTCTCTCTCTCTCTCTCTCACTCACACATACATGCCCATGAATGAATGTATCTATCATCTATCTGTCTGTCTGTCTCTCCTTTTGTATGATTTCAAGCATATAACATCTTGAGCAATACAATGATCTTGCTGCTAGCACACCTCTTAGGCAGGGAACAAAAGCGAAAGTCCTTTGAGCTATGATTATGTTTCTGAGAAATTTGGTGTGATTTGCTTACTTTATGGATTAGCTTATATGCATCATTAGCTTATCTCCTTATAGTAATGGTGGTGGTATATTTTTTAACTTGAAAAGACTGCAAGTCAAGACCAAAGGTCGAGGGAATGTTGGCACATGATTTTCTGTTTGCAGATAATTGTGCACTCAATGCAGCCTCTGCAGCTGAGATGCAACAAAAGTATGCATCCATTCTCTGCTGCTTGTTCTAAGTTTAGCCTGACAATGAACACCAAGAAAGCCCAGGTGCTCCATCAGCCACCACCACACCACCACCACACCATCCACATATGTGGAACCATCAATTATGGCAAATAGAGAAGTTTTGAATGCTGTGGATAAGTTCACTTACCTTGGCAGTCTACTTTCCAGTGATGCACACATTGTTAGTGAAGCTGACACACACATTGCCAGAGCTAGTTCAGTGTCTGGGAGACTCTGAAGGAAAGTGTGGAAGAGAAGAGGTATTAGACTGACTACCAAGCTATAGGTCTACAGAACTGTTGTGCTGACCTCATTGTTGTATGCCTGTGAAACCTGGACAGTTCCACAGTGCCATGGCAGGAATCTGAATCGCTTCCATTTGAATTGTTTTAGGAAGAGTCTGAGGATCACCTGGCAGGATAAGGTAGCAGACACAGGTCTTTTCTCAAACTAAACTACCAAACATTCAAACTCTATTGCAGAGAGTCCAAATCTGATGGGCTTGGTCAAGTCATTCAAATGCCAAATGTATGTTTGCCAAAAAAACTATTTTATATAGAACTCACACAGGGCAAATGTTCACATGGTGGTCAGAAGAAGTGATATAAGGACACTCTCAAGGTCTCTCTTAATACCTTTGGAACTGATTTGTGATGTGGGAGGCACTGGCATGGGATCACCCAGCATGGTGGGCCCTCATCAGAGAAGGAGCTGGGCTCATAGAGTACAGCAGAATTGAAGCAGCTAAAAAAAAAAGTGAGATGTCCAAATTTAGAGAATCCACCTCAAATGTTCACTCAGACTATTTGTGCCTGGCCTTTGGTAAAGAGTTCCAAGCTCATATTGGTCTAATCAGCCACAAGCAGACACAATAAAACTTTACTCCAGTGTGGTGATGTCATTTTGATCATCTTCGAGAATGAAGAACAACAACCAACAGTAATGGTGATCAGTCAGTCAATCAATAAACATTGATTAAGTTCTTGTTATGTGCTAGGCACCGGGTTAAGCACTGGAGAGGCAAAAAGAGGCAAAAGATGGTCCCTGCCCTCTATGAGCTCATAACCTAATGAGAGAGACAAGGAACAAACAAATATGTACAAACCATGGCCAAACTATGTACAAGATGAATGGGAATGAGAGAATAGAGGTGAAGGCATTAGAATTAAGAGGGATCAGGGAAGGCTTCCAGTAAAGGTGAGATTTGTGTTGGTACTTAAAGGAAGTCAGGGAGATAAGGAGTCTGAGAGGAGGAGGGAGAGCATTCCAGGTATGGGGGACAGCCAGAGAGAATCCAGGAGGTGAGAGAGGCTCGTTCATGGAATAGTCGGGAAGTGAATGTCACTGGATCAAAGATTTCATGGGAGGAGGAAGATATAAGAGAACTGAAAAAGGAGAAGGGGGCCAGGTTATGAAGAGCTTTGCATGACAAGTGGAGATTTTGTATTTGATAATGACTGTGACAGAGTTCATTAAATAGAGCAGTGAAATAGTCAAACTGGCAAAAAATCTTTAGTGACTCAATGGAGAATGGACTGGAGAGGGGAGAAACTCAAGGCAGGTAGACCCTTCCCCCACCCCTCAGGAGGGTTGTACTTGAGGGATGTAATAGAAATAGAAACCACAGACTTTGGCACTGTTTGTTTGTTTTTTTCAAGATCATTCCATGTATATATATTTCTTTTTCTTTTTTCTTTTTCTTTTTAATTAAATTGGTTTGTTCATTTACTATTAGTTTACAACATTCAGTTCCACAGTCCGATGAGTTTCAAATTTTCTTCCCCTCCCACTTCCCCCCTCTCCATCATGGTGGCATGTGCTTGAATAGAGGATCTAACATATCTTCCCATTAATCATTAACTCTTCCCATTAATCAGGTTGTAAAGAAGGAATATAATTTATGGAATGATCAGTGGGAAAGAGGAAACAAAACAAAACAAGAAAAAGAAACACAGCAAGTAGTTTGTTTCAATCTTCATTCAGACTCCACATCTCTTTCTCTGGATGTGGATGTCTCTTTCCATCATGAGTCTTCTGGAGTTGTCCTGTTGTGCAGAGAATAAGGGCGAGCCAAGACCTGGGTTCAAGATAAATTTAGGTGTGGATTTATTAATTAAGTGCAAGACTACCCCAGTGTATTCACTTAAATGAGTAGTGATCTTTGGGATTTACAAACTTGATTATATAGGCCAACACCACAAAACCAGAATCAGAGAGAGGAGCTAGCAGAAGCATGATGTACAGAAGCAAAAAAAAAAAAAACAACAACAAAAAAAACCCCAAAACAGCCATTGGTCAGATCTATAGCTCAGGACCAATTTAGAAATACAGCACGAGGGTACAAGGGTGCAACCTTCCTGTGATATGGGGGTTCCTTCTAGGACAGGGTGGAGGGCACAAGGTGGAGGGTCATAGTGCTTTCTAGAGCTGGGTGAAGAGTCATGGGGCAAAGGGGGCCGGAATTCCCCAGAACAGGCTAGGGTCCTGTTCTTGGTAAAGAGGGTGGGGGCCCTGCTGGAACTGGACAGGGTGGTCCCTAGATAAGATCCTTGCACCATAATGAACCTTATACACTATAATGATTCAAAGAGAAAATATACAATGCTAACTAGGGAAGAAGGGGACAGGGGACTATGCCTTGAGCAACTTTGCTCAGACTTGAGCAGTGACACCTAGTCATGCATGCCTTAAGCAGTTTTCAAGCTATAACAAAATGTAGAATAGGGACAAAGATAGAAATATAAAAGGGGCTTAATGGTGGGCCACAAATCAGGTGATCTAGGATTTTGGTCTCTGTATTACATTCCTATAACCTTACATTGCTGAGAGGAGCCCAGGCTGTTGAAGTTAGTCATCACACATACGTTGTGTCTATGATTGTGTACAAATTTCTCCTGGTTCTCTTCTTGCTCAGCATCAGTTTATCTAAGTCTCTCCAGGTGAATATGAAGACTGTCTGCTCCTCATTTCTTATAGCACAATAGTATTCCATTACATTCATAT
>CM053593.1:231889-243867 GCA_028646575.1 Pseudocheirus occidentalis | reverse complement strand
CCACCACAAAAAGAGCCACTATAAATATTTTTGTACATTTGGGTCTTCCTCCCACTTCTCTGATCTCTTTGGGATACAACTCTAAAAGTGGTATTGCTGGGTCAAAGGGTGTGCACTTATATACAGCCCTTTGGGCATAGTTCCAGATGGCTCTCCAGAATGAATGGTTGGATCACTTTACAACTCCACCAACAATGCATTAGTGGTTCAATATTTTCACATCCTCTCCAGCATTTATCATTTTCCTGGTTTGTCATCTTAGCCAATCTGCCTGGTGAGACTACCTCAGAGTTGTTTTGATGTACGTTTCTCTAATCACTATTTCCACATCTATGCGATGGAAATCATACTTGTTGTGCCTATCTTTCTCAAGCACTGAGCAGTTATTAAACCGGCAAGAGAGGAACGATCCCTCCCCTCAGGGAGTTCACATTTTCCTGCGGTGCCAGTACAAGAGAGGGTTGCAACCATCATCCTCAGCTACCAAGAAGGCCCTGACTAATTCGGGCTTCTTATCACTGTGCCTGGAGAGGCGCGAGGCACAGGAGGTGAGAGGAGCCTCGGAGTCCCGGAGCCCGGGGATGTAGACCTTCCCTGACGCCAACCGGCTCAATGCAGTCACCTGTACCCTGGGCCCTTGGGACCAAAGTCAGAGCAAGCTGCTGATGGGCATCATGGAAAGAGCCAAAGAACCCCGAGTTTCCGATTCCGACGACATCAAAGTCCAAGGGCGGAAGGAAAACGGCCCCCCACCCCCATAGCACTTAAAAGCGGGCCAGTCCGTTTCTAGGCCTGCTAGTCCAGGACCCTCCCAACCCCCGGCTAGAGAGGCACCCCCGGTACGACGTAGTGGACCAGATGAGGTTTGTGGAAGGAAGCGGGGATGTTTCTGCCCGAGAAGAGAAGGCTGGGGGCGGCTCGCGCTAGCTGATTTGCTTCCAAGTGTAGCCTGTTGTCCTGGATGAGGGAGATCAGGCTTGAAGCAGCCTGATGATGCTGGGACGATGAATGGGGGAAATTGGTCAGAGGCCAGTGTAGGTTGATGCCGTCGGTCCCCGAGGAGTTGCCTCAGAAAGATGGGGGGAGGGGTAGTAGGGTCGCTTTCTTTTTCTGTCTCGGTTGAACTAGACTGTGGCTGAGGCTCCTTCCGATTCTCCATTCCTTCTAACTGCGAAAACGCAGGCTCAGAGGGGTCAAGCTCTAGCCCTCTGGACACACAGAGAGTGTCAGACCGGGGAACCCTCTTGATTCCCATGCAGGCACTCTAAGACCTGGCAGACGCTTCATAGGGAGCCTGGAGACTGAGGGGACGCTCACCCTCCCACCCCGCCTCTCCCCAGCTCGTCATGGCAGGATTTCTAATTCCAGCCCCGTCTTGGAGACGTGAACCGTTCACCTGGGAGGCGCATCTTCCCCCTGGCTCCACTCCCTCGGCTTCATCCTGAAGCACCACTGGCCGGCTTCCCGGACTCCCCAGGGGCGCCGCTGCCCTCCGACCAGAAGAGGCCCGTGCGGGCAGGTGGGGAAAACTGGCTAGCCTCCAATCTCCAAGGAGAAAGGAGCAGGCGTCGCGTAGCTGCTATTGACTGGGGTCCGCCTTTCACCTGGTGCACATCCAGTCCAGGATTGCCCTGCCCCTCTGGGCCCTGCCCTCGGGCGGCACGGAGCAAAGTCCGCTGATCTTGCTCTCGGAACTGCAGCCGCAGTCTTCACTGCAGTCCCTGCGGGTCTGAGAGGACACGGGCCCCCTGTGCCAGACTCCTGCCTCCAACAGACGGCCCGACCGACAGACGCTTGGACGTCTGGAGCCCGGTGGGACCCCGTCCCAGCCCAGCCGCGCCCTCTGACCAGACAAGATGCCGCTGGGACTGCGGGGCAAGAAGAAAAGTCGGTCCGAGGACGCGCCCAAGTTGATGGAGGGCGAGCCGGTCGCTCAGAGCGCTGGGAGCACCCAGTGCCTGCCCCAGGAGCTCCAGCCGAAGCTCAAGTTGGTGTTCCACACTCAGCTAGCACACGGCAGCGCCACGGGCACAGTGGAGGGCTTCTCCACCATCCATGAGCTCTACGCCAAGATCGCCCAGGCGTTCGACATCTCGCAGTCTGAGGTAAGGAAGGGCACACGGCAGGTGCCTGGGTTGCTTGGTGCCTGTCCTTCGATGCCACGCCCATGGCCTAGAACTCCCTCCCCCGGTTCTGGAGGCAGAGAAGAGAAGACTGGGGACTATGTCTCAGAGCAGAGAGGGACCCACCTCAGACGCCATCCAGTCAGACGCCCTCATCTCCTAGATGAGGAAACTGAGGACTGGAGCCATGAGACTTGCCCCGCCTCCCAGGGAGCAAAGGGCAGACCCCGGAACTCAAACCCAGGTCTCTTTCTTGGCTTCAAATCCCTCTTTTGAAGATTCCGACCAGTTTGTCCTTGGGCGAATCATTTAGGCTTTCCGTGCCTCAGTTTCCTCATCTGTCCAATGAAAGGGCCCGACTGGGAGGCCTCTGATGTTATTTTCAGCTTTAGAACTACTATCCTCTGTGGGAAGGAGGTCAGCATGGCCATGTTCTGGGAGGTAAGGTGCCTGGGATTCAGCAGAGACCAAAGTCCACATCCCATCTCTCAATATTTATTAGCTTCCGGAACCCAGGAGCCAAGTCGTCCGTCCAGCTTTCCTGGGCCTGACAGATCCCTTCCCTTATCTGTGAACATGCTAATCATGCCTCCAGTGTTGCTTATGACAGAATTCTTAGGAAGATGGAATAAATCCTGCGGGGGATCTCCCACTTTGTGGTCTTACTCTCATATAAATGATTGAGGCCCAATTCCCCCTCCCCGCTTTGGTTTATGGATGTTCTGCCTGTTTACTGTTTTAGGCATTTGAACGTCTCAGTAATCTACGAAAACAGTTTTGATCTCAGTGATCCCCCTGAAAGGGGGCCTGGAGCGCACTTTTAGAGTCGCTGACACAATGCATTACAAACGCTTTTTTCAGAGGCAGTGTGGGGGCAGTGGCTAGAGCTGGTCTAGAGTCAGGGAGCCCTAGGGTCAAGCCGACTGTCCGAGCCACACTAGCTGAATCGCCAAAGTAACTTCTCAGCAGCTCACCCTCCCCACCCTGCGCGCTGCAGGGCTTTCCGCTCTGGAAATTCTGTTCCCTGAGAGTTTAAAACTCAATGCCAGTGCGCTAGGTTCCGGGGCCGGTAGAGAAGAGAGTAGAACTTTGCTGGAGCAGGCTGGAAATCGGGAAACCCACCTCCGGTGTTCCAGATGCAAGACACGAGGATAAAGGCTGGAGTGTCTTGGAGACTCCGGAGACCGCCCTTGTTTCCCGAAGCCAATCAGAAGGTCCGAGTACTTGGCGGGAGAGCGAGGGGTCTGGCGGTTGGCTGTGAGCTCCTGTGCTGGGGAGGGCAGTTAGGACCCTCTGGCCCAGGCTTCCCTCCGCTTCTATTCTTCCCACAGAGAGCAGAGGCCCTACTTCGGCAGCGCTTGGGGAGCCAGCTGAGATTCCATCTCCTAGCAGAGCCAAACGCAGGGTTGCTCCCCTTTCCTCTCACCCTTGCTGTTTGTCGTACAGTTGGGGGGGGACCTTGGGGTCAGTCTAGAAGGCTCATTCCATCCAAATTCACTGAGGGAAAGGACGGTGATGATCATGCGGGACACTGAGGCACTAAGTATTGAGGAAAAGTTCGGGCAGTGCTGGGCTCAAATGCTGGTTCTGATGCTAACCTCAATGCCGGAGTGACCTTGGCCAAGTCCCTTCCCTTCTCTGAGCCTCGGGCTCCTCACATGTCACAGTGATGGTCTGTGAGCTTTCTTCCAGTTCTAGAGTGAAGATCCCTCAGGCTTTGAGCCCAGCAACTGACTTTTGGTATGGTGTCTGTGGGGTTCTCATTCATATCAATTAACCCATCGTGGGATGGCCAGTCACTCTTGGCTGTTGTCTGTGGCCTCCCATAAAGCATCCACAGAAAGTCTACCCAAAGTGATAGTGACCTTTGTCACTTTATTTTGACATCTCTAGGTTACCAGTGAAGGGCTCAAGCTGCTCACACCAGGTAGGCAGCATAGGAATTATTTATCTCCATTTTACAGGTGAGGCAACTGAGGCTCAAATCAAGTCAAGAGGCATTATTAAGTGCCTGCTATGTTCCAGGCACGGTGCTAAGCACCAGGGATACAAAGAAAGGCCCCCCCCCCCAAAACCCAGTCTCTGTCCTCAAGGAGCTTCCGGTCTAATTAGGGGGAGACACCATATATACTAGATGTGGGGGACAGCTTAGGAGGAAGGTGCTAAGATGCAGAAGTAGTGGGACTTGCCCAAGATCACACAGTCATCAGCTGTGATTGGACCTGGGTTCTTTCAGATCATCTTCATCCTATGTATGGAGCTCCCTTTCTATATATTTGCATGTTTTCTGGCCCATTAGAGTGTAAGCTCCTTGAGAGCAGGGCTTGTCTTTCTCCTCTTTTTAAATCCCCAGCACGCAGCAGGCACTGGATTGGTGGAATGAATACCACACAAACTGTTATTCAAAGGATCAGCAGTGGCATTGGCATGAGGTTGGCGTGTGCCCTAGACAAACCATTCCCAAAGAAAATGAGGTTGAGTTTTTCAGCTTATGGTTTGGTTAATTTGGTTTGTAGAATGAACTCTTAAACCCTGGAGGATTGGGCTTTGGTTTGGCACCAGTAGGTACCAATAGAAGGGCTTTGAGATCTGCTTGTGTGGGCGCTTTGTTCAGGGTGACAGGCAAGGGGGGGGGAAGAAGGTGTCGAGCCACTTTTTCTTGGTGTGAACCAGGAGAGAACTTATCTCCTGCTCAGTCCTAGAAACAATCCTGAGCTCGGGTGGCCTTGAACCTGTGGGAAGGCATGCCAGGGCTTTGAGCTGGCCCCAGGGGCATAGCCTGCTAGCTCTTGTGTCCTATTGCTTCTGAATATTTGCTGAGAAAAAATTGAGGTCAAGGCAAAGTTCCAACAAGCAACATGAAAGAGAACTGCTCAGGGCTTCTGGAGGTGCCCAGCAGCAGACAGAAGCCCAGAAACCCCATTGTTGTATGATAATGGGGTAGAGAAATAAGGAAAGGGACATGCAAGAGCCATTTCTGAATGAGATCCTGTAAGCTAAGGTCTGGCTTCAAATCCCATCTCTGATACTGACTAGCTGTGTGACCCTGGGCCAGTCACTGAATGTCTCTCTGCCACATTTCCCTCATCTGTTAAAGTCTTCCTGAGCTGCAGTGCTGTCCCAGGAAACCACCTGCTTGATCCATTCAGCTCTCCTCTAGTAAAAGAGTGAAATAATAACAACTCCCCTTTAGGGGAAGAACCTTTCTGACATTTCGACCTGTGGCTTGGAGAGGAAGTATGGCAGAGGAGGGGAGAGAATTGGCCTGGTAGATGGGGGTTCAGGTCTGTCTCCTCTCTTAGCCACTGGCTGGGAGACTAGGAAGCCCTTTAATTTCCTAAATATCAGTCACAGAACAGAGTGGCCGTACCGACACTCTTTCTCACTGAAAGTGCTGCACACCAACCTCCTAAAAAGCCACAAAAATGAATAACTAAACTTTTAGGTACCCAGCCACTGAGATGGATCCCTTAGTCCTGCTGAGGTTTTAGGGCCATCCCTACCAACTGCTTGGGACAGAGGAAGGAGTGCTGACCTTAGAATTACAGGGCCAATCATTTCATGTCTCTAGGCTCTATTTTCCTCAAGTTTAAGATGAAAGGGTTAGACTTGATGGCCCCTGACCTGTGGCCTAGGACTCTGGGAGGAGAGAAGGCTTTCCAGGGTGGCCTGGTGGACAGAGCCTGCCCTGGGCTTTAGAAGGACCTGGTGGCAGTCTTTACGTGCAAGCCTGTCACTTTTCGTCCAGTCTCTGAGCCTCACTTCGCTCATCTGTGGAGTGGAGTCAGTAACATCACCTCTCTTAAACTTACCTGATTCCTAAAGGGGAGTTGTTATTATTTTACTCTTTTACCAGAGGAGAGCTGAATGGATCAAGCAGGTGGTTTCCTGGGACAGCACTGCAGCTCAGGAAGACTTTTTTTAATAGGTGTGCGCATTTCTTATGTCAAGTTCTAGCCAAAGGCATTAATGCACATGATGGTGTCTCAGGTCCAAAAAACAACAAAAAAAGAGATGAAAAAATTCCCAACCCTCACAGACTAGAGGAAAGGCATCCTGAGGTTCTGTTTTGTGGTTATTCCATTGGGAGTGGCTCAGTCGATCATTTAGAAAGAAAAGTAACTTATTAAAAGCGAGGTCCCGGCAGCCCACTCCCTCCCATCCCAGTCCCCCTTAGGGGACAGCAGCATTCCAGGCTTTCAAGGAGTCAACTGCCTCAGCAGAGCCAGAGGTGTTGGGAAGAGGCCTGGCCTCCTCTGGGCTGTGGCCAAGGGGGATATAAATAGCTTTGTCTGAGGAAGCCTGCTCCCTTTCTTTACTGAAGGAGTAGAGAGGGAAGCAGCCAGCCGCTTCTGGAAGGGATCTGATGTCAGGGTTCATGACTGTTAGTCCGGTGGGCTCCTTGTAGCGTTCTATTTAAAACCCTAGAGCAGAAACCACAGTTGTTGTTTTTAAAACCGTCTATCAACAAGCCTTGATTAATTCCTTACTTGGTGCCAAACACTGTCCAAGGCACTGGTGAAAGTCAAAGACCTGGGAAGTGGAGCTCCCATGCAAAAAAGATCCCATTAGGCCCTCTGGAACTTCAAAGGACCTCACTGATTTTCGAGTGGCTTCCAGGGAAATGTTGACACAGTTGAGTTGTCAGTGAAATCCACCCGCCAACAGATCCACAGGGTCATGTTCTAGGCAGCTACGTAGGAGACCACCAAATGGAAGATTCAATTAGGGGAGAGCTGATGGTAAAAGGAAACTTGTCTAGAGAACATGGGAAATGAAAAGTCCCAGGCTTCATCTTGTCTTGTATAAAATCTCCAGCACTGTTCTGGAAGGTGTGGAGAAGGTGGCAATAAATTCTCATTCAAGTTTTGATCTGGAACCAGTCACATCAAGCTTTCTTGCTGATTTGAAAAGGAAACTATTGGCAAGCATTGCACAAAGCTGCTTAAAAGGGACACATATTTCACAGGAGAGATTTCTTCTCACCCTAATTTTTTGTTACATTGCTTGAAATGTTAAGGCCCAGTGAGGGGGAGGATTCAGAGTGTGACTTCTTTAAAAACAAAAACGTGAATTTGAAGGAGGGCCATTCCAGAAGCAGATGCCTCGCTTCTCCTGAGCAGGACATTTGCAGAAGCTGAAATTGCTGTGTATTTTTGTTTTTGAATATATTTAAAATACTGTTGTCCTTGACTTGTTTGTACACATGTTCTTATTTTTGTAAGATGGTTTTTCTTTTAGACAAGAGAGAAAATTATAGCTTGACTATTTGGTACCAGCAAGACTTTGGATAGTTCACTTAACTGCCAGGGCCCCAGTTTACTTACCCATCTGTGGAACAAGGAGGTAGGATAAGATCACAGAACCTGAAGAATTGGAAGATGATTCAGAAGCCATCCAGCCAACGGCTGAGAATCTCCCCTCCTATATTTTTCACAAGTGCCCATCCAGCCTTTGCTGGAAGATCTCTAGTGAGAGAGAACTATTGACCTCGCATGACACCCTAGCCCACTCTTGGAAAGCTTTGATGGTTGCCTGGGAAAGAACCTAGAAGTGTTCTTATCCAAACCTACTGGAAGCACAAACTCCCTTTTTGTATCAGAAGCCACAAACGTTCATCTTGTTCCATAAGACAGTAGCTTGTTGACTTGGTTGTTTTAAGCCCTGGGAAGCTCTTCTTTTTGTGGAGTCCCAGATGGCTCCTTGGCCCTTCCCCCCTCAGACCATTCCCCTCACAAGTGACTGAACCACTTTTGAGGGCCTTGCATGTAACTCCTTCTGAGTGACTGGCCGGCTTCTCTCCAGGCTACATGGGTAATGGAACAGAATCTACATTCTTTTTCTTGTCTTGGAATAAGCAACTTTTTTTGGACTTTATTAACCAATCTTCAAAACTTGGTATTACTCACCAGCATTTCAAGAAGAGATTTCATTTTCATAACCTCGATTCAGAGATAAATGGTTCTGCAACAATATCAGTAGGAGCAGGTGGTTGTTGAGGGAGAACCAAGAGGATTAAAATGTTGGTGGGCTGCTCCAGCGCATGGTGCAGAACAAGTGAACTTTGGTGCTATTTGAAACATCTGGCAATGTTGGTGAAGGAAGGGACCAAGCATGGGTTAAGTGCCTACTATGGGTCAGATATTATGCTCATTGCTTTATAAATCTGAGCTGCTTTAGCCTTACAACAACCTGGGGAGGTAGGTAGTTATTATCTCCACTTTACATTTGAAGAAACTGAGGCAGACAGAGGTAAATGACTTGCCCAGGGTCACACAGATAGGGAGTGTCTGGAGCCAAATTTTAATTCAGGTCTTCCTGCCTCCCAGTGCAATGTGCCGTCCACTGTGCCACCAGCTGTCTCTAGGGTTGGAAGTCTGGCATGGATATCTGATCTCTTCTAATCCAGTCCAATGAGCATTTGTATCTTCAAGTCGACAAGACAAGTGGACAGGCACTTCTTAAGCACCACTTTGTGTCAGACGTTTGTGTTAAGCACTGGGAATATACTTACAAGCAGAAAGAAAGACAGTCCCTCAGGCCCTCAAGAGGCTTAAATTTTTTTTTTCAATTTGGTTAGTATTTTTTTGTTTTCCCCCAGTTACATGTAAAAGCAATTTTAAGCATTTGTTTTTAAAACTTTGAGTTCCAAATCTTCTCCCTTTCTACTCCCCCACCCCCCATTGAGAAGACAAGCAATTCGATATAGGTTATACATGTGTAGTCATGCAAAACATATCCCTAATAGTCATATTGTGAAAGAAAAAAGACCAAAAAAAAGACTCAAAAAAATAAAGGTTTTTTTAAAGTTTGCTTCAATCTGTGTTCAGACACCATCACCTCTTTTTGTGAGGATGGATAGCATTTTTAATCCTAAATCCTTCAGAGTTGTCTTGGATCCTTGTATTGTTGAGAATAGCTAAGTCATTCACAGAAGAGGTTAAATTTTAATAGGGGAAGACAGTGTGTAGAAGGGAGATGAAGAGTTGAGGGTGGGGAGGGAGAAGGCACTGCAGGGACAGAGTGAATCTCCTTGGAAGAGGGAAGAATCAGGGTGATGGAGAAAGTCTGAAAACCCAGGCGATGATAGAATCAGAAGGTGGAACTGATACGGGGACCCAGGTGACCTACGACTTCCAGGACCAGAGGGCATTGGAGAACCTGTCTCTGACAGAATATTTGCCTTTAGAAAACTATCATGTGCAACTAGGTGGTGTGGTGTGTGAAGGGACTTGGAGTCTGGAAGACCCGAGTTCCAGGTTCAGACACTCACCGTGTGGTCATGCCTCTTTAACCTCTGACAGCCTCAGCTTCTCCATCAGTAAAATGTGCCTAATAATTGCTTCGCTCACAGAATCAAATGAGCTAACATAGGTGTAGTGCTTTGCTAAACTTAAAAAAGCCTCTCTTTAAATACCTATTTTTGTTATATTATTTTCACTGAGCAATGACTGAAGAAGTTATTCAGAAAATATGTCAACTCTGCTTCCCCTCATGATTTAAGTCCCTTCTCATAAAAATCACAGGCTCTCAGGTTTCAGCTTTAAATTCATCTTAAAGGGATGTGTTGAGACCTGGGGCTCCAGGAAAGAGCTGTTTACTCATCCTAGAAATGACCCATAGCCATCAATGGTGCTGTGGGAGGAACTGTTCACACATCTCAGGGCACTAAGTCCTACTCTCAGTTCTCCCCTGACATTTCCCTGCCCACCCTTCATATAGCTAAATGTGTTAAGTTCTTTAGATTCATTTGTGCCCTTCATTCTTTAAAAAAACCCACATAGACAACAATCCCCCTAAATTCCCCACTCCCCAGCACCCAGGCATTTTATTCATGTTGTTTGCTTTCATATCACATACATAGCTGAATAAGATCCTCCCACCTCCCCGCCCAGCAAGTCTTCCCTTGAAACACGGTTATTTTTGGGGCAGCTAGGTGGCGCAGTGAGTAGAGCACCAGCCCTGGAGTCAGGAGTACCTGAGTTCAAATCCGGCCTCAGACACTTAACACAAAAACTAGCTGTGTGACCTTGGGCAAGTCACTTAACCCCAACTGCCCTCCCCCCCCAAAAAAAGCAAAAAAAAAAAAAGAAGCATGGTTATTTTTTAAACTGATTCAATTTAAGGAGTTCAGGGACCCCACAAAGATTGGAGTACAGGAGAAGGTCGTCGGAATGAATTCACAGACTTTCAAGCATTCTTTAAATCAGGGTGGCAAAAGTTTATTGTAGCACCAATATGGCAGGCAGAGCTCCTTAGGGAACTTGCCACTTAACAGGAATGATGCTCAAGCATCCCGTGTAGTAGTGGATTAACTGGTGGATATGCCAATTAGGTGACAATTTACAACGTTGTCACCAGTGTTATTCACTGCTGGAAACTGAGGGACGGTTTTCTCAGGGAGTATTTTTGGTCTGTGACATCTGTAACAAGATAACTTTTAGAGCTGATGTCTATAGCTTAACCTCTGGAGTATATATGAGAATTTTGAGAATCAATAAACGATAATTCTGTGGTGACAAGATAGTCCTGTTTCTCTAAGAGAATTTCTTCAGAGGTCAGTTTGTTTTTATGATGGGGAAAGATAGTTTGCTTGACTGGGACCCACTCACCAGTAATTATGGTGAAAGGTAGTTTGTCTTGCTGGGGCTCCCTCATGAGTTATTGCTAGGCAGAGTGTCCTTGGGCTGGAGAGAAAACTGTCAGGGACAGTGTTCTGAAGCTAGGCAGAAATATAACCTTGGAATTGGGGTCCAAGCACAAGCACCCAAGCAACCCACCAAACACACCAAAAAGCAGTTCAGCCAAATAATTTGAAAGGGTATGCATTGTTCTCCATCCATAGTCCCCCACCTTCCAATGAAAGGAGAGAGGCCCATTTTTAATTATTTTTGCTTTTTGGAGGGGGGAAAGCAGGGCAATTGGTGTTAAATGACTTGCTCAGGGTCACACAGATAGTTACATGTCAAGTGTCTGAGATCGGATTTGAACTCAGGTCCTTCTGACTCCAGGGCCAGTGCTGCTCTATTCATGGTGCCATCTAGCCACCCCAAGGTCCATTTCCTTAACTCTTCTCTTATATGAAGATTGATTATTATAATGGATTACACAGCATTCCCTTTCATTTTCTTTTCTTTTTGCTTTTTTTAAAAAAAATTAATTGATTTGTTTATTTACTTTTAGTTTACAAGATTCAATTCCACAATCTCCTGAGTTTCACATTTTCTTCCCTTCCTCCTCGTCCCCTTCCCCTCCTTCCCGCCATGGTGGTGTGCAATCAAGTATAGGATCTGCAAATACTTTCACACTGGACATTAGTCTGGTTGAATAGAAGGGTTGTAACCAATGGAGTGAACAGTGGGAAAAAGGAAAGAAAATCAAACATGGAAAAGAAAGAGAGCATATAGATTGCTTCAGTCTGCATTTAAAAAGTGTGTTCTTGCTAGATCTGAATGTAGACATCTTCTATTCTGAGTCTTTTAGAGTTGTCTAATAACCTTGCATTGCTGAGAAAAGCCCAGTTTATCAAAGTTGGTCGTCACACATACAATGTATCTGTGATTGTGTACAAATTTCTCCTGGTTCTGCTCTTTTCACTTAGCATCAGTTTGTACAAGCCTCTCCAGGTAGATATAAAGTCCATCTGATGCTCATTTCTTATATAGCGCAATAGTATTCCATTATATTCATATACCACAATTTGTTTAGCCATTCCCCAATTGATGGGTATCCCCTAAATTTCCAGTTTTTTGCCACCACAAAGAGAGCTGCAATAAATATTTTTGTACAAATGAGTCTTCCTCCCACTTCTATGATCTCTTTGGGATACAACCCTAGAAGTCATATTACTGGGTC
>CM053593.1:191958-231389 GCA_028646575.1 Pseudocheirus occidentalis | reverse complement strand
CTGATCAATTGATTCAGCCCCCCTGCGGAGTCCGCAGGCCAGGGACTCTGAAGCAGCCTGGTGGGGGCCGCTTCTGGTTCCAGCAGTTCCCTTCCCCCACTGCTTCCTTGCCCCGGGGGCAGATTGGCCGAACTGCTTTCCCTCCCCCAAATTAATTTTCAAAGTTTCACTTTCACTAACCGTCTCTGATCGGGATTTTAAGATCCCCTCAGGCAGGTGCTTTAGATCTTCTCTGAAGTAGACTCAAGTTGCAGCTTGGGGGGCTCATTCCTCCTGGCCGCCCTGGAGCCTGGCCAGGCCGTGGCTGTGGTTTTGGGCTGGGCCGGTCTCTGCTCCGGTGCAAGCTGCCCTTCTCCCATCCCCGTTCATCACGCATTGGCAGATGTGGAGGAGTTGGTGGCTGTAGAACCTCTGAAGACTGGCTGCAGCGTGGCTCAGCTTAGCTCAGCTCAGCTCCTTCCTACTACCCCAGGCTTGGCTGCGGTCTCAGCTTCAAGCTGGGTGAGCCTCCACCGTGCTGCTGAGCTGCCTTCAGCGAGAGATGTATTTTCTATTTTTTCTATATTTTTGTGAGTCTGAGAGTCCTAGACTTTGTCTGGGCTCATAATTTTATGAGTGTTTAGGGTGGCGGTGTGGGAGCTGCGGGACCTTGCTGCTTCTACCCACCTGGATATTTTCAATGATTCTTTTTTTAAATCACAAAATATGGTTGCAGAGATTACCGGTAGTGTTTGTGGTGTGAGACCAACTTTTCCATCTAATTTGGTCCAACAAGAATTTATTTAGTGAGTAAAGTGTTTCAGGTGCTGGGGCCCTGAATGGGGGGCGGGGAAGGTCACACTAGCATGGAAACAAGTAGAGATATACACCTGACTTTGTTTTTCATAAGCCATCGAAATCTTCTGTTTTTGCATTGCGGTAAGGCCTCCTTCCCTCCACATGGAATCTCCCCTTGTGACATGACAAGAGTTAAGCAAAATACCTAACGCCATAACCGAGACTGATGATGCCTGCCACACTCTGCCCCCATAGCCCTCCACCTCTCTGCTAAGAGCTGGAAGGTATATTTTGTTATCTGGGAGCAGCCAGGGGTCCATGTCTTTGGAGAGTTATTGGAGTCACTGAGGACCCAGACCATTCTTCTGGGTACACTCAACCTCAGTTCATATGTATCTTCCCTCTTTCTCCATGTTCTTTCCCCTACTCTGTGCTAGGGGAAGGAGGAGGTGTGAATCTTGGGATATGGAAGGAACTTTAGAAGTCATAGTAGTAGTCAGGGATTAGAACTCGGGCCCTTGGACTCTTTCCATTGCTCTGGGGAATTATGAGTGATGAGGCTTGGCAAGTAGGGGCGCCCTTGGCATTTTCACTTAATTTTTACCCTCTAAAGGGTGCATTGAAACACCTCCTTCGAGTCCCACCTTAGCGACTTGCCTCGGTAAGAAGGTGTTGCAGGGGTTGGGGGGCGCCATGGCAGGGAGGACTTTCAGATATGGACTGGGGAATGGCTGACCAGCTTTGTTTATGGTCTTTGTGTCTTATCACCAGGAAGAAGGTTGGCTGCCTGGGGAGGAATTCTTTGATCTGCAGCCACTCTGGAAGACTGTAATGTGTGGAGGGCTTAGGCAGCTGGGTAGGGTGATGCCCTCAAGAAGACTGGAGCTAAATCTAGCCTCAGACATTTTGTAACTGTGTGACCCTGGGCAAGTCACTTAACCACTGTCTGCCTCAAGATTTTCCCTCTGTAAAATGGGATAATAGCTCCTACCTTCCAGAGTTGTTGTGAGGATCAGACGAGGTAATTCTTGTAAAACTTTGCAAATCTTTTTTTTTTTTTGGAGGGCAGTTGGGGTTAAGTGACTTGCCCAAGGTCACACAGCTAGTTTTTTGTGTTAAGTGTCTGAGGCCGGATTTGAACTCAGGTACTCCTGACTCCAGGGCCGGTGCTCTATGCACTGCGCCACCTAGCCGCCCCAAACTTTGCAAATCTTAAAGAGCCATATAAACATTAGTTATTTTTATTGTGACCCGCTGCACCAGCTCACTAAAGCTGATTGTTAAATTTTCGTTGTGTGTATTCACACTTTGGAAATCAGCAAACACTACAAATCAAGACTTGACATATAATTTTATTGATTTTCTAGACTTAAGTGATTGATGGAGAAAATGATAGTAATGCAGAGTAACTTAAAAGAGTACCGTATGCACATTTTGGGTTGTTGTTGGCTTTTTGGAGAGCCGATAGTTAAACATTCACCAGCAACACCCCCATCCCAAACCTCCCACCTATGAAGGCAGCATCCACCCTGATGAAATCCCAGGTCCTTTGTGAGACTGAAGTGAGAAAGAAGTCATTTGCGGGTTTCAATAGACTGAGTCTGAGCAGGTATTTCAGGGATATGCTGAATGCCGGCGTTTTAGATGTCTGGGCACCGCTAGGACTTAGCCTGCTGCTCTAGGCAAGGCCCGGGATGAGAACTCTCAAGTTAAGGCCGTTCCTACATTCGCCAGTGAAGCTTGCCCTCTTGGATCTGCCCCATAGAGCAATCGCTGGAGAATGTTCCACATTTCATGTGCTTTTCCCCAACAGAGAATTAAGCACGGTAGCCTGATGGATGCTGTGAAGAGTGTCTGTGTGGGGGATCACATAGCAGAGATCAACGGACAGAACATCGTGGGCTGGCGTCACTATGACGTGGCCAAGAAGCTCAAAGAGCTCCAGAAAGACCAGTCCTTCTCGCTGAAGCTGATAGAGCCCAAGAAGGCTTTCGGTGAGTACCCGCAGAGCTCGGCTGTCTTGGCTGTGCCTGTGACCGGAGGAGTGGCTGTGGCCAGCCTTGGCTCTAGGCTTCTGCCCCCTGTAAGGAAGAGAATGGCTGGGCCCCGGGCCCAAAGGGGCTGAGAGGCCTTTGCACCACCCACCCCGTCTTGTTCTGGAGGAGGGGACTTACTGGGAAGTCTCAGGTGAAGGTCCAAGTCCTGCTCTCAGATGTACCAGGCTCCTGGAAAACAGGCTGCCTTTTAGTGAGGTGAACCTCCGAAGGATCCTGGAATGCTTCCATCTCCCAACACTGCTGGCTCAATTCTAGGTTTCCCCAGAAGGCAGTTGCTCCTTGGACCCAATTCTGAGATTGGGCAGAAGTGGCTGCTTTATGCTACGTGCATAGAAACAACACCATTTTCTGGCCCATGGCTACTTTCCAAAGGCCAGAAGGAAGAGCCTCCCCTTGGTAGTCACGTCTCTCTTTGCCTCTTTTGGCCTCAGAAGCTGCTTTGCAGCCTGGTATTCAGCCCTCTCCCCTGCCCTGGGGACATTTTCTCAGCCAGGAGACCATCCCCCTCAGGTCCATTTGGATGACTGCCTCTGATGGCCCCTTCTTGAGCCAGTGGAACCTATTCCAAGGCTGCAGTGACGCCCCCAGGGTGCAGCCACCCACCACCCTTGCTATTCTGGGCCCACAAAGAATGTGCATTGGCTACTTATAGGCAGGGAGGGGAGAGTGACTCTCCTACTCTGAAATGTGAGCCATGTGGGGAGATGGCTCGACTGGAGGTCAGCAGACAGAGCAGCAGATAGAGGGCTGGACTTGGAGTCAGGAAGCCTTGGGTTAAAATCCAACCCTCAGACACTGGCTGGGGGGCTCTGGGCTGTCTGCCTCAGTTTGCTCAGTGGTGAAATGGGGACAATAATAACACCTGCCTACCAGGGTTGTCATGGAAGTCAAATAGGCTTCATATTTATAAAGTGCCTATGCAGTAGGTGCTCTAGAAATGTGAGCTATCATGACGAGAAAGCACAGGACCCAAGTTCAAATCCTGATTTGCCATGTGGAACTTGGGTCACCTTGGGCCTTAAATCTAGAATTCTGTGCTCTGAGGACACTCCGGGGACAAAATGTTCTCTTGGGTTTGTCCCATACTACAGACATGGCTGATGGATACCTGTTGGCCCCAAATTGAGGAAGGTTCAGCCTGAAACATGTGATGATCCCACCCCAAGATCACGTGTGTGTGCTCAGAGATCACAGATCATCCGAGTGGGCAGGAGCCCCAGGAGCCCCCCTGGCCAGTCTGTCCCTAGGATTGTGCAATAGGTGATCTGGGCCTGGTACTTGTATGTACGTCATTATTCTGGGTATGGCATGCCTAGTGTCTGTGTGTGGCATAGCCTTCTGCGTGTAGCACAGCAGTGTTCCAAGGGTAGTGTAAGCATGTAGCACTGCATCCCAGGAATGGTGCTAGCATGTAGTATGACACATCAGGGTGGGTACATGTATGTAGTACAATGTCCCAGGCATGGTACTTCTGTGTAGCACATCTTTCCGGGGTATATGCATGTACTCCCCCATGCCACTGATGGTACATACATGCAGTATGCCATGGTGGGGGTGGCACATGTATGTAGAACAATGTTCCGGGCACATTAGAATCTGCGTCCCCCCTGCCCCCAATCCTTGTCAAAGTCAAATTCTTTTACCTGTCCAGGCCTGGTCACCGCTCCTAATTTTGTGCTTCTGGCCACAGTCATTTTGGGCCACGTGTTCCCATCCGCTCCCAGCTTGCATTCAGAACTGGAAGCAAGCTTGGAGCTCATCTGGTCTGAGACCTGACCCACCCCCCTTTTTACAGATGAGGAAAGCACTCAGAGGCAGGATTTGAACCAAGGTCCTTTGACTCCAAAGCCCTTGTTCTTTTCCCTGTACCCTCTTTGCTTTCTAAGAAGCCAACAACCCCAAAGTTGACATTTTCACAGCGTTTTAAGTGTTTTTGAGACATTTTAATATGTTATCTGAGACAGACACTGTTGCTTGGAGGAGCATTTTGGTTTTGGGGATAAAAAGATCTCATTTCAGAGAGGTCCAGTGATTTCTCCATGGTCACAGCCAGTCTGTGTTGGGAGATGGTTTGAACCCAGGGTTCTGGAAGGCCATGCGGAGGGTACTGGTGGCATCTGATTGGGGCACATGCTGAGGACACTCTGATGCATTCTTCAGGGTGCTTTTCTTGGCACAACTCATTGACTCCTAAGGGTCAAGGGCACCTGGTCTTTCCCCGCTGGACCTTGTTGCAGGGCTGGGGTTCCTGTAGAGTCTGCTCTGAGGATGCCTTTGGTGGCCTCAGTTTGCCCAGCTGCTTTCTTGGCTTGACCTTGTCTCCCTCCTGGCCCGCTCTTTCTGATCTGGGCGGCCTGCCAAGCCCTTATCAGCCAGTGGCTGGAATGCTTTTGGAGAGATGGTTTTAAGGATAGACGCCATTTCCTATCCCTCTTTGGCCTTTCCCAATGACCTCAGCTCTGTGAAATTGGCCTGTAAAGCTGAGCATTTTCCCAAGGCTGTGGAAATCTGTTCACTCCTTTAAAGGACAAGACCTCCTCATTTGGCTTTATTAACCCTTTGTGGGTTTCAATAGCATAGTAGTCGCTGCCAAACCCTGGGGGTAGAAAGAAAACCTGTTGACTTAGTTTGGTCAGCTATGAGTTTGGAAACCAGACTGTAAAGAATGGAGAAGAAAGTGAGCTGACAGGAAGTAGAGGAAAACTTCCAGGAGGGCTGCAGTGATTTGCCCAGGGTCACCCAGCTAGTTACCATCTGGGGTCAAACATGAACTCAGGGCTTCCTGACTCCAGGCCCAGTGCTCTGTCCCCTGTACCACGTGCTGCCTTGGTGATGGTGATAGGATAGTGGGGCAAGAAGGGGAGAGATTCAGAGAGGGTGGTGTGGAGGTTACTGAGTGGAAAAGGGAAAAGAAGGAATGTGAAATCAGAGCAGGGAGATGGCTAGGGAAGGTCCTGGAGGGCAGAGGATGGGTTTAGAGTGGGCAGTTTGGGGCAGCTAGAGGGTCATCGGAGTCTGTGACTCTGGAAGGGGAAAGCTGTGGGGAGTGATGAGGTCCAGGGTTGGACTGTTCCCCGTGTGAGGTGGGGGGCCTGAGGACCTGGGAGGTTAGGGAGCTTTGAAGGTGGTGACCCAGGGCAGAACTCCTTGAGAAAGTCGGAAAAATGACCCAGGGACACCATGCAGCATCCACCGTAATCTGTATGTGGCAGAAATTGTAACTGAGTGAATTTCCAAGAAGAGGCGGATGTATGAGTGATGGTGGTAAAGAGAATATCTGGGAATGGTGACGGGGAGGGAGGAATATTGGGGACTTCCTCCCGGAATGGCTGCAGGGCGCCGTGATGATGTTCTTAAAGATCGGTTCTGAGCACATATCGCTAGATTCCAGCGACACCTTGTTGATCCCAGCACCGCAGGGCCATCTTTATCTCGACCTTTACGTGTGCTTTTTGTTTCTAAGTTTTAGAATGCATACAGTTATTGGCACTCTGGTGCACCATATACTTTACAAAGAGCTAAATGTATATATATGGGGGGGATCTGTGAGCAATTTCTTTTTGCTAATAGTTTTTGTTCCCCCCCCCCCCCCCCCCCGGTTCTTCGGTACATAGCTCGTCTGTGCGTAGCTGTTTGCTCGACAACTTACCATTAGACAGGGCTGCCTTTTACCTTTCTGTGTATTGCCAGAGCTTAGCGCTGTGCCTAGAACACAAGAGGTGCTTAATTGACGTTGGTCGACTGACTGTATGATCAAAAACGTTTTTCCAGAACACTTACCATGATTGATTATCCCTAACTGTTTCATGTCCACAGCCATGGTGTCCAGCCTGAACCTATGAGTTCTTGGTGATAAAGAACCTCCTTACACCCAATCTGTGAAGCCCATGGTGCTTCTCAGAGGCTTAAAGGGCAGTATGGCCCAGTGTATAGCAGGCTGCACTTGAGTGCAGGAAGACCTGGGCTTAGACGCCAGCAGGAAGGACCAAGCAGCCTGTCTGCAGAGGGCTCAGCTCATTGGCAGACAAGCCAGTGTTTGTAAATGCATCACGGGGCATCCTGATTGCAGTAGCTGATGGGATGTGGAAAACCTTTCCTGTCCAATCAACAACGGGTTTTTTTTGGATGATAATGATGCTGCTTCTGGGCCTGTTTTCTCCCCTGTGAAACAAGGAACTTGGAGTAAATACAAATTCCAAGTCTCCAGGAACCCAGAGAAACACTTTCCCTGTGGCGCCACCACGTGGTCAATTTTGGTCTAGTCTCGTACAATCCTTTTCTGTGGGGATTACACCTTTTTTTGCTTTATCAGAACCAGACAAGTCCTTTCCTTTGAGTATTTAGGTATTGCCTAAAGGCTTGCAGATTAGACGTGGTCCCCAAAGGCAAAATATAGGGAAAGCTTCAGGAACATTTATTCGCTTTGGAATAGACGGATAGAGTTAGAGGATTTAGATTGAGGTTGTCAAATTTGGAAATTTTATTTATTTTATGACTAATCATTCTCCCCCAATTCCTGAAAGGCACGCCTTACTTAACATGCTGTGTTTTTGTTTTAAGCTGGTGTAAATGAAATTAAGAGATTTATTCTGAGATACTGAAAATGTAATAAGCATATCTCGAGATCATTGAGTGAACATAAATAACTGATTAGTTCCATTTTAGTTCTTCACAGTTTCAGAAACTCCCCTTGAGATCATTAGGAATTTCTTGTGATGTCACGAGATTCCTGTTGGGAATTGCTACTCTAATTTTAGGAATATTGACTGGCATAAAAACATGACATTCATCTCATCTGTGTCTCTTCACGATCTTAGCAGATTGTACCGTCTGTACAGCCCTTTGCTCCTCTCTGAGGCATCATGTATTAGAAGATCTGTACGGGTGTCCCACTTCCTGCCAGACTCTATGAAAGGAGCCAGGAATCTCTTTTGTCTAAAGCTTGCATCTTCTCCAGTACCCAGGCCAGTGTTTTACATGTGGCAGGTGCTTGAGAACAATGGAGTGGAGCCAAATCTGAGCAACCTAAATTGGCAAATAATCAAAAATAATTCTGAAATTGTTGAATATTAGATTTAGAACGAGCCACATTTTATGGATGAGGGAATGGAGACCCAGAGACATAAGTTGGTTCAGTGGGAAGGGGTTTATGGGAGAAGGACCCTGTTTTGAGGAGCAGGAGGCATTTTGAAAGGAGATTTGGAGGGCTCGGGGATTATGAGGATGACCAGGGACTGAAATTTGCGGAGGAGAAACTTGAGGAAACAAGAGTTTGGAGCAAAAGAAGAGTGGCCAGAGCCAGAAGGAGCTGGAGGACCCACACTGGCAAAAAGATCCTGTTTCCACCCATTGTTCTGCCCTTCCCCATGTTATCTGCCTCTGGCTCCCTCCTCCAGCCAGGGGGACCTTTTTGCTTACAAGACCACCGTGTCTAAGACATGATGTTCACCCCTCCTGCAAACCACACCTTTTCAGTCTCTTGGATGGTCACCTTGGGTTACAACCTGGAAGTGAGCCCTGACTCTTACTTTTCCTTCCCATTCAGATCTGGGCCCTCATCTTTTCTTGTCTGAACCATCAAAGTAGCCTTCCAACTGCTGTCCCCGACTCAAGCCTCTCCCTACTCCCATTCATGCTCTCACAGCTGCCAAAGGACAGTCTTCTCTGTAAGAAGCCAAAGTGACTCCCTCTGATTTCCAGTATAAAGTACAAAATCCTCCAGTTCCTATCTGTCCTGGCTTATTGTCTCCCCCTGGCCCTTCCAAACACTCTGGTCTACTTCCTCTCCTGTGTAGATTACAATCCATCTCCCACCTCCATATCTTTGCAGGGGGTGTACAGGTATTCAGGGAAGACTGACACCTCTGGTCTGGGGGCCGCTCATCTACCTTTGGTGACCCCCCCCCCTTCTCCTCCCCTGCAGGCTCCAAGAAGCTGTAACAATGCAACCAGTCTTTGCAGGAGTTGCTTCACCCATCCTTCCTGTCTGTTATGTACTACCTTGTCACCTTTGTCTTATAGAATCTTTGCCTTTTCTTCAAAGTAGTTTGGTGTTACCTCCTAGAAGAGGTCCTTCCTCATCCTTTCCCCCATTTTCAGTGCTCTCTCCCTCTCCCTCAGTTACATTTATTCTGAATATATCATGAATACATTTGTGTGCCTGCTGTCCACTGCCCCCAGGAGGATGTAGCCTCCTTGGGAGCTAGCATTATTCAGGCTTATCTTTGAATTCCCAAAATGTAGCCAAGTGCCCGGCACACTGTGAGTGATGGGGTATTTGTTGATGGGACTGTTTTTGGAGAACAGAGGATTGGAATGCCACATTCAGGACTTGGTTACCTGGGATCCAACGAGCAGAGGCAACAATTGCCTTGGACTCCACTTTTCCAGATCTTGCCTCTGCCTGGGAAGCTGGGTCTGCTTGCCTGGCCCTGGCTCTCCTCTCTGTTTTCAGGATTCATGAATCAAGGCCAATTGCTGCCTTGTTTCATGCCCTCGTTCTCCCTGTACTCTGTGCCAAACCCTCCCCATTGAAAACCTGGTGCTACTGCCACCGCCACTGTCTCTTGGCTTAGGCTCCTTTCCCTCCAGTCTGTCCTTTCCCAATACTTCCTCGGACTCTGCATGTGAGTGGTCTAGACTGTCTGGGACAACTCTAGATAGTCCTGTCACCTCAGGGGAAATGCTGGCACATTGTGCACTAGCCTTGCTTGGTGCCAGACAGTTTAGAGCTTGAAGGAATTTTAGGGAACATTCTCTTCCTGCCCCTCATTTTATAGATCAAACACCTAGAACTGAAGGTGCCTTGGGGGTACGTTGGCCACTCTCCAACCAAATGGAATCCCTGAGATTGTCCAGGTGTTAAATGACCCCCAGGTCTCCTTCTACTGAGAAATCAAAACTCAGGTCTGGGTATGTTGGTGCTGTAGGGCAGAGCCTGGCACACACTGGGTGCTTATCTTCTGTTCCTGGCTGTCCCTCTTTTAATGCTCTGAACATTACACAATGGCCTCGAATTCATGCTGTGGTAAACCTTGGAGGCAGGATGGAGGTAGTAATAGATGGGGTTGATGTCCAAGCACTTGGGTTCAGATTCCAGCTTTGTTGCTCACTACAGGGGTGTCCCTGGGACTTCCCTCTCTGAGGCTTGGTTTCATAACATGTAAAAGGAGAAGGATGGCCTAGGTGAACCCCGAAGTCCCATCTAGCTCTGGACATGTGCTTCTGTGACATCCCACTCTTCACTTCAGTTGTTGTTCAGTTGTGTTCGGTCATTTCTGACTCTTCCTGATGCCATTTTGGGGTTTCTTGGCAGAGATACTGCAGCGATTTGCCGTTCCGTTCTCCAGCTCATTTTTACAGATGAGGAAACAGAGGCAATCAGGGTGAAATGACTTGCCCAGGGTCACACAGCTCGTAAGCGTCTGGGGCTAGATCTGACCTCGGGTCTTCCTGACCCCAGGCCCAATGCTCTATCCACTGCACCACCCAGCCATTCCCCTCTTCTCTTTAGGGATAAAGCACTGCTCTTTCATGGGTAAAATGGGCTGGAGAAGGAAGTGACAAACCACCCCAAATGGAATCACAAAGAGTCCAACACAACGGAATGACGGCTGAACAGCAACAAGAGTCGCTACCCTCAGTCTTCCTAGCCGTGAGCAACTCCCTTCTTACGGGGCTGAAGCAGTTAGGGTTAGCTGGCATTTATTAAGTGCGGAGCCAGGCGCTGGGGTGCAAAGACAAGACAGGAACACACTCCTGCTCTTGAGCAGGGGAGCAGGGGAGCGGGCGACCCTGGCTGAGTGGGCCCAAGCCATCTGCGGGTCGATCGGAGGTGATCTTGGAGGGGTCGTAATGAGGGCGCTTAGATGGGTTTGGGAGATCAGGGCAGGGCTTTGCGATGTCATCATTCCATCCTCACAACAAGCGGCTTGGTGCTACTGTACCCCTTTTATAAATGAGGAAATGGAGACCCAGAAAGGTTACGTGACTTGCCCAGGGCCACAGGGCCAGTAAATGTCTGAGAGTGGAGGTGGAATTCCAGATGGTGTCTTTTTCATCTTCGAATCCCCCTATGAACTAGAGAGACTGCGGCTTCCATCTTGGGGAGCTCTGCAAACAATAATAATATGGATGCGTGTAGTGCCTTTTATGGTTTATAAGATGCCTCCATGCAGTCTCTCTTTTGGGCCACAGAGTGGCCCTGGAAGGGAGGGAATGCTCATTTATCACCCCATTTTGTGGCTGAGGAAACTGAGGTGTTTGCCCCAACGTTACCCATCAGAACCGCCGGGATTTGAACCAAGATCTCCTGACTCCAAAGCCAGGGCCCCACCTGAGTCACTAGTCTACACCCAGGAAGCTCTGTCCTTCAGGGCTTTCTATAACTGTTGGAGTAGGCATTTATTAGCAAGCTGTGGAATCTCATAAACCGCCAGTGATTTTGCTGTTCATTGCCTGTTTGTTTATAGAAATACAGCCAAGGTCTGGAGCTGGAAAGACGATGGCTGGAAAAATCACCTCTGGCAAGGAAACCTTACGGCTGAGATCACAAGGTTCCGCCACTGTGGAAGAACTGGTAGGTCAAGGCCGGGCTGGGGACTCTGAAGGTCTGCAGATGTTGGTGAAGGTGAGAGTTGGCCCCGAGCCAAATGAATCAGGCTGCCCAAATGGGTCCCTGCAGTCAGCCTAAAGGTTAGGGCTGCTGAAGGTTGAGAAGGAATCAGAGCCACTCCTGGCAGTTTGGCCTTCAGCTGGGGTCCGGCCAGCTGTGGTCCATGGTAAACCCTGGGCACCCAGAATCCCGGGCACCTAGAAGGCGCGAGAATAACCAATAGAAAGAAAGGCTTCTTGGGCAGTGATGGGGCAGTCCTGGGGCCCCTCCCCACCTGAAGGAGGAGCGAAGAATCAGGACCAGAAGGTGGAACCCGTGGGTGCAGAAGAAAGGATCAGGAGGGATGGGCGCATATGTTGGCTAGGGTGCCTGGACATTCACAAGTTCACAGTGAAAACGTTTCTTCAGTTTTGCCTCCTATTTGCAAGTCAGTGTGCTAGGTGCTCTGACACATAGACAAAACCAGAATAATTGTTGCCTTGGCGTATCAGGCTAGCCTAGATTTAGGGTTGGAGAGATCTTAGCACACTTTGTTGTACGGATGAAGAAACTAAGCTTAGCCTAGACAGGTGACACAGCTGGAAAGTGTCTGGGGCAGGATTCGGACTCAGGCCCTCCTGACTCCAGGAGCGGAGTTTATGAGGGCACGGTAGAACACCATCCCATATCCAAAGTGTTTTCATAAAAGGCTTTTCACAGAAAAAATCCAGCCTTTAGAACAGAAGAGCTCTAACCACTGGGATACCTGGCTGCCTGTCCACGGCTAGAATGAATTCAGATCCTCTGACCCTTGACCCAAGAGACTTTCCATGGCACCACAATGGCCTTGAATTCATGCTGTGGTAAAGTCACTTGAAGAATCCCAGACAAGAGTGGGCTTAGGGAGGACATGAGCTTTGTCAAAGGTTGATCTGTGAAAGAAGAATTTGGCTCATATTAGTTGGCCCCAGAGGGCAGAAGTAAAAATAAGGGATATGAGTTCCAGAGAGACAGATTTCAGCTGAGTGGGAGGACAAACTTTTGAATTATTGAAGCCAAGCAGAAGAGGAAAGGACTTGGCTAGATGGAGTGACTGGAGGAGTACATCATACAGGGCATTTTAGGCCCCAAATGGGCCTCTGTGGCCACACAGCTTGGATTCTGTGACAGTTAATTTTGTGGAAAGTTGGCCACGTTATGTATCTGGGAGGTGGTGCCTTGGTGGACCTTTGGAACTGAGAGCCCCAGGTGCCTTTTATAAGAAGTCAAGGCTCAGTCAGCGCCCCAGGAAGCATGTGCTTGACGCCACCCTTGGGGGCACACGGTGACTTAGAAGACCCTGGGCAAACACACTTGGCTCTGTTGTGTCTTTTGCCAGACATCCCTAAAAATTTTGGTCTAGTTCAGGACTGTCGTGGTCATGTTTGATACTTTATTTCTGTGCCATTGGCAGTGTCTTCTACATGTTGAGGAACTTGTGCCCAACACAATCACTGAGGGTATTTAAGTAAAGCTTAAATCATACTTATTATCCTATGTTTGTCCAAAGTGTTTTCATAAAAAGCTTTTCACAGAAAAAATCCAGCCTTTAGAGAACCAGCCCCACGTCATCTGGGACCCAAACCTGAGCACCGTTGACCAGTGGTTCAGAACAGGCCTCCTGGCAGGAGCTACTCAGAACCTTAGCTTCTGGGTGGAAAAAAGGCTCGTGTATTAAATCAAATGATGTTCGTGAGAGTCAGCAGGGACAAGGCAGGCGCAGAGGCACGGGTCGTTATGGATTAGCCAATAAGATAACTCCTTTTTTCTCTCCTCTTTAATGAAGCCTTCAGAATCTGATGAGAAAGCCATTAAGAAGGTGGATTGTCTTCTGGAATCATACCTGGGGATCGTAGATATTGAACTAGGTAAGAATTTGCCATTTGTAAATAATGATTTGAGTTCAGCTGTATTTATTGCTAACTTACAATTATATCTAAAGCTATGATTTTCAAGGTAAGGAGAGATGGCCTTGGCAGAGATGACCCCAATGGCAGAAGTTCCCAGCACTGATTCATAGGCCGTGAAGATTAAGTGTCAGGGAAAGAAGGGACTGTGTCTGAATGTGAGGGTGATTCCTCTGCGAAGGAGCGAGTCAGATCTTTTTTTTTTTGTAGTAAATAGCATTTTATTTTTTGAGTTCCAAAATGTTCTCCCTCCCTTCCCTTCCTTCTTGCCAAATAGCAAACAATCTGGTACAGGTTACACATGTACAATCATGTTAAACATTTTCCCACATTAGTAATGTTGGGAAAGAAGAAATAGAACCAGAGGGAAAAGCCACAAAAAACGAAAACAACTCCCCCCCCCCCCAGTGAAAATAGTAGGAGCATGGCTACTTCTCACCCCCCCCCCCCCCAGGGTAGTGCCCCAGACCAGGAGGCAGGAAACTGTAGTTTTACCCCAGACTGTGCCAGTAACAAGGTGTGTGACCTTGGATAAGTCACTTAATCTTTACTTCCTCCCCTATAAAGTGTTGGATGGGCCTTGAAAGCCCTTTGCCATCTGGCCTACCGTACCACACCAGTCTGGCACTCACACCTGTTACCTCTGTAACCTGCCTTTCAGGTCATTTACATATCTCTTCCTTTCTGGTACATTATGGTCCAGCACAGCCAAAGTATCTGGTTTCAGGTACATAAACTGTCTACCTCCCATCTCCATGCTTTTGCTCTGGCTGTGCCCTATGCCTGGAGTGCCTTCCTGCCTCACTCATAATCCCCAGTTTCCTTCCCAGCTCAAACACCCACTTTTACATGAAGTCTTTCCTGATCGCCAGGTGTTAGTGCCTTCCCTCAAATGACCTGGCAGTGAGTGTGCACCCATTTTGTGCATGTTTCCCTCCATATATGTGTGTTAGGCATTGGTCTTTGTGTTCCTAGTGACTAACTAGCATGTAACTGCTTGAGGGTCACCACCAAGATATGAGTTCCTTAGCCTGGGGTGGGTCCCCAGTGCCCGGATTTCATGGCTCTGTGACCTTGGGTGAGAAGAAGCCAACTCTTTATTTTCACCACCCTCTGACCAAAAGTGAACAATTCCTTTAAAGATTTATGATGGAGACTGTGAGAAAGGGCCCTGAGCTCCTCCAGCTGGCCGGGGCTGCAGGGCACAGATCCCCCCCCCCCCCCCCCGCATGTGAGGTGCCCCTTCTGAGCCCCTTCCACACCAGGTAAGGGGGTCTGAGGTCAAGGGCTCTCCTTGCCTGTTGCTTGGAGGAGGGATTGTGCCCTCTGACACTTACCCTGACCCGGCACTGTCTATCTGGCTCCCCCTCTTTTCTATCAGGCTTCCCCTCTTTCTTTTGCTGTTTTCTCCCTTCCTTTTTTTCTTCACTGGGTCCTTGCCTGCCCTGTGTTTGGCTCTTAGATTGTGCTTTAGGACTGAAAGTTCTTTTCAGAGTAGAAAGGACACAGAAGTTTGAGGGGGAAGCCAGTTATTTGTCCTTCCCTTCTCGAAGAGGATCATGACATCATGGAGGTGATGTCATGATGTGCAAGTGAATTGGATTAGAGTGGGGCAGGGATGTTCAAGGTCACCAACCTCACTTTCTCCTCCAGAGCCATGTGGGTTTAGTGGCCAGATTCACATCAGGATGACTGAAGACAACCCCAGACAGGAGGGAAGACCTTGACCCTTTAAAGCTGAGGTCCTTAGGAGGTCTCATCTTGACCTGTGCTTGAATCCCTCCAATGATGGGGAACCCACTCCCTCCCATGAAGGGAGATTTGAGCTTAGTTTCCTGTCTGTAAAAGGGTCTTGAAGGTCCCTGACACCAGAGATTCAGTGGAAATTAAGTCCTCAATTTTGTTGTTCAGTCATGTGCAACTCTTCATGATCCCACTTGAGGTTTTCTTGGCAGAGATATTGGAGTGATTTGCCATTTCTTCTCTAGCTCTTTTTACAGATGAGGAGACTGAGGCAAATGGGGCTAAGTGACTTAGGGTCACACAGCTAGTAAGTGTCTCAAGGTCAGGAAAATGAGTCTTTCTGATGCCAAGTCCAGTGCTCTATCCACCTTACCATTTGGTTGCCCCTCCCCTGATCACCCAGTATTGGCTCTTTGTAGACATCTCCCTCCCTCTTTGTACATTGTCTACCCTGGCTAGACTGTTACTTGTTTGAAGACAGAGACTTTTATCTTTAGTCTTTGAACCCCCAGTGACAGTGAGTCTGACCCTAATTCCATCTTTGAATGGTTTTACTAAGAAGCTTTGCCTGAAGTCCCAGCTAAATGTTGGCATTTACACTTCCTGTGGCACTTGGTTCTGCCCTTCAGGACTAAACAACAAATGTGGTCCCTCAGCTGCCTCCTGGCCCTTCACAGAGTTGGTGACAGACACTCTGTTCCCCCGGGTCTCATTCCATCGAATACTCCTCCTATGACGTGCACTCCTTCCACCTTCCTGGGTGTTCTCCTTTGGATGCTTTCCTTCTGATTGGTGGTCTTTGCAAAGTGGGGCTCTCAGATATGAATACATTACTTTGGATGTAGTCTGATGAGAGCAGAGTAGAGAGGGAGGGAATAGGCATTTATTAGGTGCCCACTTTATGCCAGGCGTTGCTCTAAGTCAGTAGTTCTCAGCCTGTGGGTTATGTTCAATTTGTAACAATGAAAATACATCCTGCATATCAGATATTTACATTACTATTCATAACAGTAGCAAAATTACAGTTATGAAGTAGCAACCATAAAAAATAATTTTATGGTTGGGGGTCACCACAACATGAAGAAAGGTCATGGGATTAGGAAGGCTGAGAACCACTGCTCTAGGTGCTCTGCAAATATTTCATTTAATCCTTACAACAACCTTGGGAGGTAAACTGAATTATTATCCCCATTTTACAGTTGAGGAAACTAGGCAGATAGAGGTTAAGAGACTTGCCTGGGGTCACACAGCTAGTCGGAGTTGGAGACTGGGTTTGAATTCAAGTCTTCCTGACTCCAGTCACAGCATAGAGCTCTATCCTCTAGGCCACCTAGCTGCCAGAGTAACTGTTATCTCTTATGGCCATTTTAATGGCCCCCAAGACTGAATTCCCATTTTCTCTCCCCCCCCATTTTTAGTCAAAGTTTTGAGTTCCAAATTCTATACCTCTCTCTTTCCCTTCTTTCCCCCTTCCCTGAGATGGCAAGCAATCTGATATAGTTTATACATGTGCAATTATATAAAATGTTTATACTAATGTATAAACTTATGTTTTACATGACATTAGTCATTTTGTACAAGAAGACTCAAATAAAATAAAAAATGAAAGAAAATGAAAAATAGCCAGCTTCATGTATTCAAGCAATATTCTTTTTCTGGAGGCAGATAATATGCTTCATTCTTAGTCCTTTGGGATTGTCTTGGATCCTTATATTGCTGATAATAGCTAAGTCATTCACAATTCTTCATTGAACAGCATTGCTGTTATTGTATGCATTGTTCTCCTGGTTCTGCTCACTTCACTATGTATCAGTTTATGTTAGTCTTTTCAGGTTTTTTCAGAAATCATAGTGCTTGTCTTTTCTTACAGCACAGTAATATTGCATGATAGTCATATACAAGAGCTTGTTTAGTCATTCCCAAATTTATGAGCATCCCTTTGATTTCTAATTCTTAGCTACCACAAAAAGAGCTGCTATAAATACGTTCTTTTCCATTTTTGGGATGTTTTTGGGATATAGACCTAGTAGTGGCATTTACGGGTTTTTATAACCTTTTGGGTTCCAAATTGCTCTCCAGAGTCATTGGATCAGTTCACAGCTCCATCAACAATACATTAATGTCCCAGTTTTCTCACATTCCCCCAATATCCAACATTTTCCTTTTTCAACATATTAGCCAATCTGACAGTTATGATATGGCACCTCAGAGCTGTTTTAATTTGCATTTCTCTAATCAATAGTGATTTAGAGCATTTTGTGAATTTCAATTTTTGCTTGCCAGAAGACACTGCTGACTCATCTTGTGTCACACTGAGACCCCCCCCCCAGAGTATTTAATAATATAGGACACTGTTGATTAACCCCCCCTCCCCATTTCCCATTCTGTTCTTGTGAGGCTGAGTTTTGGAAGCCAAGAGTGAAACTTTATCCCTGTTGAATTCACTTTCTAGTTAGCCCATCCATACATCAGCCATACCAGACTCCTGTCCCAGGCTCTTCCATATGCAACCAGCAAGAGGAGAAAGGAGGAAGTTTTTGGTTTTCAGCTTCAAGAGAGAAGGGAGAGATCCCTGAGAGAGAGAGAGTCTGGTAAGGAGCCAACCTATACTCTCTCCCAAGATCTTGCCAACTTTTCCCCCCATTCAGGCATGAGAGTAAGCAGTCCCATTCAGTGAGGAGAGCCTTATCACTGATGGGCTTTGAACCCCTGGTTAGAGAGAAAGAGAATGAGTCAGTGGTTCAGGACTTCATGGGACAATTAGGCACAGAATCAAAGAATGAGAAGGGACCTTAGTTATTCTAGTTTAGATCTGCCCAAAAATCCCATCTACAACTTTGTAAAAGTATCCCTCTGCTTGGAAATCTCCAATAGTAAAAAACTCAAGAGACTCCACATTGTAACCATGAAAAAGAAAAGAATTCAGAAATCCTCAGGGCCAGACATTATAGTTTCAGGCCATCACCATTCCTCACCAGACTCTTGTTGAAAGTTGACTAGTAATCCCCTTACAAGCTTAGTCATCTGTACTCAGTGCCTCCCATTGGCACATTACTCATTGATGAGAAATGGGAAGTGGGGAGCACGTTGGCCATGGCCAACTTGGGAATCCCTTTTGTGATTCAGGCCAGATCAACACAACTACAAACCAGACCAAGCCATGTGCTGCTCTGTTGCCTTCCTAGTAGTTTCTGACTTTCCCAGTTAATTCTTCAGTCAACAAACGTATCAAGGGCCAAGATACAGCCCATGCCACTAGGGAGCTGGGAGTCATATATACACCAAGGAAATGTAATTTGTAATGGAAGAAGGGTAATAGAAGGACCTGAACAAAGTTCCCTCTGGATCATATTCAGCACCACGGAGAGAGCTCTCACCCTGGAGTCAGATGATCCGGGTTCAAATCTCTCCTCTGACACATCCTAACTCTGTGGCCTTGGGCAAATCCCTTCACTCCCTGGGACTCAGTTTCCTGATTTGTAAAATGAGGGGCTGGGCTAGATGGATCTGAGGCTCCTTGAACAACTGCTTTAGATGCAGCTTCTGCTTGAGTACTTCAAGGGAAGGGTCATCCTTATTTCCTGTGGCATCCCCCGTTCCCCTTTGGAGTCCCTTATTAAGAGAATCTTCCTTGTATTCAGCTGAGTTTTTTCACTCCTGTCCTCATGGCTCTACTTCCCGTACCTGACAGTTATGTGTGTGACGTTAAGCCCTTTCCTAATCCCACTCATCTTCCTGTGGGTACTTTCTAGCAGCTCTCCTCTCTCCTCTCCTTTTCTTTCCCTCTTTCCCCCATCACTATTGCTTGGTAGGATTTCAACAGGTAGATGTGGTAGTTAGGGAGGTGAGTGAATTGGCATAGAGTGCATAGAGGGGAGAGTCTGAAATGTCTGGGAAGGTTGACATGATCTATGCATAAGGATTAGGGTTATCAGTGGGAAGTATCATTGGAAGGAGATGGGAAGACTGAAGGTGCTTAGTGCAGGTGACGTTGAAGGGCTGACAGTTTGGGTGCTAGAAGTTTTTCATGTAAAGGGGTCATAGAATGAATGGAAACAAGACTCTTTTCATGTGTCTTCCTGGGTGTTTAGGGCAAACACAATCATATGGTTATTTATTATCTTAAGATTTACAAACTTCTTTCTGTAAAATACTTCTGTGGAGTCAGTGATGAAAACATTTCTGTTCCCTCTTTGTAGACAAAGAAAGGAATTCTGAGATGCTGAAAGCATGGTCCCCTGCTAGTAAGTACCAGAGCAGGGACTGAACTCAGGCTTCCATGCTGGGTCCACTCTGGTGATGGAGTGGGAAGGGGGCTTTGGTGAATGCCCCTCCCCATTGTAGTTGTGATTTGGGTTTTTGCAGAATTCCAGAATTTCAGAGTTGGAAGGACGGGCCACTGAACCCAACTCAGAACCCTGAAAGGATATTCTGTCCGACAGTCTTTGCTGCAGGAGAGTTAGGGAGGAGGTGTCTGCCATGTTCCTGAGGCAGCTCAGGAACCCCTGAGGCAGGGTTCGTTGTGAGGAACTTCACCGGCTCTAAATTGGCCTCTCCTGGTTCTGTCTCTGGGCCAGGAGACTCATCCCACTTCTTCGTCGAGAGCCCTTGAGAAACTTAAAGACTTGGAGTGTGGAGGGAAGGTGCCCAGGCTGCTGGTCCACCCGAAGCCTAGACTGAGGGCCCTTCCCCACTCTGGTAACGCTTCCCTTGACACTCTCCATTTAGTTAATGTTCTTGAAAAAAAGTGTTCTACAGAACTGAAACCAGGACTCAGGATATGGTCTGGCCAAAAGAAGCATCGTGCACAGTGTGGAGGCAGCTAAGGGCTCCACAGTGCAGAGGACTGGGCTTGGAGTTTGGAACACCTCAGAGACTTACTAGCTGTGTGACCCTGGGCAAGTCACTTCTCCATTTGCCTTGGTTTCCTCAGCCTCAGAATGGGAGGAAGGCTAGCCCCCATGGCCCGGGGTTGTTGGGAAGACTGAATGAGATATTTGTAAAAAGCTTTTGCCTCAGTGCCTGGCAAACAGTAGGCACCACATAAGTGCTCATCCCCTCCCTTCCCTCCTCCCGACACACATTCAAAAATGGTGGGAAGAAGCAAAACTGTCATTAAGAGAAGCATTGCCTTAAGAGGAACAGTAGGAGAGATTTCCCAGAAGAACCAGCAGAGGGCAGCACGCAGACATCAGATTTTCCAAAATTCTAGAGCCCCAGAGTGAGGGGTCTCAGCGGGCGTCTGGTCCCGACTCATTTTTGCAGCCGAGACTCTGAGAGACAGCCCTGGAGATGGGGCTCGGTCTCGCCTTTGCTATCCCTACAAAGAGGGAGCTGGGTCAGCTGCACTTAGCCCTGCCTGCCTCAGTGTTCCCATCTGTAAAATGAGCTGGGAAGGAAACGGTAAATGACCGCAAATGGACTCACTGAGTGTAGGACAGACCGAAGTACCTCAAGAGCAGCAAAGCTTCTTGACGCGGGTCCAGCTGGGCTAGGCTCCAACACCGCATCGCTTCCCAGCTCTGTCTCTTCCTGTGTCTCTGTCTTCATCCCTCCCTCTTTCTCTCTGTCTCTGTATGTCTCTGTCTCTCCCTCTTTCTCTCTGTCTCTGTGTCTCTCTCTGTCTCTCCCTCTTTCTCTGTGTCTCTTTCTCTCCTTTCTCTGTCTCCCTCTCTTTTGTCATTTTTCTCTCTGCCTCTATCTCTTCCTGTGTCTCTGTCCCTGTCTCCGTCCCTGTCTCTTCCTGTGTCTCTGTCTTCGTCCCTCCCTCTTTCTCTCTGTCTCTGTCTCTCTGTGTCTCTGTCTCTCCCGCTTTCTCTCTGTCTGTCTCTGTGTCTCTTTCTCTCCTTCTTTCTCTGCCTCCCTCTCTCTTTTGCTGTCTTTGTCTCTGTCTCTGTGTCTCCCTCTCTTGCCACCTTTCTCTGTCTCTGTGCCGTCTCTGTGTCTGTCTCTCCTTCTTTCCCTGTTTCCCTCTCTCTTTTGCCATCCTTCTCTGTCTCTCTCTCTGTCTTTCTGTCTCTGTCTCTGTCTTTCTCTTTGCCTCCTGCTGCCATGTACACAGATTTCCTTAAACATGGAATCTCATTGGCTTCTCACTATATCTGGGGAACTTGTCTGGCCTGTGCCCCATATGAGGACACTGATGGTTAGAGAAATCACTCACCTTGGTGGCAGTGCTCTGGCCCCAAATGGAATTCAGCCCCATTCCCCTGTTCCTGAGCCCTGAACCTCTCTCCCAGCCCTTGACCCATCCCCACACCATACCAGGTTTGATAAACACTCTGGACTGAAAGGTTGTGGGGCCCCAGTGAGATGTCCTTGAGCAGGAATGTGGACTCAGGCCTGGTGCAAGTAAAAACCACGTGTCAAGAACTTGCTCATTACTTAAAGCAAAATCTGAGAGGAGGGAGCTAAAATCCTGTACATTCTGATATGTACCCCCAGTGAACAGGTTTCTCCACACTTGGCTCACCTGTAGCTCTCACATGGCTTCCTTACCTCAATTTACTGGTGCGTTTCTAGTTTTCTTCATGATGTTCAATGTCTTTCACACCTTGGAGATTTTATGCCACAGACCTGGTATGAGGCAGAAAAATCTTGGGTAGCTGCCCCAGGCACACCGAATGATCTGAACCCAGGCCATCCTGACTCCCAACCCAGTAATCTGCTGTGTCACCTCCAGGCTTCTCAAAGTAGGGCCCAGGGACCCCTGGGGGGCTTCAAGACTCTTGTGGGGTGTCTGAAAGGTTACAACTGTTTTCATAAGAATGCCAGGATGTTTTCATTTTTAATATGGTAACTATCAAGAAATAGAGCCAGGCCTGGGTATGGATTGGAGAGAGCTGCTTGTTAAATTTTCAGTATGAGCTTTTACACTTCTGAAATCAGCAAGTGCTACAAATTGAGCCTTGCTGTTTTGTTGATTGTCTGGACTTAAGAAACTGATGCGGATTGAACTTCAAAATGTGTGTGTCTTGTGTTTTTGGAGAGCTGGGTGTTTAACATTGACCAGCACAGATACTTAAGCAAAAGCTTGTTGAGACCCTCACTCGTTTTGAAGAGTATAAAGGGTTCCTGATACCAAAAAGTTTGAGCTTCCCTGCTCTCAAACAATAACATGAATGGATGAACATCACACCTGGCTCTAGAAATAATAGCAGGTTGGATGAATATTGCACAAAGATGAATGCCCTGCCCTGCTCTAGAACAATGACAGGCCAGATGGATGCCACACCATGATCTAGAATCAATAACAGGGCAGATAAATGTCCTGCCCCACTCTAGAACCAATGACAGGCCAGATGAATGTCACACCATAGTCTAGAACCAATAACAGGCCAGATGGATGTCGTGTCCTACTCTAGAACAATGATAGGTCAGGTGAATATCCCACCCTGCTCTAGAAACAATTACATGTGTATCAAACCCTGTTCATCTTGCTCCTTCCTTCCTTTTCCTCTCCTCTCATTCTCTCCTTAACTCCTCTTCCCCAACCCCCATGTATTCTTTGATCTGGTGACAACGGCCTCCTTCCCTCCAGACCGGCCCCTCCGCAGCAGTCCCTCACCCTCGTCGCGGTTGACCCATCTTTTTCCAGTTGCATCCAGCTTATTGTGACCCCAGATACTGGCATGTTTTCTATTTCCTTCTCCAGCCTATTTTATAGATGAGGAGACGGAGGCAAACAAGGTTAAATGACTTGCCCAGGGTCATGCAGCTGGCAAGTGTCTGAGACTGGATTTGAATTCAGGTCCTCCTGACTCTAGGCCTGGTGCTCTGTCCACTGCGCCCACCTCCCTGCCCATCCTTGCTCCTACTCGGCCCATATATTCAATCAGCTGCCAAAACATCTCTTGGATAACAGTCCTTTCTTTCCATTCCCACATTCCCACCCTACTTCAAGCCCTCGCCATGTTTCCTGAACTATTCCAACGTCTTCTCTCCAGCTTCCCAGACTCACATCTCTCCCTGTCCCCAGAATCTTCCACATTCCGCTGCAGTGAAGCTGCTAAAGCCCAGGTTTGATCATGTCATGTTTCTACCCAAACCATCTCTCATCTCTGTGCCTTTGCCTCGGCCGGCCCCCATGCCTAGTGTGCCCTCCCTCCTCAGCCCCACCTCTTCAAATCCTTGGCTTCCTCCATGACTCACTCAGATTCCATCTTATTTTTCCAAGTGATACCTTCAGGAGGCCTGTCCTGGTCCCCCCAGTAACCAGTCCCTTCCCTTTAAGATCTCCTGTGTGTGTACACTGTGTTTGCCTATTTATGGACGTGTGGACTTTCTTGTTAAATGCAAGCTTCTTGAAAAATAGGCTCCATTTTCACGTTTTCTTTGCATCCCCAGGGATTAGCCAAGTTCCTCACATACTTAATGAATGCTTATAGGAACATTAATTGCTTGGTTGACTGGTTGGTCCCAAAGGGCTGACCCAGGAGCAATGGATGGAAGCTGCAAAGAGTTCCAGGAAGACCCTGCTGACAACCCTGGTGTCCCTTCAGTGGGACGGGCAGCCTTGCCCACACGTGGACAGTGTCCCTGGTTGGAAGTTTCCAGACAAAGATCGGATGGGTAGCGGGAGCTCTTGTTCAGGGCTGGGTTGGAGGAGGGGGCCATGGAGGTCCCTTCTACAATCCTGTCACTCTAAGATTGGGAAGACAGGAATGGTCCCTGTGGTTTCTGGCTCCGATGACTCACTTGTTTCCCTGCCTGACTCAACAGCTTAGTAATACCCACCTCACCTCTTTTTCTTTGGCATACGGTATTTTCCAGTGGAAACTCTGAAAGGATATTCCAGAAACCACATGACACATTGTCTGTTGTGATTTCTGAACATTTCCAAAAGCTCCTTTTTGGAGCATGCAGACGTACACAGGGCTGGGCTGAGGTTCTCCTTCCCCTTGTTCTAGTTTGATGGGGAGCCCCACCCCTGTTATTCTAGAGCTGTCCCCTTTCCTCCAGTGGCTTTCTAGACTAACTCTAATCCTGGCTTCATTTCCTGGAGTTAGCCAAGTCATTCTGGGCCTTTCTTTGGTCTCCTCCGTTGTCCCTGAGGCTTAGGGATTTTTCTTTTTAAAATGTGCCCACGGCAATCTTAGCCCTTCCCCATCCTGCTTGTCTTCCTGTGGGCCCTTCCCACAGCTCTCCTCTCTCCTCTCTCCTCTCCTTTTCTTTCCCTCTTTCCCCCATCACTATTGCTTGGTAGGATTTCAATGGGTGGATGTGGCCATTGGGGAGGTGAGGGAATTTGCTTGGAGGTGAGATGTCTGCAGGGCACAAGGACTGTGCTAAAATCGCTTTGATCATGTCCTATAGCTAGCACTTATACGGGCCCCTAGGTGGCACTATAGTGCCCAGAGCACTGGGCCTGGGGTCAGGAAGACTCCTCTTCCTGACTTCGGATTCAACCTCAGACACCAGCTGTGTGACCCTGGCCAAGTCACTGGACCCTGTTTGCCTCAGTTTCCCCATCTGTAAAATGAGCTGGAGAAGGAACCAGCAAACCTCTGGCGTCTTTGCCAGAAGGACTGAGAAAGGACTGAACAACCACAGCAGCAACATTTGTGTAGCACTCAGTAGGCAGCAGGCTCTGTGGTCATTACCTCATTCCATCCTCACAGCAACCCTGCTCACTATTATGATCTCCATTTTACGGTTGAGGAAACTGAGGCAAATGGTGGCTAAGTGACTTGCCCAGGGTCACACAACTAGAAGGTAACTGAGAATGGATTTGAACACAGGTCCTCCTGACTCCAGGCCCAGGGATCTATCCACTGCCCACCTCGTTTCACATTTTCTGATAAGTCAATAGTAGGCACTGGGTGTTCTTTGCTTTTCATAGGGGCAATTGGGATTAAGTGACTTGCCCAAGGTCACATGGCTGGTAAGTGTTAAGTGTCTGAGGCCAGATTTGAACTCATGTCCTCCTGACCACACTGTGTGTTCTGTTTCTTTTGGTAACTTGCCTCAGCCTGAGAATGTATTTGTGAGACACGGAATGGTCCTTGGTCTGAAACTTATTAGCTAGGAGCCCTTGAGCAAGTCCTTTCATGTACCTGAGACTCAGTTACCCCATGGACCAGACAGCCTCTGAGGTTTCTTCAAGGTTTTGGTATGTGACCCCTTCAATTTAGCTCTGACTTAGGGTAGACCTTTTAACCCTTTTAAAAAAAATGAATGAATTAACGTTTAGTTTTCACCATTCACTCCATAAGATTTTGAGTTCTAAATCCCCCCTCCCCTTCCCCAAGGTGGTGTGCAAGCTGATATAGGTTCTCCATGTACAACCCTATTAAACCTATTTCCATACTAGTCATGTCAGGAAAGAAGGATTGCAATAAAAGGGGAAAAATATGAGAAAGAAAAAACCAAGAACGAGAACACACCATCTGCTTGGATCTGCAGCCAGACTCCATGGTTTATTTGTCTGGAAGCGGGTGTCATTTTCCATCAGGAGCCTTTTGGAATTTTAACCCTTTTCGGGTATGTGTCAGATTATTTCTGGTTTCACCAGAAACTTATGGGACCCCTTCTCAGATTGAAAAGCCCCCAAATTGTAGGCGGTGCTAAATGTCAGTTAGAGGTTAGTAAAAATAGAGGGGCATTTTTTCCTGTCCTGCTCAATGGTCCCTGGAACCTAATCCACAGGCTTCTTGGGGACCAGACAAGGTGAGGTAGGACTAGACACGTAGGTTGGGATCAGACTGGAGCACCTTGGCTATGACATGGCCTTTACTTGTGTGGGGGAGTGATAGGAACAGAGCTGTCAGGCTGACAGGTGCCATGCTAGATGAACGGGGAGTCGCACAGGCACTGCTGGAGCTCCAGCAACAAGACTGAAAAGGAGAAACGTGGTAGAGGTGGAGTCCAAAGGCCTTGGGGAATGATTGGAGTTAGGGGTGAGGACGAGGGAGAAGGCGAGATGGTGCTGGGGTTTCTGCAAAGATGTAAAAGGACTGGTTTGGCAGGGAGAGAAGGGAGAGGATGAGCTCTGGCTGGGAACCCAGAGCTTGATAAATATTCCTGGGGCCGTTGATTCAGGGCTGGAGACCTTCCAGGTCATCAAATCCAACTTGTTCTATTTATTTACCTTTTTTCTTCTGACCTTAAACATCAAATAAAATTGGGATTTCCATAAACAGTAGAAGAGAACAAGAGGATTGTCCCTGGAATCCCAGGTCTCAATGGGTACAAGTTTGATTTTTTTTTAATGTGTTACAAATTCAACAGGTCACTTTCAAAGAAAGCCCTTGCTTTTGTGATTCCTTCTGTTCTCTCTGGGGTATTTGTTCTTTAAGATGCATCAGTGTCCTCTTTTGTCTCTTTGCTGATTTGCTACTTCACCCTTATCTCTTGTTTTCCTTCACACCCCTGCCAACTGGAATCCAAAAGAATGAAGCCCTTGTAACAAATACACAAAGTGAAACACAATCAGTTCTATTGCTTGTAACTGAAAATGTATGTTCTATTCAGAGTCCTGGGTCTCTTACTCTTCTGCCAGTAGGGGGAAAGAGTAAAGGGGGGAAAAAATTGTTTTCTGCAATTGTGCTTGGTCACCATACCAATCAGAGTTCTTAAGTCTTAATGATTCATTTTACAGATGAGGAAGCTGAGGCTGAAAGAGATTCAGTGACTGACCCAAGGCACAGTGTAGTAAGCGGTGGAGCAGGAAGGGAGCTCTGTTGACTGGGAATTGAGCTGCCTGCTAGGACATCCAGGTTGCTTCCCAGCTCAGGCTCACAGCTTAGGAGGTAGAAGGGACCCCCAAGGCCATCTAGTCCAACACTTTCACTTGATTGTATCCAAGGTGGCCAAACCACCTGCCCCTGTTAATACAGGCAGTAAGTGTCAGAGGTATGATTTGAACAAACATCCACTGAGATGTACAGAATGCACATGGACATGCGTATCTGGAGTCTGGGAAAGAAGCAAGAGTTAAAGATGGAGATTTGGGTGTCATTCCCATAGGGAAAGTTGTGGGATCCATCAGGGTGGCTGAGATCTTCAGGGAAAGGAGAAAACCTAGAGAAAGAGAAGACTTCAGGGGACGTATCATGGGGAATGGCAAATTGTAAACCAAGAGACTGGCTTTGTATTTCCTGAACACTCAGTCTGGAAATACCCTCAAAGAAATAGGCTTTTTCTGTTCTTGTTTATCTTAGTCTGAGTGTGGAGAGACACATATCTTTCCTGAACAACATTAAGGCATTCGTTATGATTGGGCCAGACTCTTCCAAAGCACAGTTAGTCTTTGTGAACAAAACATGTAGCCACAGTGAGCATTTTTGTAGACTGCTTTAAGGTTTGCAAAGCTCTTCTCATACAGTAACTCTGGGAAGTACGAGTGTTGTTGACACCCTTTACAGACACATATATTAAGGCTTTGAGGGATGAGGTGCTTAACCAGGGTCCCACAGCTTATGTGAATGTTAGAAGTGAGACTGGAACTTGGTTCCCTCTCAAATCCCCACAAGTCTCTCAGATCCCTAGAAATCTTCCCAGTCCCTACAAATCCAACACTTTTTCCACAACTGACATCATGCCGAGAGGAGAAGGGGGAGTCATTCTCTGTTTCTTTGTATTTGCTTCCATGCTCCCTCATGAAGTATCCCAGAGTGTTTTATCCCACACGCCCCTTGGAAGTGGAGGAAATCTCACCCACTTGCTTATGAGGGAACAGAGCTTTTCTGGGACTTGATTCTTGCAATTTCCGATTTGTTGTTGAATCTTTTTCAGTCATGTGTGACTCTTCATGACCCATTTGGGATTCTCTTGGTAGAGAGACTGAAGTAGTCTCCTTGTCCAGCTCATTTTACAGATGAGGAAACCGAGGCAAACAAAGCTCACTGACTTGCCCAGGGTCACACAGCTAGTCTACGTCTGAAGCTGGATTTGAACTCAGTAAGAAGAATCTTCCTGATTCCAAGCCCAGTGCTATTTACTGTACCATTTAGCTGTCTATTTACAATTAATTTTACATTATTTACAATGTCTTATGCTTTAATTCAATGTTTTTGCATTTGGAAAAAAAGATATTTTTTCTTTAGGTCCTCTGTGTAGCCCATAATCCTAAATAATAATGAAAACAAAATGACTGGGACAAGCAGTCCTGTGTTTTATTGAAGTGTGATGCTGACCAAAGCACCATCTTTTCCCTCCTGACTTTTGATGCTGATTTTTCTGAAGAACTCTTTCAAAGTTGTTCCTTTTTTTCTCCCTCTCCCACCTCCCATCCCCACCTTTTTTGACAGCTACAACAATATTTGAAGCCGGAAAAGACAAGTTGAATCCAGATCAATTTGCCGTAGCCCTGGATGAGGCTCTTGGAGACTTTGCATTTCCAGATGAGTTTGTCTTTGATGTGTGGGGTGTCATCGGTGATGCCAAGCAAGGGCGGTTACAGTGAGACCAAATGCTTTTCTTTGGAAAACCTATGTTATAGTAGAAGCTCTATCATTTCTTAAAGCACCATCAACATCTTTGTACAATGAGATTTCTTTTTTCTTTTTTTTCCTTTTTGGAGGGGGGAATGTAGGGCAATTGGGGTTAAGTGACTTGCCCGTGGTCTCCTGGCTAGTCTTGTGTTAAGTGCCTGAGGCCGGATTTGAACTCAGGTCCTCCTGACTCCAAGGAAGGTGTTCTATCACTGTGCCACCTAGCCGCCCCAACAATGAGATTTCTAATGCTGTTGTGAACTCTGGTTTGATTGGATGGGTAGATCTGTGACATTTATTCCAAATGAAAAAAGCAAAGAGACAAACCCACTGCATTGGTTTCTGGGTAGTTTTACAATAACTGGTCTGTGTTATAAATGTGTACTATCACCTAGCAGTCATTAACACTTAAAACATTAGCCCAGTGTGCTTACAGATGTCAATTTGAGGCTCATTTCCAGGTAGACAAGCTTTCTCCACTCCATACCCTCAGGTTCCATATTTTTCATGGTGAACATACAGCTTTTTGCTCTTGTTACATAATTCTTTTGCAGAATTTTAAGCTGTGCAAAGAAATTTTGGGACTGAAATTTTGGGATTTTTTTTTAGCATGTTACTCACTTCTTTTCCTACTCTTAGGTGAACCCAAGACAGGGGTGGGGAACCTGCAGCCTCGAGGCTATGTGGCCTTCCAGGCCCTTAAGTGCTCAGATCCTTTTATGAAGGGGATTTGTTCTGTGAAGTTTGGATTCAGTCAAAGGGCCACACTTGAGGACCTAGAGGGTCACACATGACATCGAGAGTGAAGGTCCCCCAGCCCAGACCTAAGAGACGTTCTGGGGATGAAGGAGGCTCCACAAAGGCTCCCAGGAGCCAGCCACATTGCTTTTGAGTTACTGGGGCTTAGGAAGAAACCCATCTGATCTCTCTGGATCCTTGTTGTCCCATTGCAATCAGGAGAATGTCCTCACCTTCCTCACAGGTGCTCTTGCCTATTTCAACGGAATCCATTGATCATGTGAGCATTGATTACATAGGGACCAGGTGCTTTTTTGGGGGTTGTTGATTAATAGGAGCTAACATTATGTGCCAGATGCTTTATAATCGTTACCTCATTGGATTCTCACAGCCACCCTGGCAGGTAGGTGTTGTTATTACCTCCATTTACAGATAAGGAAACTGAGGCAAGCTTAGGTAGTGTTGGAGATCAGATTTGAATTCTGGTCTTCCTCAATGGATAGAGCTTGGGCTTGGGGTCAGGAAGGCTCAGGCACTTACTATCTGTATGACCCTGGGCAAGTCACTTCACCCTGTTTGCTCATTTCCTCACCTGTGAAATGAGCTGGAGAAGGGAATGGCAAATGGCTCCAGTACCTTTGCCAAGAAAACCCCAAATGGGCTCCTGGCTACAAAACAACTGAACTGAATTTCCTGACTCCAGGCCCAGTGATACATCCACAGGGCTTTTGACTGCCTGGGAAGCAGACGTGTAAGTAGGGAGAAATGCTCATTTATGCCACAGGCATTTAAACAACAACATTTCTCCATCCATCTCCAGACTGTTTGAAGCCCTCCAGTATCTTCTTTGCAACAGCTTTATATTTGAGACATTTACTCAAAACAAAGCAACACTTGAGATCATTCCTTCTGTTCTTGGACACTGGAGTGCACCTTTTTAATCCTCTGGAACTCAGACATTGCCTCCAGACAGATCTTTTTGGAAGTACAGAATTGGTAGAAAATGGGGACATTATCTAAAGTGTTGTTTAATGACCCTAAAGTTTTAACATGATGGTTCCAAATCCCTCACTTGGGGCTACATGACTGCCCTATGAAACTTGTTGGACATTTCACAAATGAGAGATAGAAGGCAAATGAATGGGTTTGGCAGAGGTCATTTAATAAGTCAGGGTATGATGTCCCCAGACGGTATTCTCTAAGCTGTGTGTGTGTGGGGAAGATCTCCTCGGCTCTTATAGTCATCAGAAATCACAGCCGGTAAGGAACAAATCCCAGAGGGCTGGGTTGTTGCCCACATAGTCCTGCTGTTTTTCTTAGAAATGGCAGTCTTTGACTAGCACCTGAATGGTCTCAATGGTTTGAATCAAGCTTCGTTTGATGGTGTCTGGACGCAAATTGAGGTGGCAGTTCCAGAATCCCTAGTGCATAATCAGAGTAGCTTCGAAAATGTTGAATTTCTGGTTGCTGTGGGAGGGCATTTCACAAGAATGCAGCTGCCCTGTCTTCCATTAATCAGAAGTCTTTGCCCTTTCATTAGGAGTTTTCAAAATACCAACTCCTATTAGCCTGAACCCTTCCTCTGCATGGTGGGAGAAGAGATATCTTATGGAGATATGAAATATAGGATTCTTGGGGATGGCATAATTCAGGGGCCACTTAATGTGTGTGAGCAAGAACCGAGAGCAGCCTTCTCACTATGGCAGCCTCACTTCTCAATTAGTGCCCATTCATTCAACATGAGCAATTCTTTCTTAAAAGATACTCTGCAACCTCATTTATATCATATATAAATTGAGAAATTTACGAGCTATTATTTGTTATTCACAAGTATGAGACTCTTCCCCCCCCCCATTTGAAGGTTTGTATGCAGACACTCTCAACACATACATTATCTCTATTTTCTTGGAGTCAAGATGGCAGTTTGTAGACAGGTCCGAAAAACCAGAAGGATGAAATGCTCAGTGTTAAGGAGAGAGGCAGGCACCTGAAGAATGCAGCTTTAAAGGACATGAAGTGCTCATTGTCAGACACCAAGTTCATGTAGAGCACACACTCAAGATGTCTGTTGAATAGAGTTTGGGCTTGAAGTCGCCATACCTATGTTCCAATCATGACCTCCTGGGTCAGAGTTGAGCCAGAAATACTTTTTTTCTCCAATGGGTTCCTTTTCATTATTGCTTAAAGATGTTACCTGAGTTTAAGGCCTTCTTGTGCTGATAGAGGTTTGAAAAAAAAAACTAAACTGAGATTCTCATGATTTTATTTTGCTCTTTAATGAACAATTGAATAAGCAAGTAGCTTTCATACTTGGTCTGATAGCTCAAAGGGATCTTGGTGGCAATTTGGTCTAACACTTACTTGTTTCAAAATTTGGGAAGTAGAAAATAGAATAAGCGGGAGACAGGACAGAAGGAAATATAGTTAGTCTTTCACAATATAACTACTATGGAAGCATTTTGTGTAACTACACATGTACAACCTATATTGAACTGCTTGTTTTCCCAGTGGAGGTGGGTGAGGAGGGAAGAAGGGAAAGAATCTGGAATTCAAAGTTTTAAAAACAAATGTTAAAAAAAATTATTTTTTTTACATGCAACTGGGAAATAAGATATACAGGCAATGGGGTGTAGAAATCCACCTTGCCCTACTAGAAAGTTATAGGGGGAATGGGGGAGGGTATAAGAGAGAGCAGATTGGGGAAAGGGGTATTCAATATGCTTTCTGTCTTGGGGTGGGGGTAGGGAAAAGACAGAGAGAAGATTTGTAACTCAAAATCTTGTGGTAATGAATGTTGAAAACTAAAAATAAATAAAAAGTAAAAAAAGAAAACAATAAAAAAGAACATAAAAAAGAAATTTGGTGTGTTTTTCCCTTTCTTCCCCAGAGATATTTCCATCCTTACAACCTCCTCCCTGAACTGGCCCCTGTAACAAGAGGAAAGCAGCCAAATGAGACTGATACCCCAAACTCTGAGAACTGAGGGCACCCTCAAGCTCCTGTCCTCACACCCACCTGTTTCTCTACTGAAGTTGGGCCCAAGATTGGCCATGAAAGTGACCCTGAACTCACCTGCCTCTTGGGGTTGTTCTGCTTTGTACTGTTGTCACTTGTACTTTGTTTTCTTGGCTTTGCTGATTGCCCTTTTTGTTACTTCATACCAGTCTTCCTACGTTTCTCTGAATTCTTTTCAGTTATTCTTTGTTATTACACAAAAACATCCCATTCCAGTAATAATCTGTCATTTACCAACAGTTTTTTTTTTATTAATGAGTGAGAGACTCTTTCCTCTCCGTCTTGATGTTTAGAGGTCAGTTCTCTTAACACGTGCATTGTTCCTTTTTTCTTTGGAAGGCGTTGTGTCACAGGCTTCTTTTTTAGTCTACATATATATTTAATCATTCTCTAATCAATAGACTCTCATCTTGTTTTCAGTTCTCTGCTACTGTAAAGAGCACTGCCAGGAATATTTTGCTATATATGGGTGGGGCCTTTCCTTTTCTGTTTTGTCCTCCCTGAGGTACATGTCCAGTGTTGGCATTGCTAGGTTACAGAGTCTGAGCCAACTTACTGGCATTTTCCCACATAATTCCAATTTGCTTTCAGAATGGTTGGGCCAGTTTCCAGCTCTACCAACAGTGTATGAGTGTGCCTATCTCCTTTATGGGGACTTCATGCAGAGGGTGATTATTTGTTTGTGCAGAAGAGAAAGAAGAAAGGCTAAAGCTTGATGTTTGACTTACACTGACTAATGGCTGCGAGTTAGTTTTTCTCCTTTTGAAGGTTTGCACTGAACATATTTGGAGGATCCTTCTGTTTGCTCTCATATCAGGAAAGGTCGGATGGAATTCTTGTGACCGCTGAATGCTTAGGCAACATTTAGATTCTTATAGTCAAGTATCTGCATGCTTGAAATCTCTTTTGCAAAAGAATTTTGGTTGTTCTGGACACATTATGTATGTTTCTGATGATTATAAACGGTCAATCACGGAGTTTGTGGTCGATTTCAAGACCAAAATTCTATAGTAAAAACTGCTTCAGACTCAGTTACAGAAGCCTTAGCCAGGAGACAATGAATGTACCCAATGAGCCAACCCACAGTGGAGAGATGAGGAGTTCATTTCTCTCTCGTGCTTGAACTTGGAACATTTTCCCCATCACTGGAACAAACAAGCTTTTGCTGAGCAGGGACAAGCTATTTTTTCTCCCTTCAGTGCCAGAGAGAGGTTTCATTAAGCCTGGGGAGAGACACTCTAGTCTTTACCAGTCACTTACTCAGTCCTAACAAAGAAACCCCATTCATTTCTTTTGTAAAAGAAGGGTAATGGCTCTATTAAGCTGATCTCTCCTATTGCCCAAAGATCTCAAAGTACTCATCATGCACTGTGTTTCTCAGTTCTAGACCACAGTTATGCCTAAAAGCACATTGATAAGAAATGACTTCTTACATAAGTCTGCTGAGAGTGCTAGGTGAGGAATGCTATTAGGAGGTGACAGGGACAGAACGTTGAATTCTAACCTGAACATCATTTGGAAAATGGAGCTTCATTATCCTCATGACACAGGCTGAGGGAACTCTTCTGTTGCCCAGCTCATGCTAATAGAATGTTTCTGGGAACCTGGACTGGACCAAATGTCACAGATCATCCTTGTCCCAAGCACCCAAAAGCTATATTCTGGGAAATGACTCCTAGCTCTTCATTACTATGAAGTTTTGGGAAAAGGGGGGTGGCTTTTGGGCTCTCAGGGTTATTTTGCATGAACCTGGTTGTTACACTATAGAATTACAGCCTCAAAGCAAAGCTAGCTTCCCAAAAGCAGTTTTAGGGAAATATTTTCTATCTTTCCAAGTTTCCTATAATAGTTGATTCCCCCCCCCCAGGTTATCTCTCTCCTCAAGCTTTCTTTACTGATCTTTCAATGTGCCTCTATCTTTCTCTCCTCCCTTCTAGAATGGGAGCTTTCTAAGAGCAGGTGCTATTTCCTTTTGGTCCAGATTCCCAGTGCCAGCCGCAGTGCCATGTATGCCACAGATAACTTAATAAATAATTGTCAAATTGGATAATAATGATTAAAATATTTTTCATTTTTGTTCAATCGTGTTCCACTCCTTGTGACCCTCTTTGGGGTTCTCTTGGCAAAGATATGGACTGCTTTGCCATTTCCTTTTGCAGTGGATTAAGGCAAACAGAGGGTAAGTGACTTGCACAGGGTCACACAGGAGGTAAATGCCAGAGGCCAGACTTGAACTCCAGAAGATGTCTTCCTGACTCCTGATCAGTCCCTGGATGCACGATGGCGCTGCCTAGCTACCCCAGTCTATTTAATTCAGGATGACTAATGGAGCTTGAAAGACGCCCCACTGGAGCTTGGGAGCACATTTTAGCATTTTATCATCTCCCTCCTCATTTCCCTTTTAGATGCCATGCACAGAGTTTAGTCAGAATCACTCATAAAGGACAAGGACATCTGAAGAAACTGATTTGCTTAAATGGTTTGTGACTGGTTAGTGTAGACGCTGTTCACTGATGCCTTCACAGATGCCTTCAGCGTAATAGTTTGATTAGAAACAAAGCCAGTCACTTTATACCACTAACTTCAAAATATTCCTTGTGTTTCAAACCTGGAAGGCTTTCACGGTTCCTTGAAATACAAACATTTTCATGGGAAAAAAGTACCAATTTAATTTTTGTCACCTCAAAGAAAAAGAAAGTTGGTGATGTTTTAGGGCCTGAATTATAAGTGGTTTTAGTTTTGGGGAAAAATAAATCAAGACAAATATGTCAGAGCATCACAGCGATCATGCTGGAGATACTGAGAAAAGCAAAGATGGTCCCTGACCTCAACGAGCTTACATTCCAACGTGAGAGACAACATACATGTAAACCAGTAAATAGAAAATACATATAGAGTAGATGGGAGGTAACCAGAGAGGGGAAGGTACTGGCAGCTGGGGTTCTGGAGAAAGGGAGGCCTGAGCACAAACTCAAGGGAACCAGGGACCCTAAAGGCAGGGACTTCAGAGGGAGAGTCAGCAAAAGGCGGTGCAGATGGCACAGACCAGTATGTTAGGGCCCAACAGTGACCCTGAGGAAGACTGGAAAGGGAGGGAGGGCCAGGGCTGGAAAGAGCTTTTGGTGCCCGAGAGGAGGTGAGCTTTGATCCTAGAGGAATCTCATAGGGAGTCACTGGAGTTAGGCAGTAATGGAACAACAGGACTCTGGGAGGATGGCTTTGTGAGCTGTGTGGAGGATGCTTGGAGAGTACAGGGGCATGAGGCCAATTCTGTTTTTCTCACCTAAAAAGGGTTAATTATTTTCAGAGACTCTACTTTCCCAAAGAGACCTGAATAGGGGCAGGATCCAGTTCCATGACCCAACCTCCCTGGCCTGGCCTCCCTGGCTCAGCCTCCCTGATCAAGCCTCCCTGGCCCAGCCTCCCTGGCCCAGTTGGGAGAGTATATAAGTGTCTTCAGAGACCTGTCCAGAAAGGGGTTAGGAGAACAAGCCATATAGAATGTGGAAATGTACAGGAGAGGTTGTCTTGGAGAAAGCTTTAGCATCCTATACAAGTTGCCTAGGAGGTGGAGGAGAAAGACATTCCCAGGAGAGGGCAGTTCCTCTTTCCCTTTTTTAGTGGGGGGAAAGGGAGACTTGAGCCCTGGGCTCTGAGAGTCCCAGAACCAGAGGAGGTTCAGTTGGCTGCAGGAGTGGCAGGAACAATGGACATTTTCCAGTCTCTAACCCCTGGAATGTGGAAGGGATAACTGTACTATGTCTATCCCCATTTTTGAGATAAGTAAACCGAGGCTCAGGGTTTACTTTACTTGCTCAGGCTTGCACAGCTCTAACACGTGGAAGGACATTCCAAGCACCCAAAGCACATCTGTGAGGAGGGAGCAGGTGGTCATGGCGTGGAATGTCAGGAGATAAGTCTGTAAATGTGGGTCAGGCTGTATTGTGGGGGGCCTTGAATGACAGTTAGAGAAGTGTTCACTTTATTGTCTAGGCCACCAGAGCTGCTGAAGGTTTAGGGCCAAATCCTCCCCACGTTTTTTATGTTACTGCAGCCTGCTTTTACCCACAGCTGTTTGAATGTCTCTGAAAAATAGTGACTCATGTGTCTCATTGTAAATGAACATGGACAGAGTTAGAATTAAAGCTATCAAGGAACATTAGGCTGGTGTGAAAGATACTTTGGAAGGCTACTCGTCCCAGTGACCATTGGTAACTCACATACATGCCCCAGGAACTTTATTTCTTAGCTTAGAGGCAGTGAGTCTTGAAGATCAGGCCAGCCTCAGAGCCAGGGACAGCTACGTTCAAGCCTATCATTGGGCACAGATATAGGCTGTGCGGTGACGGTAAATCCCCTTATCACTTGGTGCCTTCCAAAGAAGATGCAGACAGGTGCAATCTGCATTCACAGAGGGCATTTCTTCCCCAGGAGTTCTTGACACCATTGATGTCATGGGGTCCATCCCTCCTTGGGTTCCTGACCTAAAGAGTTTAAATGTTTGTTTAGTATTTAAAGTCCCGTTGACACTGAGAGGCAAAAATTGTTTAGTTAATTTGTACTTTTGCTAAATTTTATACATTTCTTGGCCAAAAATCATAACCTGTTGATACATTTAAAAATACAAGGCCTAGTTTGTTCCCTCCCAAACTTATTTCTCTTGCCTAAAAGCCAGGCCCCCCACAGTGACAAATCTGATTACAGAGGGTAATGGCTGTTGTGTAAAGGCTTACAACTACAGTTACAGAATTGTGTAGGCTTGGGAAAGTATCTACAGAAATCCCTGTTTCCTGGAAGTTGCTCCATGGCCTCAGAAAGTCCTAATAGAGGGATGGCTGGGGATCAGTGATTTCTAATTCAAACTGGCTATGCTTATTGGGTAGCACCCCCCCCCCCTGCAAAGGGAGCCCCTAACACTCCATAAGGCTCAAGGCAGGCTTCAAGGAGCCTCCACAAAAACCATAGCCTGTGAGCCCCCATCAGAGGGCTTCCTTTTCCCAGGTAAAACCAGAGGAACATGGGGGTTTAAGCAAAAAATCTGTTCTGTGCCAGAAGTTGGAGGTAAATCACAAGGAAACCTTCCCCTTCCTCCACCTCCATGCTCTCACAGGCTCTCCCTCTGCTGGTAGTCAAGTGAAAAGAAGTAACTTGGACAGCTCCTGCTCCCAGGGTAGCCTGGCTGGGAGACCACACTAAAGGAATCATTGTGGGGGAACTAAGGTCTTACAGGTAAACGTGGCATTAGAACAACTGGCTGCAGTAAACCATGGGTGTTTTTCTAGAGATCTTTGGATGAATATAACGAATGATAATAAAACCAAAGCTGGAATGCTCCTCTGATTGCCTCCTGCACTCCCTGGTCCTGGAATTTGGGGGGTAAGTGAACTGTTGGCCTCAGAGAGTTTTTCTCCCAGTCTCGAGGCCATCTTGGGAGCTTTTATGATGGCCTCAAAGTTTGAATTTGTTTCTCACAGTTGGTTTTATAGGAGCCAGAGGAAGCCTGCATGCCTCTAAGGCTCATTTCACACACACAACATGAGGTCTGCAGAAACAATAGAATAGTAGAATATATCTTCCCTGATCCCTAGTTTACTAAAATCAGTTCGTGAGTCAGGTAAAGGTGGAATGTGTTTCTGGGGGAGCCCTGTGAATATTACTGAAGACATTCTCTCTTGCTTTATGAGCAGGGCTGCTCTGGTTACTTCCTTTTTAAAGCACAGTTTTAATGATGACACATTTTATTCTTCCATCACAGTGATTTCCGGATGTATAACCTCCCCCTGCACTCCCCCATGAACTTTCCTTTGTAATAATTTAAAATGTAAATCTGTAAAAACTTTTAAGCAAAAACAGCTGATCCAATGATCAAGTCTGACAATGTATACAACAGTCTCTCCCTGTAGTCACCCACCTCTCGATCAGTAGGCAGGAGGGATGTTTCATTCTAATTTTCTGCCTCTCTAGGATATTTAAAACTTTTTACATCCTTGCCTCTGTTTACCTTTCCTCTTCTTTATATACTAGTCTTCTTGCCATTCCTCCTGCTTAATGACAGATCTCCCACTTTCACCCCTTTGTACTGGTGAGTGCTCCTGCCTGTAATGCTCTGCCTCTTCACTTCCCATTCTTAGAATACCTGGTTTCTTCACACAAATAAAGTCAGATCTGACTAATTGGAAAAACACCAATTGCTCATGGCTGGGTGGAGCTAATATAATTAAAACGACAATTTTACCTAAATTAAATTATATATTTAGTGCCATACCAACCAGTCTACCAAAAGTTACTTTATAGAGCTAGAAAAATAGTAACAAAATTTATTTGGAAGAACAAAAGGTCCAGAATATCAAGGGAATTAATGAAAAGAAATGCTAGGGAAGGTGACCTAGCTGTACCAGATTTTAATCTCTGTTATAAAGCAGTAGTCATCAAAACTACTTGGTACTGGCTGAGGAACAGAGTATTGGTTCAATGGCATAGACTGGGTACAGGAGACTTAGCAGTCAATTACTATAGTAATCTCCTGTTTGATAAACCCAAAGATCCCAGTTTTGGGGATGAGAACTCACTAGTTGACAAAAACTTCTGGGAAAACTGGAATGTAGTATGGCAGAAACTGGGCATAGACCATTATCTAACACTGTATACCCAAATCAAGTCTAAATGGGTGCATGATCTGGGTATAAAGGCTGATACTGTAAGCAATCTGGGAAAGCAAGGAATAGTTTACCTGTCACATTTATGGAGAAGTGAAGACTTTATGACCAAACAAGAATTAGAGAGCATTATAAAATGCAAAATGGATAATTTTGATTACATAAAATTGAAAAGTTTCTGAACAAGCAAAGCCAACATAACCAAGATTAAGAGGGAAGTGGGGAATTGGGAATGAATTTTTGCAACCAATGTCTCTGATAAAAGCTTCATCTCTAAAATATAAAGAGAACTGAGTCAAATCTAGAAGAATACAAGTCATTCCCCAATTGATAAATGGTCAAAGGATATGAACAGGCAGTTTTCAGAGGAAGAAATTAAAGATATCTATAAGCATATGAAAAAATGCTCTAAATCACTATTGATTAGAGAAATGCAAATTAAAACAACTCTGAGATCTCACCATATCTCACCA
>CM053593.1:153514-191858 GCA_028646575.1 Pseudocheirus occidentalis | reverse complement strand
AAACAACTCTGAGATCTCACCATATCTCACCAGTCAGATTGGTTAAGATGACAAAACAGGAAAATGATAAATGCTGGAAAGGATGTGGAAAAATTGGAAGACTAATGCATTGTTGGTAGAGTTGTGGAGAGCAATCTGGAACTATGCCCAAAGGGCTATAAATAAGTGCATACCCTTTGACCCAGCAAAACCACTTCTAGGGCTATATCCCAAAGAGATCAGAGAAGTGGGAAGAGGACCCATGTGTACAAAAATATTTACAGCAGCTCTTTTTGTGGTGGCAAAAAAACTGGAAATTAAGGGGTTGCCCATCAATTGGGGAATGGCTGAACAAGTTGTGATATATGAATGTAATGGAATACTATTGTGTTAGAAGAAATGAGAAGCAGATGGACTTCATATTTACCTGGAGAGGCTTATATGAACTGATGCCGAGTGAGAAGAGCTGAACCAGGAGAAATTTGTACGCAGTCACATACACAATGTATGTGTGACGACCAAGTTTGGTAGAGTTGGCTCCTCTCAGCAATACAAGGTTATAAGACAACTCCCAAAGACTCATGATAGAGAGATATGTCTGCATTCAGAGAAAGACCTAGAATAAATCAAAAAGAACAGAGTTTGAAAGCAGATTGAAGCAAACTACCCGCTCTCTTTTTTTTTTTCTTGTTTGGTTTTGTTTCCTCTTTCCCATTGTTCATTCTTCTGTTATAATCCTTCTTTGTAACCTGACTAATGTCTAATGTGAAAGTATTTGCAGATCCTATCCTTGATTACATGCCTCCTTGGGCGGGGAGGGAGGGAAGAAAATTTGAAACTCAAGGGATTGTGGAACTGCATCTTGTAAACTAAGAGTAAATAAACAAATCATCAAAGACCCCCCAAAAAGAATACCTAGTTTCACTCAAAACTCAGCTTAGATGTCACCAAATGTGAGCCTTTTCCTCACCCTCCTCCCCAGCTGCCAGCTCCTTCCCTCTCCGCATTATTTTTATGTGCATTTATTTTATTTGTGTCTCATTTATATGGGACATATGCATGGTGTCTCCCCTGCTACAGTGGAAGATTATAGAAGGTAGGAACACTTTCATTTTGATCTTTGTGGTCCCGACACCTAATGTAGGGCTTGGCACACAGTAGGTCTTTATTAAGTGCTTCTTAAATGATTGTTTCCTCATTCTCTTGAACCCTAACCAGTCATTACAGTTAATCAGAGTTTATCTTCTATTCTTTGTCTTTATGCTATGGCCACCATTGTGCATGAAGCCATGTTAGGTCCTAACCAGCCTACTGGGTTCCCAGCCTCATCTTCTACTTTCCCCTCAGCATCCTTGGAGACCACAGAGATGAGATGTGGTACCTCAAAGTTGTTTTGATTTGCATTTCTTGAATCAATAGTGATTTAGAGCATTTATCCATGTGCTTAAAGATATCTTTAATTTCTACCTCTGAAAATTGCCTGTTCATATCCTTTGCCCACTTATCAATTGGGGAATGACTTGTATTCTTATAAATTTTACTTAATTTCCTGTATACTTTAAAAACGAGGCCTTTATCAGAGACACTGGGTGTAAATATTCTTTCCCAATTCCCCACTTCCCTCTTAATCTTGGTTACATTGGCTTTGTTTATACAGAAACTTTTCAATTTAATGTAATCAAGATTATCCATTTTGCATTTTATAATGCTCTCCAACTCTTCTTTGGTCATAAAGTCTTCCCTACTCCATAAATCTGACAGGTTGCTAGTCATTTCTTGTAGTACAAAAATATTCCATTTGGGGGTTTCTTGGCAAAGATATTGGAGTGTTTTGCCATTTCCTACTGCAGTTCATTTAAAAGTTGAGGAAACTGAGGCAGACATGTTTAAATGGCTTGCCCAGGGTTACACAGCTAGCAAGCATCTGAGGCCAGATCTGAACTCAAGGAGATGAGTCATTCAGATTCTCTCATTCTAGTGCTCTGTGCTGTACGGCGTCACCTGGGGGCCCCAACAAAGCCATAGCTTAACTCAGCTCCCACTACCACAGGGGTTATGCAGAGTACCTGGTCCCTTTTCTGTACCTCAGTCCTTCCAAAACTTAAAGATAGATATCCTCCTGTCTCTTCTCCAGGATAGACAAGCCCATTCTTTATGGGTCATAAGGACCAGGCCCCTCACCAGCCTGCCCACTCCAGTTTAGTCTCCCCAAACAGAATACAACACTCCAGTTGTAGTTGGTTGAGGGCAGAGCAGAGTGGGACCATCACCCCTCTGGTCCTGGAAGTTCCTGCCTCCCTTATAGAAGCCCAAGGTGGCACAAGCTCTGTGGGCTGCCATCTCCCTACTGACTCATGATGAACTTAGAGGTGACCCAAACCCCGTGATCAAGGTGCTGTTAAAGTTTTAAGTCTGTGACTAGGGGCTGGTGTTGCCATGAATAGAGATGGCAGAGTCAGGGGATGGAGGAGGGGAGGAAGGGGAGGAGGAAGAAGAAGAGGAGAAGGAGGAGGAAGAGGAGCCAGTTTAGAAAGAAAAAAAGACAAGTTCATTTTGGATATGTGGAGTATGTGTGATTACAGATAGAGAGTTGCTCCAACCTCCTTATCTTATAGCTGAGAAACTGAGGCAGACAGAGGTGAAGTGACTTGCCCAAGGTCACATGGCTAGTAAGTGTCTGAGTCAGGAAGTGAACGCAGGTCCTTGGGAAGCCTGGAAGGAGTGAGAACAGGGTGTTTAACCAGGAGGGAGGGGACACATGAGAGCCATTTTCAAGAGTTGGAAGAGGGGTCATAGGGAAGAGAGACGACATTTATTCAGCCTGGATCCAGAAGGCTGCAGAGGATGGAAACTGCAAAAAAGCTGGATGCTGGTAGATAGAAGGGAAAACTTCCTAAAGATCAGAATTGTTCCAAAATGGAACAGGATGCTCTGAGGAGTCAAAGGAGGTTGTGGAGGCTGGGCACCCCCTCACTGGGGAGGGACTCCTCTCCACATCTGAATTAGGCTGAGATCTTCTAGATCTTGGTCTCGGTCATTCTGGGAGTGGCTGGAGGGTTTTGAGGGGAGGGGCATCCAATTCGCAGTCAGAAATATGCTTCTGGGGCTCAGAATGGAGACCAAGGCTGGAGAGAGCCTGGGGAGCCTTCTCAGGGACTCTCTTTTTTCATTTTATTTTATATTATTTTTTTCATCAGTAACCTTTCTTAAGGAAAACTATTGTTAAGAACATTGTTCAGCTTGGTTATCTTTCCATCATATCTGATGACTATTATATTATATTTTGTTTTGTGCCTCCCCATCACACACAGGCATAATGTCAGACATTCCTTTATCTGTGTGACCCTGGACAAGTCATGTAACCTCAGCCTCAATTTCCTTATCTATAAGTTGGGGATAATGATAGCATCTGCCCAAGCTTAGTGGGAGGCTCAAATGAAGTCAGATTTGTAAAGCGTTTGGCAAATTTTAAATCTGATTTTTAAATCCAAATTTTAAACCTGCTCTTCTGAAGTCGAAGGGCTGTTAAATCAGGAGAGAAGTTATTTGGACCTACCTAGTGGTGTGGTGACACTCCCCTCTGCCAGCTGTATACCAAGTATACTTACATCTCAGGAGTTACTTCATCATCATCCAGCAAGCTCCAGAATTCATTCTTTTTCCTCCCCCTTGAAATGAGAATGGGAATTTGAAGATCTTCCCTGGCCCTTAATAGATGTAGGGGGGTAGTTGGAAGACCTCTCCTGCTCTGAAAGTAAACCCTGCCCCCGATAGGCTGAATGTAATCAGAAAGAGCCTGTGATGGAGGGAATTTGCTGAAGGGTGCAGCAGAGCACACGGGAAGCTGGTTCAGAGCTAGTCAGACAATGGAGGATAGAGAGGTTTGTAAATAGATATTAATCTTGTATTGGTTTGTGGGAAGGCTGAAGGATCCTGTGCCTCTCAGTGTTATTATGGCTTCTAAATATCTTTGGTACTGATTGAATTGGCTTACTGGTTTTGCCATTTGGTTTTCTGGTTTCTAAATAAATCCTTCAGTTCTATCCTCTATCTGGAGAATCTGTTATATTTCGAGATGGAGTGTCATGAGATACTGTAAATATTACATTGGTGCCACACCCCTCAGCCACCCTCCCCCCCCCCCACTCACTTTCATTTTTGAAACAAAGAGGCTGTGAACAAACACTGAGGAATATCATGGGATCATTGATCCCAGAGTGGAAAGTACCTTAGTGTTCATCTTCTTCAATCGGGTCATTGTACAGATGAGGAAACCCTAGCCCAGAGAAGTGAGATGATGCACCCAAAGGCTGCTCTACCCCTTCCTTGCTCACAGGATCAGAACTGGACTTTGCACACCAGTTTTCTGCCTCTGAAGCTGCCCACCCTTCCCTTGAAAGCACTCTGCAGAACTTTAAGCATCACAGCCATTGCAGAAATTGGGGATGGCTTGGAAGGGAGAAGTGCATTTAGTCCCAGTGAAATATAACATCTAGATGTCAAAACCAAGAATAAAAAGGCTTTTTGTTAAAAAGCCCCCACATTGTCTTAACCCCCTTTTTAAAAACTGCCAACTTGCTTGCTCAGTAAAATTCTAATAGTGTGATTTTTCAAAGAAATCCTTCCAGCCACCAATTAGTCAGACAAGCACTGGGCTAAGTACTGGGGTAGCAAATAGAAAGAGTGGAACAAGCCCTATTCTTAAGGTCCTACCAGTATTTGCAGTGGTTAAAAATAGACTCACAAAGCCCCAAAGTAGACTCCAGTTGTTTCAGAGCTGACTGACCTGGGAATGAAAGCCAAGCGCTTCATCAGAGCTATTTCCATGGGAGTCATGACCAAGTCAAGCTAGTGGAACCTCAGCCTTGGCTCTCCCCAAACCTCTGCGCAGTTGAAGAAGGAGACTGGCCCAGAGCCAACAAAGAGGGTGAGTATGTGGAAGTGTAGAAAGGGAGATGTGAGGCTCCTGGGACATGAGGGAATGATGGCAAAGGACAGGGGCACACAGATGCTGTCCTTTCTTGTCATCTTTACCCACCATTCGATAGCCATTCACTTCTCTATTACTATTCTGAGCCTCGGGGATTTAAGGAAGGGCAGAACTAGTCCTGGCCCACAAGCAGCTCACAGTCTAATGGGGCTGACAAGAGCCAAACAACTGTGTGGATAGAGACAGTGGAGGTAATGGGTGTTGGAGGGGACCAGAAGGGGTTTGTTGGAGAGGTCTTTGAAACTGGAGTAAGTTTAGTTACGTGTATGACGATTTAAAACTACACCATCTTAACACAGAAATGGTTTCATAAATACTATTGACTGGAACTTTATTTAGTCCTCCTACCCATGGGGAGTGTATTAGAAGAACTGTTAAGGTCCTTTCCAGTTGTTGTGGTGCTGCTCCTCGGCTCTTCCTTACTGGTCACATGAATCAATGTGGTTTTTCATTTGGTAATGATCGGAGTTATGTTTTGGAGAACTTGTCAAGGTGATACAGCTGTGGCCTTTTCAAAATACTTCTGTTTAAAATAGAGATACACATACATACATACATACATATATATGAAGATGTCATATGTATGTGGCAAAATATATTGCACATACGTAACTCATGCTGATAACATGCAATCTCTCTATGAATATACATAAGGTAACTATAAGTGTAAATATATCTATGTATTGTCTATCAATGTCATACACCTATAAGTACACATATAACCCACATCTCTAAATATGTACATGTATATATATATGTGTATGTATATAGCCCAGAAACTTGCTATTATTGCACTCCAGCTTCCTGTTAATTTTTTTCTTGTAATAGAGAGCAGTGGTTGTAAATCATAATGTTCCTATTTGGGTTTGCATGGAGCATGGGATTCTATAATGAATCACTTAGAAAAACTCCCAGTACTTGAGTTTCTGAGTGACTAATTGGAAAATTACATTGCTTCAGAGGATTCCCTTGTGGACACAGCTTGGGGCTTGGTTCATCAAGATCATTTCCCCCCTTCAGTCCTATCCCTCCTCATAGTGATGATCAATTTCAATATATTAATTTGGGAGGAGAGGAGGAAGGACATCTGTGATGGCGAATGCTCCTTTAATACCAACCAGATGATTAAAGATGGTGTTTGTTACTTGAGTGCTTCTTAAAATGGAACTGCTCAGTTTCTTTTCTGTAGAGATTGGGGTTGAGAAGCATTGATCAAGCTCTTGTTTCAGAGAAGAAAGTCTAGGGGAATTCTCAAGCGAGTATGGGAGGCTGTGATTGAGATGGGGTCATCTTTCTCACAAATGAATATTCCTAAACTTAAAACTGCACTGCAGCTTTTGAGACATCCTGGAGATGGTGTGCACTACTCCCCTGCCACCAAGTCCTTGCTGGCTCCCTATTGCCTCTAGAATAAATGTCCTGAGGCTGCCCTTTAGCGCCCTCTACAGTCTGGCTCTTGCCTGACTTTCCAGGCCCCCCCACAGGCTTCTGCTTCCCATGATGCTGGTTCCACTTAAGCAGTTGCCTGAATTTTACACATCCTTTCTTGGTTCTGTGCCTTTGTACATGGTCTAGTTGACAGTGTCCTCTCTGTCCCGAAATGATTTGAAATTGACTTTTTCTATGCACTTATTGTATCGCGGAGTGGACCATAAGCTCCGTGAGGGCAGGCATTCCTTTCTTTTTGTCTCTGTATTCTCAGGACCTAGCACGTGGTTTCAACATAGTAGAGGCTTAATAAACTTTGGCTAACAAAATAAAATACAGCTTACAGAGCTCTGTCCTGAAGCATACAGAAACCTGGAGGATGCTTCGGAAAGATAGGACGGGGCTGGTGGTTTTTGGAAAAATAGTAGTAATGCGTGCATACAACACTTTAAGGTTTACAAAAGCCTTACCTTACAGCTCTGAGAGGTCAGCAGTGGAGCATGATTATCCCCATTTTATAGATGTAGAGACTGAGGGTTAGAAAGGTAGGGCTAGGAAATGGGAGAGAAAGAACAACCATCCAGACATTTTGACTTCAAGGTCTCTAATAGTAATAGAAATTGCTGTTGAAGCCCAGTGCTCTGAGGGCACCAGGCTGCCTTTCCAAAACACAAGCTGTTTGTCTGTGGGTATTTAACTACTAGCTCTGTGAACCTGTAGCTTAGCAGAAATTCTAAGCAGAGTCATAACTGGGCGGGTGGTGGCCTGAATTTTTCCATAGGGTGCCCAAATTCAGAAGGTGCTGATAGCATTTACACTCTTTCATCAACAGAGAAACAACTGGGTCTGGTGCCTAATTTGCAAGAATCATCATATGGCCAGGTGACTAAGGAATCCCCCCCAGACACAGAACAGGGTTACGTGGGTCATGAGCCTCAATGCAGGTCACTCCTCAATTTGCTACTTGACTCATGACCACATTTAATATTATCATCCCTAATTCTAGGGTAATCCAGGGCCGTGTTTGCATATTTCCTCATTAATTATTAATATTTCTGTGTTTCTTTCAATTAAACGACTAAAGTAAAATATGACTGATTTAACATATTGGAAAAACTTCCTTTCCCAATAGTAGTTCCTCTCTCCGTCATTCTGTCTCTGTCTCTGTCTCTCTCATTGTCTTCTAGTATTAAGCGAATATTAAGATTATTAAATATATAATTCATTGACAATGAAAGCAATAATAAAATAAAGATGTGAATAATTATGAATAATTTTTCTGTGAGAAAGCCTGCCACCTCACACCTTTGCTGTAACTGTGAAGGCATTCTCTCCTAAGAACATAGTTCCCACTATGTTAGTTCACTGAGAATCACAAAGACAATGTCTTTACAAGCACCTTTTCAGCTCTTCATAGGATAAAGACGAGATATTCACAAAGAAGATTTCTCTGTCTTCTTCCTCTGTTTCCCAGCTTCTCTGCAGCCATGGCTATCCCCTATTCTGTATCTGCATTTCCCCCCTTCCCTGAAGAGATGCCGCAGAATTTCTAGGCTTTGATACCATCCCATTTGTGCAGACAATCTATGTGATTTCTTGCACTGATATGAAAACATGGGGAGCTGAAGTCTTTCCTCTTAGAGACAATCAAGCCTCAGGAGCTACTTTTGCATCCCAGATCTGGCTGGAGGCTGGTGTGAATGAGCCACTCTCAGTGCCCTTCTCTTCTCTGCATCTTTCCAGAGAGCGGCTGACTCTCGAAGGCTTTGGGCTGCTGGTAGTACTGGGCACCTTCCCCTCGGGCTTGAATGGGCTTTGGTCTGACCCATTCCAAGTCACTTCTTTGAAGGTCGACAACCTGTCTGGTTTTCCTAAACATTCCACGAGCTCCAAGCTTTTTAGCTCTAGACTTTTCATCCTATGAATTCCAGGTGTTTGTTGTCTCCCTTAAACAAATGGATTGGGAAGTCCCACTCTTGTGACTGAGACTTTTCTTTGCTCGGAGTTGAGAGAAATAAGACAAAAGCTGGCTGTTCATGGCGGACACTCGGGACAACATCCCTGGTGCGTTTGCCCTGGAAATCTTCAGCTTGTTTTCCCGATGCAGGGGAGGGCCCAGGCCCGCCTCCATCTTTAGGAACCTTGGCTGAAGGACTGCTTTACTCTCCCAGCAGATGTTTTCACTCCTCTTTTCAAGACTCTCTAGAGTCCTGGCATTTCTCTCAATTCCACATCTTCCAATATAAAGACGGAGGTGGATAATTGGCCTTTCAGGAAATTGCCTCTTTGACGTTAACTTCTTCTAATTACATATCTCACTATTAAAAAAAGCATGGATTTTACATTAGAAACATGCATCAGTGAAGCTAGAGACACATCCTCAAAGCCAGAGAGGTCTGACTTCAGGACTCATCTAGGACCCTCGGAGTCTTGTGACCCTGGGCTATCACTTAACTCTCAGTGTTCCAATCCAGAGACAATTCCATAAGATTCTTAACCATGATTTTATTATTATTTTTTTCTTTTTGGAGGGGGAAAGGCAGAGCAATTGGGGTTAAGTGACTTGCCTAAGGTCACACAGCTAGTGTTAAGTGTCTGAGGCTGGATTTGAACTCAGATCCTCCTGACTCCAGGGTTAGTGTTCTGTTCACTGTGCCTGCCCCCCTACAATCGGTGGTTTCTTGGCAAAGTTACAGAAGGGGCTGGCCATTTCCTTCTCATTTTCGGGATGAGAAAATGGAGGCAAACAGGGTCAAGTGACTCACCCAGGCCTGTGGGGTTAAATAAATATCACTGCTCCTGCCCATACACTTTATTAACAATGTAACAAACAATGCAGAATTTACACATTTCAACAATATATCAGCTGTGAGAAAGACACAGAGTTACCTGTAACTACCTACTGACTGTAGCTGCTGATTCCTTCTCAACTCTGGAGAGTTTCCTCAACAGGGTCATTTACAATCTTTTAAGAATTTTCCTCAGGTGTCTTCTCCCAGGATAAGGCAGTGAACTCCCCCAGTTCTCTCTGTCTTCTCTTCAGCCATGATGGTTGAACATCTTCTTGCCAACATTCTGATTCCTCTTAAAGATACAACAAGAGAATCAAAATCTTGTGGGAGGGGGCTATGCACATAAAGCACTTTGCAAGCCCTCAAGAAGGATGGCTAACAGAAATGATCATTCAATCAGTTTTCATTTCTGAATGGAAAGAGAAATGGCCAAGTGCTCAGTGCATTTTCCATCCAACAACAAGCAAAAGAGACTCTTTCCAAAAACCCAGAAATAAGGACTTGGCAAAAGGCAGGTGGTCGGAATGGTTAGGAAAATGCTACCTGAGAGCTCAATTATTAACAAGTGATGATTTGTCTTGAGCTCAAGGGTTCTGAGCCACTTTTAAACACCCTACGATAGCTAATGAAGTGGACTGTGTCTTTACTTGCTGCTTGAACTGTTGCACAATTTGCTGGACCCAGTCAGATGAAATCTTCAAACCCTTTATCCTCTTGGACTTTGAAGGATCCCCAGACACTGCACAGATGCAAAGGTCTGACCCTTCGTCCTGAAACTTCCTCTTTCCCCAAAGAGAGCCAAGACTTTTGGCTTTGTTTGATTGGTGCAGGTGGTACCAGATTTGGGCTATTTCTAGCAAAGGCATTGGAAAAAGGGGAAGGTTGCACTGGATCACCAGTTCTGTGATACACACATCCAGTATGTTTTGGATTAACCCTCTGAAGGAACAATGAATTGACTGTTCTTGGCTCAGAATTCAGTAAGATGAAGGCAAGGCGGTAGATGGAAATTGTGTAGTATTTTTTGTAACTCTGAGACAAAGGCCTGTCTTTTTGGCACCATCTTCTTTGGGTGTTACTGACAAGGGATGATGGTAGGTGTTTCAAGGACCCCAGTGACCAGAGTCCTTGGAGGGCAGTCTGGAATGAATTCTCAGGCTCAAGCATTCTGAATCAAGTTGGTAAGTTTATTGTTATACTGTACAGCAGGCAGGAGGCCTTAGGAAACCTGCCACCTTAAAGGAGTTGTAAGTATATTTTTATAGAATAATCCATAATATAACCTGTGCCAATTATGCTAACTGGATGAGTAAGGGTAGGATTAGGGAGGAGTTAAGGAGTGGTCAGTGCTTAAAGGGACATGCATTTTTTAACATCAACTGCGTAGATCTATTGCCCATAATTCACTGGGAAGTAGCCCAAGGAGGGGCTACATGGAGGTGTGGTTTTAGGCTTGAAACATCATTAAGTCAACTAGGGGTCAGGGCTGACTGAGAAGTGCCCAGTCTGTTACCCATCAATGTCCTGTTTGACAAGATGGATGTTGGGAGTACACATGTGTCCCAAGCTAACAAGGCATCCAGGATGTGCATAATAAACTAAGGAGTATACACATGACTGAGTCTGTGATATATGTGATAGATAGATGACCACACAAGCTGCTTCAGCCAGTACACAGTTGGGTCAAACCACTAAATTCTATTGTTGCAGCTGACCCCTGTAACAGGAAGAGAGATAAGTAATTTGTTAGGGCATGCTGCCCTTGAGCAAACTGATGTGATTTTACAAACTGGGGTTCAAACACAGGCATCCAAGCACACCATCATTACCACAGGACTGTGAGCTAAAGAATATCATAGTCCAGAGGTGGGGAACCTTTGGCCTCGAGGCCACATGTGATCCTCTAGGTCCTCAAAGGTAGCCCTTTGACTGAATCCAAACTTTACACAACAGATCCCTTTAATAAAAGGATTTGTTGTATAAAACTGAGACTCAATCAAAAGGCCATGCCCAAGGACCTAGAAGGCCACGTATGGCTTTGAGGCTGCAGGTTCCCCACAGTCCCTGAGGAATTAAAGTTTCATGATACCTGAAGGGCTACTCATAAAGGGCATTGCGAAGGTCTATTTTTGGGTTGTTTCAGTCATGACTGACTCTGATCCCATTTGGGGTTTTCTTGGCAGAGACACTGGAGTGGTTTGCCATTCCCTTCTCCAGCTAATTTTACAGATGAGGAAACTGAGGCAGACAGGCGGAAGTGACTTGCCCAGGGTCACGTAGAGTCTGAGGGTGTGTATAAACTCAGGTCTTCCTGATTCTAGGATCAGTGCCCTACCCACATTGCCCCCTAGCTGCCCTGTAGCATATAACTAATGAAGAATTCTTCAGGAGAAACCCTGGTAGTAGCAGACATTTCTCTAGCTGTTTAAGGTTTGCAAAGCATTTTGGGTACACCATCTCATTTGGCCCTTGCAGTTACTCTGTGATGCAGATGCTTTTATTGCCCCCATTTTGCAGATGAGACCGTGAAGGTTCAGAGATGCTACATGACTTGGCCAGGGTCACCCAGCAAGGGAGCTTTTGAGGCTGGTCTCCCAGCACAGTGCTCTATGCTGTTACCATGCCTTTATAGTGGAGGGCCAGAGGAAGAGGCAGGCAAGTCCTGGGCTGTGCCTTAGTTTCCCTGGTGTCCAAGGAGGGAAGAGCTCAGGCTGTGGAGGGTGCTCAGGTGGCCCAGAGTTTATGGAAGAACACGGACAGAAATAACACCCATGACCCCACGACAAGTCCTGGAGGACTGTGCCAGCCTGGATAGAATCTAATCTGGACATCTAGAGGGAAGGTGCAGATTAATAAGATCTCAGGGTCCGTGAAATGTGGTGCCTCCTGGGATCCGCAATCCCTCCTCTGTCCACTCATTCCTCATGATTCTGGCCTTTGCCCTCTCAGACCTTCTTCATGGGTGTCTGGCCATGGGAGGCCATGAGGGCCCTGGGTTGGAATTCTACCTCCAGCACTCACCAGCTATAAGGTCTCCGTTCCTTCACTTGCACAGTGGGGCTAATAGTAACTAGAGTATTAAGTGCCCAGGGCTGTGAGAATCAGACAGATTGGGGGCGTGTAAGCCACTCCTATAGGCTCCTGTGGGCCCTTGTTACTGTTAGGCCTGATGTTTGGCATATTGAAGTCATTCCCAGCTACTTATCTTAGGCTTCAGGGGTGGCAAAGCCCTTTTAAAGGAATCATCTCATTTGAGTACACAAGGACCTGCTGAAGCAAGTGTTACTGGGACTTCCATTTTATGGGTGTGGAAACTGCCTCTGATGGCTTCAGTGACTTGCTCAGGGCCAATAGCTCCTGTGGCAGGATTCAAACCCATATATTATGTCATGATGCTGCTAGGTATCTGCACATGGGAGAATTTCTGTGGCCTCCAAGTAGTGCCTGAGCACATTCCGTTACTCGATGATGAATGGGCTCTGTGGCCTTGATGGTCCCTTCTGGCCCTACGCTCATGACCCCATGACAAGTCCCCTAGTATCGCCTCTAGAGAGAAGCTGCTTTTGCATGTGTGGAGACAGGCACAGTATTACTATTATTATTAATTATTTTCAAAGAAGAATTTCAAAGGTTACTACAAACCTCCAGCCTCTAAGTTTTCCTGTATTGTCTTAGGCCTGAACCAATTCTGAAATGATGAAAACCAGATTTTTGAAGGCAAAAGGTCAACTGACTCTCCAAGGAAGCCCTGATGAGGGATGGGAAAGCAGAAAGATTATCATGGGATGGTTACTCAGCTTATGTTGAAATAGTCCTGATTGGTCCCATTTCTTTGTTCACAAAACTTTTCTGAGGTGCTCAGTTGACCTGACTGAAATGCTCTGCCAATGAGCTGTCCCAGAAGGAGAAACTTTGGGGGACTTGCCTTTTTTGCTGGGTGTGACAGTGCCTGACTTGCAAGGCCAGCTGCCAGGAGGTGGAGGCTGGGGGATTGTGGGAGTGTGAGGCTGGGAGCTTTGAGCTGTGAAGGGCTAAGTACATTGAGTGCACATGGTAAGTAATGTGCCCTCAGGTACTGGGAGGCGGGCAGACTGCACAAAGAGGGGCCAATCAGTCCAGGTCAGACACAGAGCAGGTCCAATCTCATGCCCCTTAGAGAGGGGGGCTGTGTGCACGAGAAGCCCCTGCTGTTCTAGCCAGGGTGAGGCTTGGACACCCAGTGTTTTAAGGACAAACAAACATCCAAAACTCCCATGAAAAAGTAAGTTGCTCGAGCTGGCCCAGCTCCACCCTCCTCCAAGCTTTTCCCCACCCTTGGAATCTTTGACCCTTCCTTGTCCCCCAACTCCTCCTCATCCTTACTCAGGCACCTCTGTGGTCCCTGTCCTTAGTTTCTCCCCCAGAACCCAGGTCATGGATGTTTTAGACCTGAGAGACAGCTGTTCTCTGCTAGCCTATTGGAGCAGAAAATGCTAGACATGGATTTTGGAGGTTATGGGTCTGCCTCTGATGTGCCTGTCTCCACACCAGTTGTCATTAAAAATGGGAAATTGGCTTCTCTGTAGAAGTGATATCAGGGGAATTGTCAGAGCATCATAGATGCGGGATGGAAGGGAGCCCAGTCTCCTCACTGTTCACAGGCACTACTCTAAGGCCCCAGAAATTCTCTGTGTGTCTGTCTAGAGCCATCGGGACATGGTACATGGAAGAGGGAAGGTTCAGATTCTGCCATAGACATTCACTAGCTATGTGACCCTGGGTACTCACTAATGCTCTGGGAGGCAGGTTCCACACCTGTAAATGGAAGGAAATAGTTGCTTCATGGTTCTTGGGAGCTCATATGAGACAATATGTGTAAGGGGTTTTGCAAACCTTGAAGCATTAGGTGAGTTGAATACCCATTAAAATGTGAGCTTCCTGAGGGCAAGGCCTGTCTTTTGCCTCTTGTTGTACCCTCAGTTCTTAGCACAGAGCCTGGGACGTGGTCATCTGGTCTTCTCAGTCATGTCCAACTCCTCCCGTCCTATTTGGGGTTTTCTTAGCAAAGACACTGGAGGGTTTTGCCCTTTCCTTCTCCAGATCATTTTACAGATGAGAATCTGAGACAAACAGGGTGAAGTGACTTGCCCAGGGTCACACAGCTAGTAAGTGTCCTAGGCTGGATTTGAACTCAGGTTTTCCTGACTCCTGGCTGGGCACTCTGTCCACTGAGCCACCTGGCTCTCCTTGGCATGTAGCGGGGCTTAATAAATGTTTCTTGATTGGCTAACTTCAGATCAGACTGTGTTCATTTCTTCTGCTGATAGTGTTACTAGACAGGTAACCATGAAGTATCCTCTGTAGTTGTTTGGTGGAGGGAACCATGTGACCGAATTTGCATAAGAGAACCCCAAAGTGAGAGACTCAACCCTTTGGGGCTCTCTCCCCAAATGTGGAAGAATGTGGGAGGCCAGCCAGGCTGGGCCCCACCTCCTATTCCCCTTCCCCAAGTAGTTCCTCCTCAGCCACTGGCCTCAGCATCCCCTCTCTCACTGTCCCAGACAGCAATAAAAAGGCTGACTCATTTTAGTCTATGTCAGGACAAAGGGAAAACAATCTCCCCCATGAAGCTTTATTCTGTATTTTAAGGATAGAAAACCGTGAAGTTCTCTGTGCTTAGAGGCCCCAGGTAGGGAAATGCCCAACATTTTGGACAGAGGCTTCCACTTTGGCCTTTTCAGGTACAGTTACTTCAAAGAGCTACATTCTCCATTCCCTTCTCCCCTGCACAGCCACAACACAGACATGCATCACAAAGGGGGGACGTGTTTACATAACACAATCCTCTTGGACCCCACTGGCTTTATGGTCTGTGCCCCGGAGGATAAGGCCACACTCAGCCAAAATGCAGTGGCTGCCAGCCTCAGCGACCCTTCCCTCCACCCCAAGACCTGATCTTGGGCCCAGACATTCCAGGCCTCTGCCCCTCTGGAGGCAAAAAGCTCAAGTTCAGCGCAGTCTTTTTCTTAGGGTCAGTCAGTCAGCCAACTAGCATTTATTAAGAACCTACTGTGTGCCAGCCACTGCAATAAGTGCTGAGGATACAAAGAAAGGTGAAAGACAGGTCCTGCCCTCAGGGGCTCCCAATCTAATGATGGAGGAAGCAACCTGCCCATCGTCAGCGTTCAGAACTTCTCAGTCCCTCCCTGTATGGAGAGGAAACCAGTCTGACCTTTGAGGACACAAGCCCTCTGAGTCTTTTTCTAAAATTTTATTTTGGAAGGGGAAGGCGGGACAATTGGGGTTAAGTGACTTGTCCAAGGTCACATGGCTAGTAAGTGTTAAATGTCTGAGGCCCGATTTGAACTCAAGTCCTCCTAACTCCAGTGCTGGGGCTCTATTCATGACACCACCTAGCTGCCCCAAGCCCTCTGAGTCTAACCAACTGCAGCCTCCCTGCTCACTGAGCACCCTCTCTCAGCAGGGAGCAGTATTGGGGCACCATCTGTGTTATGGGTCACCCCTATGGAAAGACAGTGATACGGGTTAGTTGGTGGCTGAGTTAGGGGAGCATTCGGAGCTGGTTAGATGACTGATCCCAGTTTAGTCAGGCTGTACCCATGCCAACCTAAGGTCTCCAGGGGAGTGTCTGTGGGCTGTATCCATGCCTGGTCCTGGATTGTTTACCAGATCAGCGACCTGGATCTAGTCATAGGCAGGTGGCAAACTTTTAAATATGAAAAGATGGTCAGAGAATATATTGAGTAAGTGGAGGAATGACCCCCAAAAGGTCTCTGTTGTTGAAAGAAGCCAGGACAATTTAAGCAATATTTAACCTAATAGGAACAAATGTGAAGCTCCAAACTTGAGTTTAGAATATCCTCTCTGAGGACAGGGGCTAGAGGAAGGTGCTGCTAGACAGCAGTGTCTCTGAAAAGCACCTGGGTCTTTTAGGGGTGATCTATATGCCAGCCCCTGAAGCTTATGCTAGCCAAGAATGCCTGGTGTCTGGCTCATAGTAATAAATGCTTGTCAGCTTGAATTGCCTTGAAACACCTGAAGAGAGCCTGCCTGAACTCTGGGCAGAACTCTTCTGAGTCTGGTCTTTCCTCATGGACCCCACAACTGAAGTAGGACATTGAGAAGCTGGGGCATGTCTGGAAGGAGAGGTGTGGGGAGAATGAGCCCCTGAGGCATACAGGAAGGGACTGAGAGGATTTAGTCTGGAGAAGAGCCTTGGATGGAAGATGCAATGACTCTGGTGTCGTTTTGCTAAAATGAAGGAGCCTCCAAGAAGCTCAGAAACCCCTCTGAATCACCCTGACAGAGTAAGACCAGCAGCAGCAGAGTCCCTTTCCGACTGGCAAGTGGTTTGGCCATCAATTAGCCACCAATCGTTCCCTCAGGTGTCTTTCTCCCATATCTCCTCCCCAACTTCCACCTGCTAGCACTAGTTCCTAGGTTCAGTCTTCTCCCTTTCTTCCCCAATGCCTGGTCCTGCTGGACCCAGATAAGAACTCTATTAAAATGTGCCAGATTTTGCTTTGCCATTCCATCCAGAGCTCTCCACAGGTGGGGAGGGCAACCCCATTCCACAAGGTGCCCAGTTCTACCCAGGCCCCTGAGAACCTGATCTGTCTTCATTGAGCTCCCTGACTTATTAGGTAAGTGTGTTCTTTCCACAAAACTGGCATGCTTCGCTGTCTTGTGGGTTTGTACTGGGCTTTGTATTTGCCCTAAATTCTGAGTCTTCCTAAACCTTTGGACACATTGGGAAAGAACAGAAAGACTTGTCCTGTGTGCAAGAGACTTATTCTTGGCCTTGGGAGAGAGGACTAGGAGGAGCCAAATGTAGAAGGTGCAAAGAGACAAATTTAGACTCGATTTAAGGAAAATCTTTTTGAGCTGTCCCAGAGTGGGAAGGGCTTTGCCTCAGGAGCTTTTCATCTTTCACTGGAGATATTTAAATGAGATCTGGATGGCCACTCAACAGTTGTGTCATAGAAGAGATTATTTTTCAGGCACAAGCAGGATGAGATGTCTTCTGAAGAACCCTTCCAACTTTGAGGTTTTTTGATTTGGTAATCCATCAGCAAGGCCTGTGTTCAAATCTTGCCTTTGACCTATGCAGCCCTGAGCAAGTCATAAAAAAATTCACAAGCGTTTATTAAGAGTTTACTAAGGGGCAGCTAGGTGGCGCAGTGAATAGAGCACCGGACCTGGAGTCAGGAGGACCTGAGTTCAAATCCGGCCTCAGACACTTAACACAAAAACTAGCCATGTAACCTTGGGCAAGTAACTTAACCCAGCACTACCAACTGCCCTCCAAAAAAAAAAAGCAAGAGTTTACTAAATGCCAGGCACTGTGGAGTAAAGACAAGAATGAAACAACCCCTGCCCTCAAGGGGTTTACATTCTGTGGGGGTATAGATAAATAAATACAGAATATTTGTAAAATGCAAAGAAAATGGAAGGGATCAGGGAAGGTCTCCTGGGGGAGGTGACACCTGATTTGATGGGCAAGTCTCTCAATCTCTGTGAAATGGGAACGATAATAGCATGATTTTTGTGAGGACCAAAAGATACTGATGTAGAGAAATGTGCAAATCTCAAAGGCCTGAAGAGATAGGAGTTTTTTTATATAAGTCTTTCCAGAGGCTGGTGAGCAGCACTGCCTGCCTTGGCACCATCCAAGCTGTTCTTCAGGAGATGTTCAGAACCTGATGGTTAACTTTCTAAAGGGGAGCTCTTCTGACCTTCATTTAGTCCTCAGATTGCTCTCTGATAATCACGGGACAGTTACTCAGCTGGGGCTGAAATATTTTAAAAGAATCACAAATTCCTGATTTTTCTCATTTTAAAGTAAAACATAAAGTCTTCAAGGAGGGAAGTCTGCATCTTCCAGAGAGCCTGCCTCCACGCAAGGCCTTCACATTAAAACTATTCCTTTACAACAGGGATTCTGATCATGGGTTCCCTTTGGCAGCCTTGAGAAGCTAGTGGACTCCCAGTCAGCAGTGGATTCGTTGCCTGCATTCATAATTGGAGGGGATGCTCAATCTCACTGAGAGGTTAAGTGAAAATAAATAGGTCATTTTTTCCCATCCAAGTTCATTGATCCCTTGAAATTTGCAATTGAATGGGAGAGACCCCAAGCAAACAATTTTCAGCTTCCTCATCTGTAAAATGGGAATCTGAGGCAGCAGAGGGAATTTTCAATCCAAGAGTTTCCCAACATGATGAAATCACAGGACAAAAATGGGCAAAAATAAAATGCTTCTCAATCTTTATTAAGAAGGTTGTTGTGGGGCTTTCATGGGATACCCTTTGTAAAGCCCTTTGCATGTCTCTGAGTGCCAGTGCGAATGCCGGTTTTCATTATTGTAGAACCTGCTTGGCATAGTGGATAAAAACTGCCCGTGGAGGTATGTAAAAAGGCCTGGGTTCAAGGTCTGCCTCTGGTACCCAAAACAAGTCAACCACCCAGGCAACTCTCTGCCCAGAAGATGTTGAGCTGCGTTGACAGAGATGCCCCCTCCCCACTCACTCCCAGTCCAATGGAAACCAAGGCTCTCTCCCTTCCTTGGCCCAGAGTAGCAGATTGCAGTCTCAAAGATGAAGCTCATCTTTGCACAGTAAAGGTTCCTGGAGAATCATTTAATTTTCAGAATTTAGACAGAAGTGATATTGCACAGAGCTAGCCCTGAAAGATATTTTTTCCAGGCAGGCTAAGAAATTAGATCCCGGGTCTGGAATAAGTAATACTTTTTAGGGTCTTCATGCTCCCCAACACCTGATACATCACATTCTCATATAAAGACTGCTGCTTCTCGTCCTTTCGTTCTCCAAGAGGACCAAGGTATCAGGAAGGTGATGCCATGACTTGCAAGAGAATTTAAGTGAGGCAGGGCTGTTTGAGGTCACCAGCCTCATTGTCTCCTCTGGAGCTGTCTGGGTCCAGTGGCCACATAAAAATCAGGACAATTGGAGATAGCCTTGGATTCAGTGGGAGAAGGTCTTTCCCAAGTCTCAGTTTGACTGAGGCAATGCCCACTCAGGTTAAGGTTAGGTAAGAAATTAGATGAGGAATGACCTTTTTTTTACCTAGTCAAAAAAAAATCAGTCTGAGAGGGGAAGAACCTCAGGGTTTCTGGTCAAAACAGAAACAATGGCTATTCACATTTGCTCTGAACCATCAAGCCCAAACAGTGACCACTTAGGGGCTTGAACCTGTTGTTGGGCAGTCAATGAGAGTCAGAGTGAATGAAGTTTAAGGCTTTGTCCTTAAGAAAGGAATTTAGCCTGTAAACCTCAAGATTTCTTGGGAGGTTTCAGTGATCAGAATTTATATTTTTGGGCAGAGCCCCCATAGGATAGAGTATGATTCCCTATGTGGATAGAGGGAGAGGAAGAAGGAGAGGAGAACAAAGGAGAGGGGAGAAGAGTGAGGCTGCCAGGGGCACTGATCCTGCTATCAGGAAGGCCTGAGTTCAGATCTGGCCTCAGCTGCTTAGCTGTGTTACCCTGGGCAAGTCATTTCACCTCTCTGCCCCAGTTTCCTTCACTTTAAAAATGGAGATAACATGTACTTATCCCTTAGGGTTGTTATGGAGATCAAATGAGATGAATTGTAAAATGCTTGGTGCAGTGCCTGAGTAGCAAGCACTTAATAAAGGCTTACTTCCTTCTGTCCTCTTTGGCAGTGGGGGAAAAGACAGGTCCTGGCTTGCTGGACTTTCCTCTGTGTCTAAAGACCTTTGAGCCCTGAAGGCACACATCATTTTCTCTGCTTAGTAAGGTGCCATGTATGAACTTTTGGAACAATGGCATCCTCTACTGACCACTCTCCTTCAGTGGCCTTTGTAGCCAGCTAATTGATGAGCAGGGACAGCCAGCCCTTGTGGACGGCACAGAAAAATGATCGTTTCCTTCTTCCCCTTCAGATCACATGTTCCTTTGTTACAAAGAGGCATCCAAGAGAGGAACCTCATCTCTGCCAACATTCAGCAAATTCTTCAGATTTTTCCATAGTCTTTTAAAGTGTGAATCACTGGGTGGCAGAGTTGGCCATTGTCTGGTTGACCTCCTCACCCCATCAAAGTCATTTGTCCCATCTCAGCCTCAGCCATGCAGCCTGGGTTTGAAGACCTCCTGGGCTGGGGAAATCACTACCTCCCATGGTGCTTTAAATAAAGGCCATTTCCATCAGATGCCATTTAAAGCATGGGCATTTCCATAAAATAATAATACGAGAACGGTGTGCTTTGAGCTCAGTCGGCATTTCATCAATGGGCATGACTTTGAGTAAAATGTCTTGCTGAATGGAAGCTGCTGAAGTTGATGATTCTAAATGAGAAAGCCTTGTGTAAAGAAAACTTGGACTCAGATGTTGGATTTCAGATATATCAAACATGTCTTTCTTTCAGTAGAGAAACAAATATTTGGATATTGTCTATTTGGGTACAGAGGCACAAACTGGGGAAGAGAGAAGGGAGGGCCAACCTATACTCCTTGCATGAGAGGATTGTGCCAATCACTGCCCCTTCATTCAAGGGCTGGCAGTTATAAGGAACACCTGACTGGGTATGCCCCAAGTAAGTAATTTAGACCCTCAGGCACTAAGGAGGTGAGCAAAGCCCCTCTACCTAATTCTCCCCAGGAACTGGACCCTTCCAATGGGAAAGAGAAAACTTTGGCTAGAAGCAAAAGTCCATTGTTTCTTTGTTTGATTTTTCTTGGCTGGTGTTGACCTCTCTGTTGGCAAGGCTGTGATTTTCATTCAAGGGAAAACTTTGGCAATTTTTCCTGAAAGATACTAATCCCCCCCCTTGGTTATTACCTTCTTTGAGGATAGCACTAGAGCTCTGAAACATTTGCATTGAGAATCAAAAGGCTCCCTGTTTCTTGATTAGGGAGAGGGCTCTGGGTAATAATGTCCCTGCCAACTGATTAATGTTTCCCTGCCTTCCTCCTAACCCTGCTGTGGATTGAGGGCTTTCTCTTGTCCTTGCATCTTGGTTGGTGTTTTGGCTGCTGGTTGGCTGAGCTCCATCTACTTGTTCAGGCTGATGGTCTCCCTGCAACCAGCCTCTTCCCCCAATGCCAAACTAACCATTCTAAAGAACAAACTGGACCATCTTACCCCAACCTGCTCAGAATCTTCAGAAATCATTGCCTTTGGGCTAAAGTACATTTTTAGCCTGGCTTCTTTTAGAGCTCTCTCCAACAATCTGACTTCCATTCACTTTTTATCTCAGCACCCTTCAAGCGCTCTCCATTACACCCTTGCCTGTTAGATATTCCCCATTCATTTCTATCCTCCACATGCGAAGGATCTCCCTTATGTGAATGCACTCTCCCTTTACCTCTGGGTTACAGAATCCTTGGCTTCCTTCAGAGGAAGCCTGCCTTATTGTGAACACTTTCTCCCTTTGGAAAGTGTTTTGTATTAGTTTGTATTGTTAACCTGAAAAGTTTGGTTAAAGGAGACAAAAAATAGTGAAATACAGTTATTTCATTTTATTCCCTTGAAACTAGAGAACTTGTACATACAAGGAACCAGACCAAGTCTGACGACTGAACAAAGGAATGAAAAAGCTTAAATACATCTTAGAACCATCATCCCAATGCAGGGTGGATGTGTCGCACAAACTTATGATCTCTATAAATGTTTAATCCTTGTATGAGAAAGGAATTTTCTTCATTGAATAGATGGTAAATACAATAAAATAAGAGAGCTGACAAAGTGTCCATTGAAATTATGACTCAGGATATCTGTGTTTTCTTTACCATTAACATTCCATAACATATTCTATGTCCAAAAATATTAAAATAAGAAAAAGTCCCATTACTCAAGTTAATGCCTCGAGTTATGGTCTCCTCCTTAATGACCATAAAGTTAACCTTGTCTACCTTTGTTGACATAGGAAGAGGTATTCTCTGAGCTCACTCAGAGAGCAAAGACAAAGCAGGGTCCATTTGGAATTTATGATCTCAAGATGTCTCTGTTTTCCTCCTGTATGGAGGATGTCCCAAGATAGGGGGAAATTGCACTTCCAGCCCTATCTGGTCTCTGGAGTAGCTGACACAGGAAAAGGCATTTTTAAAGCAAAGCAAGGCAGGCAGTATGATTAATTCAGACTTTTGTAAAAAAATATGATATTTAATGATTATCAGTATAGACTTTATATATTCTTATTCATGATGGTGTTGTGTCCTTCTGAGAAGATGTAAGCTCCTTGAGGACAAGGGCCATCTTGTGTTGGTCTGTGTGTCCACAGTGCCTAGCACAGTGCTTTCCCTAGCACAGGAAGGAGCATAATAAATGTTTATGTACTTAACTGTATGGTGGGATGACTGGATTATGCTTTATTTCTTTGATTCCTTTCCTTTCAAATGAAAAGCAAACTAGGGATCAGTTCACATCACCTAGAAATCCAGCCTTTTGGTGTGTATGACAAGTATTGCACCCACCAGTGTCTATCGGCTTGGATCAAGGGGAGACAGATTTAGGTCCTGAGTTGAAGGTAATAGCTGTGAAAGTCTGATAAGGCCCTTTCAGACATTGCTGCTTCACATGTGTGCATAAATACATGCACATACACACGTATATACACACATGCACACACATACACACATACATATATGTATACATACATACATACATATATACACATATATATGAAATGCGCTTTGGTGTAGAAAGGGCAGGAAATGGAGTCAGAAAGACCCAGGTTTGAAACCTGCTTTAGATACTGACTAGCTGTGTGACCTTGGGAAAGTCACTTAATCTTTTTCTTCCTCAGTTTCCTCAGTTGTAAAGTAGGAATAATAATAGCACCTACTTCACAGGGCTGTTGTATAGACCAAATAAGACTATCTGTATTTGTATGTGTATATATATATATATATATATATGAATCTCTATAGCTTTGAAAATTTTCAGGTAATGTATAAATGTATTATATATATAAACACATATATACATGCATACACACAAATCACAAGGAATGTGTGCACATATACATAAAATGCATATATACACACGAATCCATTTGCATTTCTGGCCATGGTCATGTAAACATGCTATACACATATGTCCACATATGCCATCAGTGTTGGACTGGCTTCCTTTTCTGAGTTTCAGGCTGTGGGAGAATGTTGACCTTTGCTCTGAGGTTTTTTGAAATCCATTTCCCCAAAGTTTAGGTGTCTGTGGAGACAGCCTCATGACTTAGGGTAGACAGTGTCACCTGGGTCTGCACTGGGTCAGTGCTGTGGTCAGCAGAAGCCTCTTTGAGGGACTGGAAGGATTCTTTGCTTGAACAGACTAGTGCCTAGCTCAGTATCTTACACATTCTACCTAATAAATGCTTGGTGATAGACCCAAAGCATCTGTCACACAAAAGGGACTCCAACTCTGACTGAGCTTGGAGCGAGTGGGAAGTGTTGTGTGCTTTGGATGGACTATCCTAGCAGGACAAGGCAGAATTTATGGAAGGGAAAAAATGGGCAGTGTCCCACATCAGCAGAGGAAAGACACAAGCTGCATCCCAGAGCAGAGATAGGGCTCAGAGTCAGAACCGAGGAGGAGTAGCTGAACTGTGCCCTGGCTGAGCTTCTCAGGCTCACCCCCTTGGGCTCACCCCCTCAAGCAGTCCCTGTAGCTTAGTGCTCAGGACCTTGAAGGAACACGGCTGGTCAGAGGTAGGACCTGAAGGCCAGTGGTCCATGCCTTGTCTATTAGTGCCTACAGCATGACTGAGTTAGTTCCTTCTTGGTGATTAAGATCAGGAGTTCCTCTCTTGGCTTCCACTGAGGCAGACTGTCTGTTTCACCTTGGGAAAGTCCCTTGGGCCCCCTGGAATAGCTCTGAGTGTGCCAGGGTGCCTGGTCTGAGTGTGCCAGGGTGCCTGGGCTGTGACCTCTTCTCCCTTTGCCCCTGTGTCCTGTTTTCTCCTTTTTAAAATGAGGCTGTTGCATTTGATGGTCTCTGAGGTCTTTTCCATTTCTCTTCCTATCATCCCATTACCTTCCAAGTGGTGAAATGTCAGGAATCTGCCAGCTCTCTTTTTGCTTCTGTCTCGTTCACCTCTGGCTGACATCTGCATGGAGGAGATCCCCTTCATTTCCATATCTTGTGTCTGTAACAGCTTCATGCTGCCTATTAGGAAAGCATCACTCACAGCCTCTTTGGTAGAGCATTCATCACTTGTTGAGGGTTTTTGGTATTGATCTCACCCTCACAAAATGTTTAATGTGCAAAATCACGGGCCGAAGTTAATGGGATATAAGACCTTCCCTGCCTATTAACAGGCCTCACATTGAGCCCTGAAAAAGAGCCAATTAGGCTCTGGGTTACAGGCATTCCCACACCTTGCCAATTAAGTGCTTATTTCTAAGAGGTGTGGGCAGAGAGAGACCCTAACTGAGGGAGACCCTGGCTGAGGGAGACCCTGGCTGAGGGAGAAAGCAGACTTGCCTAGGGGAACTTGCTTGTGGGGGAGGCTTGATAGATAACCCCTGCGTTACTGATGTTGCTCCCTGGATTGGTGATGAGTACCTTACTAAAGCTTGCTTTTTGATATCCTAACAGTAAAATCCCAAATAAAAACCTTGTTTTTGTCTTTGAGGAGGGTTTATTATATTTTGCAAACAAATCCTGGGAATACATATTCACAGCAGCTGCTATGGGTATGGCATTGGTGTCACAGCCTGCTAAATCCTGCATCACCATTTCCACCCCCCCCCCCCCCCCGTCCCATCCCATCTCTTCAATCCAAAGTTACTGTACTTAGGTTGGGTCTCTTTAACTGGAACGATGAGGTGGAAGTTAGAAAACAGTGAAAGAATGAAGACTACATTCTTCACAGAATGAAATCTTGGCTATTGCAGCCAGTTATGACTGAGGCAAGAAAAGCTGGGATTGGGAAATCTTCCTTGGCTGACTCAGAAGAGGCCCATGAAATGCCACATCCACAGTGCCTTGGGGCATATATTTGAGTTGCCCTCCTCCCAATCCAGCAGTGTGTATGTTGTGGGGCCTGCCATTGGCTGTACTTCTACCAGAGTGTCCTTGTGGGGAGGATTAAGGAAACCTACCATCTGTCAAGCCTGAGAGACTCGTAGTGTTGACATTTTAATGAAATGCATTCAATAGACTTGGGGAATGGGGCTTGGAAAGGATGTAAAGGAAGCCCAGCCCAGCTCACTCACTTGATCAATCAGGAAACTGAGGCCCAGAGGTTACTGGGAGCTAGTCAGTGGCAGATCCAGGGACATTACCCAGAAAAGTGTGACTTTAAACAATTCAGTAAATGTTTTATTATTGCTCATTTTACTATCTTAAAGTCACTTCTCAATGCCCTCCTTCTTCTACCACCCTTTTCCCCAACACTTCATGGAAACCCAGTAGCACAGCTAAGCTCAAGCCAGCAGGAGGTGGGTGCACTTAGGACTAGCTTAAGTGCCAGCTTTGGGATGCACTGTCCTCTCTGCTATGGATTCTTCACTGGTTTTAGAACTTCGGTGACAATGCTGGGTTTATGGATTCTCATGATTCAAATTCCCATTTTGGAGTGGATGTGTACATTGTTGACTTCTCAGCAATAGGAAGTATTCTGGGTAATCAGATACTGTGATGCTTAGCCTGAAACAAAAGTTAAACAAGAGCAAAACCCTTTAGCCAAATAATTAGGGAAGCTTATGGGGTCCAGGAATGCCTTTAGTGTTGTTTTTTTAGGTTCAGGTTTAGGATTTTTGGTTCCATTCTCTCTCCTTCTCTCCCCCATTATTCTGTGTACTTTATGCTCTCCCATTCTCCCTCCCAATCACTTCCTCTGTTTGGTTTTAGACACCACTGTCTACCCGTAAGTGTCTGTAACTAAAATATCATTGAAAAGAGGAATGACCTTGCTTGTCAGTAGCTATGATTGCCATTGCTATGGCTGCCATTGCAGTTGGTGACTTGGCTTCTCACCCTCTGATCCCAATCTATCATCTTCACTCTAAACAAATTCAATATGACTGATGGTCAGCTTGACCTGGCTTATGGTTTGTGAGAGAGTTTTTCCTACAATGATGGTAGATATATACTTCTTAAGGACTAAGGATGTGCAGAAATCTTAGGAACTGTGGATCCAGGATAACTGTTCTTTTTGTTTTTTTCAGTTTACAACATTCATTTCCACAGGATTTTGAGTTACAAATTTTCTCCCTGTCTTTCCCCTACCCACCACTCCAAGACAGCAATCCCACTGAATACCCCCTCCCCTAATCTACTCTCTCCTATATCCCCCCCCCACCCTCCCCCTGTCTCCCCCTCTGACTTTCCAGTAGGGCAAGATAGATCTCCATACCCCAGTGCATGTATATCTTATTTCCCAGTTGTATGTAAAAAATAATAATTTTAAAAAAACATTTGATTTTTAAAACTTTGAAGTCCAGATTCTTTTCCTTCTTCCTTCATCACCCACTCTTACTGATAATTGATAAGCAATTCAATATAGGCTGTACATGTGTAGTTACACAAAACATTTCGATTGTAGATATATTGTGAAAGATTGACTATATTTACCTCCATCCTATTCTGCCCCCCCACTTATTCTATTTTCTACTTTGACCTTGTCCCTTTTCAAAAGTGTGTGCTTCTAACCACCCTTGCCCCATCTGCCCTCCCTTCTGTCATCCCCCCTCTTATCCCCTTCCCCCTACTTTCCTGCAGGGTAAGATAACCAATTTTGTGTTTATGTTATTCCCTCCTTAAACCAAATTCAATAAGAGTAAGGCTGACCCATTCCCTTTTGCCTTCCTGTTCTTCCCCTCCATTGTAACAGTTTTCTCTTGCCTCTTTTATATGAGAGAATTTACCCTATTCTGTCTCTCCCTATCTCCTCTCATTATATTCCTCTCTCACCTCTTAATTTTATTTTTTAGATGTCATCCCTTCATATTCAACTGATCCTGTGCCCTCTGTATATGTATATATGTACACACATATATACACACTCACGTATGTATTTATGTGCACATATACCCTCCTATATAGACATATGTATGTGCATGTATGTATATACATACATATATATGTGTGTATATATGTATATATGTACACACACACACACACACACACACATATATATATATATATATATTATACCCTTTATCTATTCCCATACTGAGAAAAGTTTCATAAGTTACAATTATCATTTTTCCATGTAGGAATGTAAATAGTTTAATAAGTTCTTTATGATTTCTTTTCCCTGTTTAACTTCTCATGTTTCTCTTGCTTCTTGTATTTGAATATCAAATTTTCTATTCAACTCTGTTTTTTTCATCAAGACTGCTTGAAAGTCCACTATTCATTGATGACCACATTTTCCTTTGAAGCATTATACTAAAATTTGCTGTGTAGGTGATTCTTGGTTTTAAACTTAGCTCCTTTGACCTCTGGAATATCATATTCCAAGCCCTTCAATCCCTTAATGTAGAAGCTGCTGGATCTTCTGTTATCCTGATTATGTTTCCACAATATTCAAATTGTTTCTTCTTGGCTGCTTGTGATATTTTCTCCTTGACCTGAAAACTCTTGAATTTGGCTATGATATTCCTAGGAGTTTTCTTTTTGGGATCTTTTTCAAGAGGTGGTTGGTGAATTCTTTCAGTTTCTATTTTGCCCTCTGGTACTAAAATATCAGGGCAATTTTCTTTGAGAATTTCTTGAAAGATGAGTTCTAGGTTCTTTTTTTGATCACGGCTTTCAGGTAGCCCAATAATTTTAAAATTATTTCTCCTGGATCTATTTTCCAGGTCAGTGGTTTTTCCAATGAGATATTTCACATTGCCTTCTATTTTTTCATTTGTTTGGATCTGTTTAATATTATCTTGATTTCTTATAAAGTCATTAGCTTCCAATTGTTCTAGTCTAATTTTGAAGGAGTTATTCTCTTCACTCAGCTTTTGAAATTCCTTTTCCATCTGGCAAGTTTGACTTTTTAAGGCATTCTTCTCCTCATTGGCTTTTTGGGCTCATTTGTCATTCGAGTTAGTCTATTTTTTTAAGGTGTTATCTTCTTCAGTCAGGTTGTTGACTCTCTTTTCATGATTTTCTTGCATCATTCTCATATCTCTTCCCAATTTTTCCTCCACTTCTCTTACTTGATTTTCAAAACCCTTCTTGAGCTCCTCCATGACCTGTAACCAGTCATATTTTTCTTGGAGGCTTTTGACATGCAGGAATTCTGACTTTGCTGTCTTCTTCCCATTCCATGCTTAGATTCTTCTTGTCCCCCCAAAAAGGAATTTAAGGTTTGACTGCTGTGCTTGCTTTGCTTCCTCTGTTTGCTCATGTGGCCAGTCAATTACCTTGACTTTTGAGCTCTTTGCCACAGTAGAACTCTGCTTCCAGATGGGAGATCTTTGTCCCAATTTGCTGGGGTTTTTGCAGCTGCCAGAACTATTAGGGAGGTGCCCTCTCTACAGCTCCCACAATCTCTGGCTCACTGGTCACACACTCCAGGATCACCATGCAAGACCGTCATCCAGATTCAAGCAGGTTAAAGCAAGATTACCCTTTGAATGGTTGCTTGGTTCCCCTATGATATGTAGGTCAGAAGCTCTGGAAGCATCCATGTGGCAGCAGCTGCAGCTGTGGTAGCTCTGCTACTTCTCATCAGGGGGAGGGGCTGGACCACATGGTCTTCCATCCCCACCCTGTTCCAACAGAGTTCCACACTGATCTTTTCCTTTGTCTTTGGAGTTTATGGGTTAAGGAGTCTGGAAACCACCAGAGCTGCTGGTGATTCACTCTCCTGAAGTCTGCTCATGCTGCTGGTCCGGCTGCCCTAGGGCCAAAACTATGTGGCTCATGGGGCTGTGCTTTGCTCTCAGCATGCCTCAATGGACCCTTCCTGGGCCTGCTGGGCTGCCTTCAGTGGGATATTTGTTTCGCTCTGTCACTTTGTAGGTTCTGTAGCTCTAAAAATTTGTTTAGAGTCATATTTTGTAGGTTTTTGAGGTGGTTGTGGGGGGAGCTCAAGGAATTGTCCTGCTTCTACACTGCCATCTTAGCTCCACCCCCACATTACTGTTCTTAAGAGTAAGGAGACAGGATAATGGCCCTCAGCCAAATAGAGGAACATATCTTCTGTTGGTTCTATTGGTGACCACTGTTTGGACTTAAGGGGTTTCCAAGAATAACTGGATGAACTAATTGGTACAAAGACTGAGAAATCATTTTTATTTGGTACATTTAAGGGAAGGCCAAGTTGCTGAACTGGCCAAGTTGCTGAACTGAAGGGAGCACAAATGGGAGGAGGGCAACTAGGGAAGGTACGAGTATAGGGATAGGTCTGATCTGGGTCTGACTTCACTTCCCACTGCTCTTCACCTTCCCACTGGGGAAAGGTGCAGCAAGGCTTCCTCCAGGGGCAGGGGTTCCTTGGTTTCTGTGGGAACTGCCCTGTTGGTGGGCCACCTCCTGGTGCAAGAGCCAATTGACTCGGGTGCTAACTTGAGTCTCTGTTTTGACACCACCAGAGAAACTGCATTCAAGGGCTGTTTCCAGCTCATGTTGGTCCCATATCTTGGAGCTGGTCATTGCATTTTGAGAGAGGTGGTTAGTGAGCAGTGCCTGAAAGGTGTGTACAACTGTGCATACAACAGTATCATGGACACCACTGTGGCAGTGAAGAGGTGCAGGATTTGGGATGTTCTCTGACTGCTAGTGATTATCTCAGATCTGGTGGAGTCAGTTCTGCCCTCAATCCTTCTGTCTGTTTGCTGCAACAAAGTGACAACCCTGCTTGAGGAACCCATTTTGGAGCATCCCTTTCCCTCACCTTGGGGCTCCACCAAGGAAATGATCGCAAAGGTTTTCCTTTCCCTGGTGACTGCTGTATGTAACAGGGACTCTCTTCTGGAAGTTTAAAACACAGTTGTTCTAACCTTGATTAAGAAGGGATTAATTTCTGTAAGCCAGTCCTGCCTCAGAGAGACACAGCACTCACCTGCATAGTGGAAGCCCTGTCACTCCTTGAGCGGCTCTGCAGACAACCACGTGAACACCTCTGAACTTGTCCAGGAATCAGTCAGTGTCCAGATGAAGCTGTGAAGTCAGTGAGAAAGTCATCAGAATCAGCCAAACTTTAATACCCACAATGTGCACTCTTCAAAAATGAGTCTGTCTCTTGATGAGAGGCAGAGGCATCCACATGTGAAGATGGCACCCACAATTTGGTGTAGGACACAGTGTAGACCTCCTGAGGGACTCAGTTCCAGTTAAATTTTCCCAGTGACAAGACTAAGCCCAGAAAGAGGGGGAGACACTGGGGAGGGCTTAGATATGATCAGGGTCAAGATTTTGTGGAAGAGATGAGTCTGGGGCAGGAAAGGGAGCTGGCTTGGATGGAATACAGAAGGGATCCACCTATGTGTGTCTGGGTTTATGGGGTTCAATAAGCAACTTGTCTGTGACTGGAAAAGTGAAAGACCCAGGGAGAGAAGTGAGATGAAGGCAGTCACATGGGGAAGGGTGAAAATGTGTGGGAGGGCAGGACAGCAAGGATAGTGAACCCAGGGCTTCTTATGCCATCCCTCTTTCTTAAAGGCAATGTGCTTTAGTGGACAGTGCATTGTACCTGGAGACCAGAAGAAACTGGCTTCAAACATCCTGCCAACACTTAATTGCTGTGTGTCTATGGACAGTTCTTTGAGCCTGTTTCTGCCTCTGTAAAACAGATGATCTAATATCTGGAGTATTTTTTTTTTGTGAAGTAATGGGGTTAAGTGACTTACCCAGGGTCACACAACTAGGAAGTGTCAAGTGTCTGATGCAGCATTTGAACTGAGGTCCTCCTGACTTCAGGGTCAGTGCTTTATCCACTGTACCCCCTAGCTGTCCCTCCCCCTTTTAAAAACTACATTTCTATTTACAAATATGAAGATTACAAATGTGTTATAAATATACGCGAAATGCTAAAATATCTTTACAATTTTCTTCATTAGGTTTTGTAAAAATCATATATTCATGATTTTTTTTTGGAGGGCAATTGGGGTTAAGTGACTTTGCCTGAGAGGTCACATGGCTAATTTTTTTGGGTAGAGTGTCTGAGGCCAGATTTGAACTCAGGTCCTTCTGACTCCAAGGCTGGTGCTCTGTTGACTATGCCACTTAGCCACCCCTTATATTTATGATTAAAACTCTGTGAGTATGACTATCAATAAATATAGATTTAGGGTTGGAGTCAGAGGCTCATATGTGTAGGGTTAGGTTTGGTGTCAAAGGCACATTTAGGGTTAGGGTTAAATTAGCCAAATCCTTTGAAAATGAATGATATTGTCAGTTATCAAAAGAGAAAAATATTTGGTAAATTGTATGATTCTCCTTATACTGTGACTAAAAACCACAATGAGAAAATTCTAGTTAAGGCTCTGGACTTGAGAAATTGTGGAAGATAAAGGGTTGTTCATTCTCTTGGCAGTTAATGTATCAATGATTATATATTTGTTTTATTAAGCTCTTTAAATATCAAATAGTTCAGTACTCCCTACAAGGAAATTACAAATTATTTGTCAAGTTATTAACCTGATACAAATGCCTGAACTAAAATAACCACAAATTTATGATAACAGTCCACAGTCAATTGGTATTTGAAGATTAAAAGCTTTATGAAATATAAAAATATACGCATAGCATAGGAAAATATTGGCATCTTTTATTTACAAGAAGGTTGTCTGAATAAAGATAAATACACTTTGAAAGTCTTACACAAAAGTATTGATCCATTAAGTCCCCCAAATCCAAATGAAGTGGAATGGGAATAGCCCTATTAATGCCGTTTTCTCATCTGGACATGAATGTATAAAGTCAAATTTATATCTATTGCTCATAACTGAGGATTCCTTTTCAGTAGATTAAACAAGTGGATTGTTAAGCTATTTTAATAAAAAGATATAATTCATGGAAGCCTAATAGTTTATCTCAACCATGAAGTTCCACGAAAGTAAATATGACAACAAAAAAATGATGGTAGCTGCAAAGATGGAGCATTGGCACCATCATTGAGCACTGATGGCCATCATACCCCAAGTCAAGCAAAACAAGTTTTTCGTCTTAGTGTAGATGAAATGGTGAATTAAGAAATATACAATGTGTATATATAGCTATATCTATATATATATCTATATGTAAATGAGCACAGTTAGCGATTACAGCCATTCTATTTGCTTAATGCATGACTGGTCAAAGAAATTAAGTTATTTCCTATTCTACATAAATTCCAGCTAAACTTAATGCCTTTGGCTTCTTGTGGGGGGGCAGATTCCTTGAGTCAGGATTAATTTTTCGGCGTGTTTTTCCTCAGGTGAATTTGGTCTGTATTCTCTCTGACATCTCCTCAAGGAGAGCTTACTGACCTTTTCTCTAGATGAGCTCGAATGGAAGACGCTTCTTCTGATGAACTCTGCTTACTCCCCAGGGAAGATGTAGATGACCCAGGAGAATGGATTTTGTTGGACATATAGGGGGTTTTCAACAACACAACAAGATAGTTTGTGTGATTAAAAGCAGGGGTAGAAAAAATCCTAATTAACCCATTGTCATTTCACACCAGTCTGGTTAAAAAAAACTCACAACAATAAAACCTCAAATAACTTTAGGAATTAACTTGAACATTTCCTGACTTTTGTTGTAGCTTATTCAGGAAGACCGTAGTTCAGGTTCTGCTACAAATTTTCACCAGATGTGTAACCCTGGTCAAGTCAGTTCATCTTTGTTCTCTTTGGTTTTGTGCTCGGTAAAATTAGGAACGGAATATCTCTAACATTCTGATGCCACAGCACCATGGGATGAGATACAGTTCTTTGTTGTCCTTAAAGGCCGTAGAAACACCAGTGAACTTTGTCATCCCTTTCATAGTTGTAGTCAGGGCAATTCATACAGACCTGGTCTTGGAACAAGCTGCTAACCCACCCCCCCTCCCCCCCATTGCTATTTCATGTGTATGTGTGTGTGGGGATGGTCCACACTTGGGCTGCAGAAGTGGAATGTTTGGCAGGTACATAAGAGGAGGTAGTTTTTGTGGTTGTTTTGGTTAAAGCATGGAGTGAAAGTGTTGGGGTGTCGGCCATCTTCTGTAGCCTCAATGAAGACAGCTACAGGCAATTCTAATGCAGCCAGCATGAAGGGATGGGTAGGATTTTCTTCTGTTAGTTATTACTCATTATTAATCATCTCATTAGTCTCATTTCTGATGAGTTTCCTGCAGTTCTAGAACAAGTTGTCTTGCTTTTTATGCCATTATATTTAGTGTTTTAGGGGCTATTGCTTAGGTAGATAAAATCCCTTTTTATCTAGTCTTGGCCATGCCTGTGCTGTCAGCTTCTTTTCCTTACTCTATGCTCTCCAGAGTCCCACCTCTGTTCTTGTCCGGAAGAAGTGGGGCCAGGGAGGTGAGGCTGAAGCCACTAGGCATCTCCCTCATCCACCATAGTCTGTCAGGTTCCTTCTGGAGAATATGAAGCGATGCCAACCTGCTTCTCTTGCCTTCCCTCCAAAGTCCTCATCAGGTCCAGAACTCTTCTGTGGGAGTGGGGAAAGCATCATCTTTGCTCTCAGTAGCCCTCTCTCCTGCTTTCTCATTGCAGCCATTATTAGGGCAAGAGCAGCTGAGGAATTCTGTTCCAGGGGCAGAATGTGGTCCTGATCCTCAGAAGCTGGCTCTTCACAGCTGGTGATGCTCTTATAGACACATCTCAAATGGGCCTCCTTCAGAAATGCTACCTTTTACAGTGCACACTATTGTTTGGCATGCTTGGGGGATGGGCTGTTCTGGTTCAGAAGAAAGTATTGTCACCTTGGGCACTCCCTCTAACAATGGGGATTGTAGCCCTTCTGTGGATCCTTTTTCATCCTACACTGTTCTTGCCCACATTCCCCCAAATCCTCTGTTGAGTGAAGACCTACTCACCTTGTTGGAGGGCTGTTCTTTGTTCTGTCAGTTTATCACAGGATTGTAGATGTAGAGAAGGAAAGGCTCTAAGGTGTCATGCAGTCCAGTGTCTTCCCTTTTTGCAGTTGAGAACCTGCCAGTGCCTTGCAGAGTGACAGAGCTGGTTTTGAATCTGCGCTCTCTGATTTTCCTTGGTGGTCTTTCTACTTTATGGGTGCCATGCTTCTATGACATGGGCGCCCATGTGTGGAGATACAAATACTGATGAGAATAATGACATGGGCTGGCAGTGGAGCTGCCAGTAGTAACATCTACTTGATGCTTCAGGCTTGGCCAGGGCCTTTGGATCATCCTTCTGAATGTCAATTGTTTTTATATTGATAACTGAGAATAGGATCAGTGAGAGGAATATTATGGGTGGCTGACACAATGCCATTAGCAGGGAGTTGCTTGGCTGTGGATAATGGGATACTACAGTTTTTCAAGAGTTGGAGTTGAGGCTTACCAAGAAAGACATGGAGATGCATAAGATAAAAAAGCAGGCTGCAACATATCACAAATGAAGAACTGGGCAAGAGAAATGGTATAAAGAATGTCACTGGAGAAACAGATGATTGGAAAGAAGACGGTTCAAACCCTAGCAAGAGTGAGGGATAATCTATGGACAAGCCATACCCTCCACTAATATCCATAAAACAAAAATAAAATAATAATAGAAAAATAGCTATATCTGGCATTTCCACATGATTTTAACATTTTCAAAGTCTGTTACATGCTACCGCATCTGATAATAATGTTCTGAAATAAGTGCTAGTAATACTCCCATCCTACAGATGAGGAAACTGAGACTGAGAGAGGTTGAGTGACTTGCCCATGGTCACACAGCTAGGAAGTGTGTGAGGGTTAGGGTTTGAACTCAAGTCTTCCTGACTCTTGGTCTAACATTCTCTCCCAGGTATCACCTGCCTAGCACAAAAGCTTTTGAGCCAACTCCTCCCCTCATAAAGACTTGCAGAATTAATTGTATTAGCATTCTTTCCCCCAATTAGGAGAATCTAATGCAAATTCTCTAGGCTTGACTGGAAACCAGGGTCACACCAAAGAGCAGGTCTGACCATGTCCCTTCCTTACTCAATGCCCTCTATTGTCTCACTGTTATCTGCAAGATCAAAATAAAATCCTCTGTTTGGTATTGAAAGGCTCCTCCCATCTAGTTGCCCTCCACTCTCTCTATGATCCAGAGCCCCAGCCTGTGAGGGGTCACAGGACCATGCCTTCCAGCTCCAAGCTTCTGCATTTATCCTGGTTGTCTTCCATGCCTCTAATGCTCTCCCTATTCACATTTTTCTTGACTCCCTTCAAGATTTACCTCAAGTCCTACCTTCTGCTGGAGACCATCCTGGTCCACTTCCTCCCTCTGAGGTCACCTTTCGTCTCTTCAGGAAATATTCTGTGTGCACATAGTTGTTTGCATGTTGTCTTCCCCATTATGTGAACTTGAGGGCAGGGTTCATGTTGTAGCTGTCCTTGGTACCCCTGGTTCCACAGCTGTAAAATGAGCAGAGAAGGAAATGGCCAACCTCTCTGGTATCTTTGCTGAGAAAATCCCAAATGGGGTCACAAAGAGTAGGGCACAAAATGACTGAACTGAGTGAATAGCAGCAACAGCGGCAGCAACAACAATGGCAAACGCAGCCATCACCCCCTCCTCCGCCCCCTGCCCCCGTTTAATAAGTGGTGTGTTACTGAGACAGCCCTATATAAGATGACCCCAAACCTATTCCATTTGTTATATGTTTGCCTTCTTCCCTCCCCCACCCAGCCAAGATCTGATTTCTACAGAATTGAAAAAGAATCTCTGCTCAATTGTGGTCTCATCAAGAAGGCAATGGAAGTGGTAAACATGAAGAACACAGCCAAAGAGCATCATCTCTAAGTGAACGGACAGGAATGGGAGACTCAAGCTCACAGAAGGCCATCTTTCCAGAGGTAGCCTTGGGGTAGAGACAGATGGTGTAGGGACTAGGGAGCTGAATTCATGGTCGGGAAGACTGGCTTCAAATCTCACTTCTGACATGGACTGACTGGGGGCCCCTCTGCAAGTCACTTCATCTCTCAGTTTTCCAGGCGACTTTCTAAGACCTGGAGTTACAAGGTAGGGAACTATGTGCTTTGACAGGAAAATTCTTCAGAGAATTTCCCTAGAGGATTTTAGTTTTTGTATTTAATATCTTTTCACTGTGTATTGTTATGCAATTTCTTTTCAGAGACAGCAATTTGGGGGGCAGCCAACATGGGATGGGGTTCATCTTGTATGTTTGGATCAATATAGGGACTCCCCCATAACAACTGTGACCTTTGCACCAACTTTACAGCTAATGAGCTTGCATCAGAGAGATGCCTAGCAACTGTAAGACCTTGGCAAGTGGGCCTAGTAGAGCATTGCTCTGTAATGACTGTGCTGTGCTCCATACAAAGAGCCATGGCATCACCCATGTCCACTGGGGTGCTCAGTGCTATGGCTTTGCAGTCTAATCCTAACCCCGGTGGCTTCATTCACTATTCCTGCAACTTTTCAGCCCAAATCCCCCTCCCTGGCTGCCATTGGTCCAAGCATCACCTCTAGAGGGTGAGGACTGTTCATCTTTTGCATCTATATCTGTGGCACATAGCACAGGACTTGGCACATGGCTTTTAATAAATGCTTTTAAATTCATTGTCATGCATTCTTTTATTCCATTGTTTTTGGTGTCATCTGTAAGTAACATGGGGTTACCATATAGAAGAGGAAAGAGACTTCCCCTTCTTGGCGTCAGGAAGCAGAACTAGTAGTAATGTGTAGAATAATAGATAATACACACCTAGAATGGTCCAGAGGCAGCAGATATAGACACACATAGATGTGTAAGATAAGATATGTAAGCATAGATGCTAACCTGCTTCTTTAGCGACTTCCCTCTCTCCAGGCCTATAACACTTCTGTGGGAGTAGGAAAAGCATCCCATAGGAAGCCCATTACCTTTGCTTCTGGCAGTCTACTCTCCTGCTCTCTTACTGCAGCCACTATTAGGGCGAGAGTGTGTATCTCTGTATAAGACCATGTATATACATATATACATACACACATACATATATGCGTCTTTTATCATGAGCCTGGGCCCTCAAGGTTTTCTAGTCTGGTTCAGACCCTGACTTCTGAAGGAGATCTTCTCTGACATGCAAGGTGCCCCCTTCCCTCCCCACCCCTGCCACTTTTAGCACCTTCTCACCTCTCATCTACTCTCCGTGTATTTCTTTGTCCAAGTGTTTGCTTTCTGAGGGCAGAGCTCAGGTTTTTGTCCTTCTTTACATCACTAGCACTTAGTACGGTGTCTGATGTCTAATAAGTCCTTAATTGTATAAGATCAGCGAAAACTCAATTTGGGGTTGTTAACCATCCCTTCGTCCCCCCTCCTCCATTGCTGCTGTCAATCACTTTTATGTCTCTTTGTCTGTTTTCCCACCTTGGTGGGACCCTCCCCCCGTTTTTCTTATTGTCCCAGTTGGGGAAGAATTTGGTGAAGTCTGCCTCTCCACCAATGAGAAAGGAAACAGTCAGGAAAGGGGACTTGACTAAGTTAAGTTATAAATTTCCTGCACTACCTTTTGTAATTTGCATCTTCTCTATGATGAGTCATGGGGAAGACCTCCCTCTTCTCCCAGGGAAGAGAATTAACTCCTGTTCTTATCCTATGAGATCTCTGTGTTTATTTTTTCCACTAAATTAAGGATGAAGGATATTTTTCATCCCAAACATTAATAAATAAAAACAAGACCTTCCAGAGCTGAAGCCACACTGTTCACAGCCTTTGAGAGTTCTGGCTCATGTCCTCATTGTGATGAGGGATCAGTAGGACTTTGACGGAGAGAAAACCAAAACCAACCCACAAACCCTTTGCTCCAGTTTTAGGTAAGGGTGATTTTAGATCTGAATTGAAGCAGTGCAGGGTTTCTCTGGGTGATGTTTCTCATTAACTGTCATGATGGGAATGTTCTGGTGGGGCTTAGTTTCCTTCTTTTTGAGATGCTTGGTGCTTCTTCAGATGGGGGCTGGATGGATCACTTAGGATGAACATGGAAGGAGTGAGGAGAATACTGAGAGAGAGAGAGGATGGAAGGGGAGAGGTGGGGAGAGGGATAGGGAGATGAGAGAGAGAGAGAAAGAGAGAGAGAGAATGAAACGAGAGAGA
>CM053593.1:133912-153014 GCA_028646575.1 Pseudocheirus occidentalis | reverse complement strand
GCTGCCTGTAGCAACAGATGTGCTTTCTGTCTTGTGGAGAGTTTTGGAGCTTGAAAATCTGTTTAGTGTCCCATTTTATGAGTTTTTTAGCGTGTTTGTGTGGGAGCTGTGGTGCTTTGCTGCTTCTATGCCGCCATCTTGGCTCCAGAATGTAAGTTTTTTGAGGGAAGGGAATATTTATCATTTTTTCTCTGTATCCCTGTGCCTAGCCCAGTACTTCACATACTACTTTTTGTGGGGGCAGGAGGGAGCGGAGGCTAGACCTGGGATTTTCTTGGTTAGAAAGCCTTCTCTACCAATGCAGATGAGCAACAGTCCACAACTTAGATTCTTAGAGGTGCATCACTAAGCCCTTAAGTGACTTGACAGGCAGTATGTGGCTACACTTGAACCCAGACTTTTTGATGCCAAATCTAGCCCTTTACTCACAACAGCACACAGTCTCCTACATACTAGATTCTTAAGCTTGAACCCAGAGCTTCTTGACTCCAAGGCTAGCCTTCTACCCATCACACCAAATTTTCTTTGAAATATTTCATTTTATTTCACTTAAAAAATGTTAAATTAATTAGTTAATTAATCAGTTTTGGTAAATGCTTACAAGATTGATTTGAATGGGTTACTTGTGTTTTCTGTTGTCTTGAAAGGAAAAAAGACATGAAAGTGTGTGCTGCCAGTCCAAATCAAAACCTGACTCCTGACAGGGTGATGGGGAGAGCATTCTTGGTACCAGAGAGAGTCTGAACAGGTGCATAGAAAAGCAAAGGCATGGTGTTGTGTCTCTGGGAGAGTGAACAGACCAGTCTGGTGTTGTCTAGACAAAGCCAAAGTGGGACTGATATGAAACAGGGCTGGAATGGTAGGCTGGCAGAAGGTCAAGGAAGGCCTTCAACCCAAGGCTAAGAAGTCCCCTCTCTTGTCTCTGTGGGGAATCTGTTGAAAGAAATCATCAAAGGCCCCACATGAACCACTTGAGCCAACATGGGCAATAATCCTCTTAGCAGTGCTAAGCTTTTAATGAAGAAGAGGAACAAAGACAAAGAAGCTCCTGACCCAATGAGGCCTTAAGCTGGTTCTTCTTGGGTGTTCTATTGGAATGACAACTGAGAGCTCCAAACAGCATGGTCCTTTCCACTTTGGGAATGTGAAAAATGCGAAAAATGAAAGAAAAGTGATGACCCTTTTCCTATCATTGTCTTTTCCTATCAAGATCACTAATTAATAGGCTAATCAGGATAATTTAGTCACCCCTGTACAGGATATAGATGATCAGAATGCAGTCAACTCAAAATTCATTCCTTAAATGGATGTTGCCAATATGTACTACATGAATGATTGGTTCACAGTCCTGGGTATCAATTCACTTCCTAGAGTGTCAACCAGACTGGAAGGGACCAGGTTCTTATGATTGTAAAATATACCTTAAGGATGATAAATTACAGCTGGTTTGTACGTCCCTTCTCTATGATGAATAAGAAGGAAAAAGAGGCTGTTGAGACACGGAGATATCCTGCCTCTGAGACCTTCCTGGAAGCAGGAAAGCAGCTGAGACGAGAAGTGGTTGGACCCTGTTGCTAGAGCCTGTGTCTTCAGCAATGGGCCCCACCTGAGGGTCTGATTCTGGAGCTCAGCTGCCTGGCTTTCCTCTAAGGGTGGTTCCATGGAACAGGGCTATAAAGAATATTTGTTATCTAAGCATTATGTCACTTAAAAAGAATGGCAAGTCATGGAGTGGGAATGGGGATTACTGATGTACTTGAATGAATTCTTTAGGATTTCAAGAGAAAGAGAGGCAGGCATTTCTGTCTAGTCCCTCTCCCCATAGACCTGAGCCCATTCCTCACACCCTGGGTGAATCCTATGTGGAAAACTAAGGAGAGGGCATGGACAAGAACACAGAGGATCTGCACTATTGGAGGGAAGACCCACACTGATGAATTCACAACCCCATTGGATCACTAGAGGATTTAGTCATTCTTTCATCTAGTGCCTGAGAGTGTAGATGCACAGTCAGGCAGGTGGTTGGTGAGGGGGCACTTTTATGTGCCTTGGGCAATGTTAGAACATGAGATGGAATGGCAGTATAGAATGGCTGTTATGCACCTCTAGTTTTGTAGACTAGAGATCACACATATAGTGATGCCCCCAACCCCATCCCAGAGCCCTGCTCCTCATGAAAGTTTATAAACTCCTCAGAGTTTATAGGAATCTCAGATCTAGAGCTGGAAGCACTTCAGGGGCCATCTGGTCCAACCCTCCAGTTTTACAGATGGTGAAACTAAGGCAAAACACTCTGGTATCTTTGCCAAGAAAACCCCACGGACAGAGGTCCATGGGATCACAGAGTCAGACATGACTAAAATGAACAACAACCTTCATAACTTTGGGTAAGTCACCCTCCCTGGGCCTTTTCCAGTGGCAAACAGAGGTTAAGCAACTTGTCCAAGTCTGAGGCTAGATTCGAATTCAGGTCTTCCTGACTCCAAGCCCAGCTTCCTATCCACTGTACCATCTAGTTACCTTGAAATTACAAATGCCCCTAAATGTGTACTTGAGGCAGGATTTGAACCCAGAACCTCTGACTCTAGAGCCAGTACTGTCTCTTCTGTGTTCCTTTGTCCTCACCTGTCTGCTCCATACACTCCAGTTTGAGCTTGGGTTTTGCATTGCAAAGAGTCCTCTGTGAATACAGAATACGCTGAAGTAGAATCAGCACAGAACAGTTTTGTGTTGTTTTCCAGCCTGACAGCTTGGGGAGAGAACTGACTTCTTGGGCTCTTTTTTAGCTGTAAAGGGCAATAGAACGGTAAGGTCCACTTGGTTCCATCGTCTTTGGCTTTAGGGAGATTATTTTAGATAAAATGTTCTGGGTTAAGTCACAATAGCTCCAAGCCCCCAGAGAGGAATGTTCTTGACATCTGGGCAGAGGTTGGGCTCTTTGCTTAACCTTACATTTATGGGGGTGGCTAAGTGGTGCAGTGAATAGAGTACCAGCCCTGGAGTTAGGAGGACCTGAGTTCAAATTTGGCCTCAGATGCTTGATACACTTATTAGTCATGTGACTTTGGGCAAGTCACTTAACCACAATTGTTCTCCAAAAAGCAAAACAAACAAAAAACAAACAACAAACCCCACCACAAACCAAACCAAACCAAACCAAAAAACCTTACGTTTACTTATCTCTCTAGCAAACTCTTGTCCTCTTTGTGGTAAAAGCAAAGTCCAGTTTATCGAGAACACTTGGGTGTCAACACAGTAGAATGCCTTCTAATGCTGGTGAGTAGACCGGAATTGGGAGGTGGAATTTGGGGAAGAGCTGAGTCTTTCTTGGGCTTCCCCTTATCCTGAGTCCTCTGCCCCAAGAGGCCTGCAGAGTTTAATGATCTTACCTTCTCTGCTACAAGCCAGACTTCTCTTTGCTCCTCTGACTTGTACGTTTGCTCTAATCTTGCAAATCCAGACCCGTTTCCCAGACCAGTTACTCTTGATATCATATATCTTACATTTTAATTGATTATTTAAAAGCTTGAATTTTGTTCTAATATTTCTTGTTATCTCATGGACTCATTCATTTGTTTTATCTAGCCTTGTTTTCTGGGCCCAGTTTCTCTTCTCATTTACGTAGTCTGCTTCTAATTCTTTCCCCAAGGGATCTTATTCTGTTTTTAGTGCTTGTTCCATGTCATGTAGACATTCACATAATTCTTATGAATGCTTCATTTCTTCAGTTCTCTGCTAGCAGCCCTTCAAATGGCCCCCTTTTCTCAGGACCTCTAAGTTTGCAATAGATTCTATGTTGGTCAATGTTATCTTTGACTTGTTCATCTTTCAAACTTTATTTCCTGAATTGAGGCTTTGTGAAAGGGTCAGGTTCCACACCCCACTGCATTTCTGGATAGAATGACTGGCCCTCCCTGTTGGGGTTGGCCTGGGTCCCCTCAGTCCCCGTAATGACCTGATTGCTCTACTCTCAACTTGGATCTTTAAGATTCAAAGTGTTGTGCCTTCAGGATCTCCCAGCATCTCAGGACAGAGTGCTGGGGATCTCTGATTTCCTGTCTCAGTGCTGTGGCTCCATGCTGGTTGCTAACCCTGCACCTGCTAGGGACTCCCAAGGACCTCACACTTGAGTTTTTCAAAGGGGAGCACTCCGATCTTGCTTTCTTTGGACATAGCCATGCAGGTTACATGTGTTCCTGGCCATCTTTGGTACCAATCGGAGGCTATACTGTCCTGGAACTTGCTTCCTTTTCGAGGCCCCCTTTTCTATTGTTGGAAGGCTTTTGGCTGACTTTCTGTCCTGTTCCAGGGTAGAAGTTACTTCTGAAGAGAAAACTGTAGTTTTTCACTTGATTGCTTGATGGTTATTTGATATGATGGGAACTTTAAGGTTTTACTGGAGTAAGTTTGTGAGAGCTGACTGGTCTGCTTTTGCTCAGACTTAGATCTTTGTAGGAAGTCCTCCATAGGTGAATAATTTGAAATAAATGACATACTTAGCCTGGAGAACATAAGGCTCAGGGGATACATGATCATTGCCTGAAGAATTTGAAGGTCTATCATGTAGAAGAGAAATTAGCCTTGTTCTTTTTGGCCTGAGAGAGCAGAACTTGGCGTTATGGGTGTAGGTTGCAAGGAGGCCAATAGGCCACAAGAGAGAACTCTTTGTAATAATTAGAGTTGTGCCAGAGCAAAATGGACTGCTTTGGGAGATAGGGCTTTCTGGTTCATTGAAGGTCTCCTCATAAAGCCTTAGTGCTGTAGAGGAACCTGTCTTTCAAGCAGAGATTGTGTGTAATGATATCAGGTAAGAAGCATAGAATTCTGCTGCTTCAAGGGACCTCAGAGACCATCTGGTCCAAGCAATTCCTGGAGAGGACTTTCCATGACAACGCACGTAATAAATGGTCCTTCAGTTTCCCTCGTACCAGGGGCAGTGCCTGGCAAAAAAGGGAAACTTAAAATGCTTATTGATTGGTTTTTATAGATTGATTTCCCCCACCAATTACAGAGGAGCTGCCATATTGGGTTCACAACATTATTCTATACAACGTGCTTAATAATAAGCTATGGCTGTATTGACAACAGTTAGCATTAGAGGGCTTTCAGCTTTGCAAAGTGCTCTCCAAATATTCTCTGTTTGAATCCTCAGAAAAGCCCTGTGAGGTAGGTGCTAGTATGACCTCCTTTTGACAGCAGAGGAAACTCAGTCCAGGTCCCAGGGAAGCGAGCCTCTGATCTCCTTCCACCTGGACATTCCACTCCATTAGTTTATTATTTGGTTGTTTCAATGGTGTCTTTCTTCAGTCAGTTCAATTATGACTCTCTGTGACTCCGTTTGGGGTTTTCTCAGAAGAGATACTGGAATGATCTGCCATTTCTGTCTCCAGCTCATTTTACTGAAGAGGGAACAGAGACAAAAAGGGTTAAGTGACTTGCTCAGGGTCACCTGCTTAGTAAGTATCTGAGACTGAATTTGAATGCAACTCCTCCCAAGTTAGGCCCAACTCTCTATTAATCTTCTATTAGGAAGTAGAAGTGGTAATAGAGAAAACCAGGATGTGGGGCCCAGCTGGATTAGTCCAAATATCCACAGAGAAGGGTCATGCTGGAAGCAACTTCATTTTGAATGTGCTGCAGTGTTAAGTCTCAAGAGAGCTGAGGGATGAAGGGCTATCAACTGCTTGGAGACAAACATGGGCATTATTATTAAAAGAAAAGGGATCAATTAGAGTTTCAATAGCTACTGACACCCATCCACACTTTCCAACTTCCTAGAAAATCTTTATGAGAATAATATATCATAAGAGAACTGTAGTGTATTGAGGGAATTCTTGATGAAGGTATGAGACAGGAATAAGCAAGAACAAGCCAGCCTCTTCTTTTCTTGGTTAAAGGGTGGGGCTTCCTGTTTTGGTAGGATCAGCTCAGAATGAATCTCCATGAACTTCATAGAATGTTGAGTTTGCCACGTTCAGGTGATTTTCCTTGTGAATTGGAGAAGCAATGGGATGAAGTGCATCATTTTGGTCATTGTGGTGTGGGCTGTGAGCATGCTCAGAAATGACTTCCATTGTGTGTGAAGAAGGATGTCTCGTGTACTGAATCCAGAAACACAGAGACCCAGAGCTGAGTGTGCCCAGCAATGGAAAAGCCAGTGACGGTATTAGGAAAGAAGCCACCCTCGTCTCTGAAGATGATGGCAACGAGAGCTTCCCAACTATTGTTGTTGGCCAGGGAGAAGGGCTCCTGGTTTCATGACAATTTTTCTGTTAGGACTGCTCAAGATACTTAATTTTCTCAGTTGTCTTCCCAGATACAAAGAAAAGGACGTGATTTTTTTTTGTTGGTTTGGCTGCAGTGTGTATTTGAGCTGATGGAAAATAAATACATGCAGAGATTTCTTAATCTAGATTTCAAAATCTTTCCCAAGAGAAAATAAATCAACAAGCATTTAACAAGCACTTATTGTTTACTCTGCTAAGCACTGGGGATTCAAAAAGGCCAAAACCCACCTTCACTACAAGAAGCTCACCCTTTAATGGGGCAGACATGTAAGCAGCTAGACATGCAAGACAGAAGCAGAGTAGTTGGAAGGGAATTGAAGAGAGATGGGCGTCAGCAGCTGAGATGGTGGGGGATTGCTCTACGAAGACACATTTGGGGTTCTGTTGCTTATGTCATAAAATAACCCCAAATTTTCTTTTGGGAATTATTTCCAAATTCTAGATTAAAGGACGTGTTTATTTTTCAAGAGTCCAGATGTTTCCTACTGGAAGACAATCCCTCTGCATGCTTCCTGGACTTTCACTGGTGTTTTCCACGTGAATACTGTCTCATGTCATTATGCAACCCACAGCTGCTGCTTTCATTTAAGGATGATGGAAAATTCTTTTACATAATCCTCCTGCGGCCCCCCACCCCCCCATTGGTAGGGAGTAGAGTTTGGATAGTGCTATCTCTTTAGCTAGAGCTTTTACTGTTCCCCCAGGTTGTGCTGGCTAATGAAGAAGGTGCAATTAAAAGGAGAGAGAATTTAGAGTTTTTCTTTGTGAAAGCAAAAACTGCAGTTGTTGGAGTGAATTTCATTGTGGGTCCAGAGTCAATAAGAAATGTCATCTCCTGGGACACTGGGTTGTCTTGTTTTGTGATCCTCTTAGTGAGTGGAAAGATCATCATGAAACTTATTATATACAAACAAGCATCTGCAACAGGCAAGGAAAAAAAGAGAAATTCAATGAAGAATTTAACATGATCTTTCAAGTCAGGTTAATATGGATTCTGGCATTGAATGACTTCAGTGCGAAAGAGATAAGAGGTGGGAGAAGAACAAAAAACCAAAATAAAATAGCACAAAAATTCCTAGAAAATGTAGCTCAAGTTTGAGGAATGAGAGAGGCTGAGTGCATGTAGATAATGTATCTAAGTGTGTTTCATGAACATTTTCCTCTAGAACAATGGTTCTTAACCTTCCTACTGCTGCAACCCTTTAATACTCCTATGTGGGCGTATCTGCATGTGGGTGGACCCACCTGAAGACCATCAGAAATATGTGTTTTTCAACGGTCTTAGGTGATTCCTTCGACCCCTGTGAAAGGGTTGTTCGACCCCCAAAGGGGTTGCAACCCACAGGTTGAGAACAGCTGTTCTAGAAAGAGCTGGAAGGCACTGGCTATGTCAAGATGTAAACAGCATCATGAAAAATGGAACTTACTGTAGGAAATCACTGATTATTGAGGGTGGGATGTGGTCATCACAGCAGAATCAGTGGAGAATCATGGAATGTTGGAGTTGGAAGGGACCCCAGAGGGCCTCTAGTCTAACCTATCCTTAAACAAGAATCTCTTCTATCTCACAATCAGACTTTACTTGAAGAACTCCAGTGATAAGGAACCCAAAGGATAGAACTTTGGATAGCATTTAGTAAGACATATTTTAAAGAGATAAGTATCAATTCTTACAACTGAACTCCCAAATCAGCTTCATAAACATGTGGGGGAATGGTGGCTAGAAAGCAGTTTATCTGGGGAAAAAAATGGAGGTTTTGTGGAATATAAGCTCACATATGAGTTGACAACTTGGCAGGCAAAAAAACTAATGTGATCTTAGGTTACATTGAAAGACTCAGAGCAAGACTTCCTGGAAGGGTTTAGTCTCACTATTCCCCTCCCTGCTTATGCAAGATCTGGAGTACTGTGTTCAAATTTTGGGCACTGTCACTTAGGAGGGGCCTTGATAAATACAGAGCATTCAAAAGAAGACAACAAGGCTGTTAAAAGGCTCAGAAGTATGAGGCTCAAAGGAAGGAACTAAGGTTGTTCAGTGTGGAGAAGAGAAGAAAAAATAATGAGAACAAGAACCCTAGAATTAGTGTTTAGCTCACACTTTAAGGCTTGCTAAAGGCTTGATATGTATTTTCTCCTTTGATGCTCACTACAAGCCTGCAAGGTAGGGGCTACTAGTATTTTCATCTTCCATATGAAGAAACAGCTTGGAAGAGGCCTCAAGATTCACTCACGAGTTCTCTAGTCTTTCATGGTTCTCCTTGTTTTCCTTGTTTCACTCTTCATTGGTTCAGACAAGTCTTCTCAGGATTCTCTGAAACAGTATCTTCTAGCATTTCTTATGGCATGGTGCTAGCCTGTACATGCACATGCCATAATCTGCTTAGCCTTCCCTTTAGTTTCCTTTTTGTTGCTGCTACAAAATGTGTACTCAAATCTTTTTTGTACAGTATTTTTGTAGTAACTACAACCCTTTTCCTCCTCCTTTGATCTTCTTGGGGTATAGTCTTTGTGGTGGTATCTCATACAGTTCATTTAGAGAAGATGAAAAGAGCTAGATGAGGGTGATGGTTAGATGGTTTCAGATCTGGCTGGCTGGTTGAACTGAAAGAGTTACTATTGTATGTTAATGATTTACTATTGACATGACAGGAGGTCCTCTGTGAAGGGCCCCAGGGATCTATGCCTGACCCTATGCTGTTTCACATTTTTATTGATGACTTTGATGGTCAACTTGTCAAAATTGAAGATGCCATCAACCTGGGAGGGAGGGGGTAGATGATGGACTTGGTAGACTCAAGCACTGGGATGAATCTAATCAGATGGCATTCAATAGGGATCAATATTAAAAACCCAATTCCACTTGTGTAAAATGGCAGTGATGTGGTAAGGCCAAAGTTGTTCTGTAAAAGGTCTGGGGATTGTAGTGAACTTCCAGTACTACATGAGTCAGTCATGGGATGGGGTGGTCAAAAATCAGGTCTCGTGGGTTGCATCAGCAGGGGTGGAGTTGCTAGGAACAGGGAGGATCAGTTCACTACACTTGATCCTCATCAGGCCTACTCTGGAATATTGTGGCATGTTCTGTGTCCCATGGCCTGAGAAGAATAAACCCAATAAACCCAAGTTTCCTGAGGAGGCAACCAGGATCATGAAGGGCTTTGTACAAGTCATATGAGAAGCCTTTGAAGGAACTGAAGAAGAGAAGTCTCAGTGAGAAATGATGTCTATCTTCAAATCTAAGAAGCCTTGTCATGTGGAGGACCTTTCCCATTTGGTCTCAGACCTAAGAACCAGGAACAAAAAAAGGCCAATCCAGGCTTGACATCAGGAAAAACTTTCTAACAATTATTGCTGACCTGAAATAGAATGAATGTACCCTAGAAGATGAACCTACCTTAGTGATTTTCAAGCAAAGGTTGAATGACTGCTTGCTGGATATGTGAGATTTAGGGTTTCTTTCCTGTATGAGTTGAAGCAAATGGCCACTGAGCTTCCTTTTAATGCTCAAATTCTGTGATCCTGTGAAATGTTGAACTTTTTGGATTTTCCCTGAAATCTTTGCTCTCACACTTCAGCAGTCCATTGTACCCTTCTAATATTTGTGATTCCTTAGAACTCAATGGAAATTAAACCCTGAAAAGGGGATGACCTGGATTCCTTTGAATACAGTGAATACAATATACACTTTGTCCTTAATGAACTATGCCCATGCATTAGAGTTTCCCTAAATGATGGAGTATGTTCAAAGCAGGAAATGCCCTTTCATCTTGTGCTCCCAGCTTAGAGCTCAAACCAACACTCAGCCTTTAAGTTATTAGAACAACACTGTGAGTTGGAGAACTGTCCCTATTACTTTTCTAGTTTAACTGCACAGTGTCCATATCATCGTAATTCTCTGGAGGACAAAGGGAGGTTGGGATAACTTATCACCACAAAGAGCTATTTGTGTCTTTAGTATGCATGTTTTCGCATTTTTATCCCTGTTTCCAAGGCTATTTCATCCAGAGAAGGGAAGCAAACTATCATTCTTATAGCAACTACTCTGTGCTAAGTACTTGACATATATTATCTTATCTGATTTCCACAACCACCCTGTGAGGTATGGACCGTTATCGTCCCCATTTTATAAATGAAGAAACTGAGTCAAACAGACGTTAAGTGACTTGCCCAGGGAAACACAGCTAGTAAGAGTCTCGATGTGAACTCAGTTCTTCCTGCACCACCAGCTGCCAGAAGGAGCAAAGCTCTGGGAAGAGTGCTCATATATTTCCCAACTGAGACATGGAAAGTCCATAGGATGATCTTGATTATCTCTATGCAGAAGGCTTGTTTAGAGTCCAACATGGCCCCAGCCTTTGAAATAAGGAAGAGTCCCCTGTGAAGAATCATTACATTTTTGGTGGGGGGTGAGGGTTAAATGTGGATACACCCTAAGAGTGTTTCATTCTAAGTGGTGAATACAAACTCAAATTCTGGGAAAGAGTAATCGAGATGGCTATGTAAGACTGATGTGGCCATGTAGACGTAAAGTAATGTGTCTCAAAACCTTGAACTCTTGGCATCAGCTTGCAGATAGGCACAGGCTTGTCTGGAGCCATTGTTGGTCATCCAATGACATCACAGGTGATGTATTGACTGGCATGAGAATTGCATATAAGTGAGGCAGAGCTGCCCAAAGGCCTGACTCTCTCTCTCAGAGTCATTGAAGTTTAGTGTCAAGACAAAAGTCAGGATGACTGGTGATGGCCCAGGATGCAGGGGATAATTTTTGAGCGTTCAATGTCTGGCCAAGAGTTATGGAGAGCTGGGAGCAGACCCATGGCTTATATAATGGAAAGGTCCTTGATTAAGCTGTGGAAGAAGTTGAGAAGATCAGCTCTATTTTGACTGAAGAGAGTATGGAGATTTCTAGAGAGCAGTAAGTCTTATGTCTTGTATAGACTGAGAAGAGAGACTGAGACTGAACCTGGGATTTCACTGAGCTCAAGAACTGTCAGATAAAGAAACTCCTCACAGTGAGGAAGGTTCTCATCTTCTACCCTTAGACTTTCCTAGGCACTGGAAGGATAATAGACTTGCAGGGTCACATAGACAGTATGTATCAGAGGCAGAGCTTGAAGTTCACCCTGGTGTTCCTGGCCATAGGCCAGCTCTCTATTCTAATCCAGTCACTATGCATTTATTAAACACCTACTAAGGCTGCAGGATCCAAAGAAAGACAAATCCACAGCCCTGCCCTCAAGGGGCTCACACACTGTCCTGGTGAGCACGATATACACATGGTAGGTGAATGCTAGGAACAGGATGATGAAACTAGTGGTTTCTCAAAGAGATAGTCCCAGCATCTGAGATTGCTTTATTAGGATGACTTTTGCCTTTCTTGTGGTTGGTCCAAATGGAAGCTGGTTTTTCCTCTCTATCCCTCCTCTCTCCTTAGTCACTTCTGGCTGTTACTACCACAATGAAACCTGCATAATTCATAACTAGTGTTTATATGGTGCACCAAGATTTGCAAAGCTTGACCCTCACAACACCGGGTGATATAGGTGACATGTCCAGTCAAGTCACGAGTCCAGAACTCAGGTCTTCCTTCTCCAGGGCCAGCACTCTGTGCACTGTGCCACCACCTGGCAGCCCCATAGGAGGACTGCACACAAAGGAACTTGGAATTCCCATTTTCCTGTTGATTAGAAGAATTTTAGATGAATTATGACTATAAATGACTAATCCATCCTCCACAAAGGAAACAGGACCTGCCCTCAGGGAGCCAATATTTGATTTATTTTTCAGGAAGGATCACTGACTGATGTAGGGATGAAGTGGGGGGTAGGGGAGAAGGCATGGAGGAGGCAGGCAATCTGAACAGGTTAGATGGTCAGCTCCTTGAGGGCAGGGACTGTCTATTGCCTCCTTTTTCATCCCCTCAGCACAATCCTTGGCACATAGCAAGGGCTTAATAAATGTTTATAGATTGATAAGAACATTCCTTTGACTCTATACTGGAGTGTGACTGGCAATCTAAAGGCCAATCAGCACCCAGGGGCCCCCCGGAATTGGGCAAGGGAAGGCTGTGGGGTGGCCGGAAGAGATGACCTCCTGCCAGCAGAATCACCCAGGGGCTGGCTTCACTCTATTGGAAGTCTCCTCTCCCAGAAGAATAGAAGCTACCTCCACTTAAATCGATAATTACAGAGTGAGATAATTAATTTGGTTCTGTTGCTTAATTGTGGTCTCAGGATCTGATGCCAGTATTAATTATTAAAGCTCAGTGTGCAATAGAGAACAGCTTAATTAGGTCTTCAATTAGGACAAATATTCTTTCCTTGCTCTTTCTGTCCTGAAATGGCGATGGTTGAGGATTAGTGAAATGGGCCTTTGGATATTGCAAAGTGATTGGTGGAGTGCCTGGTGGCCCGAGATGTGGAGACTCAATCATCCCATTTAGGCTCTGGACGAAGGAGGGTTTTCTCACTGTCCCAGAATCACTTATCCTGAGCACAGGAAGAGGCCAGCTAGCCCAGCTTGAGCCTGAACCAGTGCCCAGGCCTAGAATCTCCTGCCACTGAGGGAAGCAGTCCATTATACTTCAGGATGGCCTTCATCTCAAGACCCACTATAGCTCTAAGGATACAGTTACACCCTCTAGGGCCAAGCAGGATACCCCCTCTCACCCTCTTTGTTGTTGCCAGCATAGGACTCATCTTTGCATTGTTGATACACTGATCGGGGTTAGCTTGGGTGGGGACCAAGATACCTACAAAGGATTTCATGGAGATCCTTGCTGATGTGCTGAAATTTGCAAGGATTTAGAAGACTGGTTTGTCTCCTCACTGACTAACTGTGGCACTTGAAATTCCAGCCACTGAATTCGCTCTTTTGGCTTAAGGTAGCATCTCTACAAGCACCCAAACCTTCCGTGGGAGGGGAACACTGGCATTCCAGTGCATTGACCAGATGCCATCCAAGTGGGCAGGGTCATCAGTGAATGGGACACAGGACTGGCACATTTTGGTCATGGGGGCCCAGAGATTGTACAGGCTGACCCCTCATTTTACAGATAAGGAAACTGAGGCCCTGCAAAGTGTTGAGTATGGGGACTATCCTGGGATGTGATAGTAATGAACGTCCTGGAGAATCCAGGCCATGAATTCCATTCCAGTCTGCAAATATTTCTTAAATGCCACTTATGCACACACCTATGCTGGGCCCTGGGGATAACAAGCCAATGCTGATGCCGTCATCAGGAGCTTACAGTCTTCCTGGGGGGTAGAATGTAGGCAAAATAAACACATACAAGGGGATTGGAGGAGAGAGAAGGCACTAACCAGTGTGAGGGGAGGATGAGTGGAGGCTTTTCCCAGGAGGTTCTACCTGAGCTGAGCCTGCAGTGAAGGTGAGGATTCTGAGGCAGGCGTAAGGAGCGGAAAGCATTCAAGACATGGATGGCTTGTGCTAAGTGGGAAGGGAGTGCTACATCCAGGCTGGAATGAGTGAGTGAGTGACAAAGCTTCATCCAGTACTTTCTCTGGTCAAAGCACCAAGCTAAGTGCTAGTGATAAAAACTGAAGAGAGTGTTTGCTCTCCAGGAAATCCCATTCCAGTGGGGGAGACACCATGTTTGGAAGGTGCCACCTGCAAGTGAGAGGGAAAGGTCCCAGGTTCCTCAGGGGCAACAAAAAAGCAGATGATCAGGCCTTTTTTTTCCACAGAATTTCCATGGATAACACTGTACTGTCTTCTATTGTGGAACTAGTGGACAGGGCCAAGGTCTTTGAGGGTGGGAGCCTTTATTTCTGGGTCTCCAAGAGCTGTGACTGAAGCAGTGGCAGAGGCATTGTCAGGCCCCCATCTCCATAGAAGTGACTTCCTGGGATGAAGCCTAGTGGGGCTGGGTTGGTTTGGCAGGGAAAGGCTGCTCCTCCTGGGGGTACCGTTGGTGGGATTTGTTCAGCAGTTGTTGTTGTTGGTGGTGGTGAGGAAGGTGGGCTTTAACCCACAGTGATTTCTCCCTTCAATGATGGCTATGGGTGGAGGGTCTGAAGTAGGACCGGTGGTCTGGGAGACATGGTTATCCTCAAAGCTCTTGGACTCAGGGTCCTGGGCTGTCTCCATCAGGGTCTGAGGGGACATGATGGTCAAGGTGGTTGTGATAACCCACTTGGCTTATGCCATCTTGTGTATCTCCCTCAGGTACCTTCCTTTTTCAGCTAACTTGGCTTTCTGGCCTTATGGGTGGCAACTTGTTGGCAGTTGGTGGAAATGGCTCCTTCATCATAGGAGGGGCTTCCCAAAACTGTTTGTCTATGAGGCAAACAATGGAGAAAGTTGTATGAAGACTTAGAGAACATTGCCCACTCTATGGTTGGCAAAATTGTGGCTTACTGGAGCTGTCTAATATGCACGCGCACCTGCACACAGACACACACAGACACACACTGTGTCATTCCTTGCTTCCTCTGAAATTCAACTTGGCTGGCACATATCTTATTTGTACATAGTTATGTGCATGTTGCCTTCCCCTAGCAGACTGGAAGCTCCTGGAGGGCAGGGCTGTCTTTTGCCTTTCTTGGTATCCCCCAGTGCTTACTTAGCACAGTACCAAGTACTCAGCAGGTGCTAAATAAATGCATGTTGATTGATGTCCTATCCTTCAACTGTTAGTGTTCTCTCCCACTCTGCTCTCCCCAGGTTCTTTGCATTTACTTTCTCTAAATTTTATATGTAACTATCTGTGGATGTGTTCTCTACCCTCCTTCTTAGAATGGTAGAAGGAAAGCCCCTTGAAGACAGGAACGATTTTGTCTCTGTCTTTGTCTCGAAGGCCCCTTGCATGCTGCCTGGTAGATATTTAATGCATCTTTGTTAAATTGCATTATTCTGGGAAAAAAGTACCAGCACCCCAGCCCCCAAGGCCTGGGATCCCCGGATCACTGGGGAGATACTTGTCATTCATCATCTTTTGCTTGGCTTGCTGGTGGATGCATCAGCTATGGCTTCCAGAGAGCTTCTTGCTCTTGGGTTGGCCATGCGTGACAGGGGATTTGTTTAATACAAGCCACATGCTGAAGGAGATTCATGGCATTGTGGCGATATGGACTGAGTCACTGGGAGATTGTCTTTTCAGAAGCTCTGGGTGTCTTTGGATGATGTTTCTGGCAATAATCCAATTTATGATGCAGCCAAGAGGCAGCTTCGTTTGGGGTTGGATCTGGTGAATAGATCTCAGCATCAATTCAATTCACTAGACATTGACTAAGTTCCTACTATGTGCCGGGCACTGTGCTAAGTGTTAAGTGTTAGAGGTACGAAGAGGCCAAAGAGAGTCCTTGTCCTCCAGGAGCTTAGGATTTAATGGGGAGACAGCAAGCCCACAAATATGTGCAAAGTAAGTTATATACATGACAAATGGGAAAGGTTGAGGGTCTTGCTTGTGAAATAGCCAGGAGGCCAGTGTCACTGGGTCGAAGAATAAGTACTGGGAAGTGAGGTCTAATAAGACTGGGAAGGGAGGAGGGGGGCTGGCTTAGGAATGGCATTGAATGTCAAGCAAAACATTTTGTGTTTGCCCCTGGAGGTGACTGGAAGTCACTGGGATTTATTGAATAGGGGGCTGACATGGTTGGATCTGCATGTTAGGAAGATTGCTTTAGTGACTGAATGGAGGACAGCTTGGAGTGGGGAGAGGCAGGCAGACCCCCCCCCCCCAGCCCCAGCAGCTGTTGCAACTGTCCAGGTGGGAAGTGATGAAGGTCTGTACTATAGGAATATCAGTGTCAGGGGAGAGAAGGATATTTGAGAAGTGTTGCAGGGGTGAAACCAACAGGCCTTGGTACCATTTTGGACCTGGGGAGTGAGAGATAGTGAGGAAGCCAGAATGACTCCTAGTATAGGAGGATGGGAGGCTGTCACTCCTTATCTCTCCCAGGATGCCTTACTGATGTGCATTTTTCTTTTTTTCTATTTAAATTCTTTTCTCTTTTATATCATTCATTTTTTAAAACGTTCTTTTAAAAAATTTTGAGTTCTAAATTATCTCCCTCCTTTTAGCTCCCCCGCCATTGAGAAGGCAACCAATATGATATCAATTATGCATGTGAAATTATGCAAAACATATTTCCATATTAGTCATGTCATAAAAAACTCCCAAGAAAAATAAAGAACAAATTATGCTTCGATCATCAGTTCTGTCTGGAGGCAGAGAGCATTGTCTTGGATCATTGTTCATCCTCCTCCCTATCTCCTATAGCACAATAGTATCCCATCAGAATCATACACAACTTGTCTCGCAAATTCCCCAATGGATGGGCACGTCCTTCATTTCCAATTCTTTGCCACTACAAAAAGAGCTGCCATAAATATTTTTGTATTTATGGCTTTTTTCCTTTGATCTCAAGAGATTCAGACCTAGTAGTGGCATTTCTGGGTCAAAGGGCATATTTGGGCATATTTCCAAATTATTCCCCAGAATGGTTAAACCAGTTCACTATTCACCAAACGTTTATTAGTATACCTAATTTTCCACACCCCCTCCATCATTTGTCATTTTTTTCTGTTATGTTAGGCAATCCCAAAAGTATGAGGTGGTACCTCAGAATTGTTTTAATTTGGATTTCTCTAATAAATAGTGACTTAGAGCATTTTTTTATGTGACTATTGGTAGCTTTGATTAATTCTTCTGAAAACTGTATATTCATATCCTTTGGCCATTTATCAAATAGGGAATGGCTCTTATTTTTATAAATTTGACTTAGTTCCCTATGTATTTGAGAAATGGGACCTTTATTAGAGAAGCTTGCTGAAAACATTTTTGATATTACTTCATTATCTATGACACCTTTTAGCAAAATGTGAGGTCCCTAATTATCTCTTTTAATGAGGTCCTCTCTTCCCTGGGATTGTGACTCAGAGCTGCATATGGGAGATAGAGTTATCTTGGAGCACCTAGCCATGAGCCCAGGGCCAGCTCAGGGTCCCCTGCAATTTTTTTCCCTGACTGGTTGTCCAATCCCCTTATCATCTCTAGGCTAAGAGGTACCAAAGTTGTTGCTGTTGTAACTGCCTCCAAGGCCAACCATTGGTGCTGCCCCCAACCCAAGGTCACACACTTCTCATGAGACCTCCTAAATTGTCTCAGGCTGGAAAAATGTCCTCACCCTGACCTTTTGTTACCTCTGCCATGCCAGAATTCAATTTGACTTGTTATTTAAAAGATTCTTGGAGGGGATTGTTGGATGAGTTTGGCTAGGTTGCTGCCTTTATTCCACCATCTTGGCTCCACCTCTTGCTTATGTGTTTAAACAGATATAATTTCAGGAGGATTTAAGCACTTCAGGAGCAGAGGCTATATTTTATGTTGTTTTGGTCTCCGCAGTGCCCAGGACAGTGCCTGGCAAATGCAAAGACTGACAAATGCATCTCAGGTTGGTTTTAAGATATTATCATACTAGATTTTTAGACAAACTTAGTGGTAACAGTTTTTCATAGACCTTGGCAAACCCCAAGTGGAAAGCTGAAGAAACATTCTGTAATTTCATTGACCTTACCATTCTACCAAACCTCAGAGGGAGCCTAAGTTTTTGTCTTAGATAATGCTATGGTCTGGAGTCTGTGTTGCTCCGTCCCAGATTCTAGTCCCAGTTTGCCTGCCTCCTGATTGATTGATTTCCCAGGGCTTTCTGAGCTCACTCAGACACAGCTTAGTGAGAATGGCTGACAGATAATGCTGAGGCATCTCTGGAGCTGCCTGCTGGACTGAACCCTCTGCAGCTGGAGAGAAAATTGATTGATTTCCTCATTTGGCTCCAGGCAGGCGTATGCTGGCCATCCTCAGCCACCTTGGTTCATTGGAAACACAACATCTGGCTGAGTCTGACAGTATTTTTGGCCGTATTAGATAATTTGTGTGTGTGATTTTTTTTTTGAGCAAGCTATTAGAGGGGAAAAAAGAAGTGATGAGTCATCCCCAGCTTACCCAGGCCCTGTTACCACATCGAGGCTTGAGCAAACATGGCCTTCATTAGTGGGATGCTGTGGGGCTCTGAAGGCTGAAATTAAAAGCACATTGGAAGTTGCCCCATTGCTTTCCCGGGGTTCCAAATTCACTCTGGATTGTGCTTATGAAGAGACACTCCCTCTTCTCTCCTCTGCCCTCTTTAAGACCTCTGCTCCTTCTTACCTTAAATCCTGCTTAAAGGTGTCTGATCATAGTGTCACAGACTCATCCATCTGGAGGCTGTTTAGTCCCAAGCCTTTATCTGATGGATGAAGAAGCTGAGGCCCAAGAAAGCTGAAGGACTTTCCTAACGTCACAGAGTTGGTGTCAGAGGCAGGATCTGAATCCAGGTCCTTAAACTTGAGTTGGACCCTCTGGGTCTCAGTTTCTATTTTCCTTTTTTGATGGGAGCTGTGAGGTGGCTGATTTAAGGAACTTTTGTATGTAAACTCACTTCACTGATTCAGATCAGCAACCCTTCAGTAAGTTAGAGGCTTCAAGAGTGGTCTGTGGGTGCTGAGAAAGTAAATGACTTACTGAGACTTCCTGTTTGTTTTTAGGTTTCCTTATCTGTTAAGGAAGGGGAGTGGACTAGAATTATCTCTAAGGTCTGTTCTCTCTAGTCTAAAGCTTCCTTTCTCTCCCTTTCTTCCTCCCTTCCTCCCTTCCTCCCTCCCTTCCTCCCTCCCTCCCTCTCTTTCTTCCTCCCTCCCTCTCTTCCTTCCTCCCTCCCTCTCTTCCTCTCTTCCTCCCTCCCTCCCTCCCTTCCTTCCTTCCTTCCTTTCTTCTTTCCTTCCTTCCTTCCTTCCTTCCTTCCTTCCTT
>CM053593.1:87650-133412 GCA_028646575.1 Pseudocheirus occidentalis | reverse complement strand
TCATTAAACGGAGTTCATGGTTCTTTCCTGAACTACCCTCTCACCCACGTCTCTGCACACACCTGAGGCTGGACCTTGGGTGGACCCGCAACACCAAATCTTGGGTGTATTCTCTTCCAGATCCAGTGTCCATAGAAAGCGTGGGATGAGACTTAGAGAACAATGCTATGAGTCGCACATATATGGCAAAGGTAATTCATAATGTTTGGGACTTCAGGGCCTAGAAGTCTTTCTTCTTTTTATAGAATCTTCGTGGAGCTCCCCTTGAATGAAACACTTCTGCTGTGTGATTTGATGATTACTTACTGATTACTTGCTGATTACTTACTATCTGATCTCCATAGTCTAACTTTCTGATGTCTGGCATCACTCTGCTTGATGCTCCTTCTTTTCTAGGTTCTGTCTCTATGCTTGTCTGTTTGGAGTGTGTTTCTCTCTTCTCCCTAATTGCAGAGTTTCCTACTGGCCCAGTAATTACCCTTCAAAGCTGTATGACTGATAATGGGGGAAGGAGAGGGAAATTTCCTCTTTTCCCTCTCCAGAATTCTCCTCTACAAGCAACTGCTAGTTTGAAATTCCTCCCATCCTCCAAGTGATGAAATTCCTCTAGGGTTTCAGCTGCTTAAAGCCCCAAATTTTGAGGTTGATTTCTTAGCCAATTGTTGGTTTTTTTGACTCAATCAGAGTAGTTTTTGTACCTCATAAAGGAACCACAGAGTATTACTTATCCCTGCTAAAACATTTCTCTCCCAAGTTACCAGTGACCTCTTCAGCATCCTTCTTATCCCCTGTAGTATTTGACATTGTTGGCCATGTTCTCTTTCTTCTCAATGTTCTTTCCTCTCTGGGTTTTTGTGACTGCTCTATCTTGTTTCTCCCCACTACCTGTCTAAGGCTTCATTCTGAACCTCTTTTGATGGCCCCTCATTCATGTCATGCCTACTAAGTGTGGATGTCCATCAAGTCTCCATCTTGAATTTTCCCTTTCTTATCTGTACCTTCTGTGATCTGTATGTACCCTGTGGTGATTTATCAGCTCCCATGGTGGTGCATTTGCCTGTGAATGACAATAAAATGCAAATACCCTTTTCTTCTAAAAAGATTTCCATTTTATCATTATTTATAGGCAAATATTATTTGGATCCATATTCTTGTTACATTTGCTCTTTTTTTAGGAAATAGAAAAAATGATAATTTATATAATATAAACAGCTGTTCCTACTGTTGACAGGATCCACAAGTACTTAGCTCATTCATTTATGCAGGGGATTCTTGGGTCTATTGCTCCAATGCTAGTCTCTCTCCTAAAGCCTAGCTCTTCACACCTGTCTCTTGCTCTTTTTTGAAGTGGACATCCAGTAGGTATTTCAAACTCAAGATGGACAAAACAGACCTTAGTGTCTCTCCCTGCCCAGCCCCCTCCTCTTATGAACTGCTCTATTATTGAGGACACCACTATCCTTCTAGTTACCTAGGTATCAACCCTGGTCTCACCCTTGGCTTAGCTCATCCCACATCTTCAGTTCATTGCCAAATCATATAATTTCTTCCTTTACAGCATCTCTTGCACTGAATTTTGCATATGGCACAGCCCCCACCCTAGGGAAGACCTTTATCAACTCATGCCTGGACTATTCAGTAGCCTTCCCATTGGTCTCCCTGCCTCAAGCCTCTCCCCATGTTACTCCACTCTCCACACAGCTGTCAAAGTGATTTTCCTAAAGTTCAGGTCTGGCCACATCATTCCCTACTCAATCAACTCCAGGAGCTTCCTATGAGCTCCAGAATCAAAGATAAAATCCTCTGTTGGTCATTTACACCAAATACCTTGTTCCGTTCTGAGGTTTCTTGGCTTTTTATATTCTCCACCTTTCAATGCATGATACAGTACAGCTATGTCTTTCTTCATACACACCATGCCATCTCCAGTCTCTATGACTTTGAACTGGCTGGTCCTCAAGCCTCATCTCTGACTCTTAAAATTCCTGGCTTCTTTTAAGACTCAGCTCGAGTGTCCCCTTCCGTAGGAGACCTCCTAGTTGGGCTGGTCTTATCAACTGGTCAGTTTAGTAGCATTCTTTCCTTGTCCTTGTCCTGGTTGCTACCCTGATTGTAAACTCCTCCCACTGTCCATAGTTCCATTTCCCTTGGTTGTGCCCTTAAGTCAGGGGTTCTTAAGACAGGTACTCACAGAATCCCCTTCTATCACCCAGCAAGGCATCTGTGGAAGGATTTTAGGAGCCCTCTCAACTAGGATAAGGGAAAAATACATCTTGATTTTCACTAACCTCTAACTGAAATGTAGTATTTCCTTTAATGCCTTAAAAACAAAATTCTAAGAAGGAGTCCCTAGTTTTCACCAGACTGCCAAAGGGGTCCCTGACACAACAAATGGTGAGGAGCCTCTGGCTTAAGATAAGCCTTCCTCTGTGTGGTTTAATACATTCCTAGTGCTGTTTACAGTCCCTGGCCCCAGGACACTTTCATGGGACCTTGAAGTTCTCTCTGGTCTGCTACAGACATCCTCAAAACACCACCACCACCAAAAACCACCAGCACCAAACCAGACCGTTCCTGTTTATCTCTCTTCAGAATATGATGCTTTTTTCTTCCAGACCCATTTGTTTTGCAAACTCTTCCTGGTCATTTGCCAATATGAGGCTTTCCCTTTTCCATGACTTTCTAATTAAGTCTTGAAGACGCCAACTCCAATTCTGAGACTCACCCTTTGTCAAGCCAGAAACCCCAACTTATAAGCCATGCTGAGTGTCTGGGTGATTTCATATCTATATGCTGTGTGGCTATTGGTAAACAAGAAGACTGGACCCCAGCAAAGAGCAAAGAGGGTGTCTTATGAAGAAGGGGAAGCAGTCACTGGGCTGTGGAGCTACTTCATGGAATCCAGCTGAATTTTCACTGGGTTTTGCTGGACATTTATTTTCTTCGTTGGGAACACTTGCCAAGTTGCTTCAATTGTCCTGGGATCGTTTATTCAACTTTCGTAAATATTCTGGTAATAGCTTTGTTAACACCAGGGGTTTCTAACAACTGGCCTATGTTTTCTAGAGGAAATCAAGACACACTGATGCATTGTATGTCCTTTTCACAACTGGCTTTATTTGTTGACTTTGTTATTATTATGAGCTAACTCCCCTCTCTTCAGTTCAGGGCTAGAGTTGGAACTAGGGCTAGAGACAAGAATCAAGGTTAGGAACTGGGATTAGGGCTAGGGACCAGATCTGGGATTTCATTGGTTTGGGGAATGTTCTGGCAAGGAGACTCCTTGCATCAATGCAGGTAGATACCTTCTTTGCAGCCTCAATTTAAGTCAATGAACATTTATTTAGTGCCTACTCTAGCCAAGGCTCTAATCATAACCCTAAATACTGCCATGTCCTGGGAATCCAAAGACCAAAGTGAGACAGTTCCTTTCCTCCAGGAGCTTCTAGTCAGACCTCTCTGTGTCTATCTCTATCTCTGTCTCTGTTTCTATCTCTCTGTCTCTGTGTCTCTGTCTCTGTGTCTCTGTCTTTCTGTCTCTTTCTCTCTGTCCCTTCTATCACAACATCTATATAAATGAGGAAGATCAATTGATCAAATGTTTTGGCTTTGGTTTTGAACTAGACTTGTGATTTTATAAGTTTATAGGTAAAGAAGATCCCTCATTAAGAAATTACCTCTATCAATGTAGATTGGCATCTACTATGCGACTAACAGTCTTAAAGACAATAGAGAAGGGGTGCATGAAACTGTGATTTGCTCTGAGTCACGCAGACAGTGTGCACTAGAGGTAGACCTTGAACCTAGGTCTTTTTTTGCTGTTTTGGTGGGGTGAAGGTAGGGCAATTGGGGTTAAGTGACTTGCCCAAGGTTACATGGCTAGGTTTTTTTTTTATTGTGTGTGTGCATGTATTCCATGTCTGAGGCTGGATTTTAACTCAGGTCCTTCTGACTCCAGGGCCAGTGCTCTATTCACTGTGCCATCTAGCCACCACCTAGGTCTTTCTAAATATGATTCTGACTCTCCATTAGATAGGTAAATGATAGGTGTGTGTGTGTGTGTGTGTGTGTGTGAAAGAGAGAGAGAGAGAGAGACAGAGAGAGAGAGAGAGAAAAAGAGAGAGAAGAGGGAGATATATCAAAGTTGTCCTCAAAGGCCTTACTTTTGAATGGGGGAAGACTCTCCATAAAGGGGTGCTGGGAGGCTGGGAAGGGATTCTGCTCTGGGAAGTGATGAGGACAAGGCAGGAGGTGGTGCACACTGACCTGGTTCTCAGCCAAAGGCTCAGGAATCAGAACCATGGCAGAGACAGTGATGCAGTCCTACTTTCCAATAGGACGGAGCCTGTTGGAGAATGAAGCCACAGTGGCTTGACCCACATTGCCTCTAATGATTGGTGAATATAAACCTTCCTTTTCTGTGTGGGTGGGATGGGAAAGCTGCAGATAATACCAAAGCACTTTCCATTTGCTATTGGAACATGATTTCGTGTTTTTCTTTGAATATGAATGTGTGGGATATTCTAGTAAATAACCCACAACTCTCTAAAATGACCAGCAGAGTTGGATCTCTGATGTCCTGACCTGGGAATGACTAGAGACTTGCCCCTGGTTCTCCCTTCACACTCTCATAGTCTTCCTCCAACCTTCTTCTCATGGCCGAACAGGAAGCTGAGCTTGGCCTCCTGCTAAGACTGCAGTGGAGTCTCTGATCTAGTCTGGAACAGGCAGTTCAGTGCTCTGATTTCAAAGGCCCCCTGTTGGATTTCTGCCTGGGTTAGAGGAGGGAAGGTCCTCTCATTGCTCCAGCTGTGTTAGCTCAGCTCCTTAGGACCCACCATGCTCTTTCACTGTAGAGCTTTCAAAGGGTTGGGCTAGTGGGTTTAATCCTATCCTTGAGTAAAACTGTTGTACCCAAACCCAAATCACACTACTTTGAGGCCCACCATATTTTGGTCCTTTGTATTTTTGTCTTTGTCTCTGTCCTAAAACCCTGTGCTAGCAAGGTTATTTCAAAACAGCTTAAGGCATATTCCTGGGTAAATTGCCCAGTATGCAATCCCCTAATCCCCCTTTCTCCCTGAATCAGCATTCTGTACAAGGATCAGTCCTGGGGTGGATGGTACAAGTCCATCTTATATAGGGGCCACCCTGTTCTGGGAAGCTGACCAAAGCAGGGTCCCCACACCCTTTACCTAGAACATGACCCTGGTCTGTTCTGGGAAACTGAATGTTCTCTATTCCCCCTTTGCCCAACAACTGTCCACTCTGTACCCTCCACTCTGTTTTGGGAAGGACCCCCTTGTTTCAGGAAGGTTTCACCCTTGTACCCTTGTACCATATTCCCAAATTAGTCCTGTGCTATAGATCTAACCAATGGCTGTTTTCGGCTTCTGTACATCATTGCTTATATTAGCTCCCCTCCCTGATTATGGTTTTTGTGGTTTTAGCCTTTTTAAACACTGTACCTTCATTCAAGACTGCCTGATTTGGGTTTACACTCCAGGTAGTTGTGCTACTTGGTCAATAAATCCACACCTAAATTTACCTTGAACCCAGGTCTCTGCTCGCTCTTATTCTCTGCATAACAAAACATCTCGAATCCCCTGCTCTGGAGATCAGGGAGCATTTTTCAATTTGACCCAAGACATTTTCTATGTAAAGTGTGCCCTCAAAGCTCCTGTCTTGAGTGTCTTGAGGATGGAGTGCTTTGTCCCTGTAGAGGTCTAAGGGACTTTCAAGCAAGTGAGGGTCCTCTGCCACGTCTTGTGGGCTGCCATTTTTCCTGCTATACCAGCACACTCACAGATCAGATTCTTAGCAACCTTCCCCTTCCCATGAACCACAAAGCACTCATTTTTTCCAATAACATGGAGCCCGTACTGGCTGTACATCTCAGTTGGCTGCTGTTGACTTTCTGAGCCCTCAGTCATGCATGACAAGCCCTCCGGGTGCAGTCTGCTCAATTTCAAAGACTTATGAGGACTGTCCCAAACAATAACCACTTCCTTCATCTGACTCATCGACTCTTGGAGACAAGAAGACAAGCATCAAAGCAAGATGTTGACTTTGGTCATCTCCTCTTTGTCCCCTAGATGCTCCTGGTGAAGGGGCAGTGTGGCCCAGTGAATAGAGCACTTGGAGTAAAGAAACCCTCTGACAAATACTGACTATATGACCCTGGGTCAATCATTTCACTTCTGAGTCCTCAGGTAACTCTAAGACAGTGGTTCTCAACCTTCCCAATGCCGTGACCCTTTAACACTTGTATGTGGGCGTATCTGCATGTGTGTGGACCCACCTGGAGATGGATAGAGGAGCAGTGTCCCGGTTCCTAAGACCATTGGAAATATGTGTTTTGTGATGGTCTTTGGTGACCCCTGTGAAAGGGTTGTTTGGCCTCCAAAGGGGTCACAACCCACAGGCTGAGAACCACTGCTCTAAGACATTAGAGGAGGTGCCAACCTGCTCTGGGAGTGGGGGGCGGTTCTTCACAGGAAGCTCACTACACCAATGGCAACCCAGGTCCAGTCCCTTTTCCCAAAGATTGTGAGTAACCATTTTTCCCAGCTAGCACCTGCAGTTTTATATAAAAGTATGTCTTTATTGATGTCATGGATGAAAATGCTAAGAACAAACATTTCGGTCTGGAGCTTAGGGACCTGAAGAGGGTTAGTAGAACATTTTGGGGCTTGATTGAGATGGACTTTGACTATCAGGATAATGAGATAGAACTTTGTTCTTTAGGTAATAGGGAGCTGTTGAAGGTTTTTGAGCAGGAGAATGATTCAATTAGAGCTATCCATTAGGATATGCCATTGAATGGGAGAAGACTCTCCATAAAGGGGTGCTAGGAAGCTGGGAAGGGAATCTGCTCTGGGAAGTGATGAGGACAAGGCAGGAGGTGGTGCACGCAGACCTGGTTCTCAGCCAAAGGCTCAGGAATCAGAACCATGGCAGGGTTTGAGATAGATGATTTAGGGCAGGAAGAGATTAGTAATGGAATCTAGCTAGGGATTGTGGCCTAAAATGTGTTGTTTGGATTCATTGCCGTCACCTTCTGTTTTTGATGGTTTTCTACTTGTTTTCAGTATTCACTTTTCAGGAGTCCATCTCCATCACTGTGGAATTTTGGGTGAGTCTTCTCTAGATTTAAATGTCTTTAACTACAATTATCTTAATCTGGGAAATGATAGGAATAGTCAACATTTGGAAAGTGCTTGAAGGTTTGCAAAGGTTTGGGGGTAGTGGATAAAGGGTCTGGACTTGGAATCTGGCTCCAACATTTGCCAGCTGTGTGACCCTGGACAAGTCACCTCGCTTCTGCCTGCCTCAGTTTCCTTGTCTGTAAAAGAAGAGAATTCACTTCACTTTCAGCTCTAATCTTTGGTCTCGTGGTGAGCTTCACATACTCACCATTTCATTTTCCCTTCATCCTCATTGTAATCCCATAAGGCAAGAACTATACATTTTACCATTCCCATTTTACAGATGAGGATGTGGAGTCTCAGAGGGATGAAATAACTTCCACCTTTAGTGGTTCCCCCCAGAGAAGTGTGAGTCCTTTTCCCATGGGATTGGAAGGTCATAGACCTGGAGTGGGACATCTCTTCCTACCCCCTCATTTTCAAATAGGGAAACTAGGACGTGAGAGGTTAGTGACTCACCTAAGGTCACCTAAGTAGTTAATGAGATGAGATCTGTACCCCAAACCTCTGATTCTAGAGATGAGTGGTTTGTATTTAGGAAGAGTGGAATGAAATTATGCTCTTCTACTTGGGCTGTGCATTTTCTGTTCAGATTCTGATTTCACTGGTGTGGCTGGAGACCCCCAGCACTGATCGATTTTTAACTCACACCCAGACCCCTGGGACTCTCAGTGATTCACTTGTGATCACCCAGGTAGATCATGTGTCAGAGGCACGGTTGGAAGCTGGGTGTCCCTGCTTCCCTGCCTTGGGCTCTATGCTCTGGCAGACCAAGTCCCAAGGCTTTTTCTGAACCTTCTCTGTTTCATCTGATTGCTTGCACATGTGAAGAAGGGCTGTTCTTGGAATGTGCAGGTCTATTTCCTGGGGATAGAAAAAATTTCTTTTTAAAGTGATCTTTCTTGTATTCCTAATGACGGGATAATTTCTTCACAGCCACATAACAGTATTTGGTTCTTTTTTCCCTCCAAGATGCCTGACCCTTCTACCTGTTATACTACCACTATTGTAATAATGAACAGAATCATTCATTCCAATCCAATGAGCATTTATGGAGCACCTACTATGTACAGGTACTGTGTTAGGCACTGATTTAAGGCATTTTTTGAAAAGACAGTTCCTTCCCTCAAGGAACTTAGCATCTCATGAGGGGAAGGATGTGATGTGGAAGCAGATAGAAAAATACAATATAGTTTGATGATGCAGACGGCACCAAATGTCTAAGGGCATCAGGATAAGACCATGGTGTATGAGCTCAGCTCTGAAGGAAAATTGAAGGTGAGGAGATCTCATATTCCCAGCATGGGTGTGGAAGTAGGATCATCTACAGGAAGACAGATCATCTTCTGCTTAGCTCAGAGCCTGGTACATCAAAGCACTCAATAAAGGCTTCTTGATGGACTGCTCAACTGAGCTGAGGAGTCAGTTTTTTATTGCCTGGCCATGTTTCAAAGAGATGAACGGCAGGGCCATTGCTAGTCTGAGAACTAACCTGTTTTGGACTTAGGAGTAGCCCAGTGAAAATATTTTCTCTGCTCTTTGATGTTGTTAAATCAATACATCTTTCTCTACTGTGAGTGCTGCTCCCCCCTCCCCCCTCCCTGCCGGAAGACTTTAGCATCACAACAGCTCATCTCCCCCCTCCCATCCAGATTTTCCTTCACACTGGGTCACTCAGTTTAATAAATAACCTTGGTTTAATCAGAGGCTGAAGTGACAAAGGAAGGAAAGATGACGTATTTAAAGATACTCACTTCTATACTGTTGCTTTTGATACAGCTCAGGATTACTTGGGGCCCTTCTATTCTCCTTTCCTATTTCATGAGCCTTCTCCATATTCTCAGAGGAGAAGAAGAAAGGATAGTCCTGGCCGTGCCATGGGCATATATAGTCTTCACAAATCAGTGGCCAGTGAAGGGTAAAAGAGCGCATGGAGAGTTGTGTAATCTGCCTCGACCCTCTTAGTCTTCCATGGCTGCCACTTGGCGAGCCAGACAGCGCCCTTCCTCTGTTATCTCCTTTGTCTTCTTTTCTTGGAGCTGTCATCACTCTCCAGTTAGTCACCAATAATTGGAAAAATGAAATGGAGAACATTCTTTAGACTTCTCATACTTTCAAATCTTGCTGATAAATCTCTTTGTAGAAACTTTCTGGGTCACAAGGGAGTATGTTACATGCCTCCCCTGTGAAAGAAATTTTGAAATCCTTTGCTAAATAGTTGAAGTATTCTTGAAATCTATAATGTGTATCACACAAATCAAGTTGTCAAAGTATGAAATGGAAATGATTTTCCCAGTAGCTTAGATAAGTTTCCCAAAAGGCCATTTATATGCAATGCACATTAGCAGAATGTAGAAGAGATTTTGCAACAAGGCAGGCTTGACATGATGGACAGCTCCAGCAGCTGAATGAGTGCATCACTTGAGGACATATCACATGTACATGTCATGATATTAGTGAATATCCACAGCACACCAGGAACTGGTGAACAGCAAAGCAGGCAACAATGCCATGAGCTACATAATGATAAAATATGCATAGAGTGTTTATACAGATAAATGCAAAGTTATGCTTCACCACCACATGTATGCATGTCCATAATAATAAAAAATGTATGCATGCAAATAAACGTTAATAACAAAATAAGACCAAATCCCCTCCCCAAAAACAGTGACTAATATGTATCAGTGAGGACATGTAGATACATGCCAGGCACATGTTACATAGGGAGAAACTTAGTGTGGTCGCTTGGTTACATCTGTGACCCTTTTCCGGTTTCTCCAGTAAAATCTGATCACATGTCAAAGGGACCAGTTTTCTTAGACTCTGTTGACCTGTCTACCCCTGAACTAGTGGGTGCTAAGAGCTGGTCATCCTCATTCTCAGATGTAGAGGATTTTATTTCCCCCTGACCCCACTGGGGGCACAGGCTGGCCAGCACCCTTATCAGGCTCTAGCCCTTAAATCCTAGGAATAGCTAGAGTGGAAGATCTAGGCCACAAAGTTGTAGTTTTGGGTCCTTTCCTCCATTTTCATGGTTGTCGGGTTACAGCACTTAGAGTCTTCTTTCCTTGAAATGTTGCTTCCTGAATCCTTGTCAGAGTCAGGCAGGTTTTTCATGCCTCACTCCAGGTAGCTCAGGATCCAAGTAGAGTGTCTTCACTGCTGGAAAGAGGCAGGACCACTTTGGATTCTCTGCCTCTACTACCTAGTTGCTGGACTCTTACATCTCTTTCATGTGGAATTAATCCATCAGTCAACATTAATTAGGCACCAATATATGCCAGTCAGTGTTCTGGGCACTGGGAATACAACCACAAAAAAGAAACAGTTCTTGCTCTCAAATGACTCATTTTCTTGGTGGAAACAAACCTGCAGAAAAGTTTATACAATACATAGACACTACACAATGTATGTATACATATATGTATATGTATACAATATATGTATTGTATGCATGCAATATATGTATACATACATACACGCACATACATATAACTATGTAAATGTAACTCTGTGTATATATACATGCATGTATACACACATATATGTAAAACACAAGGTCATCACCCAGGGAGAGCATTAGCAGCAGGTACTACTGGAGCTGAGTTTTAAAGGAGACTAGGGATTTGAAGGGGCAGAGGTTAGGAGGCAGTAGATGCCAGGCACGGGGAGTAGCTAAAGTAAAGGTATGAAGATGGGAGATGGAATGATGTGAGTGAGGCATAGCATGAAGTTCTATTGGGACAGACCATTAGTGCACACAAAAGGGAGTAATAACTTCCATATCGTCTAACCCTAGACGATATGGAAGAAACAGGTTGGAAAGAATGAAAACATCCCTAGGAATGATTATTTTCTTTATTGAAGTCCCTATTAGCAAACTAAATGCCCAAGGAGTGGAAAGACTTCAGGGCACATCACCCAAGTGCTCTAAAGAGATTTCTCTCTCCTATGTCTGTACTGCGTGAAACATTCATTTAACATCAGATTCTAAACATTGATGACTTGTACATTTCTGATGTCATTTTCACATCAGGGAGACAGAACCAGACAAATCCTCATAATAATGAGCATTTATTCCAATAACAAACATTCCAAATGACTGGAAATGAGTTAATTTGAGTCCTTTGGAAATGGTTTGGATTGCAGTGCTTGAAAGTGTCATGTGGAAGGAATAAAGGTGATAAAGGAATCGGTGAAAAAAATGAGAAAGATCTCAAAGCGTATTATGAAGTTGTAGTTATTGAAACAATCTGGTGTTGACAAAGAAACAGTGGTGAATCAGTGGAATAGAATAGGTATAAATTACATTATAGTAAATGACCATAGTAACCTAATATATGATAAACCCAAAGATCTAAGCTTTTGGAACAAAAACTCATTATTTAATAAAAACTGCCCGGAAAACTGAAAAAAAAAAACAGTATGGCCGAAACTAGGTACAGACCTCACACCATATACCAAGATAAAGTCAAAATGGGTACAAGCTTTAGACATAAAGGATGATACTATAAGCAAATTAAGAAAACATGAAATAATTTATTTGTTAGATTTAAGGATAAGGGAATAATTTAGGACCAAAGAAGATATAGAGGGCATTGCAAAATGCAAAATAGATAATTTTGATTATACAAAATGAAAAAAAATTTGCACACACAAAACCAATGAAACCAAAATTATAAGGAAAGCAGAAAAGTGGGATTTTTTTTTTGCAGCGAGTATCTCTGATAAAGGCCTTATTTCTCAAATATGTAGAAAACTACGTCAAATTTATAAGAATACACAACAATTCCCCAAATGGTATATTGTCAAAAGATATGAATGGCTGGTTTTCAGACAATGAAATCAAAGCTATCTTCCCTCAATCAATCCATTAACTAACCAACATGTATTTATTATCTTTTATGTGTGGGGTACTGTCCTAGGTGCTGGGGCTATAAATACCAAAAATGAAATAATTTATACCATGAAGGGGCCTACATTCTAATTAGGAAGGAAATGAATGTGAATAAATATATATGCGAATAAATATAAAGTAAAAAAATATAAACACACACATATCAGGTAGTTAAATACAAGTTGTTGTTTGTCCTTTATTTTCAGAGAGGATCGATGACATCACACCAAAGTCTTAGACTTGCTTCGAATTGGATTTAAGTGAGGTAGAGTTGCACAAAATCATCAGTCTCATTTTATCTTCCAGAGTTACTGAAATTCAGTGACAAAATAAAAGCCAGGATGACTGGCAGTGGCCCAGGATGCAGTGGAGGACATTAGTGTCTTCAGCGTCTGATCAAGGTCTAAGTGCTCCACATCCTGCTTCAGTCACCTTCATGGCCACTGGAACAAACTGTTCTAACAATCTGTGTAGGTGTTCAAAGAGGACTAGCTCCTCTGAGATAAGGCCTGCTGGGCCCTTTTCAGGGCTCTCATCACCCTTGGAGTCTACTTTCATCCATCTCTCACTTGTGACTCCAAGAAGCTGGAGCATGTGCGGCTGCCACACTCTCGTAAAACCATCTTGGTAGATGGGCTAAACCAGGTTGAGTAACCAACATGTTCAAATTTGGCAGTGAGATTGTCTACCTCAGCATGTGAAGACTTCCGTCAGTGGGTTGGGGGAATGAGAATAAATACAAGTTAGTTTGACAGTAAGGAGATCAGCATTTGGAAATTAAGGAAGACTTCATGAAAAATGCAGTACTCAAACTGTCTATTAAAGGAAGAGGGTGGTTCTTTGAAACAGAAAGAAAACCATTACAGACGTGTGGGAAGGCCAGTGCAAGGAATGGGGAAGAGAGGTGGAGTGTTGTATGTGAGGAATGGAAAGATATCTAGTTTGGCTGGATGGTAGAATGAGGAGGGGAGAGTCATGTCCAATGAGCCTTAAAAGATAGGGGTCAGCTTGCATAAAGCTTTAAAAGTTCAATACTAGGGGTGGCTAGGTGGAGCAGTGAAAAGAACACTGGCCCTGGAGTCAGGAGGACCTGAGTTCAAATCTGGCCACAGATACTTAACACTTACTTGGGCAAGTTACTTAACCCCAATTGTCCTGCCTTCCCCTCTCCAAAAGGCAAAAACAAAGTTCAACCCTGGTGTTTCCGTTTGATACTAGAGGCAACAGGAAATCACTGGACTTGCTTCAGTGTGGTAGTCACATGGTGAGACCTGCACTTAAGGAAAATGACTGGCAGCAGAGTGTGGGATGGACCCAAGCAGGGAGAAGTCTGAGGCAGAGACCCCAAGGGTAAAAATCTGTTGTAAGAATCCAGGATACGATAATGAATAAGGTGGTGGCTGAGTGAGCGGAGAGAAGAGATCAGAGGCAAGAGAAGGGAGTGACATCAAATTTTGGCAATCTATTGGCTGCGTGGGGCACGGGAGAGGGAGGAGGAGAGCAAAATGCTCTAGTTACAAAGCTGGAACCCAGAAGGATGGTACTGCATGGGACAGAAGTAGGAGAGATCAGAAGCGGGGAAGTTCTTGTGATAGAGTTAGTGAGTTCACTTTTTGAGACATCTCCAGGACCTCCAGTTTGAAATGTCCAATAAGAATTTTGTGGGCCTAAACTCAAATGACTGACTGGAAATACAGGAGTCATCTGAGTAGAGATGATAGTTAAACTCCTGGGAGCCAATGAGGTTACCAAGAGAATGAGCGTATAAAGAAAAGGGAGAAATATCTGGGACAGAGCCTTGCAGAAGACCCAGTGTTAGTGACTATGATATGAATGATAAGCCAGTAAAGGAAACCGAGGAGGGACCAGATAGGAAGGACAAGAGCCACAAAAACCCAGAGAGGAGACAGTAGCCAGGAAAAGGTGCCTTGTATCTTATAGAGAATAAGGCAATTCAGTGTAAGGAAAGTCATTACTAGAACCAGTCATGTCAACCAATTTTGGCACTGGAAACTGCCCTGAAAGGTTCCATCAAGGAAGTCCGTTGAGGTAAATTTAATTGGAAGAAGCAGAGAAAACCCAGGGAAAAAGTTCAGAATTCAGAGTTAATGAGACATTGAAGCCAAGAGTACTTGGGATCATGTAAGGTTCACATGGTCCCTGGACAAGATGCTTAGCTGACCAGGGCTCAGAACAGCTTCCCAAGATTCAGAGGTGCTGACTTGCGTTTGCAGAAGGGACCTCCCTAACTCCCTAAAAGAGGTAACAGATGGTTATCTCTGATGTTCAGATTAGTTGCTTTTATCTGTTGGGAAAGACAAGAGATGTCAGTGCCTTCTGAATGTTAGTACCCTGGTTGAAAGTTCTGCCTCCCTTACCCTAGTTACTGCTGTGGCTAGGACTACCCAGGCTGAGCCGATTCTTCCTACCTTTCCCCCAGATTATCCTTGTACTTTACCTATGTCTTGACTCTACCAGAAACCTTTCTGTGACATGTTTTTTCATCGCTAAAAAGAGAGAACAAAGTAATCTCTAAGGTCCTATTCAGTTCTCACATGTTGTGATTCTACGGCTCAGAAAGGGATATGGTAAAACCTTCTAGGGGATGGCTGGGACCTCTAAACTGGGCCCAAAGGGCCTATGCCAAGGGTCAGCATGGTGCAGTAGATAGAGTGCGGATCTATGTACAAATCCCCCCACCAGATGCATAATCCGTGTCCTTCAGCATGCCACAAAACCTCTGGGCTTCAGTTTCCTCATCTGTAAAATGAGAGGCTGAATCTGATGAGCTCTAAGTTTCCTTTCTAACTCAGAATCTGTGATCCTCTGCTATGTGAGGTGAGGAGCATGTTTGGAGATGGAAGATTTTTAAAATGGAGCTAACAAAGGCTTTTGGGACTAGAACTGGGAAGATCCTCCTTGTCAAGGTGTGGGCTTAGTAATGGACTGGAAGAGACTGGAGTTTGGATTGATCTGCTCTGCTTTGGATGAGCTGGGCTATGAACCTACCAGCAGCACATGAAGAATGAACACAGGAGACAAGAGGAGAGACCAAAGGAGAAGCCAGAGTGTGCCAGTGGGATGGCTTTGCTCAGCCAAGGTAACTCTCCATTAGGGAAGGGCTGAGGCCTGTGACTGACTCACCTACAGGGCACTGATTTCTGAAATCCCCTCATGCTATAGCAGATACCAAACGTGCCCTTTGACCTGGCCATGGAAGAGGAAGAAGGAGGAGGAGGAGAGAAATAATGTTAAAAGACTAGTGTCTATGTAGCACTTTACCATTTGCAATGCCCTGCACATTTCTTGTCTCAATGGATCTTCACGCCCACCCTGTGAAGAAGGAGCCATGATTAGTCCCATTCTCAACTGAGGTTGAGAGAAATTAAGTGATTTGTCCTGGGTCATGAAGCTAAGTAGTGTCTTAGGTGGGATTTGAAATCAGGTCTTCTTGGTGAGCATGGCCATGGAATCATAGGAAGGTAGAGCGTCATTGTTGGAAGGGAACCTGAAGGTCATTTAGGTCAATCATTCCCTGCATTGGAAATCTGATCTACAACATTCCTGAGAAGTGGCTATTCATCTTCCATTGGCAGGCCTCCAGTGACCAGGAGCTGACTGCTTCAGGGGATGGAGCCCAGATGGCAGAAAGGTTGGGATGGCAAACTCCTGTAGGAATAATTAGAAAATGTACCAGACCAAGTCCTTATTGGGAAATCTAGAAAAATCACAGAAAGTCATTTGTCCACCCCAGCTGGACATAATGCGACTGATGGGGAGGTCACTGGGAACAGTCTTGCCAGAAGCATACTGCTGGATCCCTCCAGAGCCCAGAGAGGCTGTGCAGCAGCTCAAGAGGAGGGTCCTGACCCACATGGGACACACTCAGACCCATCCTAGGGCACTGTGATGGGGACTGGACTGGTGGCACCAGGTGGTTTTATTACCTACTACCCAGTTCTAGGTCATAGGTCCAAGGGGGGTTGAGAAGAGGACCTGCACAGGGGAGTGACATTCTAAGGCAAGGGGCCCTGGATGGTAGACCAAGTAAAAAGGAATTTCAGAAATTGCCGCCAGCAGCAGCAGCAGCAGCAGCAGCAGCAGCAGCAGCAGCAATTCCAGCAGCTGCTGCTGTGTGGCTCACTCCCCAGGCAAAAGCTTCTAACCTGGCGGTCAGGGGGCTAACCGGGGCAGGAATCCCAGCCCAAAGGGGAGACTACCATTCTGTGCTTCTGAGCTGCTGATGGGGCTGAGTCCAGCAGCCTCTACTCCTGTTCACACCCATCTCAGATCAGGAACTTGCAGACCTCAGCCTAGGGGCAGCAATGAAGACTCTGCCTGGGGTCTGAAGGCGTTTCCCAAGCAGCTTGATCAGCTTTCCCTTGTACTCTCATTTCAGATGTGGGATCTCATGGGTTTCACGGTTCTGTCCAACGGTCCAAGCCCTCTCATACTGCCTCCTTCTCCGTGGCCCGCCACAGGACGTTCCCCCTTTCTCTAGACACTCTACAGATGGGCACTCAGGCTGCCCACGTCAGCCTTCTCTTTCGTCTTTTGACCAGCCCGTCATTCTTTCCCCTGGATTTTCATAAACTTGAACATTTGCCGACATGGCCGGCTCGATCAGGCGATGCAGCCGAGTCCCAGAGCCCTTTTCTCTACAAAACAGAGACGGCCCTAAGCCCTGCCTCCCAGGATTGTCTTGAGAATTGGACGCAACGGTGATTGTAGAGGGTCTAGTCCATAGTGAGCATGAGCAAAATGTGCTCTGCAGTTACTGTTATGCACAAAAATGGGAAAAAAGCGGATTACGTGTGAATCGCCACTGAGCACGGCTTGTTCTAAAAACCGCGTCGCAAGTTAAGACACCTTCGTTCCAGAGCCCTGCTGCTCTGGGACTCCTTTTGTCTCCTCTTCTCTTCGGTGCACGTAAAATTGGGGTTTAATTGGCTTTCTTTTGTTGCTGTCACCGTTTTCCTTTTTTAAACATCAGTACCATTAGTTCTCTTTCCATTCTCCCTCCTCTCTGCTCCCTCCCACCAAAAACACACTTATGACAAATAAGCAGAATTAAGAAAAACAAATCCAGGCATTGGTCATGTCTGAAAAATGGATGTCTCATTTACTTGTCTGTCAAGAAACGGGCAATGTGCTGCGTCCTTGGTCTTCCTGCGTCATGGCTGCTCATTGTACCGATCAGAGTTCTTAAATCTTTTAAGTTACTGTCATCATACAAGTTCTTTGTCTAGTTCCTTCTGCATCAGTTCAAACAAATCTTCAGTTTCTCAGGTTCTGTCCCAGCACATCCCTTTCCTCAGTTCTTGTGCCACACTAGCATTTCTTTCCATTTGGACACCCCAGTGTGCTTAGTACTTGCATGATGGACCCATCTCCCTACCTTTCCTGTTTCTTACACTCGGACTCCCTGACATACCCTCTTGCATCCAGTGACACCGGCTTCTATCTCTCAGCTCTCTGCATTCTCTCTGGTGCTCCCTCAGGCCTAGAACACTTCTGCTGATCCCCCTGGTTTTATTTGTTGGTCAGTTATTTCAGTTGTGTTCAATTCTTGGTGACCTCCTTTGGAGTTTTCTTGGCAAAAATACTGGAATGGCTTGCTTTTTCTTCAGCTCATTTTACAGAAGAGGAAACTGAGGCAAACATTGTTAAATGACTTAATCGAAGTCACACAGCTAGTGTCTGAAGCTGGTTTTGAATTCACAAAAATGAGTCTTGCTGACTCTAGACTGGGGATGCAGTCCTCTGTGCCACCTCATTTCCCTTGGTTTCCTTTTAGTTACAAATAAAATCCTACCTTGTACAGGAAGTCTTCCTCAACCCCTCTTAATTCCAGTCTCTTCTCTCTGTTAATTATTTCTTATTTAGATAGAGCTTATTTGTACATATTTGCATGGAGCCTCCATGAGATTGGAAGTTTCTTGGTGGCAGGGCCTGTTTTGCCTCTTTTTGTGTTCCCAGCACAAAGCTTGGTGCTTGGCACTTAGTAGATGTTTAAATGTTTATTGACCAACTGAATGTCATTTGTCAAAACCTGACTTTTGTCTACTAGTATTGTCAGGATCTCCACAGTGCATGTGTGTAGATATCCCTTATTTTTTTCCATACACATGAAGCTAGTTAGATTGGCTTGTCATTTCATTTCCTTGGCCATCTTTCTGTGATTTTCCATGGCCTTGATATCGTCCCCTCTTTAAGCTACATTGTGAATTTCAGGCTTGTGTAGTGGACAGAGAGCTGGATCTAGAATCAAGGAGACGAGTTACAGTCCAGTCTCAGACACAGATTGGGTGACCCTGGACAAGTCATTTAATCTCTGTCTGCCTCAGTTTCCTCAACTGTACAATGGGAATCATAATAGCACTTCCACTGCAAAATTACTGTGTGGATCAATTAAGATAATATGTGTAAAATGCTTGATGCAGTGCCTAGCACATAGTAGGCTCTTTGTAAATTCTAGCCATCATTATTATTGTTTGTTACCTCAATGCCTCTCTAATGGTGTTGCTTCAGCATGTATGTATGTTTTAATCCTGCTGCTTCATGGAATCTCAGTTATAAGCGCAGTCAGGACTATGTTGTCAGCCTCCAAAGGTGGGGGTTCTATTATCCACATGGGGGAAAGTGTTTGTTAGAAAAATCATCCCAGAGTTTTTTCATTTTCACCTCTTTGTTGTGCTCCCTCTATTTTCATTCTTAAAGTCCCTCAAACATGAGGTTTTACCTTCGATTACTTCTTTCTGCTTATGAGGCAATACCACTCATAACCTTTCACTATTCTTCTTTGTAAGAGTTTTCAAATGAGTTCATACTCCAAACCTGTGGATTGCTTTTGGTTCCCACGTCTCTCTGCTGGTTAAGTAAGCCCAGTGTTTGCAAACTAAGGCCCTTCTCAGCATCTTTTGAAGGTACATCTTTGTTACAGTCATCGATATAGATTGGCTGACTCTAAGAATTGCCAGACTTGATATCACTATCCTTTCTTCTTAAACATTGCCCAATTTTCATTGTCAATAACTCTTTCCTATCAACATTGACAAGTTGCCTCAGTTGTATGGTTTTTTTCCTCATGTTTTTGCCCTCTTCTGCCTTTTGTCCAAATCCTTCAGGGCTCTTAACACCTGAAGGAATTGGTGGTTAGATTTCAGGAGGTCCATTAACTTTGATGGGAAGAAATGAGACTTTGCATTTTAGTTCACAGACTTAACCAATGGTCAAAGGTGTCCAGGACACAAAAGAAGGTTCAAAGCCCCTATACTAAGACATGGGTTGTTGGTTTGTACACAGACAACTGATCCAGGAATGTCCCTCATCAGTAATAAACTACTTTCTCTCTGTTAAAATGCAATTGATTTGTTTTGGGGGTATTTTACATGTCTAATACCAATGAATTCTCTGGTTGTGTGTAGTCTACAAGTCTCTGGTCATTCTCATTGCTTACTCCTCGTGCATGTTTTCCAGTTATATCTCTCCCCTCCCCTCCCTTTGCTTTGAAGTCACCAAGCTTCTAAGTGTATGTTAATGTAATTTGGAGCATCTCATCAAATGCTTCATGGAATTTCTCTACCTCTTTGAATTCCATACAGATGTCGGTGTATCCATAGCTATTATCTTCATGGTAGTCTTTTGGCTCCTTCCCATGAGCTCTGTGATGCTCATGCCTCCTGAGATGCTTGTTGTCTTTGGGCATACAGCAAAAATGACTCTGCCAATTCCTTCATTTGTCTCTAATAAGCACCTATGAGTCATGCTTCCATTTAGTGGCAGCTTCCTTATCCCTCCTGGGCTTGTTTACACTGAGAATGTCAAGATTGATAGGCTGCAGCTCCTTCAGTAGTCTGTTCATTCACCCATCAGGAAAGATCTCACATTTAGAGTACTAAGGTCAACTTTGTTGTTTCAGAGTTTTGTGATTTGTACCACCCGCCCACCACCAATTTCTGCCTCTCTGTCACTGTTGCTGCAAATGTGAAAGGGGCACACAGGATTGAGGGTCATTTGGTATCTCTCTTTGTTGTATTGGTGGCCATGTCCAAATAATTCATCACTAAGTAATTGGTTAGCTTACTGGAGTTGAGCCTTTCCATACTGAGCTAGGGTGATTTTCAAGAAGCAGTCTCAGTCTGCTGCCAAGACCAGGGTTGATGCCTTTCTAGCATGGTAAAAACTTTCAGAGCTTATGATGCTTTGGGTTATCTCCATATCACCTCAACGAGTCATTGGAATGGGGCAACTTAAGGACTTTCTCCCTCATGTTAAGTCTGAATTTACCTCCTTGAATTTCCCCCTCCACCCCCACAGCTACTGGTTCTGTCCTTCGGGGTTAAGCAGAATGGCTAACCCTCTTCCATATAGCCACCTTCCAAATATTTCAAAGAAAGCTATCCTGATCCTACACTATTTTCTCTTTCCCAAGCAAAACAAAACAAAACAAACAAGCAACAACAACAACAAAACCCCAGCTGACCTTCAAATGGTTTGTTTTTACTTCCATTCACCATCATGCCTTTATTCTAATGGTTATACTCAAGCTTGCCAACACTTACTTAGATATTTTTGTGATCTCACTGGTGTGGCACTCCATTCATTGGTGCAGATTGCCACTCTTCCTTACCTTCTCATAAAGCGACTTCCTTTTTGTTGATATCTTTATATCATCTTCTGTGGAGGGTTTGTAAAATGCCCAGGAAACTTCCCCTAGATTATCTGAATATCCTCAGGATGCTTATGTAGCCCTTAAGCTACCCAGTGATGGTTTCTCATTCTTCTTACTAGACAAGTCCACTTCCATTTCTTCAAACTGATTTGACAGATAGTTATCAAACACTGTGCTAGGCTGAGGATAGAAGAGCAAAAAGAAACAGAAACAAAAATTGCTGACTTCAGTCTTTATTAGTAATATTTTACTTGGGGTAAGAGGAACAACATGTAAATAAATACAGACAGGAAAGGGGAGGGGAGAAGAGGGGAGGGGAAGAGAGTCAGAGAGACAGAGAGAGAGAAGGAGGGAGGGAGGGAGCATGAACATTCTTTTTTATTATTATTTTCACATTAGTCATGTTGTATAGAAGAATTAGAACCAATGAGAGGAACCATGAGAAAGAAGAAACAAAACAATAAAAAAGAGAGCAAATAGTCTGCTTCCATCTACATTCTGACTCCAAAGTTCTTTCTCTGGATGTGGACAGTATTTTTCATCATGGGTCTTTGGAGTTGTCTTAGATCCTTGCATTGCTGAGAAGAGCTAAGTCTGTCAACATCAGTTATCACAGATACAATGTATCTGTTACTGTGCACAGTGTTCTCCTGGTTCTGCTCACTTCATTCAGCATCAGTTCATATAAGCCTTTCCAGGTTTTTCTGAAGTGCGCTGAGTATAAACACTCTCGAAATGGGGTCCTCCCATAAAAAGGAGAGAAGAGAGTCAAACGCTCTGTCTTTACGGCACTTCATCTGTAGAATTCACCTTTGGCAGTTTATCCTTGAATTACCTGAAATTTTGAATTTCTGAGGTCATAGAACATCAGGAGAATGTTGTGAGGAAGAAAGGAAACAAGCCTACTATGTGCCAAACACTTCACAAGCTTTATCTCATTTTGTCCTCGTAACAATCCTAGGAAGCAAGGACTATTATTATTTTTCATTTTACAGATGAGGAAACTGAGGCAAACAGTGGTGAAATGACTTGCCTAGGGTCACACAGTCAGTAAATGTCTCATAGTCATATTTGAACTCAGGTCATCCTGACTTTAGGCTTAGTGATCTGTGCATTACGGTGGATAGAAAGAATGGGAAAAAAAGATGAACTCTTTTATCGTAGGTCAAAGAGGGATAATGGAGAGCCCATTTTCTCAGTTGCAGGCATCTTGTTTTAGGTGGAGTCAGGAAGACTGGAGTTTAAATTCAGCCTCAGACACTCTGCTTACCTCAGTTTCCTCAATTGTAAAATGGGTACAATAACAGTACCTACCTCACAGGGTTGTTATGAAGGTCAAATGAGATAATGATTGGGAAGCACCTACACAGTGCCTGGCACATAGTGGGTGCCGTGTAATCATTGTTTTCATGGTTCTTGTTGTCATTTATTAATTATCATTATGTAAACTCCAGCTCATCATCTTGCTGGAGCTTCCCCAGAGTCACACGACTAGTAAGTACCAGAGGCAGAATTTGAACCTGCGTTCAGCCCTCTCACTATTATTCCAGTTTTTATTTCTTCTTCCAGAGATCTGGTTTCATTGGCAGGTTGGACAGTGATTAGGGTCCTCCCTACATGGCCATTCTCAGCAATATTTTCATTAAGAGCAGATTCCCAATGACCTTCTAGCTCTTTGTAATGGAGAGGGAGAATATTACAAGCCCTTCCCTCAGTCAGCTTCAGTTATCAAGACAGACTTCCAGAATCATCTGGAATAGAGAAAAGTAACAAATTCCCTTTGGACTTGTTCCTTGGAAAAGGGCTGATGGGAAGATGCATCCACTGACATTCTGATCTGGTAGAGCTCGAAATATCAAAGAGAAGTTATTACCTCCTACCCTTAGGAGCGTGTGTGTGTGTGTGTGTGTGTGTGTGTGTGTGTGTGTGTGTGGTGTGACAGAGGGCAGGAAGGGATGGAGAGAGGGAGAGGGAGGGAGAAACAGACAGATAGACAGACAGACTTACTGATTGTGTAGGACTCTATGCCAACTATGCTCTCACTAGACTGTGAAATGATTGCCTTGATGGCATCCCCAACTCTGATGAACTTAGAGGAGGCAATGATGGATTATTCAAGCATTTGTGTGTTTTTTGTATCTGTTTATGGGATCCCTCAAGTTTTCTATGTTTTCTCCATTTTCTATTAAAAGGAATAAAGGTTATCTCATGACTAAACCCAAACCCAAACACTTTCAAGAAAATTATGTATTTAGTTGGGCTACTGGGTCAGTGCCTGGAAGAACCTCAGAATATTGATGGAGACATACCTGAGTTAGGGCAGACTCAGTAATATTTCCTAGATCACAGTGACTGAAATAATACATCACTCGCTTGGTCAGCCTCCTAGGGATAAGCCTCCATTTCCAGCTCCATATTTGCATACTTGGCATAGTCTTTGAAAATCCTCCATGCATCTCCATAGGGTGACCTCAATGCCACAATGTAGGATCTTGGTGAGGCATAGGTATAGACATGATCTTATCACTCTTGGCCAGGGCAGAGTAAGGGTGATTACCTGGGATGGGGAAGGGGAGCCTAATTTTGTTTTTATATTGCCAATCTCTTTCACTTACAAAGTTCCTGGATGCTAGAGAAAGGGGAAGAGGAGACAGACTCCTCCTCCATGCCCCACTGATCACTGATTTGGCACTAGTTTTTTTGTCAGTAATGATGGTGCAATTGATCTGTCATGATTGTTGCATGTACTCTGAGTTGTTTTTCATTTGAGATCATAAGTTTATCATTATTTGTGGAATGCAAGCCTGGAGTTGAGGATGCATACTAATATGTTTGTGGAATGGAATAAACTCATAATAGAATTGAACCCTTGACCCTGGCTTACTTCTTTTGCCAACCACTTGCTTTATCTGGCCATTCATAATGTGTATTAGTAATTATCATGTAGACCCCAGGTGAAAGTTTATACTTTACAATTTTTTTCAAAGCTTATTCTGGATCCAATCCACCCACAAAACATTTCTTGACATTTGATGTCCTCATTCTAAATTTCAAAAATATGACATCAAAATAACTAAGAGTTTCACAAAATTATGGCAAAGAATCAAGGAAAAATGTTCAAATGAAAACATCTTTGGAAAGAGGATTGTTTGACATTTTCATCCCAAAGAGAAATGGGATCTTGAAATCTGGCACCATTTTACTTTGGAAGGTTGCTGTCCCCCATAGTCTTGATTGGATAGCGTAACTACAGAAGAGCAGGTTAGCTCCTTGGTGTTATTGCCAGTATTTACGGAAACCAGGGAGTGTCTTTTGGGAGCAAACAATCTTTTGAAAGAAGAATGAAAGTGAATTGCTTTTTAATACAAGCTTGCCAATATATTTTTTCATTTTCTTTGACATTGCTGATGATTCTGTCTGGTGCTGTCAAAGTTTTCTCAAATGGCAGAGGCGAGATTTCATAACATTGCTAAACATTTCACATGCTTCCAAAGTGAAGCAAAAAGAAAATGGAAAATTAGTGTCAAAAGACTATGAGAAAGCGAATCCATAAGAAGTAAACCAAGGAGAACTGCTGCAAGTGGCAAAATCCTACTTTCCACTCAGGGACAACTTTTAAGAAGACAAATGGCTTGTTGAGCAATACGCTATTTCATTTGGAAGGAGGTAACAAGGTCACCAGCTTCCCTAGGACTCAGTTTCCTCATCAGTAAAATGAGAGGGTTGGATTAGATGGAAATTAGTGATCTTGTGATCTAATCTCTATTTTGAAATGCAGCCCAATACACAAAGATCAATGTTTTGGTCCCCAACATAGAGTTCATCCATCCATAACTTACGAGATGACTCAGCTGCCTAAGTCTCATAGAATTTAAGTTACTTGCCCACAGTTACATGACTTGTGAATATCAGAGGCAGGATTTGAACCCAGGTTTTCCTGATGAGTTTAATTACTAAATCCAATCTACTATGCTGCTTCCCACTTTCCTTTAAATACTGATAAGGCCACCTGTCCTTAGTTAATAGTGGGAAAAGATCAACTTCAATTGAATGCTTTTCATACTAAGGCAATTTTGATTGATGCAGGATTAGATAATTCAGGTACTTATTGGATTGGATGGAGGGAGGTACTGGCTCATTGTTGCAAATATCCAGAGCTTAGAGTGTTTGAAGACCTTCTGTTCTGGTGCCATGTTGAGACACTCTGCTGGACCACTTCATTCTTTGACCTCTTCTTGAATTGTGGTCTAAACAAAATGAAGAATAGCTACCATTTAGATAGTGAATCTCAATAACCTTGAGGTAGGTATTCTAGGTATTATTTGCACCATTTTACAGAGAAGGAAGGAAGCTGAGACTTAGAGAGATGAAGTAAAGAGATATCTCTCATGCATCCTGGCTTACTCATGCCTCCAGATCACTTGGTCTATTTACAGTCTCTCTTCAATTCAATCCATCCTCACTCAACTGCTGATATGAATTTCTTAAACCTAGGCAGGTCTGATCATGTCACCCATCCCCTCTTTTCAATAAATTTCAGTGGCTCCTTACCGCATCCAGGATCAACTATACCATCCTGTGTTTGACATTCGAAGCCCTTCACCGCGTGGCTCCCTCCTGCCTTAGCCTTCCCATCATGCCATCTGTTATCCAGCTTCCCTGCTCTTCTTTCTGTCTTATCCTCACTTGTCTCCAGCTCATATCTGACCTTCTAAAGAGGCCTTTCTGAGCAAGCCCCCAACACTGGTGCCCTCTCTTCAAGATGAGCTTCTTAGCTTGCATTTACACTGTACAGGCACAGTAGGCACATAGTTATCTGCATGTTGTTTCTTCTGTTAGACTGTGAGCTCCTTGAGGGCAGGGGCCATGCATGATTCAGCCTTTTCTTGTATTCCAGTGCTTAGCACAATGACTAGCACACAGTAAGTGCTTAGCAAATGCTTGACTTCTTTGTATCCCCAGCACTTAGCATAGCTCCAGGCCCATAGAGAACGTTAAATATAGGCCTTTTGAGCTGGTGAGTGTCAGAGGAGGGATTTGAACCCTGGTGTCTCTCCAACACTGAGAGGTTAAGTGTCTTTCCCAGGGTTCCCTAGATAGTATGAGGTAGAAGTGGGATTTGAACCCAGAGCTCCCTGACTCTAAGGTCAGCTTTCTACCTACCACTGCCTCTCCATAAGACTATTGGTATGAAAAAGATGGGGTTTTGCTTCAGGGAGAAACTTGAGTTCAGTAAAAGAACAGTACAATTTTCCAAAGGCAAACTAGCCCTCTGTCCTCTTGTTTTATTCTGGGCTCAGCTCAAGGTTTGCAAAGCAGTTTACAGTTATTATTGCATCTGATCTTTACAACAACCCTGGGAAGTAGGTGTGATTATTATCTCCATTTTACAGATGAGGAAACTGAGGTACAGATAGGTTAGTGACTTTCCCAGGGTCACACAGCTAGTAAGCATCTAAAGCCTGGATTTGAACTCAGGTCTCCTTGACTCCAAGTCTAGCAATCTAGCCACTTGTTACCTCTGTGATTTGTCTATCCAAAGCAATAGTTTTGCTGAACTCTTTGGAGTGAGTACAGCTATCACTTAGGAGGCCATACAAGGCACTGAGACTTGCTGGGATCAGAGCTGCATTGTCCACCAAAAGGAGCCACTGGGAGAACCTGACTCTATGACAAGCATCTTTGGTCCAGTGGACCTTCTCCATGACTGGAACAAATTCATTTAGGAAGACATAGTGTTTCCTCATTCTAGGCCTTCCTTGATGTTAACAGTTAGAAGGTCACTGGACAAAGAGAATCTCAGAATGAAGCGAGAAAAGAGCTGGTCTTTCCCTCCTCCTTTTATCTGGGTGTTGCCATTCGGGCCAGTGGGAGTGGAGAGAAAGCCACAGCCTTGTGAAAGGTAGGAGAGTGAGCTGCTGAGACATCAGAATGGAGACACATGGTCACCACACAGATTTGCCACTGTCCTGCAGGATGTGTGTGCAAGGATTGAAAGGGAGAAGAATTCCCTTTAGATGACGATGTTCTCCAGATGTCGGTGAATGGTCCACTTCTTTGGCAGTTTAAGTAGAATGAGTCACTTCTTCCATGCCCATCATTGTTGGCCATATGGCACACACTGCTTCCATCCACCATTTTCCTTTGGCTCATGTGGAATTTCATTTCTTCTGAAATCACGGTGTTTCATGATTCATGGCCAGGTACGAATCATCTCCCAGCATTACTGGGAAAATTAGGCTGACTCTCAACAATTACAAAAAAAAGACCAATGAGTCCACAGAATATGGACTTTGAACTCCAAATAAAATGATGGCATCTGAACTGTTTACATTTTGAATAAAATATAACATGCGCCATTAACAATACAACAAAAATAGGCATTTATTTTCTGTGTCTGCCTCTGCTCTCTTTTCCATCTCTGCACTTTAAAAGCTTGGTCACTCTTTAAAAAATATGATTGTAATCAATGTGGAGATCATCTTAATTCTGCCCTCTGCATTTCTTTGTACAAGCCTTTCCTAGTCCTTCATGTGCTTCATCTTTGTCTTGTCTCACGGCAAAGTAGTGCTATCCCATTACCTCGCTGTCTAAGTTGTTCATCTTTCTCTGTAGACGGGCTCTGTAGACTCTTCCCACCTTTTCACTACAACAAGCTAGTTATCATTTTATATAAACTAGTTATAAATAGTTTTGTACAGTGAAATCACCCAGCTGAAATCAGAGACAGTGACCAGCCTCAGGAGGGCACAGGACAGTGGAGACCACAAAATGGATAAAATGCAAAAAGACCCTCAGCTCTCTGGAGATCTTTGTATGTCTGTTGTGATGGTGGAGTAGGAGTGAAGTGGGGCTAAGGGAGAAATGAAGACATAGCTCTCTGTCCTGCTGCAGGATTCATGCTGTGGTTCATATTTGAAATGGGAGACTCACGTCCAGCATCAGTGACGTCCAGCATCAGTGAATTATTAAATGCACTCATTCCTCCTAAGGACTTGTCATGTCTACATAGAGACCTCTATTTTAAATACATCCTCATGTCATTAACAGCTATAAACACATGATCCACCACCAAGCTTTTATGCCTCTGGAATGACTCAGTAAGGGACCTACTTGGTCCCCAGGCAGAGCATTTCACCATAGGATAGTACTCATTATTGGAAAATTTCCTTTATCAGCCTAATCTTCCTGTCTTCACCTTCTACTCACAGTTCTGAATTCTGTTGACTGGGACCAAGCAGAGCAAGTCTAATTAATGCATCTCCTGAGGGACAGCCCTTTCTTTGTGTAAAGAAAATACAGCACCCCTTCTCAGGTCCACCAAGGGGCATTCCAAAGTAGAATTGCCCATCCCAGGAGGTAGGGCCTTCCCTCTCTCTGGAGCTTGCCAAACAAAGGCTAGGTACTGGCTTCTTCTAGATGTGGTAAAGGGGAATGGCCACCCCATTTCCTCTCTTCTAACTAGGACCTGCTCTGATTTCTGTGACCTTCTGGTCCTTTCCTCAAAGGGCCCACTGGATGCACTGGAGACCTTCCTAAGCCAGGGATTCCTGCCCCTTTCTGATCCTCTAAGTCTGTGGCTTTCAGTGCACCTCAATGTGAACATTCACATTCATGCCCTTAGAATGGAAACTCCTGGAGTGCGGAGTCTGGCTTTCTTTTTGCTTGTGTTTACCATCCCAGCACTTCATGAAGTCCTTGGCACCCAGCAAATGCTCAGTAAAGCTTCGATACCTGCCCATAACCCCATTCACTGTGCAAATGCGCATAAAGAAGAAACAAGCGATATTGATTTACTTTGATAGGAGAGTGTAGTTGTTTCCTAGCTACTCCCCACACAGTGAAGAGCTTTTTACAGCCCCTGGGAGCGTGCACACATCCTGCAGGTTGGGAACACTGGCTTTGGGGACTTCTGCATTTCATCCATGTCAGTGCAGCATTTGGCCAACCCCCTTACTTTCCTGTTCCATGTATTTTTAATAATGTCTTATATTTCATACAAATTAGTTTTTCTAATAGGCTTTATACTACTAATACTTAAGAACCATCTTTCCTTTGCTTTTGGGTGACCCACAGTTTTGATTCTTCAGAGATCATGGTGTTCAGGGGCACAGAACATTAACATTCCCACCAATGCCACCACCGTCATCATCACCATCACCATCACCATCACCATCACCACCATCACCATCGCCACCATCACCATCACCATCATCACCATCATCATCACCATCACCATCATCACCATCACCATCATCACCATCATCATCACCATCACCATCACCACCATCATCATCACCATCACCATCACCATCATCACCATCATCATCACCATCACCATCACCATCATCACCATCATCACCATCATCACCATCACCATCATCACCATCATCACCCATCATCACCATCACCATCACCATCACCATCACCACCATCATCATCACTATCACCATCACCATCATCACCGTCACCATCACCATCATCACCATCATCATCACCATCACCATCACCATCATCACCATCACCATCCATCATCACCATCACCATCACCATCATCATCACCATCACCATCACCATCACCATCACCATCACCATCACCATCACCATCACCATCATCGCCATCACCATCACCATCATCATCAAAATAATAGGTAACATTTATATAGGCTTTGAGGTTTGAAAATATTTTACAAAGTTTTTATTTTTACAAATATTATCTCACTGAATCCTCAGAATAACCTGGGAAGTAGGTCCTACTATTATTCCCATGTCTGACCAAGCTCTAAGCATTCCACAGCACTTGTTCCAGTCATGTTCATGGCCATTGGAACAAATTATTCTCATCCACCCATTCTGCCTTGGGAAGTCTTCACATGCGTGGGGTAGGGCCCCCCTAACTCACCTAAGGGTTTGAGACCCCTCAGTTGCCCTCAGCCTGGTTTAGTCCATCTGCTGATATGGTTACAGGGTTGTGGCCACTGTGCATGCTGCAGTTTCTTGGAGCCACATGTGAGAGTTGGGTGGATTAGGTGGACACCAAAGATGGATGAGCAGCCCTCACACAGGAGGGGTTAGTCTTCCCTGAACACATCCTACACCCATATATGTGGAACATAGATAGATAAATAAATATAGAGTGTGTGTGTGTGTATGTGTGTATGTATGGAGCTCATTCAAATATATATGACAAGCAGTCATAGACAGCTCTGGCTCTGGAGTCAGGAAGACCTGAACTCAAGTCTGGCCTCAGGTGCTCAGTCACTTCACCTCCTTCTGCCTCAGTCTCTTCATCTCTACAGTGGAGGAAGCAATAGCACAGACCTCCCAGCGTTGTTGTGAGGGTCACGTAATACAATGTTTGTAAAGGGTTAGGCACAGAGTAGGTCCTTAGTAAATGTTAGCTATTACTATTGTCCATAAGCAGACCCTGCTATGGTCATCATCTACATATGTATCTATGCGTCTGTCTCTATGACCCTGACCCATCTTTGCAGACTGTTTTCCACATTGGTCTTCCTTGCTCACTCTATGATCCAAGGCAGCTGGCTCACTTTCTGGCCCCTGAACACCCCCATATCTCACCTCCAGCCCTTTGCACCTCATGGCTCCCCTTACCACTCAGCTCTGGGTGGCCGCCTACAAAAGATTTCATTTATACCCTCTGTTCTTGGTGCAAAGTCGCTGCGCATGTTTCTGTGCACTTTGCATGGACTTCTCTGTATAAGTTTTGTTCCCCCCTTAAAGACTGTGAGCTTCTCATGGACAGGATTGTTTGGTTTTTATCTCTAGTCTTTCCAGCACCTAATAGCACAGTGCTGAGCACATGGAAGGCATTTAATAAATTCACTCCTAGGTCATAAGTCGCTGTCCTCCCCCCTCCCCAAAAGGAATTCTAAAGGTTTTGTTACTTTTAACCAAAATTTCAAATGAACAAACATCCTGGGGTATCTGCCTGCTCTTAGTGCTATGCTTGGCCTGTGCCCATCCCTGGGCAGAATAATCTTACCACAAGAGAAGGTGTAGAGCTGAGGACAAAACCATAGGGAGCTCCAATTAAAGGACTGGTAGGTGAGCATGGAGGGGACTGGGCTGGTGGGAGCCCACTGCCTGGAGAAGCCAAGACAGCCCCTCAATGCCACTAATTTAGGATTAGGGAAGAGCCTGTAACCCCAGAAACTCTGATTCAGTATTCCAGGCTGTGGACAACTATGCTTGCAGGGTCAAACAGGACATTATTTGATTGAAAATAAGTGAGAATTAGTTCATTTTGGAGGAACTTTTGATAGTAAAAATGAGTTAGCAGTTTCAGTCAGAGGCAAGGTTGATGACTCATTTCTGAATCTTCATGCTGGTCAGGACATTCTCATGTGTCAATTGTTCTGCTGACCTTCGGAATCCAGGCTCACGCTGAGGGGATCCTGCCTGGCCTGTCTCTTTTGGATGACTTTTTGTGTTAAGTGGGGATTGCTGAAATGCCAAGCTCACAAATGCAAGACAGATTTTGTAAACTCTAGGCTTTGGGAAGGAGGGCCCTTGAGAAGAGCTGGAATTTGAGTGAGAGCTTGGGGTCTAATTGTCGAGATTGTCCTGCTACTTTGGTTCAAATAGTTGGAACACAAAATCACAGAATCTTGAAATTTCAAAGAACTTATAGATTGAGTCCTTATATATATATATTCATATACTCATCTATAGGCAAAGGACTCCAAAGTCTATTCAGTCCAACTGCTCCAGTGAGGGATCCTCTGTATGATGTGCCTCACAAGTGGTCATTCAGCCTCAAGGGAGGGGGAGCTGAATCCTGGAGGCAGTTTACTCCACCACTGGTCAGCTCAAATTCTTAGCCAATCTGTCCTGTGACCAAGTCAAACTTGACCTCTTTGTAATGTCTGCCCCTATTCCTCAAGATAGCCCTTCAAATACTGGAAGGTTGCCATTGTGTTTGCCTGGAGTCTTCTCTCTCCTAGGCTGTGTTCCCAGCTTTTCCTTTACCAGGATCTCCTATGTTGTCCTTATCATGTTCAGGGCTATTTCCCATGTGTGACCACACTTCAACTCTATGTTTCCTGCCAATTTTACTTACGTGAATTAATTGGAGGAATGCTCATCCAGGTATGGGTTGGATTAGGTTACCACTCCAGTCCCCTCCAGTTTAAGGCTTCTATGAGTTTGTGCCAAGGAACTGTCCATCAGTGACCTCCTTTTGACAGCGTTACTGGCTCATCTTCTTTCCTGGTTCCACAGATTCTTGATAGTAGGCTCGTATAACTTCTTTCTAGAGAGCTAGTATTGGTGGCATGAAAGAGTGGGAAAGAACTCTTGGATTGGGGTTCAGATCCCAGCTCTTGTACCTGAGTGGCTGGGTTACTTCTTCCCTGTCCTCAGCTGTAAGAGAGGTCTGAGTGAGGTGATTCTAAATTGATGGTTCTGTGACACATCAGTGACATGCTATTCATGTGGATGGTATGTGTTTTTGTCACCCTTTGAGTTAATTGTTATTTTAAATCTTCAGTGATGGCAACGTTTCAGAATTTACAGCTGCACTGTGCTGTGGGATGATAAATAGTTGGACCTTAATAGGAACCAACAGCTTAGGTTTGTTGAAAATGAGGCAAATTTTGTCAAAGGAACTCACCTGATCCTTCCCTTCTGATCATTCCAAGTCCCTCCCACTGCCTATCGGAAGCTTGTTTTGGATTTTGGATTCAGTTTTTGTCCACTTGGTATTTTAGATATGGATGGTTGGACCAATTACTTGCAGATGACCATGAGATTTCATATTGTGCTAGAAAATGATAGAAATGTGAATTTTTGAGAAAACCTTGCCATGAACAGAAAACCTCTGTTAGTTTGGGCATCTCCTGTGACATTGGGAACACTGTGGGGGAACACGTACCTTCCTGGTCAACATCCCTCATGGTGTCAGTACCCAGCAAATCATTGACATATGTCACTTTTCTGGGTACTTTTCCCATGTACTCCAGAATAAGTGTGCACTTTGTTTGAAAGAGACTTCTGTGCTTCATGCCACTTTATGGAGTCTAATGCTTTCTTGAAATCTCAACACAATAAAAACAAAATCGTCTACAAATGTTGTGCTCAGCAAAATAGCAGTGTATAAAATAAGCCCATTAAAATTTAGCATTTCTGAATATTATTAAGGAAAATGGGTAGAGAAAAGCCAAGGAGGAGAAGAATGCCTTAAAAAGCTGAATTTGTCAAATGGAAAAAGAATTTCAAAAACTCACTGAAGAGAATAACTCCTTTAAAATTATACTGGAGCAAATGAAAGCTAATGACTTTATGAGAAATCAAGATATTATTAAAAAGATCCAAACACATAAAAAAATAGAAGGCAATGTGAAATATATCATTGGAAAAACCACTGAACTGGAAAAATAGATGCAGGAGAGATCATTTAAAAATTATTGGACTACCTGAAAGCCATGATCAAAAAAAGAACCTAGAAATCATCCTTCAAGAAATTCTCAAGGAAAATTGCCCTGATGTTTTAGAACCAGAGGGTAAAATACAGGTTGAAAGAATTCATTGATCACCTCTTGAAAAAGATCCCCCAAAGGAAACACCTAGGAAAATTATAACCAGGTTCAGGAGTTCCCAGATCAAGGAGAACATATTACAAGCTGCCAAGAGGTAACAATTTGAATATTGTGGAAACACAATCAGGATAACACAGGATCTGGCAGCTTCTACATTGAGGGATTGAAGGGCTTGGAATATGATATTCCAGAGGTCAAAGGGGCTGGGATTAAAACCAAGAATCACCTATCGAGCTATATAATGAGTATAATGTTTCAGGGGAAAATATGGTCATTCTGTGAAATAGAGGACTTTCAAGCTTTCTTGATGAAAAACCAGAGTTGAATAGAAAATTTGACATTCAGATACAAGAAGCAAGAGAAGCACAAGAAGGTAAACATGAAAAATAAATCATAAGGAACTTATCAAAATTGAACTATTTATATTTCTACATGCAAAAATGATAATTGTAACTCATGAAATTTTTCTCAGTATGAGGATAGGTGAAGGAAATACAAATGCACATATATATATACATACTCATATGTCTATATAGGAGGCTATATGGTGTATGAAAACATATGTGAGTGTATGTATGTATATATATGTACATTATGGGAATAACATGCATACTAAATAGTGTATCTCACCCTACAGGAGAGTAGGGGGAAAGAGTTCGAGAGGGAGGAGAGGGAAGGGCAGGTTGGGGGGAACGTAGTTAGAAGCACACACTCTTGAAAAGGGACAGGGTCATAGTAGAAAATAGAACAAGTAGAGGGGTGGGATAGGATGGAGGGAAATATAATCGGTCTTTCAAAATATAATCAGTCTTTCACAATAATTTCACTATGGAAATGCTTTGCATAGCTACACACGCACAACCTATATTGAATTGCTTATCTTCCCAGTAAGGGTGGGTGATGAGGGAGAAGGGAAAGAATCTGGAATCCAAAGTTTTAAAGTCAAATGTTTAAAAATATGTATTATTTATTATTATTATTATTATTATTATTATTATTATTATTATTATTATTATTATTATTATTATTACATGCAACTGGGAAATTAGATATACAGACAGTGGGGGTAAGGAGATCCATCTTGCCCTAACAGAAAGTGGGAGGAGGGATAAAGGAAGATATGGGAGAGAGCAGATTGGTAGAGGGGGTATACACTGGGATCCCTGTTTTGGGGTGGTCAGTAGGGGAAAGATAGGGAGAAAATTTGTAACTCAAAATCTTGTTGAAATGAGTTATGTAAACTAAAAATAAAAATAAAATTTAATTAAAAAAAAAGAAGTTCACTTACCTTGGTAGTGTACTTTTCAGGTATATACACATTAATAATGTGGTTGAAACATTCATTGCCAGAGCTGGCTCAGTGTTTGGGAGGCTCTGAAGGAAGGTGTGGGAGAGAAGCAGTATTAGACTGACTACCAGACTGAATGTGAGGTTACACAGCTATTGTGCTGAGCTCATTGTTGCATGTTTGTGAAACCTGAACAGTCTACCAGCACCATGTTAAGCAACTGAATCACTTCCATTTGAATCATCTTAGGATGATTCTGAAGATCACCTGGAAGGATAAAGGACCAGACACTGAAGTCCTTTATTGAGCTACTGCCAAGCATTCAAAGTCTATCACAGAGAGCTCAACTGTGATGGACTGGTCACATTGTTTCAATGCCAAATGTATGCTTGCCTAAGAGACTATTGTTATGGAGAATTCACAGAGGGTAAATGCTCATATGTTGCTCAGAAAAAGCTTTGGAACTTTGGAATTGATTGTTGTTCATGGGAGACACTGCACAGGATGGCTTGGCATGGCATGCCCACATCAGAGAAGGTGCTGTGCTCTATGAGCACAGCAGAATTAAAGTAGCTTAAAGGAAACATGAGACACACACATTTAGAGAATCAACTCCCAGTGTTCACATGGACTATTCATGCCCAACCTGTGGTAGATCCTTCTGAGCTCAAATTGGTCTGAACAGCCCCATTGGACACACTGGACTTTGATCCCAACATAGTGATGTCATTTTGGTCATCTTCAAGAATGAAGGACAGCAGCCAACTCTAGTGTGTGTGTGTGTGTGTGTGTGTGTGTGAGTGTGTGTGTGTGAATGTGTGTGTGTGTGTTTTCCACCATTTTACTTTGTATTTTTGTATCAGTATGAGTTGGTGACTTGGGTTTCTAGTTCTGTTATATTTTCCCCTTATTTGGGCAGGTGTACTAGGTTTTATAGAAGGAATGTGGCAGAGGACTCTATTTTGAACATAGTTTAAGTCGTATGGAGATTATTCTTTAAATTTTTAATAGAATTCACTTACAAGTGGTATTTACTTTCAAGGGCTATTGCATGTAAGAATAAACCAGCTTTTTCTGCTTGGTCGCAGAGGACAGAAAGAGATTCAATGGGTAGGATTTTCAGAGAAGTAACTTTTAGAGATACTTCCTCATAGTTAAAGTTTGTCTGAAGTGGCCTAAGTTGTCAGGCTCTGACCCATCAGAACTCTTCAGAGATTGAATGGCCCCTTGTTGGTATGATATGGATGGCTGCAGATGGCCAGCTCTTGTTCATTCAAGTCTTTGAGCTTACCATTTCATCCTTCTGTTCTCTCCCTAATAACTCCTTAGAGATGTAGTTTTCAAAGCTATCATCACAGCCAAGAAACTTAGGAACAAATTACATACAAACATATTTGAGAGAGGTCAGTCTGAGCTTACATATCTGGATTTTCTAAGTTTTTTTTACAGGGTTACACACATCCCATAACCATGGAGTGTATTGTACAGAATGTGTGATAAACTGCCTTTAATAATTTTTGTCTCAAATATGCTAAAGCAAGATAATAAACAATGGTGGGAGCTGCAGAGACCAGTTTAGGTTTGAAGTCAGGAAAAAATTGGAAGTTGGAGCTATCTCAAAATGGAATGGGAAACCTGAAGAGGGGATGGGGTCTCCCTTCCTTAGAGATCTTCAGACAGAGGCTGGATGACCACTATTGGGGATGTCATAGTGGTAATTCCTCTGTTTATGGAGCAGCGCCACTGTGGCATGACTGAAGTCAGAGTACCTGAGTTCAGAGTCTACCTCTGACACTTACTGCCCAAGAGACCTTGAGAAAGTCAGTGATTCTCTGGGCCTGAGAAATGAATGGTTTGGATTGTCTGGCCTCTGTGGGGTCTTCCAGTTCTAGGTCCATGTTTCATTTTTGTGTTTGTAGCAAATAGAGCAATTCTTGCATATGACAGCCACTCAGAAACTAACCTTTCTAACTAGAAATCTCTAATTTCTAGTCACCAAGAACAGCCCTGTCCTCCCAGTCACCCAGATGCTTAGCCAATTCTGTCTTCATACATGTCACCTTCTCTTCACTCTAATGTACTCACTGCCTTATGCCTTTAGGTTGGCCTCCCTGTCTCAGTACGCTTCCTATTCCAGTCCATGCTCCATTTAGCTGCCATGGTGATTTTCTAAAAGTGCAAATCTAAACATGTCACCCTCCTGCTCAATAAACTCCAGAGACTACCTATGATCTCTGAGATCAAATAAAAACTCCTACATCTGTTTAAAGACCTTTATAACCTGGTTACTTTAGACCCCTATTCACGGAAGGACTCCTTGCATCAATTCAATTCAACATGCATTTTTTTTGCAGGGGTTTGTATTATGTGCAGACTGGGAATTCAAAGATAGCCATGAAGCAGTCTTCACCCTCAAAGAGCTTATAATCAACTGGAAAAATTATGGATATGCATGGAGCTCCCACAATTCCTAGGTAGACCTACCATATAGGGTCATAGGTGGTGGCACATGAAATAGTGTAAGAGAGGTCATGTGCTTTGGTAAAAATGAATTTGGGCTCAGAAGACCTGGGTTTGATTCTTGTCTCCACCATCACTACATACAAGTCGCTTAATTTCTCTGGGTCTCAGCTTCCTTATCAGTGAAGTTGAGTAGTTGCTTCAAATTCTACATTTTTAGAAAGGGCATAAAAGTTGCTTCTCCCTGGCACAAGTTAAAATTCTGAAATTCCACGATTTGAAAGTTAAAAATTGGACAGCCTCTTGGAAGAACCCCCAACTTCATTGTGAAATCAGTGTAGGACTTCCTGCCATGTACTGCTTGGAAATGTGGTGTCACTGACTTTGATAATTAGGCTGCAGTTTTAATTGAGCATTTGTTCAAGGAGTGATTTCAGAACAAAACAAAAACACTGCATTAAAATTTACATTGAGTGGTTCATTATTAATATTAGCATACATAATAATCCATCAGATGATATTTAGACAATACACAAAATTACATCATGTCATATCCATGTGCTACACAAATAATTCAGTTTCTATTAAACAGATTCATTCCCAATGCATGGATATCAGGGCTGTTGTTGGGGCATAGGACACAGGTGACTGATCTCAATGCTATCCCTCGGCAGAGAATCTTATCAGGAGTTAGCATGCCTGCCAAAGGAACTGATTCATCAAATGAAGGAAAAATCAGCTCAGCTGATAGTGGTCATTTCCATCTCCCTGCCCTTCGATCCTGCTCCAACCCGAAGAATAAACCAACAAACCAACACACATGCACATCTGTCCCTTCCCACTAACAATCATGGGTGGTTGTGTAGACATAGCTTGTGACCCATGGAATTCCTAGAGGTGAGGAGCCTGGGAATGGAGATTTTGATCTTGCTGGATGTCAAATTCATTTAAGTTTTGAGTTCCAAATTCTATCACTCCCTGCCTCCCCTTAGCCTTCTCTAAGGTGGTAGGCATTATAATATAGGTCATACATGTGTAATCTTATAAAGCATTTCCACATTAGTCATTTTGTGGAAGAAAAGTTGAACAAAGCAAAAGAAAGGAAAAGTGAAAAGTAGCATGCTTCAGTCTGCATTTAGACTAGATCAGTTTGCTTTGGAGGTGGATATCCTGTTTCATCACGAGTCCTTTGGGATCTTGGATCATTGTATTGCTGAGAATAGCTGTCATCCGCAGTTCATCGCACTGTATTGCTGTTACTATGTACAATGTTCTCCTGGTTCTGTTCATTTCACTCTGCATCAGTTCATGTAAGTCTTTCCAGGTTTTTCTGAAATCATCCTGCTTGTCATTTCTTATAGCACAATAATATTCCATTACATTAATATACCACAGCTTGTTCAGCCGTTCCCCAATTGATGGGAATCCCTTTGATTTTCAATTCTTAGCTACCACAAAAAGAACTGCTATAAATATTTTTGTATATATAGATCCTTTTCCTTTAAAAAAATCTCTTTGGAATACAGACCTAATGTGGTATTGCTGGATCAAAGGGTGTGCACAGTTTTATAACCCTTTGGATGTAGTTTCAAATTGCTCAGTTGGATCAGTTCACAACTCCACTAACATTACATTAATGTATCCCCTCCAATGTTTGTCATTTTCCTTTTCTAACAGGTTAATTCTTAACCTAAATGCCTGGTCACAATGTTACACTCCCCATTTTATGGTATTTCTTGTAGGAGCAGATGGTCCTGGGGTAGCCTTATAAATTCCTCCCTCAGAGTGGTATCAATTGGCCATAGATATGCCATACTTAAGAACTCATGCTCTCCACTGTTCACAGTAGAAAAATGACAGGGAGAAGAATCAGAGTAACTTACAGTCACTTTCACCAATTGTGAATATCAGAAGTACCATGTTGGATGTATTACACACAGTTTAGAGGACAGAAAAGAGGCCACGATGCAAGAAGGTTCCCATTAGTTTTGTGTATTGCACAATCTAATCATTTTTCTATTAGGAGATGAATGATGGAGGTTCAGAGTTCAAAGTGTGCTAAGCAGCATTCTTTAACATTTATTAAAGTACTCTTGGTTTTTGTGCCAAAATACTTGGGTGGACTTGCAGTCCCCAATAATCCTGAACACTGGTTTTATGGCCCAACTGCTTTAAGAATCATGCTGTCATATGCTGTTTCTTAGCTTTGTTGTCTGAAACTCTGCCCCTCCTCCCTTTCCATCTCTGTCTTGACTGCAAGCTCACAAGCCTATGAAATGGCATACAGAGAGAGAACATTGATTCAGGAATCAGAGAATCTGGATTCAGATCCCAACTCTGCTACTACCTGGGCAGGTCCTAGGTCTCATTTTCTTCACCTGTAGCTTCATGGTCATTTAATTCTGTGCTATGACTCACCTTCAGTCTGTTAATACAACACACACACACACACACACAATCATATGTGAACCAACTCGAAAGCAGTATGAACCAATCACTATGTGAGGTCCAAGATTGGAAAAGGAACCTTCATAGAATTTGTACGGACATGTGGAGATAGGTACAGAGAAGCAGAGTGGGGAAGATATTGTGGCTCTGTAGAGACTTGCATGAGCAAAGGAATGGGATAGGGAAGCCCTGAGCCAATTTGGCTGCTGCCACTTATGATCAGACCCTGCACCTTAGCATGATCACTTCAACAACTGTGGAAGAGGGATTAAAGAGATCCCTTAGAATGGTGCTGCCTACTCTAGACAAGCCAATAAAGGACCCAGTCAGGGCATTTGTGGTAGAGTAAAGACAAGGGGATGAAAGCTAGAAGGGGAAGGATTTCCAAGGCTTGGTAACCAATTAGTTCCAGGGAGTTGAGTGAGAATGAAGAGTCAGGGATGTCTCAGGTTATAAACCTGGGTGACCCGTGCTCTTGAAGGACTTTGGGAAGTTGGAGGGAGATGTGACTTTAGGGGAAATGATAATGAAGTTGGGATACCTGAGGTACATCAAGGCAGAGAGGTCTAGGAGGCAGGTGGAGGTGTGGAGCTGGCGCTCAGAAGAGAGGTGAGGGTGGGAGTTCCCGCTATCCCCCTGAATGCCTCGTATACTGCCAATTTGACAAGGGTATATTCTATGGAGTGGTTCAAGGCATCATCAATTTTTTTTAGCAGAACAACGTTAAAGACAGATCCTTAGGGCATTGCCTAAGAGAGCTCCCTCCAAGGCAACTTCACTGCGTTCATAATTACTCTTTAGCTTTAACCAACTCAAATCTATCTAGCTGTGCTATGGTCTAGCCTATGTCTCTCAACAGACTTTGTCAAATACTTTTCTGAAATTAAATAAACCATATCTATAGCATTCCCATAACCTAGTTACTCTTCCAAAAAGAGAAGTGAGGTTATACTGGGTTGTTTTCTGTCTTTTATTCTCAAAGAGGACCGTGACATCAGGAAGGTGATGGCACAACTTTCAAGTGAATTGGGTTTAAGTGAGGGAGGGCTGTATGAAGTCACCAACCTCACTTTCCTCTCCAGAGCTATCTGGGTCCAGTGGCAAGACATAGATCAGGACAACTGGAGATGGCCCCTCAAGCATGGGGTGTGACTAAGTGCAAAGGTGTGGGAGTCAGAGATGGGCCATCTTGGGCAGTGGTAAGGATGATGTGATGGAACCATGCTAATTTTTTATCATCCCTGCATCCTTTGCTTGATGCAGTCCTTGAGCAAACTCCAGAGCCACCAGGCACTCTAGACAAATGAATCTGACCTTGATTTCTGTCAAAATTCCCAAAGACATTAAGAAAGAAGTGACTAGTGACTGGTGACTAGTACTGAAGACAGGGATCCCAGGGAACCAAGGTTGTCTCAAAAAGAATTTCATCCATTTGTTCCCCAGCCCCTCACAAGAGGCCTGCATTTACTGAGGACTTCATAAATACTTGATTGCTTAATAGTGAAAATGTAAAAATAATTTAAACACTGTATCACCCTTCCTTCCCTCTCCAGCCTCAGGTTATTCCTGACACTATTCTGGCCTGCTTTTTCCTTCGTCCACCATTGCCTAAACTTGCTTCCTTCTTTCATACATTTCTTTTAAAATTCTAAGTTGGCTGGTGAGTTCTCTTCACCCCCTCAGATCCATTCATCTTTTTGAGACTCATTTGAATTGTTTCATTACCTCTTTAGATTTAATTTTGGAAAGCTTCTCATCCCTCCTAGACCATCAACTGTCTTCTGTCTTTGGAGTTTTGGTGTTCAGTACTTGGCCCCCCCCACTGCCTTTGTATTGTTTCCTGGAAGCTGATGGATCACATGATCACCATCTGACTTGAGTTCAATGATAATGCCCTGGATGATGCTGGGTCTGTTCATCTTCCTGCTCACACTCATGACATCCTCAGGGAATTTCAAGCTGTTCTTGATATAACCCAGCTCTGTCTAGTCTTAGGCCTGAGAACCTAGAATGATGCTGGGCAAACAGAAATAGGACAGGGGACCATGATTTCATTGGAAAAGGGAACATCCAGGGGAGAAAGTACCATCCACCAATGCAGGTCTCTGCAAGTTGGAGCTGTCAGAATGCTTAGAGCAGCAGATCTTCAAATGAGATCTGAGGACCTGAGGACCCTCAGGATACCATGCCATCCTGGGGAGTTATCACTGAGACCTAATTCCTAATACAGTCAATACTGAGGGTTATCACCCGCATAAACAAAAGCTCTTTAGGCTGCTCAATAACTTTTAACAGTGTCAAGGGAGCCTGAGACGAAAAAGTTTGAGAAATGCTGGCTTAGGCCTCTGAGCTCAGAGTTCCATCTAAGCCTAACCCTAAATTCATGCTCCACTGAGCTGCCTCTATTATGTGTTTACTGTGTGAGACGCATATTTAGCTGGTAATTACTTCTTAGGCTTTGAATGGAAAAAGTGTGAAGTTAATGATTTCAGTGCTGAATTGATCTTGGTCTCAATGGTTCTCTCATATGTCCCTCATTCTTCACCAGTTCCTCTGTTTGTGAGCATCTCTCCATCATGCCTTTCTTCCCCAGGAAGCTCATCTTGGGGAAATCTCCTTATCCTGCAAGTGAATCTGTCTGGTTCTCACATCTCCTCAGTTCCTTCTGCCCCTTTGATGGGAGCCTGTCTGCAGGGAAAGGCCGTGGGCTCCAGGACCACCATTTTTGGGGAGGAGCACCGTCCCATTCCTTATCAGCTGCATTGGTTCTGGATTTCTTTGAATGTCCCCACCCTGCCGGGTAGCTCTCCCTTTCCTTTCTGGCCTCCTCTTGTGTGTTGTCTTAGACTGTAAACTCCTTGGCTTTATTATTACTCGTATTTCTGTCCCCAGTGCTTAGGACAAAGTGTGATACACAGCAGGTACTTAGTAAGTGTTGTGCTACACTCTTCAGTGTATTAGTGCAGTTTTAATTTAGCTTGGATAACTCTTGTTGAGCCTTCTTGGAACTCAGCTCTTGGCAGGCTTCCCTCACGATCCCCATGGGCTTCCCTGATAATAGAGGCGTGCAGGAACAATGAGACAATGGATGCTCTGGGCAGTCTTCACTTAATTTTGAGTGAGGTTTCTGAAGGTTTGTATTTAAGGTTACCTGATGATTTAAAGTAGCAATTTAGGCGAAAGCAGATGATTCAATTCTCATTTTAACTCAGAAGTTTTTTCTTAATTAAAAAACTTTCTGATACATTTGCACACATTCACAGGAAACCATCTGGGTATTAAATGAGAACAGCTGTTATGTTTTAGGAATCAGAAACGCTAAACTGATCAGTTTCTGATGTTGAGCCTTGGCATTCATGCCCCTTCTATCTGCTCTTTTTTTTTTATTGTTGTTAGAACAAGCTGCATGTCGATGACATTTCCCATATTTTGAAAAGTAGCAAAAAAAGAGAGAAAATCATAAGAAATGATTGCATAGAATATTAATCAGAATGGTATAATGTTTTAATTGCTCATTATATAAATCACAAATTTTCTCCAAAACAATGTTGGTTAAATCTAAAAAGAAGGTCTGTCAGTTCTCATGTTCTTACCACCTCCTCTAAGGGAAGCAGGCACCATATTGTTTTCTGTAACATGTCAAGATGATAATTGGTGCCATTTCTCACCCTTTATATGAAAGCTATTTCCTCAGTAACGAGGCTGAATCATTATGTCATTTGGAAGTTTTATCATTAGCACCCAGCGTTCTAATGGTGACCCTCTAAATAATCACGTCTCAAGAAAGATCCAATATTCTCACCTCCATTTTTTAGATTAGGCATTTTGAAAGTTCCATCAGGAGATAGAACTGCTTTCAAATTTGAGTTGTCTCTGACCTGAGCAAAAATGAAAGTGAACATTAGTTGTGGAGGGAACTGTCCCTTCTCTCTCTGTAGGCAAAAAAGCTCCACTTCATCTCCTTCTTTTCCCTCCCTCAGGTATGGTCCCCTCCTCTCTTGGTACAGATCTCAGCCCCTCTGAATCTTAGAAATTCCCTGCCCTTACATCAGCCTTCTAATGTTGAGACTCTCCACATTACAACTTATGACTTTCTATTTGAACTCAGTCGAATAGAAAATGAGACCAAGAATAGGAACAAGCCACAACCATATAACACTTCAAAGTGTTCAGAATATTTCTCTTCCACCACTGCATTAGAGTCTTGTAATGAGTCTGGAAAATGGAGTGACATGAATTATCACAAATACAGAAACTAAGGGTCAGAGGTGAGCTGATGTCTGGACGTTCTCAGAGGCATGTGAGGCCCGAGCCGAGCTCAGGGTTTCTTCTCTCCACTGGCTCAATGAGCTTGTGCATGGAGTGACCCTTTGGGGGTACAGGACATCAGGATGCCCAGAACATTAGGTGTCATTTCTCTGATATACGCCCTTTCCATTAAGAAAGAAAACAAGTTCCCTTTGTGTGGAAAACTCCAAACTGAACTTTGAAATATTTGATAAACATTCTTAGATGTTAATGGTGAGAGATGATGACAAGGTTTGTCACCCCCCAACAGAAAAATCCACTAAAATAACGTTTTATGATCTTGTCAAAGGAGACTGTAGAATCCATCGACTTCGCTTGAGAGATTCTCTTTTAAGCTTCTCTGGTTCTGAAGGGAAGGGATGATTGCCAGTTTTGAAGGATTTTCCTCCAAGGAATTAAGGCTCTAAGGATCTAGCTTCCCTAAATATGTAGATAAACAGTATTATTTAAGATGCACATGTTAGTCCCAAGTAGGAACCAAGATGGCATAATTGTGGGCCCTGCATTTGACCAACTTCCAAAATGAATTGAACATTTAATTTGGTGTTTCATGTTTAACTCACTTCTCTGACATTGGCTTGGATGAAGAAACCAAGAAAATTAAGACTTAAATTGCATGCATATAAAATATACGTTTACAAAATGCAAATTTCCTTCTAGGCCTCTAGATAAAAAGTATCATAAAAAGTATCACAGTAGATAAAAAGCTGTAGACCTGTGTTTGAATCTAGCCTCAGTCGCTGACTAGTTGTGTGACCCTGGACAAATCACTTTACTTTTCCCAGACTCAGTTTTCTTATCTATGAAATAGGGATAATAATAATACCTACCTTAAGGGGTTGCTGTGAGGATCAAATAGGAACTGAAAATTGAGGGGATGCCCAACAATTGGGGAATAACTGAATAAGCTGTGATATATGATTGTGATGGAATATTAATGTGGTGTAAGAAATGACAAGGAAGATGATTTCAGAAAAACCTGGAAAGACTTAAATGAACTGATGAAAAATGAAGTGAGTAGAGCCAGGAGAACATTGTACAGAGTAAAAGCAACATTGTATCATAATGAACTGTGAATGACTTAGTTATTCTCAGCAATACAATGATCCAAGACTCACCTCAAGTGAAAAAACTGAAGATGTCTGAATACAGACTGAAGCATGCTGTTTTTCCCTTTGCAAAGCTTAAAGTGCTATATAATTGTGAGCTTTTCTATCTATAGTCATATGAAAAAATGCTTGAATTTACTAATGATTACAGAAATGCAAGTTAAAACAACTGTGAGGTACTACTTCACACCTATCAGGTTGGCTAATATGACGAAAATGGAGAATGATAAATTTTGGGGGAACTAGGCTATTAATGCACTCTTGGTGGAGTTGTGAACTAATCAAACCATTCTGGAGGGCAAGTGGGAACTATGCCCAAAGGGCTGTCAAACTATTTATGCCCTTTGATCTGTCAATGGCACTGCTCAGTCTATATCCCAAAGACATCAAAGAAAAGGGAAAGGGACCTACTTCTACAAAAATATTTACAGCAGCTCTTTTTGTGGTGGCAAAGAATTAGAAACTGAGGGGATGCTCATCAATTGAGGAATGACTGAACAACTTGTGGTATGTGAGTATGATAGAATATTGTTGTGCTATAAGAAATGATGAGCAGGATTATTTCAGAAAAACCTGGAAAGACTTATACAAATTTATGCAAAGTGGATTGAGTAGATACAAGAGAATGTTGTAAATAATAACAGCAATATTCTATGATGGAGAACTGTGAATAACTCAGCTGTTCTCAGCAATACAATGCTCCAGGACAATCCCAAAAGACTGATGATGAAACATGCTGTCTGCCTCCAGAGAAAGAACTGACATGATCTGAATTCAGACTGAAGCAGGCTATTTTTACTTTCTTTC
>CM053593.1:70623-87550 GCA_028646575.1 Pseudocheirus occidentalis | reverse complement strand
ATCATCATCATCATCATCATTATCATTATTATTGCTTTTTGGAGGGGGCATGGCAGGGCAATTGGGGTTAAGTGACTTGCCCAAGGTCACACAGCTAGTAAGTGTTAAGTATTTGAGGCTGGATTTGAACTCAGGTTCTCCTGATTCCAGGACCAATATTCTCCCCACTGGCCCAATGAGCTTGTGCTAGCAGTGACCCTGTGGGGATACAGGTCATCAGGATGACCAGAATATTATGTGTCATTTCATATTCACTGTGCCACTGGACTGCCCCCCAATAAAATAGTATTTTAAAATAATTGCTTTAAAAAATCACAACTACAAAAAGCAGAACTCAAGACAAGTGAATGTGGACAATTGGCATCATCTCTCTGAGCCTCCCTTTCCTTGTCTGCAAAAAAGGGGAGGTTGGTTTCTTCTTTTAAAAAATAATATTTTATTTCCCCAATTACATATTAAATTCTATTCTCTCCTTCCTTCCCTTTTGCCCTCCCTAAGATAGTGAGCAATTCAATATAGGTTATACATGTGCAATTATACATTTGTGTATATATGCATGTATATGTATATATGTATGTGCATCTATCCATCCATCCGTCCGTCCGTCCATCCGTCCGTCCGTCTGTCTGTCTATTTTTCTATCTATCTATCTGTCTATCTATCTATCTATCTATCTATCTATCTATCTGTCTGTCTGTCTGTCTGTCTGTCTATCTACATGTATATGTATAGATATTGAATACTGTAGATTAGCTTACTTACCTTGGTAGTATACTTTCCAGGGATGTACACAATTATAATGAAGTTGATGTGACATTTCCAAAGCTAGGTCAGTGCTTGGAAGGCTCCAAAGGAAAGTGTAGGAAAGGAGAGATATTAGACTGGCTACCAGACTGATACACTCACCTCATTGTTGTATACCTATGAAATCTGGACAGTACACCAGCCCCATGCCAAGAAACTGAATTGTTTTTATTTGAATTATATTAGGAAGATTCTGATGATCGCCCAATAAGATAAGATACTGAACACTGAGGTTCCTTCTTGACCTGAACTGCCAAGCATTCCAGCTCTACTGTGGAGACACAACTCTGATGGACTGGCCATGTTGTTGGAATGCCAAACATATGTTTTCCTGAAAGAACTCACTCAAAACAAGCACTTACATGGAGATCAGAAGAAGCAATGCAAGGACACTCTCAAGGTCTCTCTGAAGGACTTTAGCATTGATTATGTAACTTGGGAGACACTGGCACAGGACCACAGTTCCATCAAACATGGCATGGCTGCGTCAGAGAAGGTACTGCACTCTCTGAGTAAAGCAGAATTGCAGTAGCTCAAAAGCAACATGAGATGCTCAAATTTGGAGACATCTCCAGCCTGAGCTGTGGTAGAGCCTTCCAAGCTTGTACTGCTCTGATAAGCCACAATCAGACACACTGGATCTTGACCCCAACATAGTGATGTCATTTTGATCTTCTTAGAGGATGAAGGGCAGCAACCATATATACAGCTAAGAGGTACAGTGGATAACTGGACCTGGAGTCAGGAAGACCTGAGTTCAAATGTGGTTTCAGATACTAACTGTGTGACCTTGGGCAAGTCACTCCACCCTGTCTGCTTTGGTTTCCTCACTTCTAAAATGAGCGGGAGTAGGAAAAGGCCAACCACTCCAGTATCTTTGCCAAGAAAACCCCAGAAAGGGTAATGAAGAGTCAGGCACAACTGAAACAACTGAACAACAACAAAATATTCTTTACAATTATTTATTACTTGAGGAGTCATTAAAGAATTTGTAGTGTAGCCCTCTTCCTTATAAAATGTAGTGTAACATATAATGACTCTAATATACAGTATAAACCATCCTTACCTCCCCAAACGGTCTCTGTGTGTCAAAAACCATTAAATGGGAGCCACAGATAATCACTAAGGTCCCTCTCACTCTGATCTTTTGGTGCTACTTGCTAGGCTGTGGCTACATGGAAACGTTCCCAATTTGTTGAAGAGAAGTAAATCAGTCCTATTTCTTGGGGAGTTAAGAGGGACTGAGGCAAATGTGAGATCTGAAAAAAAGATAGTTAAGTTACATGAAGGAAAGGGACATGAAAACATGGAAGGGCAGATGGAAGTGCCAGAGGTCAATAGCAGATGGGCCCAGCCCCCATCCTCTGAGGGATCCCCTCCATGGTCTGTCAGGTCTGGCTCTTCCTTAAGGTTGCTGGAATTTCCATCCCAGGGAAAGAGGAAGTTTAAATACAGAAAGGATTCCACCTTAGGGCAGTCTCAGGGTGGACTCTGGTCACTGTCTTTCCTATTTCCTTCTACACTAGTCCCTGGCTTTTTCTGCTGGATTCCATCTCATTGGTTGGCCTTCTTTTATTGTCCCTCTTTTCCTTCCTTCCATCAATCAACAAGTCCCTCTTCGTTTTTGTTGTTCAGTCATGTCTGACTCTCTGTGACCCCATGGTGGAGGAAGGGAAGGGTTCTTGGCCAAGACACTGGGGTGGTTTGTTCTTTCCTCCTCCAGCTCATTTTACAGATGAAGAAGCTGAGGCAAACGGAGTTATATGACTTGTCCAGAATCATCTGGCTAGTAAATGTTGAAAGCCACATTTGAACCCAGGAAAATGAGTCTTCCTGGTTCTCAGCCCAGTGCTCTATCCACTGTGCCATCCAGCTGCATCTATTCTTCATAATAATCTGCCCTACATACACTTCTAGTCATTGGGAACACACAGAGAAAACCGCAACAAAAATGAGAATGTCAGTCCTCTGTCTGCAATGAGAGGAATTGGGCTCAAAACCAGCTCAAAGCTTCTAACCTGTTTGACCTTCCTGGATCTCTCCTCCTCCTCCTCTTCTTCCTCCTCCCCTTCCTCCTCCTCCTCCTCTTTCTAATGTAAGAGAGGGAATTGTACCAGAAGGTCATAGAGCATCTTTCAGCTCTGGATCATGATCCCATGGTCCCAAGGAAAGACAGATTAAAACCCTAGCTCAACAAAATGTCAAGAAGGGAAAAAGCTGGATGTAGAATGTGGGGCTTGTATTGAGATTATCTATAGTTTCTCCTGTAAGTGCCTTGCTTGCCCCTTCACTGTTGCCCTGCTGGTCTTGCCCTCCTTGAGGGAAGGGGTCATTTTTGCCTTCTTTGTGTCTCCAGAGCTTAGCACAGTGTCAGGAACATAGAAGGTGCTTAATGAAAGCTTGTTGACTTGAGAAGGGAGAAAGGATCCTTAGCTGCTGATCTTGATTGTTTTTATTCTATTGAAAAGCTAATTTGGCTTCTTTTGAACTCCCAGACCCTGCAGCCTCATTACAGCCCTCAGTTATGGACAATCGAAATACCTTGCTTACCTTGTGTTTCTCATGAGAAATGTCTGAGGATTCCAGGCCATGTGAGAATATTGGGATACTTGGTTACATTAAACATATTTGCAAACATTTGTTTGCATCCTGAGACTTTCTCTCAGCTTTGAGTTGGTCAAAAACCCTCAAAGCCTTTCTTTTCAGGGCAGAGCTCTTTTTACCAAAGAACATTTTGTTTTTTCTTATGTTCTTAAATTGTTCTCAAAATGAAAACCCTAAAAACTGACTAATCTCTCTAAAGCTGCTTTTCAATAAGAGCACAGCAAGCCATCCCGAGATGTGTGTCTGGCCTTCGTTTACCAAAATTATTTTAGGGATCATTTTCAGTTGGAGATAAAAGTTCCTTTCTTGTTTTCTCCATTTTCTCCAATTTCCTTCTTAATGGGAGGATTTGCCAAAGAACAGAAGCTACCTCCTCCTGGCCCTCACTGCCATCTTCTGAGGATCAGGTCTTGGGAATGCTTGTTCTTACCTCAAATTGGAGTTCTAATTGAAGCTCTCTGAATGGCAGAGTGGATGAACCTGAGATTCATTTGACTTTAAAGGATGTGCAAGAGGTGTCTTCCATCTGTGTACTGTGGAGCTCTCATCCTAGGGAGAGTCCAAAAAGATACCCTTGATTTGAAGGAAGAGCAAACAGGTGTTGCTGAATGAATCACACTCAACAGTCTGTTAGGGGAGTGGATGCAGTGATGTGGGACACCAACTAGAGTTAATAGTACTGACAATATGTCATGCAAATTACTGTAATATGTTGTATATCACAAAATATAGGGGTGAGAGCACTGAACTGGAAATGGGGAAAATTTGGATTTGAATCCAACTTCAGATTTTTAAGGCTGTGTGACCCCTAGACCACACAATGGAACTTTTCAGGTCTCAGTTTCTTTATTTGTATGATGATGGGGCAGGATTGGGTGATCTCTTAGGTCCTCCTATCTCTAAATCTAGTATTCTATCCTAAGAACCTGCTTCTTGGCCCCAGGGCTGGGGTTCTCTCCCTGTCCACTAATGAGCCTCTCTCAGCCCTAGTCTCAATCATCTGGACAAGGGTCAGTCTTATGGGAGCTTGATTCCTAAAGAGAGAAGTCAGATTCTTTTTCTTGAATAATCCAGCTTTGTGTCCCCACCCTGGGTGAGAATCCTTAAAGCTGAGGCTTAATTCCTGTCTGGCATGGCCACAAAAGGGGAGAATAGCAAGGTGCTCAACATAGGATATAAAACAGATATAGGACAGATCTTTATTTCCTACACACACACACACACACACACACGCACACACACACGTGCGTGCACACACACACATAATTACTCAACTGAAAGCACTTACAAGCATGCATTAACAAAGACTTAGGCAGCAGTAATAACTCAAAACAGTTGTTCTATTCTCCTGCAAGATTAGAATTTAAAACACTGAAACAAGAAGTGATTTGGAGGACTCTGCAATCAGCATTTCTCCTTCACCTGGACTCTACACCATCTAGACAAGCCCCTCTAGGTCCCTGTCATTGGTCAAGGCAGGCCAGGGGTTTGTCTCAGACTCCTGAAGACAGGGATGTCTTCTCCAGGAGGTTATCGGCATAGCTACCAGGGCTGGTGGGAAGGTGGAAATGACCATTTCTAATTGGATATTCAGGAAATAATGCACAACAGAAGTGTCCCAGTAATCAAGCGCATGCTTTAGGAAAAATCCTTCAGCAGCTACATGGATTAGAGTGGGGGAAGAGCTGGTAGCAGGGTGATTGTTTAGTCCAGGCAAGAGGTGATGATGAGGATGAAGAGGGAGAGAGAAAGAAGTAGAATTTATCTAGTGTGGTAAGGTTTGCAAAAGCACTTTATGTATGTGATCATCAAGCCATATGAAGTAATAAGGCCACCAAGAGAGCGAGCACAGAAAAGGCCCCAGGACAGAGTTAGTGGCCTGGACGTGAATGCTAATCAAAGGAGACCCCTGAGGAATGGTCCGACAAATAGGAGGAGAGAGAAGACAGAACAGTGTCACCAAAATTCAGGGGAGAGAGTATCCAGGAGGGTCTCCGGTGTCCAGTGATACTAGTCAAGAGGTCAGAAGGGATTGAGAAAAGCCTTCACGTCTGACAATAAGGAGGACATTGGCAACTTTGGAGACAGTGACTTCAGTTAAATGAAGAAATCAAGAGCCAGATTACAAAGAGTTGAGACTTGAGAAGAGAGACAGTTGAGGCAGTAGGTACAGAAAGCTTTCCCTAGGACTTTGACTGAGAATAGTAACAAAGATTTAGGATGCTAACTTGAGGGCTTGATAAAATCTAGGATGAATGTCACATGGATGAAGGAGACAGTCTTGGCGTTGCTTATAGGCCATAGAGATAAAATTACCGTGTTGGAGGGATGAACTCTTTGAGGGTTAAGGGATGACTGTGATTGCACTGTAAGAGAAGACAGGAATGGATGGGGTCAGAGGTGCATATAAGGTGTTGACCTTAGTGAGGGTGAGGGTGACCTCTCTGTGAGAGACTGGGATTCAAGAAGAAAGAGTGATGCCAAAGGGGTTTGAAATGTCGATAAGGGAAAGAGAGGGAGCTCGTGATGGGTGACTTTTTCTCAGTGAAGTATGAGCTAAGAGAGTGGGGGGGGAGATGGTATAGAAAGCTTGAGGAATGAAGAAAAGGGATATAGGATGGAGAATAAACTAAGGAGGAGTAGAACGACTGTCTTGCTCCTTTGCTCCAGTGAGAGTCTGTTTGAGACTAAATAACACTTTTGTAGTGGATTTAGTGGGCACAGGCATTTGACTTTCTCCAGCTCTGTTCAGTAGCCTGTGATAAGAGCAGATGAAGCAGGTGATGGGAATAATCCAAGGTTGGAAGTTGGCAAAGAAACAAGGGACTTGAGAGTGGAAGAGAGTACAGAGTTGGTAACCTCCAGGCTAGAGATGGGGATGGGAGTAAAGAGGCTCCAGGGTGATGGCTTGGGAAAATGCTGATGGATAAGATGTTTGGATGTTATGGTGAATAAGATTCAGCAACAGACAGAGTATATATTAAGAATTTACCATGTACTAGGCATTATACTAAGAGCCAAAGATGAAACCGCAAGTTTACAAAACAGACTCAGCCTTCTGGGAGCTTCAATTCTAATGAGGAAAGACAACAGCTGATAAGGAAAGTGGTACAGTGATGAGGCTAGGACCAGGTAAAGGGAAATGGAAGAGTTGTGGGTCACGGCAAGATCAAAGGTGTGACCATCCATGAGTGCCTGAGGAAAAAGAATCAATCTTCTCCAGTCACCCTCCTCCCTTTCAGCATAACCTCCAGGGGCTGCCTGTCACTTCTAGGGTCAGATCCACACTCCTCTGTTCGAGATTTAGAGTCCTTCTTCTCCAACCTAGCTGTCTGTTCCACTCCTTCAAGCAGGACACACTCTGACCAAACTTTTCTTGCTGCTATTCTCCACACTTGATGGACATTCCCTCTCCCATCCCCACACCTTGGCTAGCTACCCCCTTCCCTGAAATGCCTTCCCTCCCTCCCTGCCTCTTAGAAAGCTGACTTTTCTTCAAAGATCAGCTCACACTGAACTCCCATGCAATGCCTTTCTTGATTATTCCTAGTTGCTGGGGCCTTCCCTTCCCAAATTACTTGGTACTTAATGTATATATCAATCAATCCCTTATTAAGTGGTTCCCACATGCCAGGCACTGGACTAAGTGCTGGGGATACCCAGGAAGGCAAAACCAAGGTTGAGAGATTCACACTAGTGGGGGAGAAAGAATTTGAGCATCTGTCGTCTGTCTGTCTACCTATCTATCTATCTATCTATCTATCTATCTATCTATCTATCTATCTATCTATCTATCTACCTGTCTGTCTGTCTCTGTCTATCTGTCTGTCTACAGGATATACACAGTATAAATACACTTACAAACATACATGTTACCCTAGTATTTAGTGGCCTGTTTCCTTTTGCTCTTTGCAGTCCTCACACCTACACGGTGCCTGAAACATAGGAGTTGGTTAATACATGCTTGCCAATTGACTTCTGCCTCATGGCGATTTGCCAACAGAGGATGTTAGACTGGGGATGCCTTTCAGCTCTGGTTTACACTCAATGGCTGCAGGGTGCCCTTTCAACCCTCAAATTCTGGGATTTGGTGTTTTTATCTGTAACTGGAGTTCAAACCTCTGTGTTTATAGAAGACTCCCCTCACTGGTGGGGAGAATGGATACTCCAGGCTCCATGTTGGTGTGAGGGGTGGAACTGGGGAGAGCTCCAGGACAGACACACACCCTCCTTACATTCAGATGAGCATGTTGGAATAGCTTCCTGGGATGTTGGGAAACTGTGCATGATTTTGCACATACAAACAGAATGACAAATGGTTCTTCCCAGCACAGTTGGAGACAGTGGAGAATCCATTCCTCCCACATTCTAACAGAGCTCCACTGCCACGAAGATCTCCCCAAAAGTTCCCTCTGGAAAGTCCTCTTTGGGGCAAACTCTGTTCTCTCAAACTACACCAAAGCTGGAGTATGGCTCCTGAATCTAAAAGGACCAAACTGTCAAAAACATTCTGTCCAAGTTTTGGGAAAAATAGTCCGCCAGAAAACACAAAGAGAAAGACTGAGAGCTCTCTTCCACCCAGCTGCCTGCCCATTCTCGCCTCCTTTAAAAGGGGTGCTCTGCTTGGTGCTGGCAGACCTTCCAGGGGTTTCACTTTACAGGAATTTCAATGAATATTTCAGTCTTTTGAATGTGTGGTTTGGCTCTCACTAAATTGCATTTGGAATCTTGGATCCAAGTCTTTGGATCTGAAACTCAATGAATAAAACTCTGATGAAAAGACTTGTTGAAATGGCTTCCATTTATCTCTTTCCATTCCCCCTGCCATAGCAGCATCAGGACTCTGATTTCATTAAAAACATCTTTTTGGTTATTTTGTCTTACCTTGTACCCTCAAGACAAAGACTTCTTTGTATGAGCTTCTATGCATATTAGGATTGCATTTCAAGTTTGTGCCTGGAGTTTGAGCAAATTAAGTGTGACTGTCCTAGAACAAGGGTAGTGAAGTGGCACAGTGGCTAGAGCAGTGGTTCTCAACCTTCCTAATGCCACGATCCTTTAATACAGTTCTTCGTGTTGTGGTGATCACCAGCCATATAATAATTTTCATTTCTACTTCATAACTGTAATTTTTCTACTGTTATGAATCGTAACGTAACTATCTGAAATACAGGATGTATTTTCATTGTTACAAATTGAACATAACCCACAGGTTGAGAACTGCTGGGATAGAGGGTCACACCTGGAGTTGGGAAGATCTAAGGTCAAATCCTCTTCAGACACTTCCTGGCTGTGTGACTCTGGGCAACTCACTTCATCCTGTCTGCCTCAGTTTCCTGATCTGTAAAATGAGCTGGAGAAGGAAATGGCAAACCCCTCCAGTATCTTTGCCAAGAAAACCCTAAAAGGAGTCACAGAGAGTTGGATACAATGAAATAGCAACAACAACAAACAGGAGAGAATGAATCTGAGCTCCAGGGGGAAATGTTGATTATCTTATCTCTGACATGGCTTCCCTGTACCCCTGAATACTGACACTCCCTACTAGCTCAGGCAGAACTTGGAAGAAAATGAGAGGGATCATAAGCTTCATTTGTCTGTGAAAATACTGTTTCCTTCTGCAATGTCTCCAAAGCTGATTTGCATGGTTGCTTCTGGTTGTTGGTTTTATTTTTTTGTGGGGGGAATTCTGAGGAGTTAGAGTACAATGTATAAAAGAGGGGTTACTGGTTTTATTTGCTGGCATTACTAAAACCAGCCCTTCTTTATACTATTTGTAAGTAAATTGCCAGGAGGTAAACAAAGCCCAGCCAGGGAGACAAACATACAACTGGCTACAGTACCATCATTTAGAAGAAAAAGGTCCTGAAACCAAGGGTTACATAATGGAAATGATGAGGCAGGAGAAGACACAGTTGGGGAGGGGGGGAAGGGAGGAAAGGACACGAGTGTCAGATTCCGTGGTCTCTGTCAGATGTGGTCTCTAGCTCAGTTGTTTCTTCTAAATGTTGGAGAGCTGTGGGAGAAGGACAAACACTTGTGTTCTAAAAACAAGATACAAACTAAACCAAATCTTAATATAATTTTTAAAATTAAAAATAAAATTTATATCTTGTTTTTCAATATTTTATTTCCCCAATTGCATTTAAAAACAATTTTAATATATTTTTAAAGTTTTGAGTTTCAAATTCCCTCCCTCTCCTTTCCCTTAGCCTTCCTTGAGGCAGTAAGCAGTCTGATATAGGTTATACACGTGTAATCATGTAAAACACATTTCCATATTAGTCATTTTGTGGAAGAAAACTTGAAGCCAAAAAAAAAAGAAAGAAAATGAAAAATAAAATGCTTTCGTCTGTATTTAGATGATTTCAGCTCTTTCTCTGGAGGTGAATAGTATTTTTCATCGTGAATCCTTTAGGGTTTGTCTTGGACCATTGTTTTGCTGAGAACTAAGTCATTCTCAGTTCTTCATCACACAGTGTTGCTGTTACTGTGTAACAATGTTACAATGTTCTCCTGGTTCTCCTCATTTCACTTTATATCACTTCAGGTAAGTCTTCCCAGGTTTTTCTGAAATCATCCTGATCATAATTTTTTATACATAATAATATCGCATTACAATCATATACCACAACTTATTCAGTCATTCCCCAATTGATGGCATCCCTTCGATTTCCAATTCTTAGGCATCATAAAAAGAGCTGCTATAAATATCTTTGTCCAAATAAGTTATTTCCATGTTTTTATTTCTTTGGGATACAGACCTACTAGAGATATTACTGGCTCAAGGGGTATGCACACACACACACACACACACACACACACATACAATCTTTGCTTTGTTATGGATGTGTTTTGGCCAATGTAAATGTCAGGGCATAATGGGTGGAGCTTTATGAGAGACAATCACAGCTTTTTTCTCCAGTTTGCCCGCTTCTCTCTCTTCTCACTTGCTTTTTGGTCCAGTGAGCTCTCGAATGAACCCAGCATACATCTGTGGCAATCTGGATGCCCAAGGTGCTGAGTCACAAGGTGGAGTAGGACCAAGGGCACCACAGGTCTAGCAAGGGGGCAGATGCCCCAATTTGCTGAGCTTGACTTTGATTCCTGAAAAAAATTCCAGAATGCATCAGTGGCAGAATGGGGTTAGATACCTCTACCTTAATAGTTACAGAGGACTCAGATTTCTCATTGAATTAATTCCCAAGTAAAGCCAAGTGTATTTAATTCTACACAGAACACCTGTGCTTGTATTTGCATTTGCATGAATCAATGTGTACAGTCCCGGTAAGAAAATTAGCTTGTGTAAGAGAAAAGCTAGGTTAAGTGTACCTCTAAAGGCTTAAGTTTATGGAATTCCCTTCTCAGAAGCCTGTGAAACTCTCCATAAGAATTTCTTGCTCTCTTATCAGAAAGCTTCCTTCATTTATTAACTTCTCATTAGAGGTGAGGAAGGGGAAGCCCAGAGGTGATGCCTCAGCACGAAGCTATATTTCAGATTCACCTCTTGATTTCTCCAGTGCCCTACATGTAACCTGCTGTTTTTGCTATTCTGAGTGCTGTTCAAAACTCTACAAAAATCCCTGTGAGTTTGGGCCCAGAACAACAGAAAGGGGCAGAGTCCCTCAGGCCTTCTGATGCCATCAAATTCTGACACCAGCTGTGGCAAATTGATTTACACTTGAGAAAAACATACCCCAGAACATGGCGGAAGCCTCAACTTAGACATTAGATGTTCCAGCCAGTTTCCTCAACTGGCGTACCCCAAGTCAGACACTCCAAGGACTGTCTTCCTCTCCTCTGCTGCCTATTGCCCCATCTTGAGTCCATATTGTAATTAGGATTTGGGGGGCATACCTCTGAGGAAAAAAATGAGTTTTCTGTCTTCCAGATTAAAAGGTTCTCCTAACCCCTAAACTATTCAATTTTATTCATCACTACTTTATTTCTTATGATCTATGAGTGATTTATGACATGGTCTCTTCTTGCTTAATAAACTGCTTTATATCTAATTCATTAGCTCTGGAGTGAAAGGGTATAAGGAGTCCAGAAAGCTTCTTCTCGCACTACTGGGGCTATTGGGCATCTATCTGCTTATGAAATGGGGAATGTAGCTACCTGGAGAGAAAGGAGGAGGTGGGTGGTGGGAAAAGAATCAACTCCCTAGAGATATAGAGGGGCCCTGTAGTGCATGTGTGTGAGAGAAGAGCAGTGTCCTCTGTGCCTCTCACCTCAAGGTAGTCTGTTGAACCTAGAAGTGGGGAGAGAAGAGTCGCTTTTAGAATCAATCTTGTTCTGTGTATTTTTACAAGGACTGATTAATGTTTAAACCTATTCATGGTGTTCATGTGGGAAGGGAATGGGGGTGACAGTAGAATTGTAACAGGAAGTTCTGTGGAAGTACATACAAGGGGCGTGACAAGGGCCCCCAACTGAGTGTGGTAAGCTGTCCATGAAGACGGGTGGTGAAGACCAAGACCCCAGATATTAGAAGGGGGAAGCTTTTGGTAGGGAGACCACCAGAGTAGAGTGTGGTAAGCAGGGACAGAGAAGCCAAGGGCTCATACCAGACCACCCAAGGTAGTTTCCTAAGGTATTTCTTCTTGAGATTCAACATCATGTTGTAAAGCGCTGGTGCCCCATCCCCATCAGAACTTTGGATGGTGGTGTGGTATAGATGGAAACAGATCCTATGTTCTCTGATTTCTAAACCATTGTCCTAGATAACTGCAGGCAGAAGTGCTTTAAAGTTGGCAATAAAGCTTTATGGATGTACCTCATTTGATCCTCTCCAGAACCCTAGGAGGTAAGTGCTATGATTAACCCCACCCCCAACAGCTGAGGAAAATGAGGCTGAAAGAGATGAACCAGGCCCTTGGAAGGAGCAGGGCGATGCTTACCATTGTGCTTGTCACAGTTTGAACCTTGACCTCAGTATAGAAGAGAATTATGGAACTGGAGAGGTCTTTCAATTCTTGAAGGTGACTGGGAAGATCACCTTAGGACTGACACCTTCCATTAGACTGTTAATTGCACTGATTTAATTTATGCGATGAGTGAGATGAATACCAGAATACAAAGACTCTGACTTGTTCTAAGAGCTAATGGAGATGGGAGGACCTTTGGGGAATTCTTCAGACATCTATTAGCTATGTACTATGTCCAAGGCATCTATTGAAGAGACGTGCAGGTCTTCCACTATCCCCAGGCTATTTGGCCCCTGATGATGAATGGCAGGAAAGTTGCCTGTGTGCATGGGGGTGGAGTTGGGATAGAATCAAAGGTCTGGAATATTCCTGCCCCAAGCCCACTTACCCCCAAGTTAGTAATTTTCTCCCATTTAGAGAATTCAGAGATAGAGGAATCCTGGGGCTCATCTATCCAAGTATCCCATGTTATAGATAAGGAGATGCTCCAAGGCCACACCCCTCCTGTCCTATTTGGAACCTCTGTCCCATGTGGAACTCTCTTCTTATTGGTGGAAATGAAGGCCCTGCTCCAAAGGAGAGGTGGGTAGAAAAGTCCCTTTCAGTAGCCTTCCAGTGGGGAGTCCTATTTGGGACTCTCCTCAGGGCCAGCTCTCTTTGGGAGTTTTCCTCAGGTGCTCTAAGCTTCCAGCTTTGAGAGAGAAGATGGAAGAGAGCAAGTCCACCTCAGGTGGCTGAAGGAAAAGATTGTGAGAGGAAGCCGAGAGGAGAGGAATGAGCTATCTCCATCCTGACCCTATTCCCAGCTGCTAGCCTGGAGACTTTGGAGAGTTTTCCTTTGGGTGGGGTCTGTGACTCTCAGTTGAGCTGAATTATCTCCCTCCCTGTGGGAGAGCTCCTTCACTCTGCATTGTCTGATACATTTTCTCTTAGCTATACTTTCTCTCATTTTGTTTTGCTATCAGCTTGGGTAAATGGGCTTCTTGGCTATGTGTGTCACTTGTGGAACTATTGATAGGTGGGAAAGGGGGACAAACCTTGGCTATAGAGCTTGGGGGGTCTCCTTTCCCCCTAGTTATGATGACAGAAAGATCAGAAGTTAGCTTGAGTCCAACCATTACCCCTTAGAAGAAAAATATTTAAGGGATTGGATAGGCATGCCCCTAGAGGAGAGCATAGTGGTGACTTCTGGTCCCAATCTCCTGCCTCTCTTTCTGACAAGCCTTCCTTGGAGAAAGGTGGGGGAACAAGAGGCTGGAGATGTCTGTACTGTCTCCCTTTGAGTCACCCCCAGTGACTGGCCTCCTTACATAAGTGAGTCCAATTGCCTCTCAATTTTCCTATGCATAGCATATACTCTGTGCCAGGCACAGGAAGGGCATAAGGATTTACATAGCGCTCATCAGGGGCTTGGTGTTGCAGTTAGGTTTGAATTTGGATTTCCCTGCCTCCTCTTGGTAATGCTTGTCATCCTGGTAAGATCCCCAGGACCACCAATGAACTTACTGGAGGGATTTTGGGTTATCATCAAAAAATCATCCATAAGTGGGATCAGTGGCTCCTCCAGGCTTTATAAAGTCACAGAAGCAGCACTTTCATTGTTTTTAGAGTGTGAGCTCTCCCTTCAAAGATTAATCATGTAAGCTGGTTGGGAAGCTCATTAGGTAGAACCAGGTCTCAGTCCCTGAGAGCCATATCTTATATGATTTTTGGGAATGGAGGTGAAGGCGTTTGAGCTGCTTGTTAGAGGCTTCTTGGCCACCAAAGGAATCCCTGCCTGGGAGGGAGAGTTTTGTAAATGAAAGCAGGGGCTGTAGGAAAACCATCAAATGCAGTAGTTAATAGGTAACTTTTGTTCTGGGAATGGAATTCGGTTTATAACAATCATGCACCCGTGTTTCATGCTAGTGGGAGAGGGAAATTGGAGACAGAAGTTAAGGTGAACACCTGAACGGGACATGTTTCTGTGACAGCCAATTATCTTGTGCTTTTCACCAACCAGAAAGTTAGAGGTCACATCTTCCCACTGGACCATCCCAATCCCCAGATCACAAGAACTGTGTTGAGACACTTGGCAAGTAGGTGTGACACTCAGGAGCTGAGCAGAAAAACCTGTTCGGAGAAACAAACTCTGGGCCTGAGGCTTCATTAAAGACTGTGAGAAGGGATGGGAAAGTCCCCCAAAAGGCTCCAGTACTCCTCTCCTTGATGTGTGCTGTCCCTTCACTGGCACAGGTTTCCACCTATGCATGCCTCATCCTGAGGCTACATTTTGTACACATTGTCCTTTTCCTCTCCCTCCCCCTCTCTCCTGAGTTCCTGGGAACTCCCAGCATCTGGAGCTGTGACCCCTTCCCTCACAAGGCCAGACCACCTCCTTTTCAGATGGAGCATCTGGGAATTATGGGGGGATATTTTTCCTTCTCAGTGACGCACAATTTGGCTTCTCTGATCATGAACAGACCCCTCCTAATCTACTCTGAGATCTCAGTAAGAAGTGGCCTTGAGGGGTTTTTATGTGTGTAGCATAGATTAGAGAACATGGATCGAATATTATAGACTGGATAAACAAGTAAGAGTTGGCCTTGGAAGGCCCCCCAGAAAGACCTTGGCTAAAGTCTGGGCCCCTAACATCTACTAATGGTCTCTGAGCCCTTCAGGGGTCCTGGAAACTGTCAGGGAGAAGGTGCTCCTTTGGGTTGGTAGAGAATCCTTCCATCCTAGGGGGTCCCTACACACACACACACATTCACACACAGACACACAGACACACACGCTCACACACACAGACACACTCACATACACACAGACACACTCACATACACACAGACACACTCATACACACACCCACTTATACTCATGCACAGACTCATAGAACGCTTATCCTCAAGGAGTTGATACGCCCTATACAGTGAGGGAGTTTGGAAAAGATTCAGCCTCGGTCTGCCTCAGTTTGCTTATCTGTAAAATGACTGTAATGGCCGAGCCTGCCTCCCAGGGGTGTTGTGAGATCCCCTGAAGAAAGCGCTTTAGAACTGCACGCTGTCATCGCGGTCTATCTTATCCCAATACAACAGCCCGCTGTCAGGATTACAGGACTCCTAACCCTCCAACCCCCCCCCCCCCACCCCCTCCTGGGCCGGTGAGGCTGCTACCGACCTGTGGTCTCACCTCTTGCCAAGTCCTCTAGGGGCTGCTGGCGGCACCAAGAGGAGGAGCCCTTCCCCTCCCCCCCCCCCCCCCAAAGAGGCGAGCACCGTGTAGCCAGGCAGGTGCCCTTTCCGCGCCCCTTAGTTCTTCGGCCTGAAGCGTTGGTCCTTTGCTCAGTTGAGAAGAGGAGAGGATTTGGGATTGGAGAGGTCCCTAGTACCTCCCTCTTTTTACAGAGGAGGTAAGGGACGGGGGATGCCTTCCTCGGGGTCCCTTTTGAGAAGGGAGAATGGCGTACCAGGAGGAGGATCTCCTGGCGTCCTCGCAGCGGAAGTCGGATTTTGAACGTTTCCAAAGAAGCATCAAAGTCATTGAGGGGAGGAAATGGACCTTCTCAGGCCAACGACTCTGGCACTTTAACGATGACCGAGCATTTGAAATATGTTGTCTCTTTCGAACATAACAGCCACCGCAGAGGGAGGTGCAAATATTGCTCTGGTTGTGGTTATCTCTATTTCACAGATGAGGAAACTGAGCCGGAGCAGGGTCACACTGCCAGGAGGAGATTCAGGCCTTGCTAAGTCCCTGCCGAGGAGACATTGCTCTGGAAGGCTGGGTTTTAAGTCCTTTCTCCCAAACATTTGTTCCCCCACCCCAACCCGTCTCCTGCCTCAGCCTCCTCGAAGTGGGATGACCCGGGATGGCCCCTACCTCCCACCTCTTTTGTGAAGATCAAAGTGGTCTCTGCCTGACACAGAGAAGGTGCTTAATAAATGCTTATTCCCCTCCCCCTTCCTTTCCCAAAGCTTCATCAGTTGTTGTGGCTTCTGCTGTTGACTTGAATGGAGCTTGCAGCACCTTTGCAATATGAATGAGCATCTGGCCACCCCTCCCCCATCCTGTATTTGTGCAGTTGATTTTTTGATCCCAAGTTCAAGTGTTTACATTGATCCCAGCCTCATTCCGTCTTACTCCATTTGGTTGGTCTCTCTAGCTCCTGAACTCCTTCTTGAACCCAATTCTATCAGGACTGTGTTAGCTTCCACCTCTCACCCCCACCCTTTATGCCATCCTGCATTCTGATGAACACTCTTGGAGGCTTTCATCCAAGAGAGTGGAAGACAGCAGAGAGGTTCATTCCAACTGGCAGTTTCTTCCTCTTGAAGTGACAACAATTGAATATTTTAATTTCCCCAAATTACACGGAAAAACAATTTAAAACATGGCTTAAAAAAACACTTTTGAGTTCCAAATTGTATCCCTCCCTCCTGTCCCCCTCCAGATGGAAGCAATCTAACCCTTTGCACTCCGAACCATTCTGGACATTGGCTACCAGCTACTTGACGCTACCTTGCAGCGAAAATGTGCATTTACAGACCCTCGTGTTATTTAGTATAATTTTGGAACCAAGTAACGTATTATAATGATATTGGACTTATATG
>CM053593.1:51666-70123 GCA_028646575.1 Pseudocheirus occidentalis | reverse complement strand
TTCAACTTTTTAAGGCATTCTTTTCCTCATTGGCTTTTTGGGCCTTTTTGCCATTTGAGTTAATCTATTTTTAAGGTGTTGTTTTCTTAAGTCAGGTTTTTGACTCTCTTTTCATGATTTTCTTGCATCATTCTCATTTCTCTTCCAAATTTTTCCTCCACTTACTTGATTTTCAAAATCCTTCTTGAACTCCTCTATGGCCTGTAACAAGTTCATATTTTTCTTGGAAGCTTTTGGTCCAGGAGTTCTAACTGTGTTATCTTCCTTGCTTTGATTCCTTGCTTTGATCCCTTTTGTCCCCAAAAAAGGAATCTAAAGTTGGACTGCTGAGCTTGTTTTGCTTTCTTTGCCTGCTCATTTTGCCAGTCAATTAACTTGACTTTTGAGCCACAGTAGATCTCTGCTTCCAGAGGGGAGAGCTTTGTCCCAAATTGATGGGGTTTTCACAGATGATAGATGTATTAGGAGGCTGCTGTCTCTAAAGCCCCCACCAGTTTTGGTTCCCTGGTCATGCACCTCAGGACCACCACCCAAGACTGCAATCCCAATCCAGGTAGATTAAGGCAAGAGCACTTAACCTCTGAATGGTCGCTTGGCCCCTCTGCAATCTGCAAGCTGGGAGCTCTGAAGCAGCCATATGGAGGTGGCTCCAGAAGTGCCACTTTCACCACTTCTGGCTCTGTGGGCAGATGACTGTACTGCTCTTTATCCTGCCCAAATTCAGCCAAGTCCCACTGACCTTTCACTTTGTCTTGGGCATTAATGGGTTGATAATTCTGGAATCTGCCTCAGCTGCCAGTGATCCACTCTCTTGAATGCTCCAGCTGGGCTGGTCGGTCTGCCCAGGGGCTAAGAGCATGGTTTCAGGCCAGGCTGGGCTCCCAAGGTGCTGTGATGAACTCTTCCTGTTAGCCTGCTGGGATGTCTTTAGCAGGAGATTTGTTTCTCTATCACTTTGTGGGTTCTGGAGCTCAAAAATTTGTTTAGAGTAGTATTTTATAGGTATTTGAGTTGTTTATGGGGGGAGCCACAGAATTTTCCAGCTTCTATGCCACCATCTTGACTCCACCCCTATCTATTGAACATTTAAAAAACAATTCATTCCAATATTATATAAACTATTGGGGAAATTGGCAAAGAAGAAGTCCTACCAAATTCTTTTTATGATACATATATGGTATTGAGACCTAAACTTGGAAGAACCAAAACAGAGAGAAAATTATAGACCAATTTCTCTAATGAATATAGATGCAAAAAATTAAATAAAATATTAGCAAAAATATTACAGCAACTTATCACAAAGATAATATACTTTTATCAGGTAGGATTTACACCAGGAATGTAGGATTGGTTCAATATTAGGAAAACCATCAGTATAATTGATCATATTAACAACAAAACTAACAGAAACCATATGATTGTCTCAATAGTTGCAGAAAAAGCTTTTGACAAAACACAACACCCATTTCTCTTGAAAACACTGGAAATCATAGGAAAAAAATGGAACCTTCCTTAAAATGATAAGTAGCATCTACCTAAAACCATCATCAAGCATTATGCATAATGGAGATAAGCTAGATGTATTTACAATAAGATTGGGGGTGAAGCAAGGATGTCTGATATCACCAGTCTTATTCTGTATGGTAATAGAAATGTTAGCTTTAGCAATAAGAGAAGAAAAAGAAATTGAAAGAATTGAATGGGCAAAGAAGAAACTAAGTTATCACTCTTTGAAGACAATATGATGATATACTCAGAGAATCCTAGAGAATTAAGTAAAAAACTATGTGAAATAATGAACAATTTAGCAAAGTTGCAGGATATAAAATAATCTGCATAAATAATATGAATTTTTAAATATTGCTAACAAAACCCAATAGTGTGTAACAGAAAGAGAAATTCTATCTAAAGTTATTGTAGACATTATAAAATATTTGGGAATCTACCTGCCAAAACAAACCCAGAAAGTGTATGAACACAAGTACAGACCACTTTTCACAGAAAGTTAGATCTAAATAATTGGAAAAACATAAGTTGCTCATGGGTAGACTGAGATAATATCATAAAAATTGCAATTCTACCTAAATTAATTTACCTATTCAGTGTGATACCAATCAAATTCCCAAAAATATTTTTTAGAGCTAGAAAAATATAAAAATTCATCTGGAAGAACAAAAGGTCCAGAATATCAAGGGAATTAATGAAAAGAAATGCCAGGGAAGATGGCCTAGCCATACCATATCTTAAATTGTATTATAAAGTAGCAATATCAAAATCACTAGGTACTGGCTAAAAAATACAAGGGGTAGATCAGTGGAATAGGTTAGGTACAAAAGACACAGTAGTCAATGATTATAGCAATTTATTCTTTGATAAACCCAAAGACCCCAGTTTCTTGGATAAGAACTCACTATTTGAGAAAACACTGGAAAATAGTATGGCAGAAACTGTGTATAGACCAACTTCTGACACCATATACCAGAATAAAGTCCAAATAAGCACATGATCTATGTATAAAGGGTGATACTATAAACATATTAAGGGAGAAAGGAATAATTTTTTGTCAGGTTTATGGAGAATGGAGGAATTTATGACTAAATAAGAGACAGAGAACACTATGAAATACAAAATGGACAATTTTGACCACATTCAATTGAAAAGTTTTTGCACAAACAAAGCCAATGCAACCTAGATTAGGAGGGAAGCAGAAAACTGGGCAAGAATTTTTACAACCAGTGGCTCTGATAATGGTTTCATTTCTAAAATATATGGAGAACTGAGTAAAGTTTACAAGAATACAAGTCATTCCTCAATTTATAAATGGTCAAAGGATATAAACAGGCAGTTTTCAGGTGAATAAATTACAAGTATCTATAGTCATGAAAGAATGCTCTAAGTCACTATTGATTAGAGAGATGCAAATCAAAACAACTCTGAGGTACCACATCACACCTATCAGACTGGCTAACATGAGAAAACAGGAAAATGATAAATGTTGGAGAGGATGTGGGAATGTTGGAGTACTAATTCATTGGTGGTGGAGTTGTGAGTTGATCCAACCATTCTGGAGAGCAATTTGGAACTACATCCAAAGGACTATAAAAATTACCTTCTGACCCAGCAATACCACTTCTAGGGATGTATCACAAAGAAATCATAAAAATGGGAAAAGGACCCACATGTACAAAAATATATATAGCAGCTCTTTTTGTGATGGTCAAGAACTGGAAATTGAGGGAATGCCCATCAGCTGGAGAATGGCTATACAAGTTGTAGTATATGAATATAGCATAATACTCTTGTGCTATAAGAAATGATAAACAGGTGAACTTCATAGGAACGCGGAAAGACTTATATGAACTGCTGCTGAGTGAGGGGAGCAAAACCGGAAGAACATTGTACACAGTAACAGCCACAGTGTGCAATGACTGATTTTGATAGACTTAACCCTTCTCAGCAATGCAAGGACCTAAAACAATTTCAAAGGACACATAATGAAAAATGCCATCCACATCCAGAGAAACAACTATGGTGTCAGAATGCAAGATGAAGCAGACTATTTCCTTTTGTTGTTTTATTTTGCTTTTATTTTCTTTCTCATGATTTTTCCCATTTGTTATAGTTCTATGCATCATGACTAATGTGAAAATGTGTTTAAAAGGAAAAACTTAGTTGATATTAAAAATGAATAAATATTTCTTTTGTCCTATTTTACCCCATTCCTCAGTACCACTACCACCACCCCACCAATGGACCAAAAAAGAAAAGATGGATAATACATGCAGTCAAGCAAAGTGCATTCCCTTGTAGGCCATATCTCCGAATGTGTGTTTATGCTGCAGTCTCTGGCAGGCGGTGCGGAGCATGTTCCACTTTGGGTCCCCTGGAAGCCTCATTCAGTTTTGCAGGGATTTAAAGTCTTTCAAAATTGCTTCTATTTAAAATGTCATTGCAAAAAGTGTCCTCATGGTTCTGTTCCCTTCACTCTTCATCAGCTCATACAGGTTTTCCTAGTTTCCTCTGAAACTTTCCATTTCATTGTTTCTCAAGACATGGCAATATTCCTTTACATTCAAATACCACAAATTGTTTGGTTATTATTCAATAGAAGAGCACCTCCTCAGTTTCCAGTTTTTTACTACTATGGGAAGAGCTACTATAAACAGTTTTGTCTAGTTCCTTTTCTTTTTCCTTTGAGATTCATGGGTCTATGTCCAGTAGAGGCAGCTCAGTGGTGCAATGAATAGAATGCCAGGTCTGGAGTCAGGAAGATCTGAGTTCAAATATGTCCTTAGACATGAACTAGCTGTTTGACCCTGGGCAAGTCACTTTGTTTCTACCTCAGTTTCCTTAAGTGTAAAATGGGATAACCCACCTCCTAGGATTGTTGTGAGGATCAGTTGAGATACTAATTCACTAAGTCACTTGCACTGTGCCTGGCCCCTTGTGATAGTCATAGAAATGTTAGATTTTATTGTTATTATTACTATTATTGTTATTAGTGGTATTGCTGTGTCAAATGGGTCTGCACAATAACTTTGGAGTCCAAGCCACTAATTGCTTTCCAGAACGCCCAGCCCAGTTCTCAAGTCCATGAGCAGTACATTAGTGCCTCTGCTTTCCTGCATCCAGAAATTGTTGTTTTCCTTTTTTTGGTCATTTTTGCCAATCTGATGGGTGTGAGGTGGAACTTCTGAGTTGTTTAAACTTATTTCTCTAATTGTTTATGGCTTGGAGCACTTTTTCCTTTGGTTGTTGGTAGCCTGGATTCAAGAGACCTTTCCAAACAGTTGTGTTCTCCAACGTCAGAAATGCCCAGCCACTGCCCTCCATATTGTGGCAAGCCCAGGTGGGGTGGGGTTGGGTGGGTTTGGGTGGGTTGGGTCGGGCGGAGTGGGTTGCTGGAGCAAGTTTGTTCTTTGACCTCTAGTAACCAGAGGCTCCTAAATCTGAAGTTTGAGCTTGTTCTTCTCAGGGTCCTTGTAGGTGCATTGGTGGAGAATATCCCTAATTTTGGGAACAAGTTTATCTTCACAGTAGGTGGTTGTTGTTATTGTTGTCAATAATTTTCAATCATGTCTGATTCTTCATAGCCCCATTTGATGTTTTCTTGTCAAAGACACTAGAGTGATTTGCTGTTTCCTTCCCTAGCTCATTTTACAGATGAGGAACTGAGGTAAATTGAATGATTTGTCCAGAGTCACATAGCTGGTGAATGTCTAAGGCTAGATTTGAACTCAGGAAGATGAGTTTTCCTGACTCCAGGCCCAGCACTGTATCCATTGTGCCACCTAGAAGACCTTAAAGTAGATACCTTTTCTAAAATCTAATTAAGTCCAATTGGCCACTTGTTTTATGAAAGATAGTACAAGAAAGCCAACCTCTCAGGGTTATTCTTTGAACCCTTAGGAGAGTCAAACACTTCTCTCAGCACCTGCTAATTATAAGTAGAAAATGCAAGCAGTTCTGGAGGAGATATACAATAAAATCATAGGTTTATGAGAATTTGGAAGCCAGCAATTAGAGGCCAGCAATCTTTTCATATTATAGGTAAGAAAGATGGAAGCAGAGTGTTTCAGTGACTTTCCCAGACTCGAACAGCCAATACCTGAGATGGATTTGGAATGAGATCTTCTTGTCTTCAAGTCTCATGCTCTATCCACTATGCCATACTTTCTGAATATGATGGCTAAGGTTCTATCCCATTGGAGAAAATCTCTGGCAGCTGAGGTTAAGGAGTTCTTGGCCCATGCCTTTTCATAAAGGTGTGTTCTCCAGAAGCAGCTGGCTGTCGCTGTTGGATGTATTGACTGTGTTGGCTCACTCTTCCTGGGCAGGACAACCACTGATGGCTGGGTTGGGAGCTCTAACAAAGCACAGTGTGTTTGGAGAAATGCGCCATGTTCTCTTTATCATTTTGAAAACCAGCATCCACAGAGGCTAGTCCAAAATATGGAATCAATAAGTATCAAATAGCCTAAAATGAGCTAAAACAGAGTAGCAGGTCCTAAGTGAAACAAAATAGCACAAGCGTGCGCACACACACACACAGACACACACAGACACAGACACACACACTCACACACACAGTAAGATGTCACTTAGATGATTTCCAATTTGTTAACCTGATAATAATGCACTCTTGGAAAGTGTGTAAAGAAGTAGATTTATAAGACCAAACATGAATTGTTGGAATTTGGCCTCAGTTAACTCATGGAAAAATCCTGTGATAAAATTTAGAGGTCTGGAAAACCAAACCAAACCATTGGAGCCAGGCAAGGAAGAATGTGAAACTCACATATTTCTTTAATAAAGTGACTTTTATAATGTGGACTGATGTAGAAGGGGAGAGAACACATAACAATGTAGTAATGACCATTGGGAAGACCTAACACTAAATAGAGTTTTTTTTTTCTCAAGAGTATAGAGATGGTAATGAAATGCCCATTGTGAACCTCTCTCAAAATCCAGTTTGTGAAACTGAGGTACATTAAGATCCATTCTATAAAATGTCTCCACGTGTGCCTGCCATGTGAGCACTGACTCATGCTGATAAGGGGCAGGAGTTTGGAGTAATCAGAGAACACAGAGAAAATTAAAAGAGGCTGAGATACTCATTGAAGACTTATGGGACTGTTTTTTTCAATTATCTGGAAAATGACCTGGGTCTGAATACTTGAAAATAGGCTGGAGTAGCCTTGAAGCATCTCCTTGTACCGTTCCACCAAGCTGTGAGCTTGTTGACACGGTTCACAAGCACATAGATACTTCAACCATGACATAGGTCCTGGAGTCATGGAAGCCTGATTGCATGAATTCTCATTTAATTCTTTGTTTTAGGGTTTGTGAAAAAGCAATTGAACCATATACATTGCCACCTGAGATGGAGTAACTGAAGCCCAAGCCCAAGGCTTTTGCTTTAAAGCACAAGGAAATTGCAATAGGTTTCCTTGAGACCATTGTAGAGTCTCCTGGCATCTGCACATTGACTGTCTCAGTCCCCATTGGTCACAGTGTCATGTGACATGCAGGGATTCAATACTGTGCTGTTATAGATGATGAACATGGATAGTAATCATGTACCTGAGGCCACAGGTACTGCATGGAGAACTAACCCTCCAATTCAATTGACCCTCCAACGTTCTTTCCCTTAGCTGATGAGGATGAGAATGGTTGTTTTTATTTTAAATAACATAAAAAAACATTTTAAGATTTGCAAAATGCATGAAATGCTGTTTAATTCTCACTGCAACCATCGAAGAAGGTTCTACAGGGTACTATTATTATGGCCATTTTACAAATGAGGAAAGAGCCTCACAACCAGCAAGAGTCAGAGGAGGGATAAAAGTGATAAAAAAGAAATAACTCTTAGAATCATGAATCTTTTAAAGGCTAACAAGCACTAAATTTAAAAAATAATATTTTTAGAATGACCATTAGATTTCAGGAGGACTTTTAACATTTAATTTTCATTCTTTTCTCAATTATATGTAAACAAAAATTTTGAGATTCTTTTAAAATTTGAATTCCAAATTCTTTCCCTCCTTTTGTCCCTCCCCGCCCCCCCCACCTTGATTAGGCAAACAATTTGACATAGATTTTACATATGAAGTCATGCAAAACATTTCCATATCATTTGTGTTGCAAAAGAAAACACAGACCAAAAAAACAAAAACAAAAGCAGGAAAGTGAAAAAAAGTATGCTTCAATCCACATTCATTTACCAACAGTTCTTTTTCTGGAGGAGGATGGCATTTTTCATCATGAGTCCTTTGGGATTGTTTTGAATCATTGCATTGATGGGAATAGCTAAGTCATTCATAGTTCCATCATATGATACGGTTGTTACTGTGCACAGTGTTCTCCTGGTTCTGCTCATTTCACTTTGCATCAGTTCATGTAGGTTTTCTGGGTTTTTCTGAAATCATCCTGCTTTTCATTTATTATAGCACAATAATATTCCATTACAACCATATTACCCAACTTGTTCAGTCATTCCCCCATTGATGAGCATCCCCTCAATTTCCAATTCTTAGCCGCCACAAAAAGAGCTACTATAAATATTTTTGTATATATAGGTTCTTTTCTTTTTCTTTGATTTCTTTGAAATACAGGCCTAGTGGTGGTATTGCTGAGTCATACAGCATGAACAGTCTTACAGGGTTCCAATTGTTCTCTACAATGGTTGGATAAGTTCACTATTTCACCAACATTGCATTAATGTTCCAACTTTCTTCTAACACTTATCATTTTCCTTTTCTGTGCTATTAGCCAATCTGCCATGTGTGAGGTAGTACCTCAGAGTTGTTTTAATTTGAATTTTTCTAGTCCACAGTGATTTAGAGCATTTTTATTATAACTGCAGCTTTGATTTCTTCTGAAAACCACTTGTTTATATACTTTGACCATTTATCAGTTGGGGAATGTCTTGTATTCTTATCAATTTGACTTTATTCTCTTTATATTTGAGAAATGAAGTCTATTCAAAAAAATTTGCTCAATAATTCTGGGCCTCCCCTGTACCTAACTCCCCCTCCAGTATCCCGCTTTCCTTTAAATTTTGGCTGCATTGATTTTGTTTGTGCAAAATCTTTTTCATTTAATATAAGCCAAATTATCCATTTTCAATCTTATAATACTCTCTGTCTCTTTTTTTGGCCATGAATCCTTCCTTCATCCTTAAATCTGACAGCTAAAATATTTGCTGTTCCTCTAACTTGCTTATGATATTACCCTTTATGCTTAAATCATGTACTCATTTTGACTTTATCTCAATATATGGTGTGAATTGTTGGTTTATTTGTGCCAACTGCTTTCTAGTTTTCCTGGCAATTTTGGTCAAATTATGAGTTTTTGTTCCTAAGTCTTGGACCTTTGAGTTTTTCAAATATTGGATTACTGTGGTCATTTACTACTGTGTCTTGTGTATCTATGGACAGCTTTGAGGATCCACCAAGTGAGGAGCAATTTTGTGGACCCAGAGCAGTAGTAGCTGAGAGATGCCCCATTTGTGCTGCAACTAGACATGAACTTGGTTGGATCAAAGCTATGTAGAAATTAAGTCTAAGTCCATGGCCCCTAGAGACTGTGGTGATTGGACATGCTTGGACTTCTGTTCTTGCTCTATCCTAGAAGCAAATGTCCCTTTTATTAAGTTAATTGATGTCAATTGCCTAAATGTGACTGGGGTGCTAATCACTGGTGGTTAGCCATGGGGGAGCCCATTCTGAATGGGAGTCTTGGCCAGTGGCATTAGGGAAAGATACTCCCAACCCCTCAGGTGTACCCCTAGAAACTGGAGGACAGTGAGATGGCACATTACAGAATGACTCCTTATTCGATGTCCTCCTCCAAGACAGTCTCTCTTCATCTACAGACAGTTCTCAAAAGACCCTGCAGAGATGGCAGAGAAAGTATCAGGGTGGTTGTCATTAAGGTGCTCTTACTCAGCCTTTTGTGGTATTCCCAAAGTCTGAGGTTTTCCTGCAACATTAGCATCTTCCTCCCTTCCCATTGTAAACAAGGCCTCCAGCACTCTCTGGTTGGATCCTTTCCAGCGCTGGCTCTTCCCCCCATCTTGGTTCTCCCAAGTTCTCTTAGTTTCCACTTTCAACAAAAGCAAGTCTGGGATTGTTTGTTAGGGTCCAACTGTACCAGCTCTACTTTTTTCATGGATAAAATAACTGATTAAAGTATTTCTTGTAAATCTCTTTCCATTTTAATCACATTTGCAGTCATCTTTCCATATTTTTCCTTTAATATTTGCCTAGTTCACTCTCCCACCAAACTTTGAAGAGTGATCTTACAATTTGCAAATTGCTTGAGACACACGATATCATTTGGGTGTCTCAGTAACCACGTGTGGTAGGTATTAGAGGTATTATTAGCCCCATTTTACAGATGAGATAACTGAAGTTCTTCTAGACCAAGGGACTTGCTTAATGTTTCAAACTGGCTGACTTCTTCATTTCCCACACGAGGACAATGAGGACCAGAAAGTTTAAGAAATTTACAAGTAGTAAGTGCCAGAGGTGGGCTTATAACCCAATCCCTTTGACCTCAGAGCTAATGTTCTTTTACTTTATATCTAAATTTCTGCATTGGAAGAAGATTGAGGGAAAACCAATCAAACAGACTTTCCTATAAAATACTTAAGGATTTAGAGGCAGAAGAGGAGGGTCAATCTCTGACTCTATCTACAGGGGGCAGACTTCTTGCACATGGCAAAGATCTGCCTGATGTCCACTGAGTAGGGATCTCTTCTATACCATGGAATAGTGAGGCCAAACCTAATTCTGCAAGTTCACTTTTTGTTGTAAGTGAAGAACCAAGGGAGGGCAGAAAGAAGGGAGACACAATGGAATGTCAGAGGATCTGGGTTCAAATCCTTCTACTGAAATGTACAACCTGTGTCACTTTGGGAAGGTAACTTAATCTCCTGGGTTCTGGGGACTAGATGTCCTTATCATGATTCTTTAGTTGGCAAAGACAATTCTACATTCCCTTCTATTCTAATCTTGAACATTATCAGGCTCTCTGTGAACAAAGTGAAGCATTTCTGATTCTTTTCTTATTGTCAGTGGTGTTTCCCCCATCCCCAGGAAAACAGGCTTGGCAAATGATGCTGAGCTCCCAGGAACAAAGACCTTCATTTCTTACTTCAAGAAGTGCAAGTCATCATCCAAGCTACTGGACCACTGCCCAATGGGCCACCAGGGAGTCTTTTTCCTAGCACTAAGTGGGCACCATCCAGAAGTACCAAGAGCTTGGGCATGCTTGCTGAGATGAGTTTTACAAAAGGATGTAGGGAGAGTTTCCAAAGTGCCTCCTCTTGGTCCATGCCAGCAACCATGGAATGGTCTGACGAGTGATTCTGAGAACTGACTGGAGAGTCTGCCTTCCCATAATGAGACCTACTTGGGCCATTAATCATTGCCCAGATGGTTTTTGTTCAGACATGTGCTTTGATTGGACTAGGGGACTCCTCTAATGCAATGAAGATACTAAGTGAAAATCGCAGAATGTGAAGATCAGGCATCGGCTTTGCGCAAATTCCCCTTTAAAGTCAACAATTAACTGACTGACAAACATTTACTTGTGAAACACCTACCAGTGCCAGACCCTGAGGGATTACATTGTCAAATGAACAGTATGGTGGGTGAAGGCAGAACAAGGAAGGAGATTCAGCAAAGGCTTCTTGGAGGAGGTGGCATCTGAGGGGAGCCTGGGAGGCTCTGCTCCCCTCTCTTCCTAAGCTTTCCTGGCTGTGTCTAGGCCTCAAATCCCACCTTCTTCTGGAGGCCTTTTTCCTCCTTCCATCATCCTCTTCTCAAACATCCAGCTGTTCCCTTCCCTCTAAGATTGTCTCCCATCTACTCCGGTTATAGCTTTCATGTAAGTAGTTACTTGTCATCTTCTCCCCTATCAGAATGTGAGCTCCCTGAGGGCAGGGGCTGTTTCTGCCTTTGTGTAAATTCTTAACAGAGTGTGTAGAACAGAGCAAGTGCTTAATATAGATTCTTGTTGACCAAATAACATGCTGGCCTTTATCCCCAAGGTACCTCTGGTTCCAAGCACAGGCTGACTGAGGATCAGCCTGAGGTGAAATGATTTCTCCATGAGCCTGTAGAAAGTGAATGCTTCACAGAGGATCTTATTCATGCATGTTTTTGTTTTATGCACATCATCTGTCAGCTATTCTTTTGCACATCTCCTCTCTTCCATCCACAGACCCCTAAAAGATGGCATAAGCCCTGATCTGCAGCCTAGGGAATGGGTCTGCAGTGCAGCACCCTCAAAGCCCCTTGCCTCACCGCCAGCATCTCTACAAGAGGGATAGGCTAATACAGGGGTTAGGCAGAGTGTCACATAAGTGTCAAATGATCACCATCTGGTCCAGAGCATTATCTTTGATGTAGATGAGGGGAGGAAAACCCTGGGTCTGTGAAGGGTCAACATTTATCTAGCCTTTCCCACTTGCAAAGGGCTTTTTTCACATCTTCTTTTTCTGGTCCCAGGAAAGTCTTCATGTGCCCATTTCAAAGAAGAGAAAACCAAGGCTCAAAAGCTAGATATGCCCTAGTTAGTCTGATTCTTCATGACCCTGTGGACCATATCATACCAGGTGCTTCTGGCCTCTACTATCTCTCAAAATCTGTCCAAATTCACGTTCATTGTTTCCATGACACTATCCATCTCATCCTCTGCCAGCCCCTTTTCCTTTTGCCTTCAATCTTTCCAACATCCAGGTATTTTCCAATGAGTCCTATCTTCTCATGTTGTGCCCAAAGTATTTAAACTTCAACTTAAGTATTTGACTTTCCAATGAATCGCCTGAATTAATACCGTCAAGTACTGACTAATTTGATCTTCTTGCTGTCCAAGGGACTCTGAAAAGTTTTCCAGCACCACAATTTGAAAGTGTTGTTTGTACAGTGTTCAGCTTTCCTTATAGTCCAACTCTTACAACCTTACATTGCTACTGGAAAAGCCACAGCTTTGACTATACAGACCCTTGTAGGCAAGATGATGTCTCTGCTTTTTAGTTTTCTATCCAGAGTTGCCATAGTTTACCTTCCAAAGACCAAGCATCTTTTAATTTCATGGCTGCAGTCACCACCTGCCACAATCTTTGAGCCTAAGAATATAAAATCCTACACTGCTTCCATTTCTCCTCCCTTTATTTTCCAGGAAGTGATGGGACCAGTTGCCAAGATCTTAGATTTTTTTTAATGTATGCTTCAAGCCAGCTTTTACACTCTCACCCTCACAAAGTTTCTTAATTCCTTTTCACTTTTTGCCATCACAGTGGTATCATCTACACATATGAGATTGTTGATATTTCTCCCAGCAGTCTTAATTCCAGCTTTTTGATTCATCCTGTCTAGCATTCTGCATGATGTACTTTGCATATAAGTTAAATGAATAAGGTGACAATATACAGCCTTGTCATGCTCCTTTTTCAATCTTAAACCAATGAATTGCTATAAGTGTTGCTTCTTGACCTACATGCAGGTTCTTTAGGAGATAAGTAAGATGATCTGGTTCTCTCATCTATTTGAGGACCTGCCACATTTTGTTGTGATCCACACAGTCAAAGTCTTTAGTGTAGTCACTGAAGCAGAAGTAGATATTTTTTCTGGAACTCCCTTGCTTCCTCTGTAATATATAGCAAATCTGGGCAATGTGGTCTCTAGTTCCTCTGCCTCTTCAAAAACCAGACTGCTCTTCTGGTAATTCTAGGTTCACATGTTGCTGAAGCCTAGCTTGCAGAATCATAAGTATAAACTTGCTGGTATGTGAAATGAACACAATTGTTCAGTAACTTGTGCATTCTTTGGCATTGCCCTGCTTTAAGATTGGGACCTAAACTGATCATTTCCAATACAGTGGCTATTGTGGAGTTTCCTGAATTTATTGGCATATTGTGTGCAGCATTTTAACAGCATCATATTTTAGTGTTTTAAAAATTTGCCTGAAATTACATCCTCTCCACTTAGCCTTATTGTTAGCAATGCTTCCTACTTGACCTCTTTCTTATAATATTTGGCTGTAGATCAGGAACTACACCATCACGGTTATCAGTGATATTAAGATATTTCTTGTATGGTTCCTTTGTGCATTCTTGTCACCTCTCCTTAATCTCTTCTGCTTCTGCTAAGTCCCTACCATTTTTGTCTTTTATCATGCCTATTTTTGAATGGAATGTTCCCTTGATATCTCTAATGCAAAGAAACTGCTCAGAAAGGGGTGGACATATTAATTTACCTTACTGAAAAACATATTCCACCCCCTTCCCTTGTGGATTATAAACTCCTTGAGTTCAGAAATGGTCTTTTTATCCAGTTTCTGGCATGGTTCTTTAGACATAGAAAGTACCTAATAGTTACTGAACTGAACTGAATCTAAGCAAGACCAAAGTGACATTGTGAAGGATTCTGGATTTAGGGCTGCAAGGGACTTCAGAGGTATTCAGTCTACATTCTACATTTTACAGATCCATTTTACAGATCAGAGCACAGCAAGATGAAGTGCCTCCCAGGACACACAGCTGGGGAGTTCCTCAGCAGGATTTGAACCCAGTTCTTCCTAGCCGTGCATCCAGCACTCCATCCATTACTTGCAGAGTGTTCAAGGAAAAGGTCAAAGGGAGTTCCCCTGACCTCACATCTTGTGCTGTATTCAGGAGCAACAACACAGCTGTGTCTCTACCCACTGTTGCATTATATTCACTTATTTGAGTCTGATTTCAAGCTTGGGGGTTTCCTGTTGTGGTTCAGTTTGGGGAGCTGCATGATTGTGATGGTAATGGGAATTTGTAGATCTTTCCTGCCCCCTAATAGACTGAATGTAATCACATGGAGTCTATAGTAGGAGGAGTTTGCTGAAGGGTGGATCAAAGCCCATAGGAAGCTAGGAGTCAGAACAGCTAGATGATGGGAGAGAGAGGAGGAGACAGCTAGTCTTGTGAGTGTTTGCCCCCTGCTGTGATAGTTAGGCTTGTAAGTGTTTGCTTGTGGGAAGGCTAAAGGATGGTGTGGTTTCATGCTGTGCTATGGTGTATTAACTTCTTTGCTGCTATGATGGATTTGACTTTCTGGTGTTGGGATTTTTTTTTGGTGTCCAAGTAAATGTTTTGCTTCTGTTTTCTATATAGAGAGTCTGTTATATTTTGCAATTGAGAATTATGCTGGCATATTTACAGTCACTATCAGTGCTGTGAATATTACATTGGTATTACATTTACTACATAAATCAAGGGTTAATCACAATCATTATCATCATTCCTATTGGCATATTAATATATTTCAGCTTTGGCAAAATCCATACTGTAGTCCAAAAATCTCTCCTTTTTCATTTCTTTGCACTTATAGTAATAAGACCCCTTATATAAAATATGGGAAAGATGAATATTCTTGAATTCATGGGGAGAAAAAACACCACTCCAACTTACCATTCCTCAAGGATTCCCAGTTCTGAGAGATGCTATGTTCTGCCTGGTGAGTGATGTTGTGATTGACTGTGACTGGCATCTAAGTGGCTTGTCATCACTTTTCCTAATCTCAAAGAATCATTTTCCAAACAATAAAGTAAAAGCATTTCCACACTCTCCGTGATTTTTTTCCAGAAAAAAATGACAAACTTATTAGAATCAAGAAGAAGAGGAAGAAGAAGAAGAAGAAGAAGAAGAAGAAGGAGATATGATTGGCTGACTGTGTATACATTGCATATGCAGTAGAACATCTGTTTATTCTGGATTTATACACATTGTATTTAATGGCCCAAAAATCTGTTTGGCCTCATTAAATATTTTAATGGCAATATTTTAGGAAGAAAATATAATTAACTTGTGCTTTATTACTTTTCTTTTTTAATAAAAATGCTGAATTTGATGAGCACTATGGCTTCACCAAGGCACCTGTTTTTCCACAGCCTCTCCAACAATTGTTGTTTTCTTTTTGGTCATCTTTACTAACCTCATCAGTGTAAGGTGGAACCTCAAAGTTGCTTCAATGTTCATTTATGTAATTATTAATGATGGAGCATTTCCTCCCTCTTGTGCTGTGGGTCACATGATTTTTTTTTCCTTTGAGAAATGACTGTACATGTACTTTATCTACTGGGGGGAAGTAATACTTAGGCAATTGTTTACGTTTTTCTGGTGAAAAATCAAATTTCTCACACTTATCGTCATTGAATGTTAGAAATGTACTATACATACCTCTACAGATCTATGTCTATATCTATACACACATACATCTTCAAGCACTTACTTTTCATCCACTTTCTATTTATTTTGTGTTTGCTCATTTCTATACATGTTGTTTTCCCCACATTAACTCCTTAAGGGCAGGAGGTATTTGGGGGGTCAACCCTAGCCATAAATTTATCTTTGTTTCCCTTGGGCTTGCCACAATTCCTGGTACAGAGTAAACACTTAACAGATTCTTATGGACTGATCTAAAGGATGCAGTAAGCTAGAGAGGCATCATTTATCTGGAAGGTCCTTGAGGTTTTATTTTTTTAGGAACTTAGAATCACAGACCTAGAACCAGAAGAGCGTTCATGGGCTGGTTAGTATAGTTCCCCAACCTTGCAGATGAGAGAACGGAGGTGCTCACTCATCTTGCTCAAGATTCCACAGGAAGTCAAGGACCGAGCTGGGATTTGAACCCAGGTATCAATAGCATCATCCTGCCAACATCAATCAGTCTCTCTGAGTAGGGGGAAGGTGTGGTCCTTTCACTGTGGTCCTTTCTTAATCTCTGATTAATAGTAAAATTGGGACAGCTGACTATATGTTTTATTTGGAGTCTCCAAAGCCAGAACAATGCCTGGCTAATGTGAGTAGTGTTTAATCAGTGCTTACTGACTGATTGCCCTATTGCAAACAGTTGCCAGTCTACATTGATAGAGGGATCTCCTCTCAATGAAAGAAAAAAGTTTCCCACATGGATAAAATCCCAAGTTTGGACAGAAACAACATGATCGCTATTAGCTAGAATATTCAGTTTACCATAATATTCCATTCCTTGCCACTGCCTGGGCCACACAGAATTTCTTTTATGTATTATGCTTATTTAAAATTACACTTTAGCCCCTCCTTCAGAGCTGAGCAGGTTGGTCATCCTTTTAAAAGTTAATGAATAATTGAATTTCTCACTTTGGCATTTTACGACTCATTATAATTTATAGGAATTTATATACCCCTTTTTCTATTTGAACTGAGATGACATTTATTTCCATATGGCATTCCTTCCTCATTATGGGATTGAGTGATGACAATATTTCACTGAAACTGGGAAAGTGAGGGGCTGTACTTTGTTTCTCTCATTGAGTAGTCACTTGATGAGTAGTTGTTCCCTTGGCAACATTTTACGTTTAGCAGCAGCAGCGGCAGCAGCAGCAGCAGCAGCAACCAGGCCAATAACAAAATAGGTCAAAGGTAGAATGTAAGCTTCTCAAGGGTAGGGATGCTGTGTGTGTGTGTGTGTGTGTGTGTGTGTGTGTGTGTGTATGTGTTGTCTGTGCCTGACCCAGTGGCAGACTTTTAATAAATATTCATTGAATTGAATTGAATGTCAACACTAGGACAACTGAGTCTTAATCAGTTCTCACTGGATTGGATTGGGTCGTTGGAACCATGATTTACTCTTTTTAGTCCCCTGGGAAAGAGGGAACTTGGAAGTGCTTGGGGAAAACTAGCTAGATCCAAAATGAAAATGAAACTTTGAGATGCCTTTTCACTTCTTCCTGAGGAAGACTCATTGAGAGTCCCAAACAAGTTACCTCAGCATTCCCTTCCCTCTTTTTATTTGTATGGCTATCTTTTATTTTGTACAAGTTATATTTCCTAGCAAACACCCAAACAGCTCCCCTATGTGAAACACATCTCCCAAAACAGTTCTGCTCAACTGCTGGACTGTGCAAGTGCAGCCAAGGGCATGCCCAACTTTTCACTCTTGAAGTTGCCCAGAGAAAGGAAGGCTGGTAGTCTTCTGAATGATCAAAATCCTTTCATTAAGGGGATTTGTTCTGTGAAGTTTGGATTTGGTCAAAGGATGGCCTTTGAGGACCTGTAACTTGATTTGCTTTGAGGCTGCAGGTTCCCTACCCCTAGTGTAGGCTGTAATTTTGGTGGGGAGGGGCCAACCTTTTCCAATATATTTGACCTTAATTTTGTTGGCTCTTCCTGGTGTCTTTATCTACTTCTATGGGATGTTGCCATTTCCACACAGGCATGTTGCCTCCCCTGATAGATTGTAAGCTCCTTGAGCTTATTCTTTGTATTCCTGTCACATAGTAAGAGTAGTATGAAATGCTTCTTGATTCATTCATTGATCTCATTGTTGCAGTCATGTCTAGCAATTGTTTAACCTTCTGTTTTTTTCTTCTCTTCCTCACTTTATGAAGATCTGTCCAGATTACTTTAACTTCTTCATGTTTCTCACTCCTTAAGTGAGAAATAAAATTTCACTGCATTTATAGACCACAGTGCATTCATGCCTTCTCCCAACCCAAAGCTATGAACAGGTAGTAAATATCTCTCCATCCCCTTCGAATTCCACCTGTGATTCTTACTGCCTGAGGATGACTTTTGGCAAATCACTTTACAGCCTTAGTTCTCAGTTTCCTCATCTGTAAACGAAAAGTTGGATTAGATGATTCCTGAGTCTCTTCAAGTTTTTAAGTAAAGGTTCTGTGATTTTTTTGCATAAAATATTTTTTCTAGCTTTTTATCACAAATAACACAACATTTTTTTTTGCATAGATAGGTCTTTATTTGCTCTCAAACATCTCCTTGGGGTGTGGGATGGAGGTAGTATTTATAACCCAGTAGAGGCATCCCAGGGAAAAAGAGATATGAACAATTTAGTAACTTTTCTTACATATTTACAAATGATTTTCCTGAACCATGAACCTACTTGCAGGCATTTAAACCAATGCACCAACATGC
>CM053593.1:0-51166 GCA_028646575.1 Pseudocheirus occidentalis | reverse complement strand
TGTGCAGCCTGTATTGAATTGTTTGTCCTTCCAGTGGGTGTGGGTGATGAGGAACCGAAAGAATCTAGAATTTAAAGCTCTACAATACATTGTTAAAAAACAAAAAACAAAACATATATACAATAATTATTATTAACTACATGCAACTGGGAATTAAGATATACAGGGACTGGGGTAGGGAGACCGTCCCTGCCCTACCAGAAAGTTAGAGGGGCATTGGAGGAGGGCATAAAAAAGAGCAGATGGGGAGGGGCTTTACAGCGAGATCGCTGTTTGGGGGTTGGGGGCAGGGGAAAGACGGGGAGAAAATTTGTAACTCAAAATCTTGTGGAAATGAATGATATAAAAAGAAAATAAATAAAAATTAAAAAAGAAAAAAGGTTATATATTTTTTCCCCATTCAAGTTCACAGACACCCTGAAATCTATCCCCAGTCCCAGTGGAGATCTATGGCCCCAAGATTGAGAATCTTCTGATTAGATGATTTCTCAGCACCCTTCCAGCTCCAACAGCTTGTCAGCTCCTTCAGCAAATAGAATTGGTAAGCTACAGGGCTGTAGAAAAACTAACTAATGATGGACTTGTGTTCCAGAGGGGCTTCACATCTGGTGTCAGGAACCACCAAGTGCCTGAAGGGGCACGAAAACAATTGCTTTACTGGACTGAAGAACAAACTAGGGCCATTTTCCATAAAGACTGTGATGACCCGCAGTCCTTCCCCCCTCCCCCCCCCCCCCATCAGCCTTCAGGGAGGTTCCCTGAGGCATAAAAACTCTTCTGTTCAGCACATAAAGCTGTCCCTATGTGGTTTGTGTAGGAGGATGCCAGGTCAGTTTCTCCATTACCAGGCTCACAAGATAGGGAGGGATTGACTCAAGCCACCCTGAGTCTGCACCACAGCATCATAGCACCAGAACTTGAAATCAGAAAACCTGGGTTTAAATCCTTTCCCTGTTGCCTACTACCTGTGTGACCTTGAGAAAGTCCCTTCTCTTCTCGGAGCCTCAGATTCCTCATTTGTAAAATGAAGAGTTTGGGCCAGATGACCTTTATGATCCCACAAAGGTTCCCATTGCTTCTCTCCTGATTCCAGTAATTCCTCTTCAAAGTTTCACTTTTCCAGCTTGGTGTCACCTCCCAAAGAAGGTAAATTTTCTTCGAATAAATTAGCTTTTATTAACACCTATTCTCTCATGGGTATTGTGTTAGGTATTGGAGATAAAGAGACAGAGAATGAACTATTCTAGAGTGGGACCTTTAGAAGGATGCTGAGTCCAAACCCCTCAGCTCATAGATCAGGAACCTGAGGCCTGGAGAAGGTCACATAAACAAAAAGAGTTAGAATTTGAGCCCAGATCATCCGACCCCATGTTTCATCTGTGGCTCCTTCGGCCAATGCCCCCTTTCCAGCTGGGGTCAGCTGAATATCAGAGTGTCATATCTGCCAGGGTTGGATCAGCAGGAAAGCAGTTAGGAGAGAGGAAGCTTGCTGGTGTGGCTCCAGCCTCTCATTTTTGGCAGCGTCTTTCTCTTGCAAAAGGAATGGAGAACACATGCATATGTGCTTTGGGAACATTATGCAACCTTCCCTGTGATTGGCTGAGGGCGTCCTCGCCACCTCCCAACTCCTCAGGAAGTGTCTGCTTCAAATGCCAGGTGAGCGATGTCTGCCGAACTTTTCTTGATCTGTCTGGGATTCTTCTCTTTTCTTTTCTTCATGCCACAGATGCCTTCTGACGGCAACACCGCCCCAGTTTGAGAGGGAGATGACATCTTGAAAGTTCAGTGTATCTTAGTGTCACCATGTCTATGAACACGTCCAAGCAAACACCTTCTCCTGCTGCAGGGCTCTTTACCAACACCACCTGCCAAACTGAAAACAGGCTCTCGGTCTTCTTCTCCGTTATCTTTATGACTGTGGGGATCCTCTCCAACAGCCTGGCCATTGCTATCCTCATGAAGGCGTACCAGCGATTTAGGCAGAAGTCCAAGGCGTCCTTCCTACTCCTTGCCAGTGGCCTAGTGATCACTGACCTCTTCGGCCACCTCATCAATGGAACCATAGCTGTGTTTGTCTATGCCTCCAACAAGGACTGGGTCCGCTTTGATCAGTCCAATGTCCTATGCAGCATTTTTGGTATGTGCATGGTGTTCTTTGGGCTGTGCCCCCTTTTGCTGGGTAGCGTGATGGCTGTGGAAAGGTGCATTGGAGTCACCAAACCCATATTCCACTCCACGAAGATGACGTCCAAGCATGTGAAGATGATGCTGGCGGGTGTGTGCCTCTTTGGCATCTTCATTGCTGTTCTGCCCATCCTGGGCCTCCGAGGCTATGAGATCCAAGCGACCCGGACCTGGTGTTTCTACAGAACCGAGCACATCAAAGACTGGGAAGACCGATTTTACATCTTGCTCTTTTCTTTCCTGGGGTTCTTAGCCCTGGGCATTTCATTCGTGTGCAATGCCATCACGGGAATCACGCTCCTGAGAGTCAAGTTCAAAACCCAGCAGCACCGCCAAGGGAGGTCTCATCATTTTGAAATGATCATTCAGCTCTTGGCCATCATGTGCGTCTCTTGCATTTGCTGGAGCCCATTTCTGGTAAGACCTAAAATCTGTTTGCCCACGTTGGAGGCTGTGTTGGTTCGCTTTTCCCCACTTGTTAGCTCTGATGGGAAATATGGTTTGGTCCCTTCATTTCTCCTGTTAACTGCTTAAAGTTTGATGTTTTAGCTGTCTATGCAGACACAGGGAGCCAAGCTGTGCAGGGCAGTAATGATCATCTTCATTTATACCTTAAATGTGCTACAAAACAGTTCTGTCCTGAACATCATCCTGGTTGTACTGAGGCTGCAAGGGGAGATTTTAAAGTTCATTAGATTTGACTGAATTCCTGACACATAGAAAATCAATGCTTTGGTTGTTTTTTGTTATTCCTTTTAAAAATTCTTGTAGCACCAAGTACAGTGCCTGACTCGGTCAGTGCTGACTAGATGCTTTGAGCACTGGAACAAATTGAGGATTGTGAGACTTCATTGAGAGTTGCATGAACAAATTCAGTTGTGTAGGAATAGCCTCCCAATTATATGGTTCTAAGTATAGAATGACAGGGCCTCTACTTGCCAAAGGAAATAAGGAATTAAAGCAAGACTTGGGATTAGGCAGAAGAAAAAGCTTGTACCTGACTTATACATCAAACTCGACACAGAAGCCAGGTTGCCATAGGGTCATAGATTCAGAGCTGGAACAGAACTTCAGAGACAGGCAGTCTGATCCTGTTACGGTGCAGACATACAAACTGAGGTCTGGGATCCTAGAATGGGAGCTGGAAGAGACATGTAAGGTCACAGGGTCCAACTCCATCATTTCACAGATAAGAAAACTGAAGCCCATAAAGGTGAAGTAGGGGCTGCCATCAGGAAGTGAGAGTCAGGATCTGGACCCAGAATCCGTCACCCTTTCTGCTTTACCATAGGCATCTGTCCACGTTCAGTCTGGGAATTGAAGGCTACAGTAAAGTAGCCCCAGAGCCACAGGGATAAAGGGCATGGAGGAATAAGGTGATCTTCAGCCCTTGGGTATCCACCAAGGTCTAGTAGAGGAGAGACTTGTCAGCCTCCTTGAGTCCTTTGGTGGTCTGAAGCAGCCTATGACTGCAGCCCTTTTAGGATAAATAGCAATTTGGAATAAGTACATCCAATTATGAGAAATCCAGTCATAGTCACAAGGAAGATGGGAATTCTTCCCATCCAGGTTCATGGACACCTGGAAATCGAGGTAGTCTTGGTGTAGCTTTGAATGTCTGAAAGGTAACTACTGAGTAACTACTGAGGTTGAATGTGATAAGTGGAAGTTCATTCCAGGACAAAGAGAGCCCCATGTTTCCCTGAAGCTATGGGAATTCCTTTTACCACTCAGAAAGTAGCTCTCGTGTTATGTGGTCTTTCAGGATCCTGCTTCCCCAAGGGCTCAGGGTCAGATTTAGACTACCACAGTAGTGACTACACTGCTGAATTTGGAGTTAAGAAGACATGGATTTGAATCCTACCCCCAGAAATTTGCTAGCTGTCTGACTCTAGGTAAGGTAGTGAGTAGGAGGACCAGGGTTCAAGTCCTTCCTGACATTCACTAGTTAAATGACCCTGGGCAAGTCACAATCTTGTTCTCCTTAGTTTTCTCAGCTACATAATGGAGATAACCACAGCACCAACCTCACAGGATTGTTGTGAGGAGAACAAGAAGTCATTTGTGTAAAGGTGCTAAGCACAGTGTGGGCATCCAGGAGGTGCTCAATAAATGCTTGTTGGTTGAATGAGTGGAGAGTGAGCTAGAGTGGTGTTGTTCAGTTGTTTCTGTCATGGCCGCCTCTCCTTGACCCCACTGGGAGGGGTTTCTTGGCAGAGATACGGGAGTGGCTTCCTGCCATTTCCTTTGCCAGACTTCCTAGATTGCCATGCAGAAAGCATGTGATGTGTTAGTCTGGGGTCTAGTGTCTGCTCTTTGGATGGAGGACAGGAGAAATCTTTTGGAATATACCTGAGTTGCCACTGATTTAATAAAGATCAACTTTTCTTTCTTGTGGAATGATTTTTAGATCCCAGTTTGCTTCATGGTGCAGTGGAAGGAGGGTGGGTTTGGAGTCAGAACCACTCACTCCCAGAATGACCCTGGGAAAATCTCTTACCCTTCAGAAGTCTTAATCGTCCAGTGAGAGGGGGAGGCCAGCAAAGTCTCCTCTGAATTTACACTTGCCTCCACCAAACTCCCCAGGTCTCAGTGTCCTTAGCTGTAAGATGGGGCAGTTGTGCTGGCTGGCTTCTGAGGTCCCTTCCAGTGCTACATCTAGGATCTGAATAGGTTTTTCTTTGAGCTAAAGATATTTTCAGAAGAAAAATTAGGTTTTCACAATGAATAAATTAAATCACAAATGAAATTAATGTAGGACTCAGAAGAGGAAACATGGAAGGGGAGAATTATGCCATTATTGTCAACAGCTTAAAAAAAATTGTAGAAAGCATCAACACAGCAAACTGCTTTTGTCAATGATGGGAGCCCATTTGGATAATTGAGGCCTCAAACCCGGCTTCTGTTTTCTATTTGTTTTGAATTAGCTGGATAATTGCCTTAATTTTCTACTTTGTCTGTTTAGACTCAATATTTTTTTTTTACCCTCCACTAGAGGAAGGAGAGAATTATAACTTCTGTGTGATTTTATAAATGAACAGAACTGAACAGCTTCATTAAAGTTGTCCTAGCTCATCCCATTGTTTCATCCTCCTTTCATTTTTGGGAATTTTGTTTTCTTTTCATTTGAAAATCAAGACACTGGGATTCGTTATGTTTATGGACAGTACTTCCTAATAGAAAACATTTGTGATCATACGACTAGTTTAGTACCATTGTCCTGCTCTGATGAAGCATCGCTCCCATTGCCAGTGGTCTCACTGAGCTCTCACTTCTGTCTGTCAGGAATTACCAAAAGCTCCAGTGAAACAGCTTCATCCTGAGCCTTTCTTTCTGGTGAATATACAGCCCTCTCCTGGCCAAAACTTAAGTGTGTACGCTTGTCAAACACATGGTTACTACAGTTATTTGCTGCTGTAAATTGTATGTCTACTTTGTTCCATTGATCTGCCGTTACATTTCTTAGCCTGTATCAGATAGTTTTAATAGTCACAGCCCTATAATAGAATTTAAGATCTTGTACTGCTAACCCTGTTTACTTCTTTATTAGTTCCTTTGATATTTTTAAACTTTTTGTTCTTTCTAATGAATTTTGTTTTTTTAACAAGTAAAAATAATTTTTCTTAATTTAATTCTGATGGCATTGAATATATAAATTAGTTTCAATAAAATTGCCATTTTTATTATGTTGGTCCTGGCTATCCATAAACATTGAATATTTCTCCAATTATTTAAGTTGGATTTTATTTGTATAAAACTTATTTATGAAATCATTTTGTTCATATAGTTCCTCACTTTTGCAGGTATTTTATACTGTCTAGAGTTATTTTAAATGGAGTATCTCTTACTATCTCTTCTTGCAGCATTTTGTTTGTGATATATAGGAATGCTGATGATTTATGTGGATTTACTTTATACTCTACTACTTTGCTAAAATTAATAATTGTTTCAGCTAACTTCTTTAGTGGAACCTGGGATTTTCCAAGTATATCTTCCTAGTCTCTGCAAAAAGATATAGTTTTATGGCCTCATTTTCTATTCTGTTTCCAATTCCTTTATTTTCAATGTTTTGGAAAATATTATGCCTCATTCTATACCTGGTGTCCATAGCAACAGGTTCTTTTGCATGACTGTGCTGTACTGTTTTCCTTGAGGATTCACTAAATGTAAATTAATGGATTCTTTTTAGTGTGTAGCTGCCCACCCATTGGATTTAGAATCCTACATTTTACCAACCAACCAATCTAACCATTTGTAAAACACCTACTCTGTGCCATTTAAGGTGCAAGTTATATAAATGCAAAAGTGAGAACTGTGTATTCAAGGAGCTCATTTCCACCTATTTGTCTTTTCATTTATTATTTGTTTATTTTACTCTTTATGTATTATTATTGCTTATCATTATTTATTCGTATGTTTAATTTATTTATTATATATGTCATCTCCTCACTTACCTACTGATGACCAACTTATCATCTATTTATGACCCTAACTCTGACTTTATCTCCCTATTATCTATTTATCCCCTCTCTCTCCTCTGTCTCTGTCACTCTGTCTCTCTCCTTCTCTCTCTCTTATACAAGAGAAGGTCTTTGTATTCATACATACATACACACATACACACATACATACATAAACATATACATACATACACACATATATGTACTTTGAAACCTAATGTTCATCTGAATGTAAGTTAACAAGACCAGAGACAGAAGCAGATGTTTTAGCTTATGACTAAACTTATTAGTTAGTTTAGTTAGCCTTTAAAACATGCTCACTGAGTTCTTATCTTTTTCGATCGCTGTGTCTGTAAATTTTCTCGCCGCTCAGAGAGTCACCCCTCGTAACAATGGACAAAAATGAGAGGAAGGAAGGAGCAGCTCAAAGTGCCCCCAAGACGCCCAGAGTCTGCCTGTGCCCGGCTTCCCCGCCTCAGCCCGCCGGTGGGAGAGCTCTCAATCCCCGAGGTGCAGCTCCCAGCTTCGATCGATGGCTCGGTCCTTTCTGGTTACGTTCTTGTGGTCGTTGTATGTGTTGTGTTCGAGGTTCTGTTTCCTTTGCTTTATATCGGTGCGTGTTAAGTCGTCCCAAACTCTCCCACGTCCCTCGCAGTCCTGGTTTCTCAGAGGGCAGTAACACTGGTTTTTACGCCCCCAAAAGCGCCGGCTTCATTTCTGAAAAGCTCTCCTGCCTTTGGGTCAGCTCGGGTGAATCCAGAGTAGCAGCTGCTCTCGATTCCACGAAATTTAGCTTGTATCACTGATTTACATGGAAGAGACCAAACCCACCAATGACCACAGGACTTGTTAGAATTTTTGAGTGAACATGGTTAACTTTTCTTTATAGAGACTTGGCATTTGGTGAAATAATGAAGCTTAGGAATGTGACTGATGCATAATATTAATTTAAAAGAGACCATGACAACGTTTTTTGTCCTCTTTGCTTTGGGCAGGACAGAAGCTCCCTCCTTCCTCCACTGGCACAGCTCTGCCGCTCTTTTTTTAATTGATCATATAGATTGTCCTGTGACATGGACAGTGACTTAGAGTCTTGTAGGTAGGATGTCTCTGAGGGGTTTTAAATCAAGGGGCGGAGGCAGAGGGGTCTTTGGCTAGAAAGGAGGTGTGTGAGCTCGAGAGACCTGTGTGAACCTGGACAAATCACCTAACCTCTTAGCATTCTGGAAAGCTCTCTAGGACTCTGCTTCAGAGAAGACGCCCATCTGTGTGGGGAGAGGGTCTTTTCTCTTTGGGAAATTTCCTAGATTAATGAAATCACAGGTCTAGGCTCTAACCCTTGATCTCAAGGCTGGTGCCATATCCACTAACTCAGGCTGTCTTCTTTGGAATATGGGCTTCTTGAGGGCACAGAGATTGTCTTTGTCTGCACCAAAGGAAGGGCTTAACAATGCTTATTAAATAATCACTTGCTTCTTACGCCTTACCTTAACTGGATTGAACAGTTTTAGATGCGCCTCCTTTGGCTATGTTCATCCAATTAGGTGACCTCATTGGAGCCTATGCTGAAAATCTGGCCTTCACTGCTTTAGAATTCACTTCATTAACAAGAGTCTCTGTTATCTGGACAACAATCCCAGACTTGTTTCTTGCTTTGCACTATTGCTTCACTTTCTCTATATAAACAAATCTTAAAATCATTCTTATGATGTTTCTATGATGAGAGAAAAAAATGTCAACAAGACATTTACTGGAGATTTCAAAGAAAACATTCTGTACATACTCTCCATGTATCCATCATATCTGACCTGCATGCATAGCATAGGGTGGATTTCATGACTTTGGCTAATGGCAGCACTCAGTACATGAGTTCAGACAGGCTGAATGTAACTGGAGTCCTAGAAATAAATGTCAAGGGAGGAGACAAGATCTTAGCAGCTAGTGAACCAAAGTCTTACATGTATGATGCTGAGTGAGGCCAGGAAAGGCCAGAACTGGGGCTTGCTTTCTTTCTCAAACTAGAAGGGGCAGGATATGGCTCCATTCTATCTGACAAGTTTTATTAAGCCCCTACTATGTGCCAGACACCATGCTATATCCTGCAAAAATACTCAAAACCAGGTTGTGTTCTCAAGGAGCTTGCTTGCTACAGGGGGAATAAGAAATGCACCAGACACCCTCACAAAATAGGGGGATGTCTGAAGTGGAGGGGGTCCCTCAGACAAGGCAAATTGGAACTTTGACTCCCTGTTGCTCATTGACAAGAGACTTACTCATCCCGTTGCTGGTGCTTGAAGGTCATCCAAAATTGGATCCTGTCACTTTGGGTTTGGGCCAGATGAACCACCAAATTCATGTGGCTATATTTGTGTGTGCACCTTGATTGAAAGACCATGCCCATTTTGGTCTAGTCCTTCCATCACAGAAATAGAACTCTCAAAATGCTGCCATGAGTCTTCCAGGTTCAGATTACCACAGGAGCCAGAGTTAGTATGGATTTGGGGGGCTATTTATGTCCCCCTCCAAGCCCCTCATTTGACAGGTGTGAACACCGAGGCCCCTGGAGTGAGATTATGTGCCCACAGTTACAGGGGTCATCAATGGCAGAGCTAGAAATGGAGCCCAAGCACTCTTAGTCCAAGACCACCACACCACACTGCCTTGCGAGGCTTTACAAGTAATAGCTTGGGGAGGCAGCTGGCATATAAGGTGATAATCCCATTTTGCAGATGACAGCATGTACAGTTGTGGCTGGAGGGCTAGAATTGGAGTCCTGGATTCAACCTCAGAAACCTATGACCTGTGTAACCCCTGAGCTAATCAGCGGCCCTCTAGGTTGTATCCCAAGACTTAGCCACAAAGGCCCAGACAGACTGTTGTGTGTTAGTAAGTGCTCCATAGCATTGTAGGATTGGTTTCTAGAAGGGCACTCAGAGGTTGGCTAGTCCAACCCTCATTTCATAGACGAGGGAACTGAGTACCAAGAAAGTGAAGGTGCAGGGCAGCTAGGTGGAGCAGTGAATAGAGCACCTACCCTGGAGTCAGGAGGACCTGAATTCAAATTTGGCTTCAGACACTTGACACACTTACCAGCTGTGTGACCTTGGGCAAGTCACTTAACCCTAATTGCCCTGCTCTCCCTTCTCCAAAAAGCAAAAAAGCACCAAAAACAAAAACCCAAACACAGGGAAGGCACTGATCACTCTAACCTTAACACTAAATGGGCTAAACCTAAGAAGGCTGGACTCCTACACAACACTGTTAAGGCCCATAGAACTCCCATGACTGTGGAATTTATGGTAACCACCTGGATTTAATACTGTGTTCTATACTTTTAGGATCTTAGGAGCATAGACCTGGAGTTGTAAGGGTCCATTAGGGCCTGCTATAAATTTGGGGAGTGAAATTTGTCCAAAAATCATGCCTTGATTAAGGAGGAGACACCTCTGAGAGCACACACAGAATTCATAGGCATGAATTGGGATCCCAAACTGGAATCACTCAGTGTTTTAATATTTAATCCCAGCACTAGACGTCTTCCTGTTTTTAAGGAGAAAGACATAAAAAGGCCTAAAACTGCCTTAGACTTTGAGAGAGCTGCACAAAACAGCATTTCAGTGATTTAAGGGTCAATGAATCAAGGCCATGTGGAGTCCATTTCCCCTGAAATACACATGGGCATGGACATTAAGAGGAGAATGCCGGCTGAAGACATCAGGCGTTTTTATTAGACCTCAAGAATGTGAGGAACAGTCCAAGATGGTGGCTCTGTCCAAAGCCTAGCTGAGGCTCCCCCCTCCTAACTTCAGCTGCTGAGGAGTCTAGGAACATATCCAGTGTATATTTGTAAGAAATATGTAAAATTTGCTAGGGAACATTAAGGGAGTTTTAAAAAGAAGAAAGAAGGAAGGCTATAAGTGTTTATTAAGTGCTTACTGTGTGCCAGGCACTGTGCTAAGCCCTGGTGATACAATTAATAAAAAGAAAGACAGTCCCTGCTCTCCAGGGACTTAGAATTTTTTTTTTAATTTTCATTGACTTATTTATTTACTTTTAGTTTACAAGATTCAGTTCCACAATCCCTTGAGCTTCAAATTTCCTCCCCTCCCTCTCCCCCTCTCCCCCATGGCGGCATGCAATCAAGTATAGGATCTGCAAATCCTTTCACATTAGTCTGGTTGTATAGAAGGGTTGTAACCAATGGAGTGAACAATGGGGGAAAAAAAAGAAACAAAACCAAACATGGAAAAGAACAATAGCATGTATTGCTTCAGTCTCCATTTAAACTCTGGTCTTTCTAGATTTTTCTCTGAATGTAGACGTCTCCTTCCATTCTGAGACTTGTAGAGTTGTCTTATAGCTGTGCATTGCTGAGTCCAGTTTGTCAAAGTTGGTCGTCACACATACGATGTGTCTGTGATTGTGTACAGATTTTTCCTGGTTCTGTTCTGGAAAGCAGGGGGTGGGGGACCACCAGGACTCTTGATGTGATGGGGAGCTGAAACCAGGTAATACAGCAGATACAGAGAAAGGATATCATGTCTAAGACAATACCCCCTGGCTTCCAAGAACTTCATTCACAGTAGAGAAATAAAACAAAATAGCAATTAGTTTAAAAAAATTATACATGAGTTAAACAACTATTCAGGAAAGTGACCAGAGAAGTGTCACAAGGAAGGACATGATTAGTGCTGGGGAGGCCCTGGCTCTGGAGTTAGATGATTGGGACTCAGTTGGGTCACGTGACTGTGAGCAACCACAGAGGCGTGTGAGTGGCCATCTGCCTGGGCCCCAGTTTTCTTATTTATCAAGTGAAGTGGGTTGGACTCAGTGACGCTGGCGTCAATTCCAATTCTGGCCTATGACCCCGTGACTCTAAGTGAAGTCAGAGGCATCATTCTCAGCCATAAGGGTGAGGGACATAAGGGCCGTGGGAGGCTTCTCAAGGGATGCAATGATTGGGAACATTTGAGGTCCTGAGCTGAATCAATTTTTCTGTCAAAGAACTGCCTTCTTGCAGCGCTGGCCCACCTGAGATTATATGACATAGACTGTTAATAGTCCTGGTCAGTACAGTTTTATGACTTTTTCTGACTCTGGCCAGCAGAATGTGAATAGAAGTGAAGGTAACCCTAACCTATGGTATGTTGGTGGCAGAATAGGAGACAAGGTCCCTGAGGGGAGAATGGAACTGGTTTACCAAGGGATGAGATGGAAAAGTGGAACCAATGCAAGTGTGATGATCTGGGAGAGATCAGAGGGAAGGAGGGGTTGGAGGTCTCAGGGAGGACAAAGAGCTGGCTAAAAAGACGTAAGGGAGAGGAAAGGGTGGAATGATAGAGAAAGGAATAGCCTTCTAGCTGATGTCTCTGCCTTAGCAGTCCATCCACCATCTGCCTCCCTATGATCTTTGTTGGCTTTCAAAGCCCTACAAACCCAACGATGACCTAAATTTCCAGCATCATCCTCGGTTGTTTCATCCCTCGATGCAGCCCAATTGACTTTCTCTCTAGTTCTTACACATGACAATCCCTCTCCCATTTCAGACCTTTGGGTGTAGCCTGACTCCCATACCTACAGCTCCTCTCCCATCCCTGACACCCTCCTCTAAGGTGCAGCTCAGGCACTGCCTTATGTCTCAGCCCTTCCCTGATGCCACCCTGGCTGCTAGCACCTTCTCTCCCAAACTACCTTGAATTTGATTCCATGCATCTATTTGTCCTCATTAACTGTGTATTAACGAAGTATACATTTTATCTGTTTTTGGACATCTTGAATCAGATGTTCCACTGGTACATCACACTCAGCATGTCCCAAACAGACTGGGGCTTGTGTCTCTTTCCTGCCTAAACCCTTGGGAAAGTTGATGAACAAAAGCCAGCTGATGCCTTCATTGGCGTGCTCCCTTTTCCTCCTGCCAGGCCGGGAATTTCATCAGTGTGGAGAGCTCCTGGAGAGTAATTCCCCTCACCAATATGGATCTATATCTGGCCCTGTCACAGTCTTAGGGAGGAGCCCGGCTGGAACCCTAGCTCCCACACTCACTTCTGCTCTCACCTTCCCCTTCTGGATAATCTTGCTCCCTCTTTAGGTTCTGAGGTCACTCCTTTCTCCAGGTTCTCCTCCAGCATGCCTGGCTGCTCCTTCTCAGTCACCTTGGCTGGATCTCTTCTCCTTTCTCTCTTAGTGACTTCATCAGCTCACCTGAGTTCAGTGATCACCTGTCTGGGGCCAGATCTTGTCCTTTCTGCCTTTAGAGCACCCCTCTGATATACTCTCTCCACTCCTCTCACTCAGTTACTTCTTGGATGCTGGCACTTCTCACCTCTCACCTGGGTCTCCCCATCCCAACTCTGTCCCCTCTCCAATCCATCCTTGCCTTTTCCTAAAGCCCAGGTCTCACCATGTCACCTAAATGCTTCCCTGTCACCTCCAGTATCATGTGTATGTGCCTAAGTTTGGGATTTATAGTCTCTTCACACATTACCTGCCTTTACATTCCCCACATTCCAGTAAAACTGGCCTCTTTCTCAGAGCCCTTGAAAGTTGACTGGGCACAGAAGGGACAAGTGACTTGCTCAGAGTTACAAAGCCAGGCCGTGTCAGAGATGGGACTTGAACCTGGGTTTTCCTGACTCCGAAGTCAGCTTTTCTTGTTGATTTTGTGTAGGCCAAGAAGAAGGACAACAGCTGTTTGTGTGAAAGGTTTTATCTGTGTTTCTGTTTGTCCTTCCCAGATTAAAACTCAAGGGAAAGGCCTTCATTTTTAATCGTGCTCAAAAGCATGGAAAGAGCCTACCACAAAAACAAAAAACCGCTATTGACAACAGAGTGATGTTTTTCCCTTAAATATAAATTCAGCTATCAGCAGAGAATACAGCTGTCCCAGATAGCTTGCAAAGGTGGATGGCTTTTGCAATCAAATTCTTGTTTGCAAGTATTGTCTGTCTTGTTGCTCGATGGTTTGGGTCATGAAAGGGCTATATTGAGATAGGACAGGATCCTAGATGTGGAAAAACTAGAAACATTCATGGAGCATTTCCTACATGCTAGACACTGGTGGTACCAATGGGACATCAGGCAGTCTGCGCGTGCCTGGAGGAAGCATAAGGGCAGCAGGAGCCTCTGCAGAAGCATGTACTCGGAGGTGAGAGCAGAGCTGGGCTCTGGAGTCCAGCAGGATTCAAAACACTTATGAGAGACCTGAATATGGCTGAATTCTATCCTTTCTGCCTCTCAATGTCCTCACTGGTCAAATAGGGTTAATTAATGCCTATAGTATTTACCCAATAACCAACCCATTCATAGGCTTATAGCTGGAAAGGAGCTCACCATGTATAATCAGCTCTGGACAAGTCACAGTGCCCTCTGCAAACCTTTGATCATGATCAGTTTTGTACACTCAGGCCCAGAGGGGTGACGCCCCTTAGAACCAAGAGATCACTTCTCTGGGAGCACATGGGAAGTACCTTAGAGTCCCCTCATCCAACACCTCTATTTCACACTTGAGGACACTGATGCCCGGGGGGTCAGATGCCACCTAGTTATAAGTCTTAGAGGTTGGGATTGACCCCAGTCCTCGCATTTCAGAGTCAGGCTCCTTCCTATCTCTTGCTAAATGCCATGTAAGTTCTGAGTGATGGAGCTGGAGTCTGAGCCCTCTGTGGCCTTGGATAAGTCACAGGTTCCTTACTTTTTTTTCCCTTTAATCCGTGACAGTTCCTTTATTTGCCTTCCCCCCTCCTCCAGCCCCTCTGTCATCTACCTTTTTCCTTTGGGATCCTCTTTGCCAATAGCAGGTGAGGTGGTACCTGGGAGCTGTAGCCTTCATTTCTCCAATTGTTGGACGTTTAGAGCTTTTTTATATGGTTTTGATAGCTTGGATCTCTTTCTCTGAAAACTTCCTGTTCACATTGTTTGACCTTTTAGTGAGGAATGGAGGTTCCTTGTCTTTAAGAGGAGAGTAATAACCCCTGTATTACTTACATGCGAGAATGGGTGAGGCTCCAATGGGATTAAGTATAAAACCTACTTTATGTACTTTAGATCCCTCTACATGAGAGGCAAGTGGCCTGGTGGAGAGAAAGGATGCAGGATGACCTATGCTCCAGTCTGGCTTCTGACACATACAGGCTGGGCAGCTCTGGACAAGTCACAGTGCCCTCTGCAAACCTCTGACACTACAAGCTTCAAAGCAGGTGATGGTTTTCATTGGTGAGAGAGGTCTGCCCATCAGGACTTCCTTCCACTAATGAAATAACAGCTACCCAAACCTACCCCGCCCAGCCATCCATCTTCAGGGAATTTGTTTGAACTGAACCTAGAGAGAGCTCCCTCTGCCCACACAGATGGACCCCTTCTCTGTAACAGCCATCCTCAGAGGCACTTTGAGGCCCCTCGAATGAAGATTCCTTGTGCCTCTCATAGCAAAGTTATTCTCCTCAAAACAACTAGAATCAGACTTCAGCTCTAAAGGTAACAAACTGCTTTGCAATTTCAACTTTGCAGTTTGACTTTTGGGTTAGTTAAATATTTTTAACTTAGAAAATATTTTCATTCATCAGGACTTTAGCTCCTGATAGGAAAATAAGTTACTTAGAGGATTATATCTTCTATGCAAAGAAAAAAGTCAGAGATCATCTCTCTCTGACTCAAACCCATCATCTTTAATAATTAAATATTGCAAAAGAAACTATTATAGTGGAAAAGAACTAGTTCTAACCTCTTAGGTCTGCCTGGGGTAAATAACCTTCAAAACTTCTTTTCAGTCGTGTCTGAACCTTCATGATCCCATTTGCGGTTTTCTGGTCAAAGATACAGGAGTAGTTTGCCATTTCCTTCTCAGGCTCATTTCATATATGATTAAACTGAAGTAAGCAGGATTAAGTGACTTACCCAGGGTCACACAGCTAGTAAGTGTCTGAGGCCAAATTTGAACTCAATTTGTCAGAATTCTAGGCCTGGTACTTTATCCACTGTGTCTTCTAGCTGCCCTAGTTGAGATTAGATAACACAAATTTGTAACAGACCTGTCAGCCTGATTGTAAGAGGTAGTAGGTTTGGATTCTGGCAAGATACTGTCATGGGCAAGTGAAATTTCGAGTATCAACAAAGTGACCACAGAGTCCAATCAAAAGTTTAAGAAGCTTTAATTGTAATTAATTTAGCCAGCTGGTGACTGTCTCATATGCCAATTAAAGGAACAGTACCCTGATCCAGAAGTACAGGGTTTTTATGCCATTTTGGGTTTGTAACAACATAATCAATATCCAAGTTGGTATCCAAGTGTAATCTGTAACTACAACTAAATTGGTATCCAGAAACAATCTGTAACCAAAACTAACTGGTATCCAGTTATAAGCAGTTACTCTTCTATAACTAATTTATTACTAGTTGACATCCAGGTATGGGGATCTATTCTTTATCTTCAGGGAACCATAAAGTAGGGACCAGGAGAATGAGATGACCTCAATAAGCCAGGAGAGTGAATACGTGGTTGGGCATGGGGGTGCAGGCTTAGTCACATAGCTGCTTCTAGTGATTGATTTGGCTCTGAGTTTACTAAGTTCTGCTTTGAATACAATCACTAATTTCTTATTTCACAAAGCATTACTTAACTCTTTCCTGGCTAATCTCTTGAGTTCCTAGCTTAACTAGTTCCTTGCCACTTCAATACAAAACATAATCTGGCAGGGGAGCAAAGGGCTGGAGAGCTTGTAGAGTAGAATCTGCTCATTAGGTGGGGTCGAGACTTTGAATAAAGGAGAATGTATCCTCAAGAGTAAGAGTGGTGACCCGGGAGAGTAACTGAATGGTGGAGAGCTTGACGCTGTGCTGAGATGAGGAAAGGGGGGGCAGGCTAGGAGGAAGGCACAGAGATGGAAAGAGAGGAGACTAGGATCAGATCAAGGAATTTCAAAATTCTTGATCATGAAAGCAGAACATTAGGTGATAGCAAGGCCAAAGATATGTCCCTCTGAGGAATATCTGACCATCAGAACTGAGACACTTGGACAAGTCTTAGACTAGTGGGTCTGGGACTATGAGAGGAAACAGCCAGTCCTGCAAAGGCTGGCCAAAAAGCAGTGTCATCTTTGGGAGAATGAGAAGATGGGAGAGCATGGAGAGCAGGGGAATAAAATTAATGGAAATGCAAGGCTTCTGGAGCAGGATTTACTGGAAGGAGAAGGCAGATATGGAGTTGGAGGTGGAGGGAGGCTCCAGGTTGAATGTGGAGAAATTAAGTGAAGACTCTCCAGAAATAGAATGAAGAGGAGGAGAAGCACTGAACTTATGAAATTCTCTCTCCCTTTCATTATTACCTCATTTATGCCTTTCTATACCTCACTTATGCTTTCATATAAACTCACTTGTGCCTTATATGTAATTCCTAAATTGCACTTTGTTTCACCCTATTTCATATTTGCCTTATGTAATCTCTAAATACACTGTTACCCTTTTTCCCCAAGAATGCGAGCCAAAACCCAGGAGGGTAAGGACAGCTTTCCTGGTCCCGAGATAGGAGTAGGGGGGGAGGCGAAGTAAATCCCATTCTCGAGCCGAACTAAACAAAGAAACTGGAATTGGAGTGGAAGGGGGGAAGGGAAGAGTGACCACCCTAGCCCTAAGCTCTGGCAGGCAGAGACGGCCCCTTCCCTAACTCCCCTGGTTAAGCACCCATTCCCGCAGGAGGGGCGGAGAGGAAACATCCCAATCAGGGGCCAGACCCCTGGCTGAACAAAGAAACGGGGGCGGGGATGGCCACTTACGTTCCTCGCTCCCTCCCTAGTTTATGTAAGACGCCCAATCACCGGAGCTGGCGGCGGGGTGGAGGAAAATGCCACTATCCCCGAAGGATGAATCTGAGCCATGAGGAAACTTTCTTTGTTAGAGTTCGCGCTCAAAATATGTCCCGCCCTCCCTCCACTAGGAACGGACGGCTAAGGGCCACGGCCAACAGGAATCCAAAACGCCAAGAGAACGTAATCTGACGAAATTCAGGGTATAATAGTCTGAGCCTAGCCTGGGGGCTTCGGCTTTCTCCTCCTGCACCAACCCGGGACCTGCCAATAAAGTTATTCCTGTTCACCAAAAGACTTCCTCTAAGCTTTTTAATTGGGTAAGTGGATTCTCTCACTCCACACAAGGTGGATGGGGATGAGGGAAAGGGCAGCAGGAGTTAGGGAGTCAGTTTGACCTTTGACAGTTGCAGATCCAATATCACAAAAATAGGGAGAGCAAACTTTAGTGTCATTCTTCATTCCTCTCTCCCTCCCTCCTCTCCCCCCTCTCTCTCCATATTCATATCCATCCAGTTATCAAATTGTGCCATTTCTGTCTCTCAGCATCTCTCACACACATCTCCTTCTCTCCACTCCCACAGCCCACCACCATAGTTCAGGCATTGCAAAGGTAGAAAAGACAGAATTTGGCAGTAGTTTGGATCTGTGTTATGAATGAAAGTTAGGAGTTGAGGATGACACCTAATTTGGGGGCCTGGGTAAACTGGTGGTCCTCTCAACAGGAACTGAAAAGTTGGTAGGGGGAGAAAAGATGAATTCTGTCAGCTATACTGAACTTCAGATAGCCATGGAGTATCTGTTTCAACGTGTCTAATAGGCAATTCATGTTATGAGACTGGCAGTCAGGAGAGAGGTTAGGACAACATAAAGAGCATCCTTAAGAGTTTAATAGATGCTAGTTAAAAGGAAATGAGTCTTTAAACATTCATCAGTTGACCTATTACAAAAAAGTCACTCCTCATATCGTGTGATTGCTTTTTGAAGGACTATAATATACACTGGTATATCACACTATAATATACACTGTGGGTATAATATACACTGTATATTTCAAAGTAATGACAAGTCCTATTTATAAAAAAATCTACATTTTGGGTCCTTTGAGATCGACACCATCCATTCCTCATAATAACCCTGTAAAGTTATCCCAAGTCATAATTATCCCCATTTTGCAGATGAGAAAGTTGAGGCTTAAAGACAGTGAGTGACTTGCTTAAGGTGTCAAGGTCAGGTTGGAAAGGATGTCCTGGGACATCTCACCCAAACCTACACTTTAAAAATGATTCTTGTTTGCAGCATTCCATAGAGGTTCCTGTCTGTCCTCCATTGTTGGGAACCCACTCCCTCTTGTGGCAGGCTATGACACTAGGAATTCCTGGGTGAGTCTCTGTGCATCTTTCACCCACTGCTCCTGACTGCTTTCTAGGACAAATCTAAATCTGTTTTGATCCACTAGACCCCCACCCTTCTCTTCTTTAGACTAAACATTTCTGGGTCCTCCAATGGCCCCCAAAGGACATGGACATGAGCCCTTTTAGCTGGTCTGTTGTGTTTCCTCTGGGCACTTTTTAGCTTATTCATGACTTTCCTCAACTGTGTTGCCCAGTATTGAAGCCCACGCTCTAGATGTGGACTGACCAGGGCAGAGAACCCTCTTTGCTCTGCTTTGTCATGGACATGATGTCTCTCCATGCAGTCTAAGACTGCAGTCATTTATCTGGCTGCCATGATACTGTTGACTTGCATTGAACCTGCTCCCACTAAAAGTTAGATCTCTTCCCTCTGTACCCTTTCACCATTTCTCCTACCCCCATTGTCTGCTGGCTGCCAGCTGTTGTCTTGGAACAATGCATTCTGTAGTGGATCCCCATGAATACCCATTGTCCACTATTAGGACTAATGTCCTAATCACTATTAGTAGGTGGAACCTGAGTGTCCCATAAGGGAATCTTCCTGGAGTCAGGAACCAACTCTAGAATGAACAAACTGTACTCTGTCAGCAGAGTGATCAGGGTGAGTTATTTAAGGCTTAACACAGGGATTCAATCATCTAGTTACTTTAATGGATGTTTTTTCAAAAAAGAAGAGATACTCACTTAGGGGTGTCTTATTTCAATGCCCCAAGCCCTACAAATAGTTGCTAATTTTGATTCTATTTAGTTCAATTTGTGAAAAGAAATAAGAACAAACAGTGGTGACATTGTGTACTTTATGGAGCCTCTGCAGGGACTCCCAGCACTCATCTGCCTCTCTCTTAAACGACCCCATGTGGATGGTCTCCTCATGATTGGGCTGCCTTGTGGTCCACCTCCCAGTCACAGGAGAGAAGGCCAGCATCGTGACTAGACTGGGTGGGGCCTCAATGCTACTGAGGAACTCTTCTATGAGGAGGTCCCTTCCTTCTAGGACACTGCCCAGCTCCTGTGGTGTGGCTCTTGGGAAGGCATCTGGGTCCTGAAGGGAGATCTGTCAGGCAGCAGTCTCAGGGATTCCAGATCACCTGAGCCTTTTCTGCTCTGAGGAATTGAGTTCCCAGGCAAGGCAAGAACAAAATCCATTGTCATTGTTCTGACCAATGTATTTTAGCATTGAGGCTGTGCTTGTCAAACATCTGCAAGGCTCTGTCCTAGGTCCTGGGGGTAGAATGACCAAGACTAAACAGCCTCAAGGAGCTTACATTCTACTGCTGTTGTGTGCATGTGTATGGCAATGTCAATCTATCTGTGTATCTAACTGCATATATGCATGTACATATATTATATATGCACACAGAAAGATAAGTATATGTATATATTACATATGCATCTATGCTTTTATGCACACACATCTATCTGTATATGCAGATATACATATTGGTGTGTGTGTTTGTGTGTGTGTGTGTGTACATGTGTGCACCTGTGTTCCAAGACCTCAGTTGGTGAGAACCCATGACCCCCCTGCAGCAGACTCTCATACTTCTAAACTGCTTGGAATGTTAGGAAGCATTTCCTTGGGTCAAGTCTCAATTTACCTCTGCAGGATCTACCCATTGTTCTCCATGGGTGTATACACACGTACACTACATGTATATATAATATGTATATATGTGTGTATATGTACACATGCATATATACACATGTATATATGCATATAAATATAATATGTATTTATACACACACATATATGAAGTAGATACAGAAGAAGCTTATTTGAAGGCTTAGAAGGAACACTAGCTTCTGGGGATGATTAGAAAAGGCTTAGAACTGGTATTGTTAACCCTTTATTCTGTCATGGACCCCTTTGACAGTCTTAGGAAATCTATGGCCTCCTTAGAACAATGTTTTTGAATGAATAAAATATACTACATAAGCTTACAAACAAAGCCAATTATACTGAAATACAGTTATTTAATTTTAGAAAGATAAACAATTCCAGAACCCAGATTCAGAGCCCTGGAGGCAGGCAGCCTTGAGGAGAATCCTGCAGGCAATGGACATTTTAAGGGAGGGGAGTACCGAGAACATTCCAGGCATGGGATGGAGCCACCACAAAGGCAGTGAGAGTAGGTTCATCACCTATAAAGGAATAACAAAACGATCAGTTGAACTGGCCTGTTGAATGCATGCAGAGGAGTAATGAGGTTGGAAAGATAGGTTGGGGCCAAGTTGTAAAGGGCTTTAAACGCCAGGGAAAGCATTTCAGTTTTGAGTCTGGAGATAGTAGAGAGAACCTCTGGACTCTGCTGTGTGACGTGGCCAGACTTGTGCTTCAGAAAAGTCACTTTGGCAAGTAAGGGCTAAGAATGGGGAGAGAGACAACAATTGGGAGGGTATTGGGATAGCCCAGGGACCTGAACCAAGGTGAGACTGTGAGGACAGAGAGAAGGGAGCACATCTGGGTGGTATAGTCAGGGAAAAGCAGCAACATTTGGGGTAAGTGAAATCGGAGCTGAGGATGCTGCTAAGCTTGTGAACCAGGTGACCAGAAGCATCCCTCTTCTTCTTGTACTCTTGATGGAAATGGGGAAGCTTGGACAAAGGCTGGCTTTGGGGGAGGAATAATGAGCTCGATTTGGGACACATTGAAATTGAGGTACCTCCATTGATTTTGGGATGCCCAATAGAAAGTTGAAGGTCCAGAAAAACTAGTGATTGGTGGACTAGAGTCAGGTGCATTGATATGGGAATTGGCTGCCTAGCATATACAATTAAACCATGAGAACTGATATCAGCTAGGGCACAGAGGCAGCAGAGGGTCAAGGACAGAACCTTGAGGGCACCTTGCAGTTATGAGGCATGATGTGGTTGATGATAGAGCATGGGAGACTGAGAAGAAGGACCCCACAGGAGAACTCAGAGAGAACTGTGGCCCCCACATCCACAGGGGCCGATGGAGGAGGAGAAAGTGATTGATGGTGTCAGATGCTCCAGGGAGGCCAAGAATGGGGAGAGCTGAGAATGGGGCCAGGGCAGAGATGCTCCCCATCGCTAGCTTCCTGTTATCATGAATTATTCCTGCTCTTTGGGGCTTTCTCTCCACTGCATCTCTCTGTAGAAAGACAACTGGTTTTGGGTCAGACAACCCAAAGTTTGAATCCTATCTCTGTCATTTCTTACCCTGGGCAAATCACCTAACTCCTCAAAAAAATTTGAGAGTACATTGTCTCCTGTGCAACCACAAGGCTTTCTGGAACTGAGATTTGTATGTAAAAATGACCTGGAGAGTTCACCTAGCAGAGGGAAAGTGCTAGCATGTGTGTCTCCCCTCTGAGTGGGCAGACACAGAGCTTGCCTGGATCTGTGCCTAGGGAAGAGGAATGACTTGTTGACTTCGAGTCCTCCTCAGCATTTTAAGTTTGAAGAGGATATGAATGAAGTGTTGGGTGGCTGAGCTTCCTGAAGAGCGATATTGAGCTTGGGGAGAGATAGGGCCATAAGAAGACCCAGCAGCTCCCAGATGAGGGAGACCCTCTCCTCCCAATGCAGGTTTGCGCTCTCTGTGAAGCTGAAAGGAGGAGACACTTTCCGGAGGGCAGAAGTTCATCAGTTCATCTCAGCTTAGTTCTTATGGTGACAGTGCTGAAAAGGAAAGTCATGATTGTGTGCTCCCGCTTGGATTCTGCAAACAGTTTTTCAGTTTGGACCTCGGGGATTTCATGGTGAAGGGAACTCCCTGTGGCAAAACTTCCTCTACCAGGTCAGCAACATGTCTGTAACCTAGAGCCTTAGAAAGTCACCATGGGGCTCTGTGATAACACAGTGAATGTGTGTCAGTCATCAGTGGAGGAGATAGGAGGAAGGAATGAATAAATGGATCGATGGGTGAATACAAAACTTATCAGGCAATTACTACTTGCTAAGCCCTGGGGGCACAAATAGGAAAACTCGGACAATTCCTATGGTCAGAGTTCATCTTCTAATTGTGGGAGAACTTGGAGGGACCTCTAAAATCACTTAAATCATCTCTTCACTTAACAGATGATGAAATTGAGGTTAGTGAGTTTAAGTGACTTGTCCACAATCACATAACCAGTAAGGTTAGGTGACCTGTCCAGGGTCATGCAGCCAGTATGGAGCAGAGGCAAGTTTTGAACTCTGGTCTCCCTGACTTTCAGGCTGACTCTCTAGCCACAATGCCAGGCTGCTTTTCTCCTTTTCAATCTGTATAAAGTCTAAACAAAAAATATTTTAACATATTGTGTATCCATATATATAGATATACGCATATATATCTATACATGGCATTTATGTACCACTCTAAGTCTTACAAAAGCCCTTCACAAATATGACCTCATTTGATCTCACCACAACCCTGGGAGGCAGGTGTTATTAGAAACAGAGGCTAAGTTACTTGCCCAAGGTCTCACAGCTATATCTGAGGATGGATTTGAATTCAGGTCTTCTTGACCCCTAGCCCAGTGCTCTATGCACTGTGGCACCTCCTGGCTGCATGCATGCATACATGTACATATAATGTGTCTACATTATACATGTACCCTGTATCTTGTTGGTTACAGAGAACTGCTACAAGTAAAGTTATTGTGTTCACAACTTTAAAGGCAGGTGTAATAGTGAACACTGGTGGCATCTGTCTGAATTCAAGAGCAGCATGTCCTGACTGAACCCCTGCTTTTTGCCAATCCCTGACTTTTGAAATCAGGAAGACATTCGTTAGTTCTTTCACCTTGGACAAGTCACTTTACCCAGTCTGCCTCAGTTTCCTCATCTGGCACATGAGCTGCAGAAGATCGTGGTCAACCACTCCAATGTCTCTGCCAAGAAAATCCCAAACAGAGTCACAGAGAGCTGGACACGACTGAAATTATACAAACTTTGTTCTGTGAGGATCAGAGCGAACATAAGTAAAGCTGTATAACCCTTAAAGTGCTAGAGAAGTTCTAGGTGTTACTCTACGTGCTGTTTGCTTTTCAAATCCAGCATGTTTTCAGACTGATATTTTACACTATGTTCTCTTTAAAGTTACACCCATTTCTGTGACATATCCCATAGAAAAGCACAGAACTTCACCAAATGCCTCCGGTCTTACCAGCACACTGCCATAACTGGAAACATGCCCCCTCCAGTGGCAGACTTGGGGAAGGAATGCTGTTCTTGAAACCCAACCTGACAGAAACATCTTGCTCATGCAGCCTTGACTGGTTGTGAAACCAGTGTGAAAACAGCCAGGTGCCCTACCCCTGTGCAGAAGGACAAAACCGAGTCAAATCCTCTCTGAACTATTGCTGACCTTGTACAGATGTGAATGAAAGTAATGCAGTAGATTCTGGCTCCGAGACTTTCCCCTTTAAGTTATTCTGGGCTAGAGGTCAAACCTGCAGTCCTTCATCAGTGAATCCTCTCCCTCCCAGTGCAAATTTCGACCCATTCCTACCTTCTGGTCTGGTGCCCTTTTTGCCTCTGTCATTCCATACATAGAAGGCCAACTCAGTTTACCGGGAGAGTCATTTTTTTTTTGACATTTTGTTGTTACAAACCTTGAGGTCAGTCAGCAAGCACTTAGTTTTTAAAGATTTATTTTATTTTCGATTCACAAAACAAAACAAGCATTCCCATAACAATAAAAAAGATGATTGCACATGAAACTGCTAATATATCACATACAACTTCTTATTCCCTCCACATATACAACAAAATTTCATGGAAATTTCTTTTCTTTTTTCTTCTACCCCTCCCCCCAAGAGAAGGCTACTATTGACAAAAATAGGTGCGTGTTTGTATTTTTATATGTATATGTATATATGTAAATACATATGTAAAATTATTCTATACATACTTCTGTTCATTCTTTCTCTGGTTGCAGATAGCTTCTTTCTTCATATGTCCTTTATTTTTAACTTGTGTATTTATCGTAGTCAAAATGAAGTAGTCACTCAAAGCCTTTCTTAATACTCCGTTACGGTTACTGCATACAGTATACAACGTTTTCTTGGCTCTGCTCACTTTGCTCTTCATCATTTTGTGCAATTCTTTCCCTGCCTTTCTAAGATCATTGAGCTCATCATTTCCTGTAGCACAGTAGTATTCTTTCACAGTCACACACCACAGCCCATTCAGCCTTTCCCCACCTGATGGGCAGCTCTGCAACTTCCAGGTTTTTGCCACCACAAAGAGAGCTGCTACAAACATCCCATTCACATTCAAAGTTGCCGTTACTATTTGTGAATTTCCCTCCTTATTTTTACTCACCATTTTCTTTCTCAGTTTCTCTGCTTCCCCCATCCCTGTCACTTTATCTTCTCCCCTTACCCTCCCACCCTCAACTTCACTCACCCTTCCAAGAGTTCCACCATCCCCTTACCCCCCAAACACCAATCTCATTCCTCATTCTTCCCCAAGTCCCAGCATCCTCTTCTCTCACCCTCCCAAACCCCAATATATACCCCCCTTTAAAAGCCCCTAGCCTCTCCCCCAGTTTTCTCACCTCTTTCACGTGTTTTCACTTTTCCAGATGTATAGGCTGTTTCCTCTTCAACCAAGATGAGAATTAGTCTCCAACATTACCAGCCTTCCACCCCCACCTGCCTCCTCTCTATCAGTTCTTGCGTTTATTCCCTATTTTTGTAATATAATCCCTCCTTTTGCCTTTTCCTTCCCAATTTTGCTTTTTAGAATCACCCAGCACACACAACCCAGTCCCACCTCTCCTCTCCAGTTGCCTGAGTGATGCCGACAGCTTTGAGAATACCGACATTTTCATACCTATAATGAGCAAACAGTTGGATTTCAATGAATGTTTTATAATTAATGAAATAGACACTAATTTAATGTTTTCCTTATATTTCTTCTGATTTTTTTATATCAAATTCTCCTTTGACTTCTGGTCTTTTTATTATAAAGATCTGAAAGTCTTTCAGTTCATCAAATGTCCATTTTTTTTCCATTCAGGATTATACACACTTTTGCTGGGTAAATTATTCTTGGACACAACCTTATATAATATTCCAAGACTTACAGTCACTGAGCATTTATTAAGTGCCTACCATATGGCAGCCTCTAAGCCAAGATGTTTATAATAGCTGGGGACACCACAGTGCACAGAGCTGTTGGCCTGGAGTCGGGAAGAGCTCAGCTCAAATCCAGTCTCAGACACTTCCTAGCTGTGTGACCCTAGGCAAGTCATTTAACCTCTTTTTGTCTCAGTTTTCTCTACTGTAAATAGGGGGTAGCAATGGTATGTCCCTCATAGGGTTGTTGTGAGGGTCAAATGAGATGATATTTGTCAAGTGCTTAATCTGAGGCTACTTTCCTCCTCTTCTTCCTCCTTCCTCCTAAAGATTGAGGGGGCTCAAGAACGGTATGAGTGGGAGCTCTGCCCTCTCATGTTGTTTTTGTTTGACATCAGCAATGCCTGGCCATGACCTGAGAGTGAATTGGATTTAAGTGAGGCAGGGCTGTGCAAAATCACCAGCCTCACTCTCTCCTCTGGAACCATTTGGGTCCAGAGGCCAGATGTAGATCAGGATGACTGGAGATGGCCCTCACCCTCTAATAGGATATACAGCAGGCCAACAACTAGCTACACCGTGTGTGTGCGTGTGTGTGTGTGTGTGTGTGTGTGTGTGTGTGTGCGTGTGTGTGTGTGTGTGTGTGAGAGAGAGAGAGAGAGAGAGAGAGAGAGCATATAGAAGGTGTCTCTAAGGGAAAGCCCTCAGGGAAGTGGGGTACTGGGAAATGTCTCTATCGGAAGCAGAGATCTGAGGTGAGAGAACCAGGAGGTGGGAGGTAAAGGGGGAAAATTCCCAGTCTTAGCAGACAGAAAGTGAAAAATCCTGGAGTTGGGAGATGGACCGGCCAAGAGACTGGCGTCATGGGATCATAGAGTACATGGGGGAGGGAAAATTGTCAGCAGATGTCAAAGGCCGAGAGGCTTTAGAAAGGACTTCTAACTGCTGCCGGATGCCGCTACCCAATGAGAGATATCAGGTTCTCTTTTCTTACCCTTATCGGTGTAACAAGGAAACCATCATATAATATGGGGCTTATTCCCTAGGATGCAGGGTGTGTGGAATTTTCCTGGAATGCTTCCACGAAGAAGAGAAGAAGTGAGGGTGCTTTTAATTTTCACTCTTCTCTCATAACTAAATGCTAGCTCTCTTGGGTAGGACTTCCAGCGCTGTCAGAGCTCTGAATGTTGGCACCCTTAGGTGAAATGCTAGCCATCCCAGCCTAGTTACAGCTCTGCTACAGATTAAGGGATAAGAACATGAACCTTAGTGGTGGTGGTGGTGGGGAAATGGAAAGGAAGGATGAAGCCCCAAAAATGTATTATGAGATGAGCCTGAGGATGTGTCTCATCTCCCCTCAATTACAGCATCTGGTGAATGCTCCATACTTGATACAGGACCCACAGGGCATTGGCTTAAAGGACATCATATGAAGCCTGAGGTGGCCCAGAGACCAAGGTGAAGGTGGCCCTTGATTGGGAGAGTTTTTAGGGTGTCTGTGGTTGCTCCTGACTCCAGGGTTAGATTGTCTTTGCAGAGTGAAAAGTGTGCTGCTCAACCCTGAAGTTAGAATAGGCACCCACTGACTGTGGGGCCCTATGCAAGTCACCTTAACTTCTCAGGGTCTCAATTTCCTCACCTGTAAAATGAGATCATAACAATGATAATAATGATGACGATAAGTAATAATACTCACGTGAAGACAGTACTATGTGGACTTTGAAAGGCTGTAGAGACATGAACATTATTTATGCCGAAAGTGCCCTCAGGGAGGCGAGCGGCTTCTCTGGCTGCTTCCATAATGTTATTCATACACATACACATACATGAGCACACACGTGTGCATGTGTCTGTGAGCACACATGGTTCTATAAGTCTATGTTACACGTGTGTATATGAGCGTGCACACACATATGTATCTGTATGCATGTGTGCATATGCCCCTTCCCCAACAGACCACATTGGGGACCACACTTTAGAAAGACCCGAGCTCTGGAATTTGTTCTGAGGAAGGTGAGCCAGATGTTGAGGGGATTTGGAAGCGCAGCCTGTGAGGAACACAGAAGGGGACATAAGATCAAACATTTAGGGCTAGGAGGATCTTAGAGGTGGGAACTGAAGCACCAGGAAGATAATGGACTTGCCCAAGGTCACACAGCTAGGAAGTACCTGAGGCAAAATTTGAATTCAGGTCTTCTTGACTCCAAGACCAGTGCCCTGGCTACTATACCTTGTAACCCTACCCTTCAACTACTCTTAAAGGAGAGGACATGTTTGAATAACAGTGGTATCCTTCCGATAAGGAAATTGAGACCAAGTGAAGTTAAGTGACTTGCTTAAAGTTACACAATCAATGGGATGGCTAGAATTTGAACTCAGGGCCTTTGATTCCACATTAAAGAAATGTTGCCTTGTGACCCTGGACAAGTAATTTCACCTTTCCAAGCCTGTTTACTCATCTGTAAAATGAGGGTGATGACAACAGAGAGCTGTCAGCCCTAGGGGGTTCATGAAAATGAAGTATGGAAAGCCCTTCCCCCCCCTTCGATCCCTAGGCAAAGGCACCTGTTCTGAACAATCAACTAACACAGTGTCCACGTTGATGCCTTACCCAGAGTGGACTCGGAAAAAAGGTTTGTGGGGGAGGTCACCCCACAGTCTTGACATTCTCTATCACCCTTTGGATGCTTCATCAGGATTGGAGTACTCCCCGGCTGATGACCTTAGGGCACCATTGGAAGAATACTGATGACTGTGCTTGGGGTGAGGGGGAACAAGGGCCATTGGTGGCCAGACCTTTGGGGTTCCTGCCTGAATTGGCTGAAGTATGTGGGCATCTCCAAGCTCTGTCCTGGAACATCTTCTTTTGTCTTCTTTGCCGGCCATCGATCTCTTCTGGGGCAATTTTCTGATCTGTGTAACGGGGCTAGAAAAAGGTCTTGAATCTTCCCCACAGTTTTGTTGTGAGTCTCACATTTTGGAAAGGCCCAACCCTCCCCCTTTTACTGTCAGAGAAACTGAGGCCCAGTCAAGTTCAATGACTCGTCCAGGGTCATCCAGTCAACAGAGTTTAGAAACTGGGTGCAGTTTCTAGTCCTCTCATTTCTTACTTGGGAAGATTAGGGACCTTGCCCTCTGGTCCCTGCTTTCAAGGGCAGCCTTCTCCCTTCTCCACCATATGACAAAAGGGAGAGTCGCTCTGGCGCACTCTGCCTTGGTCGCCTTCTCCACAGGATACCTCTGCTCCCTGGAGTCATGGAGGCCTGTCTCCTCTCCCCTAGTCAGCAATACCTGAGCTTGGGCCCAGTCTCTTCATCTCACCCACCCTCAATTTCTCCGTCTGTAAAGTGGGAAAAGTCATAGCCCGTCCTCCACTGTGTTGTGAAGGTCAAGCAAGGCAGTGCATGTGGTGCGTGATGTAAGCGCCACCTGTCATTGGTGTTAGCTGTGGGGCTCTTGGCCAGTCACTTTGCTCCCGGCCTCAGGTTCCCCATCTGCACAGAGTTGATGTGAGGACCAAGTGGGATAATATACATCCTGCCCACGCTTTCCCTGACCTGCTTTTGCAAAACTTAAGAGTTTATATAACTGTTGTTAATCGACAATGAAAGGCAACAAATGAGAGAGGGTCTTCTGTATCTTATGGATAGTTAATCATGTCATGTGACTGTTCTATTCAATGGAGCAAGGGATGAGAAGATGCTAGAGAGAATCTGTGGACTTGATGGGGTGATCCCAGCACCAGCACTTCCTGAGGCCAGGACGAGGGCCAGACGAGGTAGTCTCTCTGGGGTCTTCATGGGTGGCAGCCTGGGTGCATACCTGGGTATATACCATCGAGGTGAAGCTCCATCTTGGTTTTTTTTTTTTTTACAACAAGGGTTTGTCAGTAGCCCTTCAAAGTCTCCCCTTTGGGTGGCCCGTGGCAGAGTGGAATGTGACCAGAGCCTGCAGCAATACTGTTAGAGTCCAGGAAGAATGACCTCTGTCTGTTTGTGCAGACATTCCTCCTTCTTACATCAGCTCCTACGCATCCCCTGCCGATCTCACTGGCCCTGGAGCTCAATTTCCTTCCTGGAACCCTGGGCTGGGGGGCAGAAAGCCTGCATTTTAATCCTGGCTCTATCTGTATGACCTTGGGTGAGTTCCTTACTCTCTGTGGGCCTAAGGTTCCTCAGCTGTAAAGTTAAGCCCCAGGATGGATTCCTTATCTAGAAGTTCAGTCTCAGGTGAAGGGTAAGAGGTGAGAAAGAATGAAAGGGAAAGTGTCAGGAACAGGTTTATGTCATTTCAATGCATAAAAATTCATTTGTCAAAGAAATGGTGTCAGAATGTATGGCTGGACCAGCCTGCCCTTCAGTGTCTGCTCTGAGTTCTGCTTTTAGCTTTGTGTGAATCCTGCTGCTGCTCTGTGTTTCCATCCCCAGTGAAAAACCCAGTTCTCTTGGCCAGGAGATGCTATTGGCCTTATTCTGCTCTGACGTCTCAGTAAAGAGTGACTAGTCCTACGGTCTGCCATGGCACAGCACATGCCTTGAAAATATACTTGATCATGCTGCTTCGCGTGTGTGTAAATCATCTCTCTTCTACTTCAGGACATTTAAAGAAAGAATTGTAGAGACAGGGGCATGAGTTCAGATTCTGCCTCTGACATATGGATACACACATGCATGTACATATACACATATGCTTATACGCACACACTTGCATTTTATATACATATACATGTACACACAAACACATGCTTATATGCACACTCTTACATCTCACACACATGCATGCGCATGTACACATATACACATGTTTGTGTGTACATGCACACACTTACATTACGCACACATACATGCAAACATACACACATGCTTGTGTGCATGTCCACAATTTACATTCTATACACACATGTACATGCATACACACATACATGTACATGTAGACATGCACACACACTTATATGCACATGCACACATTTACATTTTATACACACACAGATCCATTTCTTGAGAGTAGAGATTATTTCATTCTTTGATATGTCCTCAGTGCCTAGTATATAGTAGATGCTTAATAAATGCTTGTTCATTGATTAACTGTGTGACCCTGGGAAAGTCATTTAAGCTCTTAGTGCCCCAGGTGGCACTGTAAGCCAGTGGTTCTCCAAGTATCATTTTGGGGCCCTTGGCAGCTGTTACGACCCTTCAAGGGGGTCCACAAGGTCAAAACTATTTTCATAATACTACTGACATTTTAATCTCTAGTTTATAACAAACATGAATAGAGATGAGCACATAAACAAAATGGGTCTTGGGGGTCCTGAGACCAGCAGGTTTGAGAATGGCTTTTCTAAGGCTCAGGGTTATAGGTGAGTCACTGTTTCATATCAATGGAGAGATTTTCTAACTACAGATTTCTCTGTATGTATGAATGCATTCCAGGTCTACAACCATAATCATAGTCATCCACACGTGCACATATGCACTCACACCCCCACGCACGCCCCCACACATATCATGTCAGAGAGAGCAGGAGGAAAGCCCACTCCCAAGTTAGAAAGGCCTGGGTTCGAGTCCCCCCTTTGACATGTATAACCTTGAAAAGTCACTTCAATCTCAGATTCCCACCCACCCACACAATGTCTTTAAGACTATACATTGCAGGTTTCCATTGAGAAAGGAAATTCTTCACTTGGCTCCCTGTGCCAAAGAAATCCTAGGTCACATACACATATGTGCATACACAGATATATGCACAGATCTATGTGTATAAACATACTCATATATGCGCACAGAGAACTTGATGGTTTATAAAGTATTTTTTCATAACAATCCTTTGAAGTAATTAGTGTAAGATTTAAAGATCAGGAAACAGACTTTGTGAGGCTGAGGATTTTTACTCACAACTAGTGAGAGTCAGAGTCAGGACCTGAACCCAGTTCCTTTCTGCCTCCAAGTGCAGAGTGGCTGCCTCTCACCTCCTGTCCATAGACAATGGGCTCCAAGCTACCCCTGACACAGGGCACCCCAGCTCCCAGCCCCCTGCCTTTTCCCAACCGTCTCCCATGCCTAGAATGAGGAATCAATCTTCCTCCTCCCTCTGTCTCTGGTCTTCCCTATCTTCCTTCATATTCTGGCTCAAATCCCCTCTCCTGGAAGTCTTTCCTGGTCTCCTTTAGTGCAGATGCCCTCCCTCAGAGGGAAGCCTCTCCACTTTTGTCTTTTGTTGCACTGTGTCATTTGTAAGTTGTCTCCCGTTAGTGGGAGCTCCTTGAGGGCAGGGACTGTTTTTCACCTTTCTGTATCCTTGGCACTTAGCTTAGAGCCTGGTACACAGTAGGCACTTAATGAATACTTGCCGACTTGCTTCTTTATGTCTCTGTGTCCTGAGGAGCCCAACATGCCGTCAGGTTCCCAATAATCTGTGGTCCAGACCTCCCTTTTCCTCCTGCCCTCATGTCCAAGGTCTCTTCTCTCCTAGGTGACCATGGCCAGCTCTGGAATCAATGGAGGAGACTCGCTGGAAACCTGTGAGAAGGTCCTCTTCGGTCTTCGCATGGCCACCTGGAACCAGATTCTGGATCCATGGGTCTACATCCTGCTGAGGAGAGCTGTTCTCAAGAACCTCTACAAGGTCGTGCGTCGGTGCTGTGGTATGAGTGCCATCATCACTGTGCATGCCTGGGAGCTCAGCTCCATTAAGAATTCCTTAAAAGTCGCAGCCATTTCAGAGAGCCCCCCCACTGAGAAAACAAGCCCACCGCCACCCACCTTCACAGGGCAATGAGCCCTTGGAGGCCTGGCAAAGACGAGCCCGGGCCAAGGCCATTATTCTGTTAGCTCAATAATTACAGACTGCAGATTTGAGGGCTGGGCCTGTCCTAACTGATGTGGTTTATATATTCATTGAATTAGTTGGATAAGGGCAAATCTCTGCTTTGCTTTGTGTAGACAACCTCAAGGCAAAGTGTGTGATGAAATGACATGAGGGACAGACAGAGGTCAACTTCATGGTCAACTGTGTGGGTGACTAGGTGAATTTTCCAAGGTTGACCAAAGAGTCCCCAAATGAGCACTTAGACACCTGAACTAAAGCTGAGCGGGAAGGGAACTCATCTACCAGCATTATACAAACAAAGGAACTGAGGCCAAGGGAGCCTATTGACTTACCTAGGACCACACAGGAGTAAATGTGAAAGGTGGTCTGGTCGACTGGCTAGTATCCAGCTGTCATAAGACCCCCAAGACACACTCAGTGGGGTGATATTGTCATGTTTCTGGCATCCTAGGCCAAGTCACAGAACCATAATATTGCAGAGTGGGAAGAGGGCCACTAGTCTGACCCAAACCTGAGAGGAATTCATAATAGAGCCTACCTGGCAAATCGTCAGAGATCCTGGGTTTGGAGACCTCCTAGTAGTCCAAGACACTTCTGGCCCGGCTCATTAATTTCCTATTCTTAGGCACATTTAGGATACGTGAACATTGCGTGCTTGTGTGTGTGTGTGTGGGGGGCAGTCTATACATTTCTTAATGGTCAATGTACAAAGCCCCAGATAGGGCTTATGGAGATTATCAGCCTAAGAAGTAGTCACCAAAGCTGTACTAGCCAATTCAAATCCATTCTGTATCATGTTATCAAGGACCTACTATGTGCCAGAATTGTGCTGGGTATTGAGAAAAGACACAAAACCAGAGCAGTCCCTGCCTTCAGGGTGGTGGGAGTGGAGATGGGCACAGCATGTGTACAGCTGACTGAACCCAAAATGTCTACAAAGTAATTGTGGGCAGCATGAACAATGGGTGCATTGAGACATTTGGCCTTCTTGCAGCAGGTAGTCTTCATTCTGAGCCCTTGGCAATTGAGATTTCTTGGGCAGAGCCTCTGGACCTCCAAAGCTGGTTGGATCCAGCTCCCCAAGGCCACCACCTAAGTGTGCTCTGCATTGGTAGAAGCAGTATTCACATAGAGGACATCACAATTCCTGGAAGTGGTCAAGTCAGGGAATCAGTCTTACCCAGGGAAGCTAAAATCAAAGAAGAACCCTTAGTGTCCACATCCCAGAATTTCAGTCCTGTCCACGAAGGGCTCAGCATTGTAATTGAGTGATAATTGATTTTATTGAAAACAAAGGGAAATGTGGAACCCCAGAGTCTGCCAAGTTTAACCCCCTCATTTTACAGATGATACACTTAAGACCAGAGAGGTTCAATGACTGGCTGTCTTGAGTAGCAGAGCCAAGCTCCAGAAGTCTCAGGATTTCCAGGCTACATTGTTCCCTTTGCCAACATTGTCTAGTAGAGTCATGTCGAGTTCCTTTGGAAGCATCACCTGAGTGACATCAGAACTGCTGATAGTTCTGTTCTCCATAATGTATCAGCAATGAAGTCTTCACAATGGCTACAGTACCTATAAGTATGCTGATATGGTTATTAATCACAAAATGTAATAAGCTCTCTACATGGGAAATATAGCTAGAACATTTATCCAAATACCAGAAAACTGAGTTCCCAAACCAGAAAGCCAAAGACAACACAGTAGTTATGAAGTTGGCACATGTAGTTAATGTAGTAAACACCCACATTCTCAAGCCTTCAAAACAGGACAGGCTACCTCAGGTAAAGATCCTCTTCTCCTCACTCATGCAACTGCTCAGTGTCTAGGCAGCTTGCTCCCAGCAGCTCCAGCCCCCCGCAGTTCCTGTCTGTGGCAGTCTTCAGCAGGAGTCCTTAGCAGAGATTCTGGCAGGCTCAAAGATAAAGGAGTTCACCTTGCAAGTGCTGCCACTGCCACTGCCCCTGCTGCTGCTGCTGCTTCCAGTTACCACCATGCCGACTCTAGCGTGGCTCTAGCTTTTTATTGCTCCACCCCTTCCTGCTACATCAGCAAGTTTAAGGAGCATGGAAGATTTTTAAATTCCGTTATAATTACATTTGGCCACAAGATCTTTCATGTCCCCTACTTGGCAAAAGTACATTAACAATACATGTCATTACATAGGTTAATAGAAGTTTTAGGAGTAACTGGTGTCAATGGAATTTTGCAACAATATAACAAGAATAGCACACAATAAACACAGAAAACAATATTTTAGGGTGGGGCTTGAGCACAAGCTCTGCATCATTCCCCTGAACAAATGAGGTCCCAAAATCTTGGGGTAAGGGGGGAATGTCTCTTCTTTCATGGCAACTTGTTGCTGAAATTGTTCATAGAGTTGTCCCTGTCCCAAGGGGTCCCATTTGAGAGGTCAGTTCTTTAGCCAGCATTTGGAATGTGCTTGATGCCTGGTCCAGGGATGACATGTCACAGTTGTGGGCAGGGGATGACATCCAGCTTAAGCTATCAGGTGTCTACAGGTGGAGGGTACCGAGCCTGTGGAAATAAATCTAGCAAACTAGGTGTAATGAGCATGAAAGATCTTGGGGCTGAATGTTGTGGGAATCTGAAGATCTTCCCTGCCCCTTGGCCCCTTGATAGGATTAAGTGGCTCTGAGAATCTTCCCTGATTTGAAAATATACTCTGTCCCCTAATAGGCTGAATGTGGTCACATGGAGCTTGTGTCAGGAGGCTTGCTCTTCAGAAATGCCCACGCCTTATTACTTTGTGGTTGGGCAATGGGTCAAGAGGGTTGTGACATTCTCTGATACAGGAGAAGGCTATATGTACCCTGATATGAGGTTTTGCTTTGGGGCTCACTTTGGAAAGAGTTGTATGATTTGGCCTGACAAGACTCTGGGCAGCCGTTGAGCCCCCCGGCTTTGAAAACCCAGATGCTGGTGCTTCCCTCTCTGGTAACTGACTAGGTATGGATGTAATGGTCAGACGGTTGGAAGCCCTGTTTGCTGATCTGTTTCTTTCTTTGCCTGTAACTTCTCTTTGTATTCTGTTTGTATTCTCTGAAGTTCAGGGTGTTGACTTTTCCCCCTGAATAGGTAAATGATATGTTTGATTAAAGTAAGATTGTGAACCCATTTTGAGTTGCTTTCCTTTAGAAAAGCAGATCTAAGAACCTGTGCTAGCAGTCATCCTGAGTGTGCTAGGATGCTTGTTGATACACATGGTGGAAGGTGGTGATATCAAGGTGGTTGTGTCTAAGAAAGCTGGATCATAAGGCTTTGATCCCAATTGTACTTAGGTAGTGACTTAGAAACCAGAGCTTTGGGAACTTGAAAGTCACCCAAGCAACTTCTCAGCTGGGAGGCACTTTCAGTGTTAGATCTTGTACTTGTAGACTGAGGCACAGAGACCCTGTGCAGATTTCCACGAGTAACCTGAGCTCCCCCTCCCATCGCCCTGGATATTCAATCTCAAAATCTGATGGCGAGTGTGGACCATGCTGACCCCACTCCCTGCTTTAGCTGTTTTCTGCTCCCATTAGAATATAAGCTGTTTAAGGCCAGGGATGGTGTCATTTGCCCACATTTAATCTCTAGTGTTCAGCACACAGTAAGTGCTTAATAAATGTCTGATCATTTCATTCATTCATTTAGAGAGAAGAAGACTTGAAATATGAGCTTTCTTAGAGGCAGAAAGTTACATCTTCTCACAGTCAGAGTAAATAGAAGACACCTAAAGCTTGTGTTGTCTCTCCGTGCAATGTGGGAAGGAGTCTTGCCTGCTGCCTGTTTCCAAGTGTGTGGCTGTCTTAGGTTAGAGCCCCCAAGGAGGACCTGCTTTGGTTAGAACAGAGCTGCTTTGGGTAAAATCTCTGGGTGACTTTCTCTGCCACATCATTGTCATTTCCTTTTAAGGAACTGGATGGGAAGGATGTAAATATGCTACATATCATTGCTTAATCCATCATTTGGGTGTCACAGTCCAACACTTGAAGGTGACCATCTGCTTACTCCACCATTGGAGCCTGCCCTTGATTTTATCATGTGAATTAATGTATTTTGTGTTCTCTGTCCTGGCTGATGTGTAGAAACAGCCAACACTGATGTGTATATTTGGTTGCTTGTATTCTATGTACCAGTATTGTAATGAATGTAACTTTAATGCTTCACTAAATGTAAAAAATTAAATAAAATGTCTGTTTCACAAGCTGAATAGAATAGCATTTTCAAAGTAGGGACTGGTGCTTTTGGAAAGCCAGAGGGGAAGGTCCAGGTGTCATTGGAGGGGAACGGGGACTCAGTATCAACCTTTGAACACATTCTGGTTGGGTGACCTTGGTCCATGAAGGAAGTGCTGGCTTGCACTGGTGGAGTTCTATCCATTATCCAGGAGTTCTCCTTCCTAGAGAAATCACAGGTCTAGTACCAAGCCCTCCTATCATCATCATCATCATCATCATCATCATCCCATTAAAGGCGCCATGATACATCAGGCTCTATCTAAGCCTAAAGATTTGGGTTAAAAGGAACACTGGATCAAAATATGAAATTTAAGGAGACTCCAACAATATACTCAAAGGCATTTTCATCCTCTAGCAGCTCCCCAGGGACCATTTGGCCTCTTCTGGCTGCACCCTTTCCTCTATTCCCTCTTGGTGGGGGTGGGGGTGGATATATAAGTGTTCACTTTCTTGCTTTGCAGTCTGGTCCTGACCATGTTGACTCAGCCCCTGGTTATATGCTGGTCAGACTTGGCAAGTATTTCACCACCTGTAAAATGAACTGGTTGGGTTAGATGTTCTCCAAAGTCCTTCTAGCTTTAAACTCACCATGTTCCTAAGAACCTACCCCTTCCTTATTTCTATAGTGGGGAATCATTCCTGAGAGCTAGAATGTTAAAAGGAGGATACACAAATGCAAGGAACTTTGGTTGAGATTACATGTTGGCAACACCATGAGGTGAGATGGTTTGCCCAAAGAGACACTCAGAAAGGGGCTGAAGGAAATCATGAAACTGATCTAGCTTTTATTCATATTCAGGAGCCATGAAGCAATAATGGGCTAGGAAATTAAGGAGACATGACAGGAACTCACATTTACCTTGAAACAGCTCAGCACATGGTAAGAATCTTAGGTGTTTAGTACTATTACATGTTGATCTGTCATTTAAGTCACTGGCAGAATGAAAAAGATAGCATCCTTGGTCCTCTAAGTCAAATGGAGGCAGATGATTTAGTATCTCAGGGAACATTTTCATTTCCATTGAGAAGAGGGAATTTCCCCAGCTTCACCAGCTCAAGGGATCAGGGACAAATCAGCACACCACTGAGTGGTGGACTCACCAGCCATTCATTTTCTTTTTTTCATGTTCTTTCTTTTATTGATTTGTTTGTTTACTTTTAGTTTACAAGACTCAGTTCCACAATCCCTTGAGCTTCAAATTTTCCCTCCCCCCTCCCCCTCCTGCCCTGTCCATGGCAGCAGGCAATCAAGTATAGGATCTGCAAATACTTTCACATTAGACATTAGTCAGGTTGTAAAGAATAGAATGAACAATGGGAAACAAAAGCAAACAACAAGAAGAAAGAGAGAAGGTATTTTGCTTCAGTCTGCATTTAAACTCTGTTCTTTATTTCTCATTGACTTGTTTATTTACTTTTAGTTTACAAGATTCAGTTCCACCATCCCTTGAATTTCAAATTTTCTCCCTTCCCTCCCCCCCCCCCATGGTGGTGTGCAGTAATGTATAGGATCTGCAAATACTTTCACACTGGATAATAGTCTGGTTGTATAGAAGAGTTGTAATCAATGGATGGGAAAAAAGAAAGAAAACCAAACATGAAAAAAATCAATGGGAAAAAAGAAAGAAAACCAAACATGAAAAAGAACTATAGCATGCATTGCTTCAGTCTCCATTTAAACTCTGTTGTTTCTGGATCTTTCTCTGAATGTAGACATCTCCTTGAGTCTTTCAGAGTTGTCTTACAACCTTGCAATGTTGAGAAGGGTCCAGTCTATCAAAAGTGGTCATCACACATATGTTGTGTCTGTGATTGTGTACAAATTTCTCCTGGTTCTGCTCTTCTCATCAGCATCAGTTTATATAAGTCTCTCCAGGTAAATATGAAGTCCATCTGCTCCTCATTTCTTATAGCACAGTCGTATTACATTACATTCATATACCACAACTTTTCTTAGCCATTCCCCAATTGATGGGCATCCCCTTAATTTCCAGTATTTTTTGCCACCACAAAAAGGGCTGCAATAAATATTTTTTGTACATACAGATCGTCTTCCTACTTCTATGATCTCTTTGGCATAAAACCCTAAAAGTGGTATTGCTGGGTCAAAGGGTATGCAATTTTTTATAGCCCTTTGGGAATAGCTCCAGATTTCTCTCCAGAATGGTTGAATCAGCTCACAACTCCAGCATCAGTGCATCAATGCATCAATGTTCCAATTTTTCCACATCCTCTCTGGCATTTGTCATTTTCCTGTTTTGTCATCTTAGCCAATCTGACTTGTGAGATGTGGTACCTCAGAGTTGTTTTGATTTGTATTTCTATAATCAATAGCAATTTAGAGCATTTTTCATATAGAGCATTTTTCATATAGAGCATTTTTATAGGTATCTTTAATTTCTTCCTCTGAAAACTGCCTGTTCATATCCCTTGATCATTTATCAATTGGAGAATGACTTGTATTCTTATGTACTTGACTCAGTTCCCTGTATATTTTAGAAATGAGGCCTTTATCAGGGACATTGGTTGTAAAAATTCTTTCCCAATTTCCTACTTCCCTCTTAATCTTGGTTACATTGGCTTTGTTTGTACAGAAACTTTTCAATTTAATGTAATCAAGACTATCCATTTTGCATCTTACAATGCTCTCTAATGCTTGTTTGGTCATAAAATCTTCCCTTCTCCATAAGTCTGACAGGTAAACTATTCCTTGCTTCCCCAGATTGCTTACAGTATCAGCCTTTATACCTGGATCATGCACCCATTTAGATTTGATTTTAGTATATGGATTTAGAAAATAGTCTATGTCCACTTTCTGCCATGTTGTATTCCAGTTTTCCCAGCAGTTTTTGTCAAATAGTGAGTTCTTATCCCCCAAACTGGGGTCTTGGGGTTTATCAAACAGTAGATTACTATAGTCATTGACTTCTGAGTCTTGTGTACCCACTCTATTCCTTTGATCCACTACTCTGTTCCTTAGCCAGTACCAAGTAGTTTTGATGACTGCTGCTTTATAATAGAGATTAAAATCTGGTAAGGCCTTCCCTAGCATTTATTTTCGTTAATTTCCTTGATATTCTGGACCTTCTGTTCTTCCAAATGAATTTAATTAGTATTTTCTCAGTTCTATCAAGTAATTTTTGGTAGATTGATTGGTATGGCACTAAATATGTAATTTAATTTAGTTAAATTTTTATTTTTAGTCAAATTTTATTTTAGTTAAATTTTTATTATATTAGCTTGACCTAGCTATGAGCAATTGATGTTTTTCCAGTTAGTTAGATCTGACTTTATTTTTGTGAAAAGTGTTTTGTAGTTGTGTTCATATGGGTCCTGGGGTTGTTTTGGCAGGTAGATTCCCAAATATTTTATAATGTCTACAGTAACTTTTAAAAAAATTCTTACTATCTCTTGCTGTTGGATTTTTTTTTTAGAAATTTATAGGAATGCTGAAGATTTATGTGGGTTTATTTTATATCCTGAAACTTTGCCAAATTTATTGTCTCAAGAAATTTTTTACTTGATTATCTAGGATTCTCAAAGTATATCATAATATCATCTGCAAAGAGTGCTAGCTCAATCTCTTCTTTGCCTAATTTGATGTTTTTGATTTCTTTTTCTTCTCTAATTGCTACTGCAAACATTTCTAGCACCAGATTGAATAAGAGGGGTGAGAATGGACATCCTTGTTTCACCCCTGATCTTACTGGAAATGCTTCTAGTTTATCCCCATTATATGTAATACTTGCTGATGGCTTTAAATATATGCTACCTATTGTTATTCTAAGGAAAACTATTTATTCTAATACTTTCTAGTGTTTTTAATAGGAATGGATGTTGTATTTTGTCCAAAGCTTTGTCTGCATCTCTTGAGATAATCATATAGTTTCTGCTAGTTTTATTATTGATATGATCAATAATACTGATGGTTTTCCTAATATTGAACCATCCTTGCATTCATGGAATAAATCCTACCTGATCAAAATGTACTATTCTTGTGATTAGTTGTTGTAGTATTTTTACTAATATTTTCTTTAAAAATTTTGCATCTGTACTCATGAGGGAGATTGGTCTATAATTTTCTTTCTCCATTTTGTCTCTTTCTGATAGGTATCAGTACCATATTTGTGTCATAAAAAGAATTTATTAGGACTCCTTCTTCTCCAATTTTCCCAAATAGTTTGTAAAGTATTGGAATAAATTGTTCTTTAAATGTTTGATAGTGAGAGTGCCTTAGAATGCCTTAGCAGAGACTTGGTCTATGAGAGCACCTTTAAATGGCCTAGCACCCCACATGGCGAACTTGAACTTTCAATAAACTTTACTTTTTCTTTAGCTGAGAAGACTTGAGTGGACCCGGCATGTTGGTATTTTGGGGTATCAGGCAGCCCTAACCCTCTTTGGGCTCCTCTTCATTGGAAGATGTCCAGTCTCTTTTTTTCATCATGATTTTCAGGTAGAATGATAATTCTTAGATTATTTCTACTGGATCTATTTTCAAAGGCAGTTATTTTCCCTTGAGATATTTTACCTCTTTTTCTAATTTTTCAGTCTTGGTGCTTTGTTTGACTGATTCTTGGTGCCTCTTAGAGTCATTAACTTCAATTTGGTTGATTCTATTTTTTAGCACATCATTTTCCTCATTCAGTTTTTGAAGCTCTTTTCCCATGTTTTTCCATTTCAAACATTTTTCTTTTTAAACAGCTGTTTTCTTCATTGTAACACTTTTCTAATTTTACAATTTTGATTTTAAAAGGGTTATTCATTTTATCTTCTACCTCTTTAATTTGGTTTTCAAAGTTTTTGGAGCTCATCTAGGAATGTTTTCTGTTCTTGAGACCAATTCATATTCCCTGTTGGGGCTTCAGCTATGGGTGTGGAGTCAGTACTGTCCCCTTTTGAATTTGGTTCCTCCCACTCACAATAATAGGATTATAGAGTCCTTGCTATCTGTTTTTTACCCATTTTGAGGCAGGGCTTTAGCCACACTCTTCCTCTAGGGCTCTCAAGCCTCTACAGTTTACAATTTTGCCCTGGGGCAATGATTACTGTGTTTTCAGGGTTGGGGGTAAGGGGGTTTGGAGCAGCCAGGATTCACTTTCCCATCCTGGTATCTGGAAATTCAGATAGCTGCTTTTCAAATTTCCAGTCTGTGGGTTGATAGTCCCAGAAGTAGCTGATGCCCTTGCTGGGGGCCTTGCATTTGTCTCTTACCCAACTCTGTCAGATCCCAGCCCTGTGGTGATAGGCCTGGGAATGGCCCTTGTGGCTGGTGGATCAACTTGCTGGCATGTGGACCAGACCTTGTCTGGGCCTCCACATGCCATCTGTGTCATCTGGGATTCCAGCCATTCATTTTCATTGATGTCAGGCATACTTTTGCACCTTCTAAGGACTAGGTTCTCACTGGAAGGAGTATTGGAGGTCATCTCATTCACCCCCCTCATTTAAAAGATGGGGAAACTGAAACCCAGGCAGCAAATGGTAGAGCCAGGGTTTGAACACAAGGCTTACAACTCTTTCCACAGCACCATACTTCCTCTAATATTTCAGTTGGACAGCTTGACAATATTTGGCACTGCAAAAATATAAAGAGCTGCTTTCTGATAGGGCATTGATGTCATTTAATTAGGGTTAGGGCTACTTACTGGACTGAAGTAATGACAACTCAGCTGTTATTAAAATATAATAATGATGCTACCCTTCTCATCCAATGATGACATCCTCCACCACCAACAGGGCATGGACTTCGGAGAGAGGCTTGGGGAATTTCACCTAGCATCTGTTGCCTGACTGCTCTTCTGAGAAACAGTACCAGATTTCTAGATGTTTAGTGGCTAAGTAATTTGCTGCTTTGTAACAGAGCCATACTAGCTGACTCATAGACACAGAGCAACCATAACCCTCTACCTCTTAGTCCTACCTTCTTTTTTTTTAAGAAAAAGAAACATATTATACACTTAAATATTGAAAATTAAGTACAAATATAAAAAGGTAAAAAAGCATGTCATGTGCACAGCAGAATGGAGGAGAGGATTCAAGATATACAGCAATAAGTTTCCATTTCAAGAAAGCCTGTCTAATAAATACTATGCATGTATTGGGAGCTGTCCAGCTTTTCTTTGCTTCCTTTTAAGTTTTCTTTTGTTCTCTGCTGTGCCCTTTTCACTTTGTTCTTTTTTCCTCCTTCCTCCCCTACCCCCAGATGGCTACAATTAAGTGTGGGTGTATTAATAGATATATACATACACTTATGTGTACATATACATGCATGCATACATACATACACTACCTCCTAATCTACTTATACCTAATCCTAACCCTTGTCTAATTACAGAGAATCATTTGAAACTTGTCTGTGATTGCTTTGGGGTTCAAGTCAAATTCACATGAACACAAGAGGCTTTTTTCAAGCAAGATCCAGGATTAGGTACTAGATACACAAAGATTGTAAAAAGATAGCCCTTTCCTCTGGGGAGACAGAATAAGTTTGTGGAAATCTCCTAGGTTTTGAGTTCACTATTTCAACTCACCCCAGAGAGCAGCCCTAATATCTCCTTTTAGGGCTGGTGACCCACCAGGCATAGCTGCTGCTGCTCTTGGCCGATTCTGCTTGAGATTCTAGTTGTTGGACCTAAGATGGTTCTTTCTATCTTTGGATATTCACAAGGTCATAACATGGTCCACTCTGTCTCCCATATTGTTGCCTAAGTTCAGGAAGAAACAAAACAGAGACAGAAACAACGGTGCCGTGTGTTAATGACCACATTGCTGCCCAATTGTAAAGAGACGCGCTGGTCTGTGATGCCTCTGCTCTGCATCTCTCCACTCCTAAAAACTTCTGTCCTTTGTTCTTCCTCTTCCCCTTCAAAGTCACCAAAGAAGAATCTTATTTTGCCTTATTATACCTTTTGCATCACACACAGTATCAGTTCAGCAACCAGACAAAAACTGATTGGAAGCTGCCATAGGATATATCTATCTATCTCTATCTCTATCTCTATCTCTATCTCTATCTCTATCTCTATCTCTATCTCTATCTCTATCTCTATCTCTATCTCTATCTCTATCTCTATCATCTCTATCTCTATCTCTATCTCTATCTCTATCTCTCTATCTCTATATCATTTATATCTATATCTATATCATCTATATCTATATCTATATAATCAGACATTTATATGTATATATATATATATGTATGTATGCTTGAAATTGGGAAAAAATTCATTTTTGAAAGGGCTATCTTTTTACTGTCCTTGTGTATCTAGTCCCTAATCTTGGATCTTGCTTTAAAAAGTCCTGTTGGGTTCGTGTGAGGTTGACTTGAATCCCATACCAATGACAGATAAGTTTCAAATGATTCTCTGCACCACTGAGCAATGGCCTCACCAGCCATCCATTTTCATTCGTGTCAGGCACACAGTGGCATATTCTAAGGACTGGGTTCTCACTGGCCAGTCCTCTCTGTTGGGGAAATATAAAATGATGCAAAATAATTTCAAAAGGTCAAGAATGCTAACTCCTTGGAGGCTTCAGGAAAGGGTTTGTGGAGGAATTAGCACCTGATGAGAGGAATCTGGTCAATTTTTCCAATGATAATCTCATTTTTCCAAATCTTTGTGTGCTGTTCTGTATAAAGCCTAGCCTTCCATATTACTTCTAGGGTTAAATACAAACTCCTCTAGCATTTAAAGACTTCCACAACCTAACTTCAACTTGTATTGCCACTCTTACAGACAGGTAGATGGTACAATGTATGGAGCACTAGACCTGAAATCAGGAAGACATGAGTTCAAATCCAGCCTTGGCCATTTGCTAGCTGTGTGACTGAGGGCAAATCACTTAACTTCTATCTACCTCTATTTCCTCAACTGTAAAATGTGGAGAATAATAGCACATACTTCTCAGGGTTGTTATATGGCTCACACGAGAAAGAGAGAGAGCATCATAATTTATAATAAACAATAAGAAAAAGAATAAAGTCTGAAAAGATATGGCATTTAAGATTTAACTCCAAATTACTTAAACTGTTGAAAATAAAAATTGGAAGTGACAAACAAAAATGGAATCAAAGTTGACCACAATGCTTTCATCTCAAAGGCAACCAATGTAAACAAGTTCCTACGAGGGGATTGAAAGTGGCCAGAAAGCACCTTAGTCAGCAAACTTTTAATGTACACACTAAACAGAGAGAGGTGGCTGCTAAAGGCGATACTGTGTTATAATATAATATCTCTGTAAAATCTTATCAAGAAGGATGATGGTTGATTGTGAGTAATTTAGTCTCATAAAGCAGAAAAAATAAACGTTAGAAGGTAAAACCAGTCTTTAAAAAGTTTGACAAAATAGTCCACTAAGCAAAATCACCCCAAAGTCATTCAGGAATGAAAATGGAAAGAGGAGTAGAAAAAGAAGAAAAATAGAAAATATTTTTTAAAAAATCTACAACAAATGATTTTCTCCATCAAGGAGAGTGGATGCACCATTACTGGACCCTGACATATAAGTGTGAGATACTTTTAGAGGGAGTAAAAATGGCCCAGAAGAGAGCAAAGGCAGGAAGAGCAGCTAGTATGGGGCTGAAGGAGAGTACACTTGAGAGGGCACTGAAGAACCAGTTTATGATGTATCAAACTGAGAGTTAGGGTTAGGCAGGGAAAAAAATCTTGGACTTTATAGTTAAATGACTCTCTCTGCTGAATATTTTTGAATGTTTTCTCTCTATGAACTTGGGGCATTTTTGATGACATTATTAGTAGGGTTGGAATTTTTTGTGAATGATATTCAACAATGGGCCACATTTTTACTATTTTATAATTGATAGAAAGAAGTAGACAACAGGCAATTTCATTGTGTTTATTGTTTGTTGAGCAGGAAAAAAGAAAAGCAATCGACACTTCCTTGCAGATCATTTTTACAATAAAGTATGTCCCATTCATAAATCAAGATTATTTCAGATTCTTTGGAAGATGTAACATTAGAAGTAACTCTATTCAATGACCCTCTGAGAATAAACATTGGTTGAGCCATGAAATAGAGAAATGTACACACACACACACGTATATATGTATGACATTATTCATGGCTAGGGGGATGTAGTTATATACAGACTGAGAGACAGATAGCTTTGGTGTCCAAAATGGCTTAGTCTTTTTGGAACATCTTGTATTTGTATATGTACATTTATAATTTCATGTATACAAATATATATCTACACATATCTGCTAATCACCTTTTTGTCAGGAAGCAAGTGACAAGTTTCATCATGAGTTTTCTGGAATCCTGGCTGTGAACTGTATTCACCAGAATTTTTAAACTCATTACACTGTTGCTGATATTGTATAAATCACCTTCCTGGCCCTGCTCACTTCACTCTTCATCAGCTCATACAAGGCTACCCATCATTCCACCTTGTGGACAAAGAGATTTGGTTCTTCCAATGACTTTATTTGCACAACTACCCCAAAGTTGTGTTTTTTCATACATATATTTGAGCAGTGTTCATTAAAACACACTTCTTTTTCTACTAGTATTGGGTATAAAAATCTTTATTAATAACCAGAAATCCTTTACATCTTTTGATACCCCCATCCTTTTTTAATCATTAAAGATGGTGTGCCTGAGATACATAGAGAATAATGGAGTTTGACCAGATGGTCTCCAAGGGCTCTTTCAGCTCTGTGTCTATGATCCCATGGTCTTTCTGTCTTTGACATCCTGGAAGTCAGCAAGACCCCCTTTGCCACAGGGTGGCTGCGTGGTCATGACTAGGCACCCTATATCTTAGAGCAGAAGCTCTCAGACTGTTCTCTAAGTCTGTAAGACATACGTTAGTGACTGATTGGCATAGGGGAAGGGAGTTTCCATACTGAGAGTTTGCTGTCCCACTGAAATTGCGGGTCTGGACAAAATGGTGGGTGGGAAGGAACACACATTTATTAATTGACTACTATGTGTCAAGACTGTGCTAAATCATTCACAAATACTGTCTCTTTAGATCTTTGCAACAACCCTGTGAGGTAAGTGCTCTTATGACACCAGTTTTAAAGGTGAAGGAACTGAGGCAAATGGAGGTTAACGGATTTTCCCAGGGTCACACAGCTGGTATGTGTCCAAGATCATAGTTAAACTCAGAGCTTCACTACTCCGAGCACAGCACTAGCGCCACCTAGTGGCCAATACGACACATACAACAGATACATACGCAGTACTGAAAAGCAGAATACTCAGGAAAGATTTTGGAGTGGTTTTGATACAATCTTTGCTGTTATAGAATAAGGCAATGTCTATCCCCCCAAAATGGTTTGATTGTTTTATCTGCTTTGGTTGGTCAAACTGATAATGATGAGCCATCAGCCTATGGATGGAGGCCCAGTCTCCAACATCCTCTTGGCTTTGACAGGCTCTCTTCTGGCAGGGAAATGCACGGGGACAAGCATGGAGGTGCTGTGACTCCAGCCCAGAATTTTTTAAGGAATTCCAGAGCTTCTGGCCCCACTAGACATTTTATGGAAGAAGGAAAGCTTAAAAGGCTCCACCTTTTACCATCTCCTTCAATCTCTGCATCTTCTCTAGCCTGAGTAAATCAATATATAATCAGGCACTGGCTTTCCAGGGCTATTGAAAAGAATGTTTCATTTTCCTAGATGGAAACGTGGCTTTAACACTTTTTATCCAGGCCAAGCAAGTGTCTGCAATGGGCTTTCCTGACAATGATGGGATGGACCCCTATTGTACAAAGGGGAAAATTAAAGCTCGGTCCTTTTGGTAAGGCAATTGTCTCTTTCTAAAATGGTGATCCTTTTTAAAGGCAGATGTTACTTTTAAAAGTAATAATAACAATAATGATGTTTATGTTAAAAAATACTTCATATATGATCTCATCTGACTTCCACAGTAACCTTGTCATATACCTATGACTGGTAATACATCCGTTTTACAGAGGAGAAAGCTGAAGCTTAAAAAGGTCAAGTGACTTGCCTGTGATTGGTTGCTTTCCTTCATTCTCAAGGAGGATGGGAATGACATCACTATGTTAGAGTCAAATTAGAATTTATCCGACTGGGGCTGATCAGACCAATATAAGCTCTGAATGCTCTGCCACAGTTAGGGCACAAATACTCCAAGAGAACATTTGGAGTGAATTCTCTATATTTGTGCATCTCATGTTTCTTTTGAGCTATTTCAATTTTGCTTTGCTCATAGAGCACTGCCTGATGAGGGCACAACATGCTGTGTGGTCCTGCTCCAGTGTCTTCATGTCACACAATCCTTGCTAGAGTTCTTAAGAGAGACCTTGAAAGTGTCCTTGTATCACTTCTTCTGGCCGCAAAATGAGCACTTGCCTTCTCACCACCATATAAGTGCTTACCATAAAACAGCCTTGTTGACCAGCATACATTTGGCATTTGCACATGGCCGACCCATCAGAGTTGGGCTCTCTGCAGTAAAATTTGAATGCTTGGCAGTTTAGTTCAAGAAAGGACCTCAGTGTCTGGTGCCTTATCCTGCCAGGTGATCTTCAGAATCTTCCCAAGATAATTCATATGGAATCGATTCCATTTCCTGGCCTGGGTAGACTGTCCATGTTTCACAGACAGACAACAATGAGGTCAGCACAACGGCTCCATAGACCTTCAGTTTGGTGGTCGGTTTAGTGCTTCTTCTCTCTCATACTTTCCTTCAGAGCCTCCCAAACACTGAGCCAGCTCTGGCAACACAAGTCAGCCTCATTATCAGTGTGTCCCTGGAAAGTACACTGCAGAGGTGAGTGAACTTATCCAAAGTTTCTCCATTTGCTATAACTGATGGTTCCACATATGAGTGGTGTGGTGCTGGCTGAAGGAGAGTCTGCTTTTTTGGTGTCAATTGTCAGGTCAAAATGAACATAAGCAGCAGACAATGATGCACACTTTACTGCATATTGGCCTCAGAGTCTGCCTCGAGGGCATGGCTGGTAAATGTCAGTCAGCAGCTAGGAATCTCATGCTTTCTATGAGCCAGGCCATGCTGATTGATCCCTGGTGAATAGTTAATATATTATTTTCAAATTGAACTGGCCTTCTTTTCCTCTTTCACAGAGGAAAATTCCTTTCAGGCATAACTGAGGCCACGTGGAGAGACAGAAAGCTCGGGAACATGAAGAGAATCCTTCTCTTCTTCCCCTACCCCTTGCAGAATCACTCTGAGGGAGACCGGGCACTACTGAGACAGACCAAAGCTAAGTAGTGTCCAAGATCAGTGCCATGTCTCCTCCATATGACAGGCTTGCTGGAGAGATAGCTGTTCTTAACCCCATTCCAAACCTGAGAAAACTGAGGCTCATGGGGGTTAAGTGACTGACCTAAGATCCCGCTCTTTGGGTGATTAGCTCAGCACTTCTTCCTATACCCCTTGACCTCGGGGGCATGAAATGGCAACTCACAGATGTCAGTTTAGGGCTGCTCACAGAAAAGCTCCATCTCAGCATCGACTCCTTGTGTTTAAAATGGCAGTCGGACCTGTTTCTCTGGGGGGGCGGGTCTCAGGTTTTCCTTCATTCTTGGCAAGGCCAGTGATTTCACGTCTGTGAAGATGAACCAACAGGCATTTATGAAGCACCTAGAACAGCTTCTACTGTTCTGGAGATACAGATGCAAGACAAGACCAGTCCTGATCTTCCAGGAGTGCGCTCTTCTGTGGAGGGAAGAGGGGAGACACATGGAGTTCTCTTCTGGATGTGTTGAGTCTGCAATACCTAGGGACATCAACTTCCAAATGCTCCTTATCCTTTAGGAGAGGACACTCAGAGTCAGGGAGCCCTGGGTTCAAATTCTGCCTCTGAGCCATCTTGGCTGTGTGACTCTGGGCAAGTCACTTGAACACTCAGTGCCCGAGGCAACCTTTTCAGACTGTCAGCTACAGAAGGTGCTAGCCTCCTTCTGTAACAAATAAGTTATGGGCAGAATCCTGCTTCCTGTGACAATTTAAAGAGAATGTCTTGTGTTTCAGGTAATTAGGGGGCCCGATGTCAATTTAAAGGTTTTCATAAATAACTGGATATTTCATTCCCCCTAGAATTCAGTCAATAACATTGGGCCTTGATTGATAATACCATGCCTTACACAAGTTTTTAGTAATACAGATGGACCCTTTCCGTGGTCAGTGAAGCTGATCTTGCCCCCATCTATGATAGGACTTGGTAGAGAATGTGACTGATGTGAGGTCATTAAGGGGGGGACCAACTGTCGACATGGGTAGGGTCCCTGGGAGTATCCACCCTTCTAGGCATCGAGATGTCATGATGGAACAGACTGATGGCTTGGCTATCAGTCAGAAAGATCTGGAGTCATCTCTCACCCCAGACATCTCAGCTGTGTGATCCTGCCAAAGCGATTTAACCTCTTTGATCCTCAGCTTCCTTATCTGTAAAATGGACATAATAAGAGCACCTATCTCCCAAGGATACTGTGAGGGTCAAACAAAAATGTATGTAATGAGCTTGGTAAACATTCAAGGCTCAATAAGTGCAAGTAGGTTATTGTCCTAGGCAGAGGTGCCATCTAGGAGGATGGCAACCTTCTCCCGTAAGCCTGGTGACAGTTGTCCTTGGTCATACTCCTGGAGAAGAAATAACCATGGATTCTTCTGCTTACAAGGAAAATTTTGATGGGGGCTCCATCCATCAGTCACTCAACAACCATTAGCACACTCTCTGCTTATTACCTCAGCTAACCCTCAAGCTAGCAGGCTGGCTTCTCAGAGACTCAGCTCCTGCTTTCTTACCCTTCAGGGTCCCAGGAGTCCCTGTGAGGTTTATTCTTCTAGTTCTTGTGCTCAGAGGCTTCATCTGGTGGGTACTAACCAACATGTCCCTAGTTCTGGGTGCTACTCTTCTCAATGTTGTTTATAAGCAATCGCTCCAGTAGGCTAGAGCAATGCCACCATATTGGTAAAAAGATAAATGAATAATATACTTAGTGTCCCGTCATTTACACCATATTAAAAGAGCTCCTATAAATCAATGGTTTGTTCACTGTGTAGTTGTCTTATGGTTAGGGTTAGGGTTAGGGATAGGGTTGTGATGGGATGCAAATTAGGGTTAGGGTTAGGGTTAGGGTTAGGGTTAGTGCTGGGACGCAAATTAGGGTTAGGGTTGGTAGTGCTGGGACGCAAATTAGGGTTAGGGTAGGGTTAGGCTTAGTGTTAGGGTTAGGGTTAGGGTTAGGG